>JAGIQG010000018.1:35820718-36420718 GCA_024679065.1 Sphyrna mokarran
GGGACATTAAGGGGCAATTTAGCTTGGCCAATTCACTCCATCATAGAATCCTTACAATGTAGAATGAGTCCCTTTGGCTTATTGAGTCACATCATCTTACTCCTCTCCCCGCTCCACCATCTCTACAACTTCACATATTTATCCCACTAATCCACCTAACCTACACATCTTGGGACACTAAGGAACAATTTACCATGGCCAATCCACCTATCCTACATGTCTTTGGACTGTGGGAGGAAACTGGAGCACCCGAGGAAACGCATGCAGACACGGGGAGAACGTACAAACTCCATACAGACAGTCGTAGCGCTGTGAGGCAGCAGTGCTAACCACTGTGCTGCCCATGTGATAGAACAGCTAACTACTTACAGATTGTTTAATTGGATATATCTATTAGAGTCTGTTATCCTGGAGAAAGTAGGATGCCAAGAACCCAGGGGCAGCAGAATGTGATAAGTGTGTGAGAGTGGCACAGAGAGAGCAGGAGAATGGAGAGAGCGGGAGCACAGAAGGAGAACAGAATGTGCCTCCAGCTACTGTTCTTTGACTGTGGCATACTGAGAGGTCTCTGCATCCCCAATATCCTGCAGGACCCAGTTTGAGATCCAAAAGCATGATTGTTTAACTGGGAAACTAGATAAACACATGAGAAGGAAAGGAATAGAAGGATATGCTATTTGGGTAAGAGGTAAAGGGATGGGCAGAAGCTTGCATAGATCTTTAACACCAACATAGACCAGTTAGGCTGAATGATCTGTTTCCATGCTGCACAATTTTTGCAACACAATTTGAAGTAAAGTCCATTCTTTAATAGCGGCTGTGTTGGAAGGAGATGGCAGCAGATGCATGGGAACACCATTACCAGTTCTCCTCCGAGTCACTCGCCATTCTGACTTGGAACTACATCACTGCGCACTGTTGGGTTCAGATCCTAGAACTCACTTGTATACTCACATTGCATGGACAGCAGGGGTGCAGGAAGGTTGCTCACCACCAATGTCTCAAGGGCAATTAGTGATGGACAATAAATGCTAGACCCACCAGTGACACTGAGATCTGAGTATGAATAATAAAAATATTAACAATTCTCTGGGGTATAAACCATTGACAATGTCTGTTTTGGTGATGATGGTCAATGAAGGCGACCTGGAATAGAGAAAGTAGTTTATTTATTAGTGTCACAAGTCAGCTTACATTAGCTTTGCAATGATATTACTGTGAAAATCCATCAATCATCATATTCCTATGCCTATTCAGGTATTGAGGGAGAATTTAGCATGGCCAATGCACCTAACCAGCATTCTTTTGGACTGTGAGAGGAAACCAGAACATCCAGAGGAAACGCGTGCAGACACAGGGAGACTCCTGGAGCTGTGAGGCAGCTGTACTCACCATCATACCACTGTGCTGCTCATGTTGCAACATTAACTGGAAATTGCACCTTGGAGAGAATGTAACCTAGTTCCTCAGAAGCAAGTAGTTAAAGCAGAATGGCTCCATCCTCCCAAGGGTGGCACAGTGGTACAATGGTTAGCACAGCTGCCTTACAGCATCAGGGACCCAGGTTCAATTCCTGGCTTGGGTCATTGTCTGTGTGGTTTCCTCTGGGTGTTCTAGTTTTCTCCCACAGCCCAATGACGTGTCAATTAGGTGGATTGGTTACGCTGAATTTCCCTGTACTGTCAGGGGACTAACTAGGGCAAATGCAAGAGGGTTACGAAGATAGGGCCTGAGTGGGATTGTGGGGTCAGCGCAGACTTGATGGGCTGAATGGCCTCTGTGCTGTAGGATTCTATGATCCTATGAACTTCCAATTATAATGCAGTTGGTTTTAGCAACGGATGAAGTACAACATACCCTCCCTACCCAATGTGAGACCTCTCCTCGTTGGGACTGTCCTGTGCCCCATGTCTGCAATGTGGTAAGCGAGACGATATAACCAGTTGAGCGAGTTAAGTATCTTAGGCCCAAAATTTAGACCAACCAGTAGGTTTGGAACTTAGGTATTCGAATTAGGATTAGAAATGGTGCCATTGTGTTCAGGAATTATTTGTTGTAAGCACTAATATGGTTGATTAATATCACCCCTGTGCTCAAAGATCTATGTTGGATTCCATCGGGCGTCACAGTGCCAGGGACCCAGGTTCGATTCCAGACATGGTCACTGTCTGTGTGGAGTTTGCACGTTCGCCCTTTGCCTGTGTGGGTTTCCTCCAGGTGCTGGATAGTTGCATTGGCCATGCTAAATTCTCCTTCAGTGTACCCAAATAGGCGCCAAATTTTCATAGTAACTTCATTACAGTGTTAATGTAGGCCTACTTGTGACACTAATAAATAAACCTGTCAGTGCCTTAAATTTCAAATTCCCATCCTTGTTTCAAATTCCTCCAAGCCTCACTCCTCCCTATACCTGTAACCTCCCTACAAACCTCTGGGACCTCTGAGCTCCTTCAATTCTGATCTCTTGAACATTTTTGATTTTAATCACTCCACCACTGGCACTAGTTCAGAGATTCCGATGCTAAATCTCTCTGCCTCTCCATCATTCCCTCCTCCCTTAAGATGCTCCTTTGAATCCACCTCTTTGACTAGGTTTTTATGCAAAGGAGGGAGTATTAATCCATAGAAAAGAATGCGGAGAGGTGATTTTGGTTCCATTTCAATTCAAAAGTGGCTGAGTGACTTAGGGGACAGGCTCCTACTCTGACCTAGATTTGACCCAAGGCCAAACTTTCAGCCTCAGTATTTTGGAGGCTGGAGGCTAGGCTCTGGTGGAACCTGGAGTTAATGCGATGCCAACCATTTCCTGGGTCAAAAAAAAACTTGTGTTTCTCATGTGCCTTTCATTGACTTCAAGATATTCCAAAGCATTCAATAGCAGGCAGTAAAGAAGGTCAATGGTACACTGGCCTTGATATACTTGAGTATAAGAATAGGGATATGCTTTACTGCAGTAGTATAGGGCATTGGGAAGGTCACACCTAGAGTATTGCATGCAGCTTTGGTGTCCTTATCTGAGGAATGATGTCCTTTCTATAGAGGGAGCACAGCGCAGGTTTACTAGGCTGATTCCTGGGGTGACAGGTCTGATGTATGAGGAAGGACTAATTAGAATTATGTTCACTGGAGTTTAGAAGAGTGAGAGGGGATCTCATAGAAACTTATAAAATTCGAACAGGGTTAGACAAAGTAGATTCAGAAAGAATGTTCCCAGTGGTGGGAGAGTCCAGAACCAGAGGTCATAGTTTGAAGATAAGGGGCAAACCTTTCAGAACTGAGGTAAGAAGAAATTTCTTCACCCAGAGGATGGTGAATATGTGTAATTCACAACCACAGAATGTAGTTGAGGCCAAAATGTTTATTGATTTCAAGAAGAAATTAGATGTAGCTCTTGGAACTAATAGGATCAATGGATATGGGGGAGGTGGGATCAGGATATTGAATTTGATGATCAGCCATGATCAAAATGAATGGCAGAGCAGGCTGGAAGGGCCGAATGGCCTACTCCTGTTTCTAGTTTCTATATTTCCTTTTTTTATGTTTCCGAAGCATTTTACAGCCAATTGACCGCTTCAGAAGTGCAACTTATGCAAAGCAAGATCCCATCAATATTAATATGATAATGACCAGTAAACCCTTGTTGGGTGAGTGATAACTACTGACTGGTACACAGGGGAGGATTCACATTCTCTATTTTTCCTGAAGCCAGGGGAGATCTTTCACCATTCACCCAAGAGGGTCTCAGTTGGGGCTTTAGTTTCATCTGAACGACTGCACCTCTGATGGCACAGTGATTAGCACTGCTGCCTCACTGCGCCAGGGATCCGCACGCAATTCCTGGTTTGGGTCACTGTTTGTGCAGAGTTTGCACACTCTTCCCGTATCTGCGTGGGTTTCCTCCAAGTGCTCTGGTTTCCCCCCACATTCCAGCTGGTTAGGTGCATTGGCCATGCTGAGTTCCCTTCGATGTACCCAAACAGGTGCCTAAGTGTGGTGACTAGGGGATTTTCACAGCATTGACTTCATTGCAGTGTTAATGTAAATCTACTTGTGACACTAATAATTAAACTAAAGCTCTGACACTGAAGTACTCCCTCAGTGCTGCACTCACAATGTCAGTCTGGATTTTATGCTCAAGTAAGTATTGTGAACTGTGAGGAGATTAGTGACTGAATTCAATAGAATGATCAGGTTAAGTGGCAGCGAAAACTTAAGGCAAAAAAATATGAAGCCTTCATCAGGCGGGGCATTGAGTATAAAGGGTTGGAGAAGTTAGTAAGTTGGAGGGGGACTTGAACCCACAAATCTTTGGCTCAAAGGTGAGAAGGCACTGAACCACTGAAATAATTGCTGATAACTCTTTTCTGTCTCTCTCTCCCTCCTCACAGGAACCCAAGGTGAAGTTGACTTTCTATATTCCTGAGCCTCGGGAATGGGAGCTGTGTGCCCCCTGCAGGCAGTACCTCTGAATTACTGGCTGACTGAGCCTCAGAGCAGAGCAGAATGTCCCTGTGATGGGACATCCAGTGATTTGAAGAACACCTTCTGCTGAGATACAAGTTTTAATTTTTATTTGCAACTCTTCTTGCAGAATAAAGATTAAGTATTTCACCCTGTTTGGGATTCTGACCTGACAGAATATCCCTTATTGTCTTCAACTCTACAAGCATTCAGATTACATTCTGAACATTAGCACTCACACTGTGAAATCAAAAAATTCCTGTTGTGTGTTCTTGCAGTTATATAATCAATAAATTATATCCAGGACTCAGGAGCACCCAAAAAAAGTATATTTTCTTGATCTATAAGATACTGAAACTGCACTGAAGGACAGGAGTAGGTCATTCAGCCCCTCAAGTCTGTTTTCCCATTTGATTATAGACAAAGTGTGCAATTAAGTAATTTTTTTGTGACCTCAGCATGGCCCAAAGTGCTTTACAAACGCTGACTCACTTCTGAAATGCAGTGACTGTTGTGATGTAAGGAGCATAGCAGCAGCACATTGCACGCAGCAAGATCCCACATACTACAGTGAGACCAATCACCATGTTTAATAGAGCTTCTAATGTCAAGGATGACAGCTGGTGATTTACATGTGAATATTTCTACAACATCATGGTCGGCTAGCTTATGCAGGCAGCTGGGGTGGAAACAATGACTCTTTCCTTCCAATGTTTGAAATGCATAGACGCTGTGAAGATGAGTTCAACTGATAAAGCGTGGGACTCAATAATCTGCCTTCATGATCTGATTCTCAGTAGTTGTAACATCTTAATGTAACAGTTCACTTGCTGCCTTTCTAATAGAATCACACAGCACAGATAGAGCCATAGAGCATGGAATCTAGTCTTTCAGCCCAACTTGTCCATGCTGCCTTTTTTTAATGACTAAACTAGTCCCAATTGCCTGCATATGGCCCATATCCCTCAATATTCATCTTACTCATGTCACTGTCTAATGCTTTTTAAAAGACAAAATTGTGACTGCCTCTACTACTACCTCTGGCAGCTTGTTCGAGACATTCACCATCTCTGTGTGAAAATGTTACCCCTCTGGGCCCTTTTGTATCTCTCCCCTCTCAACTTAAACCTATGCCCTCTAGTTTTAGACTCCCCTACCTTTGGAAAAAGATTTTGATAATCTAGCTGACCTATGTCCCTCATTATTTCATAGACTTAGATAAGATCACTCCTTAGCCTCCTATGCTGCAATGAAAAATATCCCAGTCTATCCAGTCTCTCATAACTCAAACCAAGTCCTGGTAGCATTCTAGTAAATCTTTTCTGCACTCTTTTGAGTTTAATAATATCCTTTCTATAATAGGATGACCAGAACTGTACACAGTATTTCAATGTGACCTTATTAATGTCTTGTACAATATCAACAAAACGTTCCAACTCCTATATTCAATGTTCTGACCAATGAAACCAAGCATGCCAAATGCCTTCTTCACTACTTTGCCCACCTGTGATTCCACTTTCAAGCAGCTATGAACCTGGACCTCTAGATCTCTTTGTTCTATAACTCTCATCAATGCCCTAAAATTAACAGAATAAGTCCTGCCCTTGTTCAATTGACCAAAATGCATCACCCCGTATTTATCTAAATTAAACTCCATCTGCCATTCATAAGCCCACTGGCACAATTGATCATGATCCCATTGCAGTCTCAGGTAACCTTCTTTACTGTCCACTATGCCACCAATCTTGATGTTATCTGCAAACTTACTAACCATGCCTCCTAAATTCTCATCCAAATCATTTATATAAATGACAAATAACAGTGGACCCAACACCGAAGCCTGAGCCACATCGCTGGTCACAGGCCTCCAGTTTGAAAAGCAACTCTCTACAACATCCTCTGTCTTCTGTCATCAAGCCAATTTTGTATCCATTTGCCTACCTCACCCTGGATCCAGTCAGATTTAACCTTATGCAACAACATACCTTATGGTACTTGTCAAAGGCCTTGCTAAAGTTCAATAGATAATGTCAACAGCACGGCTCTCATTTACCTTCTTGGTTACCCCTTCAAAAAACTCATTCAAATTTGTGAGGCATGATTTTCTACTCACAAAGCCATGCTGACTGTTCCTAATCAGTCCTTGCCTTTCTAAATGCCTGCGGATCCTGTCTCTCACTGGCCAAACAGGGCCAGTAATATCATGAGAGGTGAAAAACTCAACATAAACCAATTTTCTATCTCTCGCCTGTTCTTATCAGTTTGTCACACCGATGTACCAGCGGGACAAGCTGGCACGATCGCCCCTTTTTAAGAAGTTATTACTGGGTTTTAATTTAATGCAGCCAATTTCCACCAGAGGGCAGTTCTGAAACATATGTTTACAAAGATGGCTCTCAAATGTTGTGGAGTTGACAGAGCTGTAATTCTCTTCCTAATCTGCTCCATCCATACTGGGCAGAAATCCATTAATTGCCTTCCAGTATCTGACTGAACTCAGACTTCTTCTTCGTACAATTCTAGGCTGACTGTCCCAGTGCAGTGTTTTTTGAGTGAGTATTATTTTTGGACTGATTTAGACTTGGGAGTGTGAGGGTACAATTTCAAAATTTGCAGCTGACACAAAACTTGTAAGAATTGTGAACTGTGACGAGGATAGTAACTGAATTTAATAGAACGAGGAGACTAGCAGCTAAAATTTAATGCAGAGAAATATGAAGCCTTCATGGGCTGGGGCATCGAGTACAAGAGTTGGGAAAGTTGACAAGATGGATACAGAAGTGGCTCAGTCATAGAAAACACAGTCATAAAAAAAAGCAGTGGAAGGGTGCGTTTCTGAGTGGAGAATTGTGGCATTCCTCAGGGATCAGTGCTTGGACCTTTGCTGTTTGTAAAATATACAAATGATTTGGAGGAAAATGTAATTGGTTTAATTAGTAAGTTTACAGATGACACAAAGGTTGGTGGAAGTGTAGATAGCAATAAGGGCCATCAGATGATATAGCAGGATATAGATCGGTTGGAGACTTGAGCAAAGAGATTGTAGATGGAGTTTAATTCAGACAAATGTGAGGTAATGCATGTTGTAAGGCCCAATACAGATGGGAAATATAGAATAAATGGCAGAACCCTCATGAGAGTATTGATAGGCAGAGGGATCTGGGTGTACAGATACATAGGTCACTGAAAGTGGCAATGCAGGTGGAGAATATAGTAAAGAAGGCATACGGCATGCTTGCCTTCATTGGCCGGGGCACTGAGTTTAAAAACTTGCAAGGCATATTGCAGCTTTATAGAACCTTAGTTCAGCTGCACTTAGAATATAGTGTTCAGTTCTGGTCTCCACACTACCAGAAGAATGTGAAGGCTTCGGAGAGCGTACAGAAAAGATTTATCAGGATGTTGCCTGGCATAGAGGACATTAGCTTTGAGGAGAGGTTGGGGAAATTTTATTTGTTCTCACTGGATGACGGAGGTTGAGGAATGACCTGAAAGAAGTCTACAAGATTATGAGAGGCATGGGCAGAGTGGTAGTCAAAAACTTTTTCCCAGGGTGGAAGAGTCAATTATAGGGAGCATAGGTTTAAGGTGTGAAGGGCAAGGTATAAAATATATGTACGAGAGTGGTGGGTACGTGGAACTTGCTGCCTAGGGAAGTAGTGAAAGCAAATACAATAATGACTTTTAAGTGGCATCTTGACAAATCCATAAATAGGATGTGAATGGAGGAATATGGTACCTGGAAAAGGAGGGGATTTTAGTTCAGACGAGCAGCATGGTCATGCAAGCTTGGAGGGCCTGTAATTTTCTTTGTTTATGTTGCAGCTATATAAAAGGTTGGTTAGACTGCTTTTGGAGTATTGCATGCAGTTCTCATCATCACACTATCAGAAGGACATCGAAGCTTTGCAGAGAGTGAAATGAAAGTTCGCCAGGATGTTAGTTGGTCTTGGGGGTGTTGGCCATGAGGAGGGGTTGAATAAACCAGGATTGTTTTCATTAGAAAGATGAAGGCTGAGGGGAGACCTGATAGACATCTACAAAATTATGAGAGGCATCGACAAGATGGATAGTCAGAGGTTTTTTCCAAAGGTACAAGGGTCAATTACATGGGGGCACATGTTCAAGATGAGAAGGGGAAAGTTTAAGGGAAATGTGCGGAGAAAGTTTTTCACGCAGAGAGTGGTGGGTGCCTGGAACACGTTGCCAGAGGAAGTGGTGGAAACAGGCACATTAGCAACATTTAAGAGACATCTGGATGGATACATGATTAGGGAGAGAATAGAGGGATAAGAGCAGAAAGTTTTTTTTTGTTTAGTTAGGACATCATAATTGGGCACGGACTTACAGGGTCAAGGGGCTTGTTCCTGTACTGTACTTTTCTTTGTTCTGTGACACATTTTTGGAGGAAGAATAAAGAAAGGCCCATCGAGTCTGCTCCATCATTCAGTCTGATCTTCCGTCTTAATAGCATGAGTTCATGCTCTCCCCATAGCTCTTGACACCTCTACTGTCTAGAAATTACTCTATTTCTTTCTTAAATACATTCAATGTGGCCTCCACTGCCTTCTATAGTAAATAATTCCACAGGTTCGCTATCCTCTAACTGAAGATATCTTTCCTCATCTCAGTCTTAAATAGATGTATTCTGAGACCTGACCGTCCCCCTTCCCCCCGCCCCATTGAGCTCCAGCCACAGGAAACAACATTCTTATGTCCAGTCCATCCAACCTTGTCAGAAGTTCATATATTTTAATAAGATTCCCCCTCATTCTTTCAAATTCCAGTGAACGTAGGCCCAGTCGACTCAACCTTTCCTCAAACAACAATCTTGCCATCCCAGAAATCAGGCTGTTAAATCTTTGCTGCACTGCCTCTTCTTTTAAAGAGAGGAAAATTGAAAGATTCAAATCTCAGAGAGGTGCAGGAGCAGAGGGATCTGAAGTATATAATTATTAAAAGGTTGAGAATGGTTAATGAGCCACATTAGGTGTCATATACATAGGCATAGAGAACAAAAGTAAGGAATTTATCATGAATCTTCATAAAACATCAGTTGAGCCTCAACCGGAGTATTGTACCCAATTCTAGGCTTCCACATTATAGGAAAGATGTGAGAGCTTTGGCTAAGTAGCAGAAAGGATTTGCAAGAATGATTCCAGGGATAAGGGACTTCAGTTATGTGGATCGATTGGAGAAGAGAAGCTTGAGAGAAGGTTTGATGGCGCTATTCAAAATCATGAGGAGTGTTGACATACAGAAAGAAACAGCTCCCACTCGTGAAAGAATCAAGAATCAGAGGACACTGACTTAAGATGATTGGCAAAGAAAACAGAGGTGACATGAGGAAAAACGTTTCATACAGCAAGTGGTTATGTTCGGGAATGCACTGCCTGAAATGGCCTCTTTCTGTGCTGTGATTCTAAATGAATGCAAGTCCCTTTCTCCTTTTGGTATCAGAGTAAATAGTGATTATTGGTGAGAAAATCAATTACAGAGGGCATCGCAGACAATTTGAGACAGTGATGGTGGACTTTCCTTTTGAGTCACTGCAGCTTGTATGATGAAAGCACGCCCACCATATAGACAGGTTTTGGACTTCCAAGGTTTGCTTTTGGGGCTTCTTGCAAGGTGAGTCCCCCTACTGGTTGCTAGATGAATAGCAATGGTGGTGGGATGAAGCCCATAAATGGACATTAATTGCCTATTCACTTAAGGGCCTTGATTGGCAGTGCAGGGGTGGGGGTGGGAGGTGGGGGAGGCCATCAAAGAGTCTTCTTGCCCCAGGCCTAATCAAGGCAGAAGCAGGAAGGAGTGCAACCCCCAACCACCATCTTCCCTCCTGATTAAATGTCCCATTTAACTCACCATGGGGGAGGTCATTAAATCATCATTCCCTGTGATGAAATCTCCAGAAACGCTTCCCCCTGGATTTGATAACCCCAAGATGCCAGGAATTCTCACTCAGAGCAGAAAGCAGGAGCTGCAGCTCCCGGCCAGTCCAGGAGATTGCAATTACGACTGAAATACTACTTCTGCGTTTGTTTTGGTTCAATCGTGAACAGGCAGTTTTGTGGAATGTAATCAAAACAAGTAGTTGGGACACACTTGGTCTGTGAATGACCATGAAAGCTGCTGGTTTCGTTGTTGAAAATCAAAGTAGTTCCTTTCAGGAGAAGGCACCTGCCACCTGCAGATGGTGTTACTCAGGCTGAAGTGGCTGGCTTTAACAGCCCAGTCTGTGTCCCTACCAAGGACAGACAATAGACACAGGCTGGGCCGCTGTCACCCACAAGGATGGATAAAAACTCTTCACTCATCCTAATTTTAGAACGAGTAGACTATGTAAATTTGAAAACTTGGCTTCGGCTCTTCCTTGTCGAGGGAGAGGTTTCCATCACAACAATTTAGCGACTTCAGCTCAGCAAAATGGCTCAAGGCATCGCTCTACAGCATCAGCAAGCTAAATTTAACCCCGAGCACAAGGAAATGTTAGGATAGGTGATTGAAAGCTTGGTCGAGAAAAGGCTTTAGGGAATCTTTCGAAGAAGGAACGTGAAGATGAGATGTGGAGAAAAGCAGGGAGAGAATTCCACAGTTTCAGGCCCAGGCACCTGAAGGCACGGCCACTAAAATCAGGGACATGAATTGCAGAGATCTTTGAAGATTATGGAATCATAGAATCCTACAGTGCAAGAGGATGCCATTCGGCCCATCAAGTCTACACCAACCACAATCTTACCCAAGCCCTATCCCCATAACCCCATGCATTTACCGTAGCTAATCTCTCTGACACTAAGGGGAAACTTAGCATGGCCAATCCACCTAACCCACACACCTTTGGATAATGGAAGGAAATCAGAGCTCTCGGAGGAAACCCATGCAGATATGGGGAGAATATTCAGACTCTGCACAGACAATGATCCAAAGCAGGAATTGAAGCAGTGTCCCTGGCATTGTGCGGCAACATTGCTAACCACTGTGCCTCCTTCTTGTAAGGTTAGAGATTACAGATTTAGGGAGGATAAGGCTAAGGAAGGATCATGCCTAAGAATTAAAGGACCTCAACTGTATCAGCTGCAGCTTTCCTGCCTAGTATGTAGGTTAAGCAAGTAATCAGGAAAGCTAATAGAACATCATTATTTATCGCAAAGGGAATTGAATACAAAGGTAAGGAGATTATGCTTCAGTTGTGCAGGGCATCAAAGAGAGTACATTTATAGTGTTGTCTACAGTACCAGCCACTTTATTTAATGTAAGATGTAAATGCATTAAAAATGGTTCAGAGAAGATTTACCAGACTAACACACAAAGTGGATGGGTTGTCTTGGACAAGTTGTGATGTGGAGATGCCAGTGTTGGACTGGGGTAAGCACAGTAAGAAGTCTCACAACACCAGGTTATAATCCAGACTTATTTGGTAGCACCAGCCACAAGCTTTTGGAGCGCTGTCCCTCACAGACAATGTGAGTGGAAAGAGGGTTAAGCACAGATTAAAGAGATGTGTCTCCAGCCAGGACAGTTAGTGAGATTTTGCAAGCCAGGTTAAATCATGGGGGTTACAGATAGTGTAACATGAACACAAGATCCCAATTGAGACCATCTTCATGTGTGCGGAACTTGGCTTTAAACTGTGCTTAACCCTTTCTCTACTCACATTGTCTGTACCTTTAAGACTTGATTACCTGTAAAGACTCGCATTCCAACCATTATTTTGTAAATTGGGTTTGTGTCTATATGTGTCCCTTTTGTGAACACAACTCCCACTTACCTGATGAAGGGCAATGTTCCAAAAACTTGTGCTACCAAATAAACTTGTTGGACTTTAACCTGGTGTTGTGAGACTTAAAGAAGTTGAACAGATTAAGCTTGTTTCTCCTGGAGTTTAGAAGAATAAAAAAAAACTTGTTTGGAATATATTAGATTTCGAAGGATCTTGACAGGGTGAATGTGGAGAGGATATTTCCTGTTATGGGAAGACCTAAAACTAAGGGTCACTGTGTAGAGATAAGAGATCGTCTATTTAAGATGGAAATGAAGTGAATTTTTTTCACTCAGAGGTTTGTGTGTCTGTGGAATTGACTCCCTGAAAAGATGATGGAAGCAGTCTTTGAGTAGTTTTAAGGCAGAGGTGAATGGTAAGCAAGGCAATAATAGATTATTGGGAGTAGGCAAGGTGCAGATCTGAGATTGGAGATTACTATGATATCAGTCATGATCTTATTAAGCAGCAGAGCAGGCTCGAGGGGCTGAATGATCTACTCCTGTTCCTTCTCAAATGTTCTTATGCACAGACTTCTACTGTCAAATTAAAACTTCTTTTGAGTTACTCAGTAGAAAAGAACAGAAGCAATAGAAACTTCAGTGATTAACTTTAAGGATCCCCTTGGAGAAAATGAAGTGTTGTTTGTCACAAATTCATTAGCTCAAAATTCCCCACTAAAATAAAAATGATTTGGTTCCCATTGTGGAAAGATGAATTGACAATTCTGATGCTCGGTAATTGACCTTGAAAGTGAACCCTCTTCCTTTCTGGCCATTTTCACATTGCTGTTTGTAGGAGCTTACTGTGAGCAAACTGGCTGTCACATTTCTTATATTCTAACAGTGACTACATTCAAAAATACTTAACTGGATTGTAATGCACTCTGTGACTTCCCAAGGTCATAAATTGAAATGCCAGTCTTTCTTTCTTATATAATTAAAATGGTCTTTACAACATTTAATATATTCTACAACATTTAATTATGTGCATATTAAAGGAAATAGTGCTACATTCAATGCATGTGGCCACATAAAATCAAATTATACTTTTAATGAATGCATCTATTAAATTTGCAAGATGCACAAAACCATATTAAATGCAGAGGATTTTTAAAAAATACAATAGGATCATATCAACGGGATTAAATGCAATATGATGGTACCAAATGCAGTATAATTGTGGGCGGCACAGGGGCATAGTGATTAGCACTGCTGCTTCACGGTGCCACAGTGCTTCATGATTCCCAGCTTGGGTCATTTTCTGTGTCAGTATATACTCCCTGTACCTGCATGGGTTTCATCTGGGTGCTCTAATTTCTCCCACAGTCTGAAAGACATGCTGGTTAGGTGCATTGGCCATGCTAAATTCTCCCTCAGTGTAAATGAACAGGTGCTAGAGTGTGGTGACAAGGCAATTTTCACAGTAACTTCATTGCAGTGTTAATGCAAGCCTACTTGTGGCTAATAAATAAAATTCAACTGTGTCTGCATGGGTTTCCTCTAGGTGCTTTGGTTTCCTCTCACAGCCTGAAATATGTGCTGGTTAGGTGCATTAGCCAGGCTAAATTCTCTCTCAGTGTACTGAACCATGGTGACTAGGAGATTTTCAGCATTTGTACTCCCTGATTGTTGTGATAATGAGCCACGGTTCATGAAGTTAAGATACTATGGCCTTCTACCTGATAGAACAAATTGCACTGTTAATGTAAGCCTACTTGTGACGCTAATAAACATTTTTTTTCATTTACACAACGTGGATATTGCTGGCTAATTGCCCATTACTAGTTGCCCTTAAGAAAATGCTGGTTATCTGCCTTCCTAAGGACTGTAGCATTGTTATAGTCATAGTGAATACATTAAACTTTATTGGACAATATTAAATATTACTGGGATGTATTGAGATAGTTATTAACTGCATGAAGTTAATGGTATTAAATTTTTTGTATAATACTATTTATTATAAGCTTATTTACTTACGCAGGTTGTGAGTAATTTTGTTTTAGAATGAAGAATTAAGAATTTTAATTTCAAGGTTAAGGAAGTTAAGCCCAACTCTGAGGTACAAGTGCAAACATTTACCAGTCAGGGCATTGAGCCAGAACTGGTTTAGTGTCATAGGCATGGAGAACTTCAGTCACGTGAAACCTGGGATAGAGTCCCAGAATAAGGGTTGTTGAATTTGTGCTAGGGAGGACAATATACTTGGCTCACATGCTTAATTATAAATAAGCATTTGACAGCTCAACACTGATACTCTATATGGGCAGATAATCAATTCCAGATCACTACCTTGTTTGGAGTCAGTGGTAGGAGATTTAGTAGGTGGTGATTGCATGTAATGAATTCAGTTGCTATTGGGTTTCATTGCTGTGTTTCTCATGGCAAAGGAAGTAATAGATTAAAAATGAATGATCAATATGCGAAGGGCTCTTTCTGTTCAAGCTATACAGGATCAGACTCTCTGAAATCCTCATGTTGTTCACATGGCCTTGCCAAAATTCCTAATATTGGGATATTGAAATCATGTTAGAAATCAGAATCATATCAACCCACCCAAAATTCTGCTGCTCACATCTTAGCTCATGTCAAATCCTGTACACCTATCACCCGCTTTTTCCTTATTAAAACTTATCTCACCTTAACCTAACATTCCATTCCTTGATTCAGGGTGGAATTCCACCCCCCACCCCCCACCATGGGAATTGTAGCAGGCGGGACACAGACCATGCAAAGGCCTGTTGACCTCGGGCAGGATTTTCCAGTCTTGGGGTGAACATGGCCAGAAAATCCCACTCCCAGTGTCTGATCTACATTGGCTTCAATGCCTCCATTTTAAAATTCTAACCTTCATATTCAAACCCTACTCCCACTCCCAATCTCTGTCACTTCATTTAATCCTCCAAGACCTCCAAATCCTCCACATCTGGTCTTTGTGCATCTCCAAATTGTCATTTTTCCACTGTTGGCTGCCTTATCTTCAGCAATTTGGGTCCTAAACTTCAGAATAACTTTCCTACATTTCTCTGGATCTCTACCTCGCTCTTCTCCTTTTGAGGGTCAGCAATGGCTCAGTTGGTTGTGGGTTTAAGTCTCACTCCAGGGCTTGAGATCAACAGTGAAGTCTGGTGCTCCAATACAGTACTGAACTGAGCATCTTCTGTTGGAGATGTCATCTTAGGCTCTAATTACCCCTTCAGGTAGCAGGTCACTGTAGCTTAACCGCGTGGATTACAGCTCACCACCACCTTCTCAAGAACAATCAGGGAAGGGCAATAAAAATGCTGGCTTAGCCAGTGAATGCCCACATCCCATGAAATAATTTAGAAAGTAATGCATCATATGGCACTATATCAGAGAATATTGGAAAGTTCTTCTTGGAGAACTGACCAATAGTTTTCCCTCAATCGACATTACAGAACAGATTATCAGACAGCTATCATGTTGTTGTTTGTAGGAGTTTGCTGTATGCAAATTAGTTGCTGCACTTCCTACATTAGAACAGCTGCTGTACTTCAAAAATAATTAATTGGATATCCTACGGTTGTAGAAAATGCTATATAAATGCAAGTCTCTTTTTTCCTTATTAAAACCTACCTCACCTTGTCCTAACATTCTATTCTGTGACCCAGTGTCAAACTTTGTATGATGATGCTCTTCCAATGTCTTGGAATGTTTTGCTGTGTTGAGTGAACTTTGTAAATGCAAGCTGTTGTTCATGTTATGTAAGAGTGATGTGGAAAAGTAAGAGAGCATTTTTGATAGTGCAAGAATATATTGCAGATATAAATATCCTGGAGTCACACAAACCCAAGACCTGATTACAATCAGACCTATAATAGAGTTGTCCATTCCTTCCACATGGGTTCACTTTAGTTAAAAACTAAGTAGCCATTCTGCAATGAAAAATAGTCAAATTCATCAGACCAAAATTAGGATTTTATCTATTCCACTTTTTAAAGAAAGACTTATATTTACATGGTACCTTTCATCATCTCAAGACATCCCCAAGTGCTTTACAGCCAATTAAATATTTTTATAAATATAGCCACTGTTGCAATGTGGGATACAGCAAGATATCACAAAAAGCAATTTGATAATGATCCCGGTTAATCTCTTTTGCTAACGTTGGTTGGAGCTTAAATACTGGGCTGGGGCATAGAACAGGTGTCTTAATAATTTTCTTTATTTTCCAGCTCATGTTTCCACTGTTTCTTAACAGCTATCACAATGCCAAAGTGCCAATCCAAGTTCAATTCTTTCTCTTTCCTTGTCAAGGAATACTAAATGTGCCTTTTTCTGATCAGAACTTTCCATACACCTGACGAAGGAATAGCATTTCCAAATGCTTGTGGGTTTACTATCAAATAAGCTGGTTGGACTTTAACATGGTATAGTGGGGCTTCTTATAAGGGATACTAAAAACAGGTTTGAAGAGCTGCTGATAATGTTCTCAGGAAAATGCCAGTTTAAAGCTAAAGCTGAAAGAATTTTGAGCAATTAGTGTCAATTCTTTGAATGGATGCATTGTGTCACTTTAAGTTTATTTTATTAGTGTCACAAGTAGGTTTACATTATTACTACAATCAAGTTATTGTGAAAACTCCCTAGTCGCCACACTCATGCACCTGTTTGGGTATACTAAGGGAGAATTTAGAAAGGCCAATGCACCTAACCAGCATGTTTCGCAGACTCTGGGGGAAACCTGAGCACTGGGAGGAAACTCATGCTGACATGGAGAGAATGTGCAAACTTCACACAGACTGAGGCCGAATTTGAACCCGGATCCCTGGAGCTGTGAGTCATCAGTACTAACCATTGTGCCGCTGTGCCGCCCAAATGATAATGGAAATATGGAGTATCACCAGCCCATCCCAACCAAAAAGTTGCTGGAATGTGGGGTCAATATTTCAAAACATAGATTGATAGATCTTTGTTGAGCTATTTTGTAAAGCTTTTAAGAGCTATGGAACCAAGGTGGTTAGATGGAGCTAAGGGACAGTGGAATATACTGAAGTGACTAATGGCCTCCTTTGTTCCTATACCCTTTTAGCAGTTGTGTCAGCTTTATTCTGGGGTATTGATACATGATGCAGCAAAGTGTCAGGTTTAATCCTGATCTATTGTGAATATTTTTTCTCAGCTGCAAATGCCATTGGCAGAGTGGGGTACATTGCAGGTGATGTGTACACATGGCATCAACGTTCCTGAGCCCAAGGAGTGGGGAGAGATGGTGAGAGAGGGTGGGGGTGGGAGTGGAATAAAAATTGGCCAGTCTTCCTACTACTGACTGCTGTTGGAAGGGTGTATGAGGTGAGATCAGGATCAGCTGCGATATCTTACAATTGAAGAATGATGAATAAATTATTTGAAGAGAAACCATTTCCTCTAGCTTGAATTCTCCCTCCAAAGCGTTAATAAACTTATGATTCCTTACTTAACTAAAAGCTTATGGTTCCTGCTTCTGAACGATTCATCTAAGAAATCAGAAAATGAAAATGTCTTCTTCCGCATTTTAGTTTGCTCCAAAGTGACTCATTATCTTGTGCCATGTCACCTATTGCATGGCCCAATATCTCATTGCCTTTTGCTTCTTGTGGTCAAGGACTGGGAAATAGTGTTGCTGGCATCCAATGTTGGTGTTACACACTTCCAGATAAGTTATGGAATATTATGCTCAAGCCAGCAGATGAGCCATAAGCTATAACTGAAATTATCAGATAGTTTAGAACTAAGTGTGAGTTTGTCTAGAAGAAGAACTTGCATTTAGCATGTGAATTGTTACACTGTTAAGGTGCCCTGCATCCAGTGAATTACTCTTTGGAATGCAATTGCTGTAGGTCATTGTTTGTGATTATGAAATGATTAGTAATGGTTTTCACTTTAATTTCCGAGGTTTATTTAGGGATCCTATTTATTATCTGCATATTGTTTTTTATTTTTAAATATTAGAGTTAGGGTATAAATATTCTGTGACATTACATGCCAAACAGTGAAAAAAATCAAAGGCATTGGTAAATAAAAACAAAGATGTGGACAAATTGAAGCTCTCGACTAATTGAAACTCTGTACTATTCATTTCATGAGCTGAGCTGACAAAGATCTGGGAGGTCAGTAAATCCTTGAGCCTCTTTCAAAGGTTAATGTGAGCCAGAGGTGAATCCTGGGAACATTGCCAATCAGGCATTGAACCTTTGTCTACTATACCTGGTAAATGTACAGAGGAAGAACTAAGATGTTCAGAATGCACTAAAACATAACGGAGGGACGAAAACCTTAGCAAATATGGAGAAATATGATCACATTCAGTGTCACTATCTCCAACCTACATGCCAGTCTCTAACTTAACTGGGGAATATGTCTGAGAATAGGACCCAAAAGCTATAGGTAGAGTGCTCTAAAATTTCACACTCATACTCATACACTTACCCACTGTTATTTTTGGAAGCCCTAACCATTATTCCCTTTTGATTGCATTGTGTAATGAAGGTACGATCATAATGCAGAGTTTGGAATGTGCAATAAATCTGGAAGGAGAAAGACACTTTATATACACGATGCTGGGGCCCATGCTATTCTACCTTGTAGAAAATAATATTTCTGTTTATCGTTTGCTTCAGTAACCATGGTGATTAAAAAATACTTTATTTCAACTTCTCTTCAATTAAAACCACTGGGGATATATGCTTAATCTTTCAGTCATTTGAGGCTATTTAAAATTGGAATGATGCTTGCCTATCTTATCAAGTCAACGATAAAAAGCAACACAGTATTCTAACAAATCTAAAGGACAGAAGTAAACCAATCAAAGAAATGACTTTCAATGGCGATCTTTATTAATTTGTGAATTTGGCATTTTGAGGCTCTTTCCACAATTAATACGTCGAACAATAAATATCAATTAGACTGCACAGAAAATGCTCCGTTAAAAAGTTCCAACAAAGGAAACGACATTTAGACATTTATTCATGTCATTCAACTGTATCAAAATGTATAAATAAAAACGTGCTTGCTATGTGTGATGATAATAAAGATGTCCAAATGGCTCAGCATTGACAGAGTGGTCTTCTACTTCAGCTCCTTTATTCTTTGACCATGCACTTGAACTCTGGAACATAAAACAAAGAAGTTCAGAATGAATGTGTTTGAATATTAAAGTGATGTTTTCAAATGAACTTTACAAGTACAAAATATGAGTTTCTCCCAAATCATCAGCTGGTTCTGAAGCATAGCCTTTTCATTAGTTACTCAAGTCCTCTGATTGTACTCCACATCTAGGATAGTGTTAGGTCCACCCAGATTTGATCCCTGGTCAGTGTTGAATTTTACCTTAGCTCAACTAAGGATAGGGAGGTCCATCGGTAGCATTATAATTTGACTCATGCCCCCCCCTCCCCACCCCGCAACTTCCAGGTTAGGAAGCAGGTACACAATCTGTCAAGTTCCTGTGTTCAATCACTATTTAATGATAGTGTCAAGTGCAGTAAGGGTAGAATCAATCTTCTTCTATATTCTAAGGCACACCTTCAACATTGAAGAATGTAAGATCCTGAAGGAACTTGGTAAGGTAGACACTGAGAGGTCATTTTCCCTGGCTGGAGAATTTAGATAACAGAGACACAACCTCAGGATAAAGGATTAATCATTTAGGACAGAGATAAGGATACATGTCTTGCACAGAGGGCTATGAATCTTTTTGACTGTATATTACATAGGATTATAGATGCCCCATTGTTGAGTATATTTAAGTCTGAGATCTTTGATCTCTCAGGGCATCCAGGAATATGTAGGGAATGAATAGGAAAATCGAGGTAAAAGATTGACCATGATTGTATTGAATGGTGGAGCAGATGAATAGTGTACTTCTGATCCTATTTCTTATGTTCTTCTGTTATTAATACTCAAATATCTGGTTGACAGCCAAACAGATCCAGAGCAAAAAAAATCAGCATTTTTAGGACAGGCAAGTTACAAAAGTGGAAACAAAATACATTCACAAAAGCTAAAATAAAGTAGAAAGGAACTTATACACTGTTACAGATCACTCAACACTGTCTTTGCTCTTCATTAAAAATCTGTAGAAAGGTTAGTTTTGTAAAAGTGCTTAACACACCATCAACTCCGATCTTGCCATCATGATCACTGTCTCCAGCAGCAAGGAAAGCGTTGGTCTCAGATTCGTTCAGTTCCCTTGCAGTGGCAGAAAAGTTCTGCAGGAAGAGTCTAAAAGCAAGAAAAAGCAACTATGTAAATCATCTACATTGCAACAGTGAGTACACATTAAAGTAATCCATTGGGTCTACCCTGAGATGAAAGTGCTATAACTATACAGACATCTTATTGTTGCAATGTGATATTAAATAGGCCTTAATCAGGGTGGCAAACAAAATTGGTGTTCTAAATATTCATATATCTATTCACTTAGAATCCAATCAATATCCTTTGTAATGTACACACTTCTTGCAATTGTAATTCTTCTCCTATCATACTTCATTAATAACATACCCTGAATGTGAGCAATGCCACTGTAATCTACTAGTTATGTAGAGAAATGAAGGTGCATCAATCATGCAATCATTTTGTTATATACTATTTAAAATAGTACCAACAAAATAGTACCAATCATATCCAATCAACTGGGACTATGCCCAGCAGCAGAATATATATTTACAATTGACCTCAGCATGTTCTTAACAGCAATTAGTTTCTGAATGATTAAAAGCGTGAATTAATTTTTAAAGAATGTATTCTTCTAAGTATAAAAATTTTCAGATAGTCTATATTGCAGCTCACTTTGTACCAACTTTATCAATCTCATTGGGCCTCTGTGTGAGTTTAAGCTTACTGGGAAATTGTTTCAGCACAGAGCATTTGGCTGCAGCCAGCAGAATAACTTGTTGCAGTCTCCCATTACCCTGCAACAAATAATTGGTAACGAATGAAAGCTAAACATTTCCACAAGTTTAGAGATTAGATAAACTGAGAATACTTTTCTCTGGTTTGATTGAAGTATTACATAGAAAGAATAGGATATAGACACATGGTTGTGCATAATCTATAAATTAGTGCTATACATTTCAAGACTGGACAAAAAGGGATGGTAAAAGTTTGGAACTCTCTTCTGCAAACAGCAATTGATGTTAATTCAACAAACTGTTAAGTTTAAATCTAATATTGATAGATTGTTGTCAAACAAAAGATAGTAAGGGGAATGGGCAAAGGAGATAGGTTGCAGGTTAGCCGAGTCCTCAGTGAATGGCAGAACAAGCTGATGGAGGTTGGACGTTCCTCTTTGTTGCTATATTCGCTTCCCATTAACAATTCGCCTAAACGTTAGAAAAAAATAGTGGGAAAAAAAGACAATCGGATGAGGGAACTTCTCTTTCGAAAATAAATGGATACTGAAGAGTGAAGACGGGCCAGGAATGGCGGCGGGAGGCGGAGGAGGTTCATTATAATTAGAATGAAGCCATAAATGTTAAGAAAAGGATGTCAACCGTCTGCTTTCTGTTCCAATACTTTTCAATATCCTAGGAGCAGAGTTAAGACTTTTCATTACTACATATTATATTATATATAATGTATATTTATATACATTAGGTGCACAGATGATTAGATCAGCAATCAATATTCAACATTCAATCTATCAATAGACACAGGACAGCAAAATATAAGTTTGTTCCTACTTCAGTTCATCCACTTCAATGAACCCACTCCGATCCTGGTCAAGGATATCGAAAACTGTAGCAAGTTCGGCATCTGTTTTCTTGCTTAGGCCACTGGTTACGAAGAATGTCTTGTGATTGAATGAACCTGATATTGGGAAAGGGGAAGTGGGGATAGGGGGGAGAAACGCAGAGAAAAGTTGCAATATAAAGATATGGCCAAAGAACCACTTCTAGCAATGAACACCAGAATCTCCCTTAAAAAAAAAACCCTTCCCACTTGGAAATGTTACTGAATGGGATCCATCTACCTCTTTAACCGCTAGCCTCACACAATAGAGCAGGAGGTGAATAATGAACCTTTTGGTATTTGTATAGCCCCTAGCACTTGCTTAGACTTTGGACTATTTTCATCTACAGGCGTCTAAAGGTTGAATTAACTATTTGTTCATGGGAGAGAAAAGGAGTGGGGGTTGCAGTTTCAGAATGAGGAGCCCAGCGTATGAAATTTCCTTGCCCTAATATCACTAAGCTGCTTCAACTCAAAAACAACGCGCCTGACCCAACAATGAAAATTTGGAACAATCTATTGGTGTCAGCCAAGCTACAGTGTAAGAAGAAAATGAGATACTTCACCGGCACATTCAGCCAGGGCTTTGTCGATGTCACCGGCGTTGAGTATCGAGGTCATAGACATTGTGATACTGGAAAATAACAATGAAAAGGGTCAGTCACTCAACGGCTGTTTCTTGAGCATTCCACAATAACATTCTCTTTATTTAATAACAAGACTCCTCTCTACATCTCCTTATCAAGTGTCCCGTTATTTTTTTATACATAATGAATGAGGTGTAATAGCATCGTATCTCCTTCTCCACTTGCTGCGCAGTTTTTTTTTGGTCAATGAATACTTCTTTGGGGCGACCACTTTTCTTGGGACCAGCGAGCAAGATGTCTTGTGAATGGAGAAATGATGTCTAAGAAGCTTCCCTCAGCACCGATTGTCCCTGGATGAAGGGTGGTCAATTTTTAAAGTCCCAATGGTATGCACCAAGTTGCAAGATATCGCCACCTCCAAGTGTCCATAATTAAATTAGCTCTGGCGATCCAAGGCATCGAGAAGATCTGTTGAAGAAATTCCGAAGACCCAAGCCGAGTTTAGTTTTTTTTCTTATTGATGGTTGGTTGATTGGTTGGATGCGTTGAGTCCACCTTGAAAAGACCTGAAGGAAGATTGAGAGGAGGCTGGTACAACTCACCTGTTCTGTAGGTCTTCTACCCTTTCCAAAGGCGAATCAGCAGCTGAAGAGAGCAAGTGCAGCGCACAACTCTGATCTGAGCCGCGCTTTATATACACTTCAATTTGCCAGGCGTTTGCAGAATTCAAATTTCAGCGTCATCACGGCTCCTTGAACACGGAGACGGGATCAGTGTCAAATGAACTTACCAGCTAATCACTTTCTTCAATCTATTTTTATCTGCACAGAATTTATATTTAATAATGATCAATAACTTCATAGCTTCAGCGATTCTCTGTAACTGGCTGCTCTGAGGTATTAAATATATATCTGATTCTAAAAGGGTAAATAAAAGACAATAAACTCGAGTGATACAAAACACTAAATACAAGTCCAGTGCTTATTTGGGGTAAGCAACCGGAATTTCCCTGAAATGCAAACTTGCTCCACTATTCAACTGTGTGTTAGAGGAACACAAAGATTTAAGGCTCAGATGGATACCACTCTGCCCATTGTCTCTGTGTGTGAAGGAACATGCCCTTTCCTCCAAAACCTGCTTTGTAAATGGGATTGGACGGTAACTGAGTTGGATTAGTCAGCAGTTCTATTGCTGCACGGCCGTGGGTTCAATTCAATTTGAATCATTGTGTGATAGAGTACAGAAAGAGACTATTTGCCCTATGGTATCTTTCGGAAGAGTTATTAAATTAGGCCTAGACCCCTAGTCTTTTCCCTGTGGCCCTGCTTGCTTTGTTTAAGTTTTAAAGTTTATTTATTAATCACAGGTAAGCTTATATAAACACTGCAATGAAGTTACTGTGAAAATTCCCTAGCCACCACACTCTGGCACCTGTTCGGGTACACTGAGGGAGAATTTAGCATGGCCAATACACCTAGCCTTTTGAAGGAAACCCATGCAGACACAGGGAGAATGCGCAAATTCCATACAGACAGTGACCCAAGCCAGGAGTTGAACTCAGGTTCCTGGTGCTGTGAGGCAGCAGTGCTAACCGTTGTGCCACCATGCTGTCATATAACCCCTTTGAATAATAAAACAACCTGTGCACTTCACAGCATTGTTGTGAAGTCAAATTATAAAGACAGCAGGTCATATAGACTCGCCCTGTGTTCCCTTGAGTTAAGTTAATGTGACAAGGTCAATTAAAAATTTAAAGGTAAGGTTGATACACAAGTTGTTGGGGATCTACTTAAATTCTCTGCTGATGATGCAGGCCCACACTGCAATGTCATAGCATGCACCATGAATAAGGCAAAGAAGCAGGTTCTGGATCCACCCCACCAAAATGGGGATCGAAACCTATGCTGTTGGTACCAATCTGATTACCACTCACCATCCAGTCAACTGGCCCTCACCAAGAAGTCTGAATTGTGACAATATTCAGTTTTACATGCACATTTTAGCCTGGAGCTATGAGTTAGTCTGGAGCTGTGAATAGTGATGGCGGAGGCTCTAATTTCTTTCCATCACATGGTTGACTAAGAACCTCTCCCACTCTTACCACCTGCCATTGGTGTATGTTAGAAGGATTTACAAGTTGATATCTGTTTGGCTGCAATATGGACGCATCATCTTTGGCCATCAAGTTCTGGAGTGGGTCTTGAACCTGGAACTTCTGGGTCAGAAGTAGGATGCTACCCACGGCATCACAAGACCTCCTATAGGACAGAACTGTTAGGTAAAGGCATTACAACACTAAAGTTATGTAGACAGGTTTAATATAGAGATTTTATATATATATACACATAGATTATCTTATATATATATTAGATTATCTAATTGGATGGTGCATCAAGGGACTGCATGACCTATGCTGTATAATGTTCTATGTTCTATATCCTGTGCAACTTAACTCCATTCCTTTCACCAATTTAATCAGTGTTTATTATCCAGTTAAATAAGCTACATAGCAGCAGACTCCTACATAAGGTTAAAATAAGTAACTGCCACAGTATCTTGTTACTTGCAAAATGTCTCTTGTGCGTTGTTTGATCCACAGAAGTATAAAGGTAAATTTGAGAATGTATGTAGCCTTGTTACTGATAGCAATCACTAATAACCTTGGAATGATTGTTGGAAAATTATACAGCAATGCTGTTTGCTGTTAACTTAATCTAGACACTGCTCAGTGCTCAGCATCTTTTTGCACTGTTTTCCTTCCCTTAACATGGTAAGCAACAATATTACTATTGTCAGTCCTGGCCTACGGGGAATCGCTCTCATCTCTGACTCAAAAGATTGCAGTTTTGAGCCCACTTCACAGGCTTAATCACCAAGTCTAGAGTGATGCTCCAGTTTAGTACTGAGGGATTGCTGCAATATCAGAGATACTGAAATCATGAAAGCTTTTATCATAGGATAATACAGCATGGAAGTGGTCTACTGAATCTGTGCCAGCTCTTTCAAAGGGAAAACCAGTTAGTCTACCCCCTATTCTTTTCCCATACACTTGCACCCTCTTTCTCCTTCAAGTATTTATCCCATTTCCTTTCGAGGGCTATTACTGGGTCCATATCCATCACCCCATCAGATCTCCTCATTCTTTTCTGCTAGGGGAACAAACCAGTCTCTCTAGTCTATCCATGTAGAATCATAGAATCCCTACAGTGGAAGGAGGCCATTCAGCCCATTGAGTCCACATTGATTCTCCAACAGAATATCTTACTCAGGCCCACCCCCAGGATTATTCCAGTAATCCTGTGGGTTTACCCTGCCAATTACCTAACATGCACATCTTTGGACTGTGGGAGTAAACGGGAGTCCTTGGTGGAAACTCACACAGATGTGGGAGGAACGTGCAAATTCCACATAGACAGTCACTCAAGGTTGGAATCGAACTCATGTCTCTGGAGCTGTGAGACAGCAGTGCCACCCGTGTTGCCCCTGTAAATATAGCTTTATTTCCTCAGCCCTGGCACTATGGTACTCAGTTTCTTCTATATAAATGCAACTATTTATTTTGAAAATTTGAGCAAAAACCTTTTGATTTATTTAACTCATCCATCCAATGTACATCCTCCCATAATGTACTAGATTTAGTTGATCCCTTGAGATAACAGGAATATATCTACTTTCCTTTTGAAAGTCTGTATAATCTCTCTTTTAACCACCTACAGGACCAATTTGTCTCATACATTGATCACCCTTTTGCACATTCCTGGCTTGGGTCATTGACTGTGTGGAGTTTGCACATTCTTCCCATCTCTGCATACATTTCTTCTGGATACTCTGGTTTCCCCCCACAATCCAAAGATGTGAGACAGCAGTGCCACCATGTTGCCCCTGTAGCTTTATTTCCTCAGTCCTAGAACTATTGTACTCAGTTTCTTCTATATAAATGCAACTATATTTTTTGATAACTTGAGTAAAATTATCCTTTGGCCAAAAACAGCTTGTTGATGGGGAAGATCTGTACTTCGCCCATTGTCCAACTGTTGTTGCTGCCTTGATTCACTCTGTCAACGTGGTGAAGTGGAAAGTTGACCCCATTGTCCTTCACTCTTTAACGAGAGTCCAACTTAATGTTGTAGAAAGTGAGACCACACCAGGAGGGGGTTGGGCTTGTTAGTGTCAACTCTGGCTCAGTTGATAGCACTAATCATTTCTGAATCGAGGAGAACATGGGTGCAAATCCCACGTGTGACTTTTCAACGCAGTAGACTTTTGGATGATGTGATTCCATTCACCAAATATATAGCAATGTTGCATGAACACCAGCGAGTCAATGACAGATAATTGATGATCAAGAGATATATATGAATCAGGTCACCAGAAAGAACTTCCTTGCTCTGCTTTGAAAAGTGCCATGTAATCTTTTACAACTATTTAAGAGTGAAGATGGGACCTCAATTTCATAGAACCGCTACATGCAGAATGAGGCCATTCAGCCCATTGAGCCTGCACTGACAGCAGTCCCATCCAGGCCCTATTCCCATATGTTGACCCTGCTAATCCCTCTGACAGTAAGGGTCAATTTAGCAGGGCCAACTAACCTAACTTGCTCATCTTTGGATTTAATGTCTCAAAATAAATGTTCCTGACAGGAAATGTGGGTGACATAAATGCAATAATCATTGGTCGTCGATATGAAACTGACTTTGTGATTAACAATGTATTAGGTCAGCCAGTGAGTTGATGAATGTGGCATTGAAACAGGTTTGATAAGACAGAAACTGGGGAACATTCTGATCCTGGAACTGCATAATAAATTCACAATCAAACCACACTGCTGTTATCTAACAGGGAGAGGGAATGAGAAACGCTGGTGATGCCCGGCAAGCTAGAGGCTTTCCTGTCTACAAAGAGGCAGCTGCGGTCATCATTGGCAGGGACACTACAGAGGATGTTGGAAATGTCAAAGCTGGATGATGAGGCTGAGCTGCTGATTTGTAGCATGTTCAAATAGTACATGTTGCCAAGAATGACGACTATCATATGCTATTAGACAGCGATTCAGTGGCACTGCAGTTCCTCTGAGTTTACTGAGATAAAGATGAATTTCCAGAGACAAAACCTTTCTTTATTTGTGCTACAGAACTTGGGCCAATGGTTAGCGGCATAAAGAGTGAGCAAAGTGCTGTGCCATTTGCCATATTTATGTAACTAAGTAAGTTAAGATATACATTCTACAGTCAAGTAATATTTGTTGCACTGATTTTTTAATACTGCCTGAGAGTTACATTTAATAACCTTATTCTTGCTTCTAAGCAATGCTCACTGTTTCACAAAATAGTTCTCGATATGTCTCTTCTTAATGGGACTCTCTGAACTATTAGCTTGTCGGACATTTCCAATGTCAGTCCTAGAGCTGCTTCCATTGTCAGAACCTGCTCCATTGTTTAGTAAGATTATGGCTGAATTTTTGCACTAACTTCACTTCCCCATCCTGTCCCTATATCCTTTGATTTCCACGTTGGTTTAAAAAAAAACTATTGATTCTGGTCTCAAATACATTCATCAACTGAGAATCCACAGATCTCTGGGATTGAAAATTCCACAGACTCATCCTTCCTGAGGTGGAATAACAATGCAACATACAGCGTGGGGTCCCAGTAAATAGGAGGGCTCTATACTGAGAGATGGTTGTGAGAGCACCAATCAGAGTCTGGTAGCTCTGAATTTGCTGATGTGCCTATCAGCAGTCAATGTAGACCTACATCAGGCTCTGATTGATCGAGTCCCCTTAAGAGCGGGAAAACACTGATCCAGATGCTGAGAAGTAGTGGTGACTGGAGTGCAGTTTGGATCAGGATGTCCTGATTGTTTGGTCTAAAGCAACAGCCAAATTTCAGACATTTGGACCTGGCAGCCTGAAGTGACAAGCTTCCAGCAAGAACTGAGGAGGATTTCTTGGCCAATGGCCATTGGGTGAGCAGCTTGCAACCTCCAGGTCAGGACTGAGGAGAGTGGGCTACCAACCAACCAATTGAGAATTGAGTTTATGAGTCGAGAGATAATGTGGCAGCTAATATAGGACCCTGGTTAGATCCCACTTGGAGTATTGTACTTAGTTCTGGTCGCCTCATTACTGAAAGGATGTGGAAGCCATAGTAAGGGTGCAGAGGAGATTTACAAGGAGGTTGCCTGGATTGGGGAGCATGCCTTACGAGGATAAGTTGAGGGAGTTTGGCCTTTTCTCCTTGGAGAGATGAAGAATGAGGGGTGACCTGATAGAGGTGTATAAGATGTTAAGAGGTATTGATCAAGTGGAGACTTTTTCCCAGAGCTGAAATGATTTCACAAAAGCCTTCAACTTGATGAATTGAACCGCTTTTGGAAGGTGCTGCAGCAATATGGAGGCCCGGAAAAGTTCATAAAGATCATTTTTCTCCTACATGACAATATGTAAACAACAGTTTGACCCTTCTCTGTAAAAACAAGTGCCAATCAGGAGTGTGTCACTGCAACAATGCTATTCTCAATCTTTTTTCATGTAGTTGTTGAGCTTTACAGCACAGAGAGATCCTTCGGCCAATTACGTCTACACTGGACATCAAGCACCAATTCATTCGAATCCCAATCTCCAGCATTTTGTCCATAGCACATCTAATATAATAACTACTGTTGAAGTCTTCTGAGATAGGTTATAGCATCAACTACATTCAAAACTGTCACAATAAAGAATAACTTCATCTAGAATGAGGCTTGCTATGAGGCTGCAAGAGGGAAACTGATCAGGATAGTCATGTGATCTTACCCCACTTCTCCAAGATGATCAGTGCAGAAGGAGGCCATTTAGCCCAATGAGCCTGCACTGACAACAATCTTATCCAGGCATTATCCCATAACCCCATGTATTTACTCTGCAAGTCCTTTCTGATACTAAGGAGCAATTTACCATGGCCAATCCACCTAACCTGCACATCTTTGGAGTATGGAGGAAATTAGAGAACCAAAGGAAACCCATGCAGACACAGGGAGAATGTCTAAAGTTTTGAAGTTAATTTTTTAGTGTCACAAGTAGGGTTACATTAACACTGCAATGAAGTTACTGTGAAAATCCCCTAATCGTCACAGTCTGGCACCTGTTCAGGTACTCTGAGGAGAATTTAGCATGGCCAATACACCTAACCAGCACATCTTTCTGACTGTGGGAGGAAACCAGAGCACCTGGAGGAAACTCACGCAGACACAAGAGAAAGTGCAGACTCCGACAGACAGTGACCCAAGCTAGGAATTGAACCTAGGTCCCTGGTGCTGTGAGACAGTAGTGCTAATCGCTGTGCCATTGTGCTACCCGATGTGAATTATCTCAGTTACATATTCAGATCAACAGTAGTTATTATATTAGATGTGTGATGGACAAAATGCTGGAGATTGGGATTCAAATGAATTGGTGCTTGATGGCCAGTGTAGACGTAATTGGCTGAAGGATCTCTCTGTGCTGTTAAGCTCTAAAACTAAATGAAAAAAGATTGAGAATAGCATTGGTGCAGTGACACACTCCTGATTGGCACTTGTTTTGACAGAGAAGGGTCAAACCATTGCATAGAACTGTTGTTTACATATCGTCATGTAGGAGAAAAGTGATCTTTATGAACCTACCCGGGCCTCCATATCGCTGCAGCACCTTCCATAATCTGAATTGTAGAATGATAACTTTGCAATGTCAGGATAATGTAATTTTTCCTTTTTTTAAATGAAGCCTCTACTGACTGTGTTCCCCTTACAGCATCACCGTGTAGGTATCTTGTCATATATCATAAGATTCACTAAAGTCTCTGAAGTATTAATTGACAAACTCTGGGCCATTGGCTGAAACGATAATATCTGGAATCCAATGTCTGGTAAAAATTTATTTCAGTGATGCAATGATAGCCTCAGGCATTTGATCATGTGGATATTTGGATGGATTTAATCCACCTTGAATAGTGGTCAGCCATTATCAAAAAAGATTCCCTTCTGAGTTCCAATAGAGCCATCCTGAGATATTTCCTCGGAATGAATGGAAATCAGGATGCCATCAGTGGTCTCCTCTGCTCCTACATGTGTGATGCAATTGGATATCATTTCGTCCAATGACCTGGAGAGTCCTGGACACTGAAAATAATTTCTTGTTCTGGCACAACACTTTATGATACCCGTGACCTTGGTGTAACTTCTGCAGTGTATCAAGTCATAGGATTCTAGGTATAACCAGCCTCTCATCATAAATTAGCCACTCACCCAAGGCACTGAGGTGTCTTACTTGCTCAAAATATTGCCTCATAATAAGATTTTGAGATACATATTCCAGCCATTCTCTAATGCAGCACTCGTAGATTTAAACAATTCTTCATTTGACATTTGTGCCTTTCTGATCCCATTATAGTGTAGTGTCGTAGCAGGTAGATATTTGGCCATTTGTGAAGTAAAGGTCTTCATGTCTTCAATAAAACTTATATCCCCTTGTTACAGCCTTGCTACAGGAATATGCGACAATGCATCTGCTGTAATCAGTTTCTTCCCTTGGACATACTCAATTGCTGCATCAAATCGCACCAACTTCATATAGAATCTTTACACCCTTGGCGTAAACTCTTTTGCATTCAATAGAGTAACCAAAGATTTGTGATCAGTCTCAATTGTGAATTGAAGACCCGAGATGTAGTCTGCAAACTTCTTGCCAACCCTGTTGACAGCTATAGCTTCTTTTTCAATAACTGCATACTTCTGTTCTGTTTTGGTTAAAGAATGAGATGCAATGTGCATCAGTCTACGTTTATCATTCCTCTGAGTTCTGAGTTGATAAGGTATTCTGTGGCAACAATCGTACACACTTCTGGATTGTAATGAGCCAAGTTTCTGGTGATGTTAACATTTCCTGGATCCTATCAAACAACATCTGTTGGGCTTTTGCCCAGAACCAAGCCTGGTCCTGTCTTAGCAACTGACCTAATGGTTTAGTTACGTTTGCTAAGTTGCGTAAGGCCATCTGCATTTGCTTCACCATTCCATAAATTATTGGAGCTCCATGACATTTCAAGAAGGTGAAAATTCTTTAATTGCTCAATTTTTCTGAGGATCTGCACCGACTCCAACACATGTACAAAAATTTTAATATTTGTGAGAACCCACAAAGGGCAAATCCTGCTTCTTGTAAACATTGGAGCACAGCTCTCACTTTTGCACCCTGTTCAATTGTAGTTGAACTATGGATTAGGATATCATCCATTTGGTAAATTACTCCCTCCAATCCTTCCAGTTTACACATCAACATCAACTGAAAAATCTTAGGATCCGATGTGAAACTCAAAGGTAATCTGTCAAAGTAATATCCCCCAAATGATGTAACAAAGGTTGTAAGTAACTTGGATTCCTCATCCAAGGATGAATGCCAAAAAAAATTACAAGTTTTGTGAAAATCGAACTGTTTCCCAACTTAGCCAGACTCTCACAGACAGATGATGTTGGATGAATTTCCCTTTCAATAGCTTCATTCAACTGCATGTGATCTACAGATTCTTGGATGATCCATTTGATTTTGGTACTGGAACCATAACCGAACACCACTTTGTGGGGAGGGCCTGGGTAGTATGCTCTGTGCAGACTCAATGGGCCAAATAGCCTCCTTCTGCAATGTGGTGATTCTATGATTCTGTAAAATTTTCCAAACTGACACTGAATTAGAGCTTCATTGCCAATGAATCTCCCTGTCACCTACAGGCAGGCTCTCCCTGGATGTGGAAATAACTTATCGCACTGATGGTTAGCTCTTCAACCCAACCAGTTGAAGTCCATAACCAAGATAGCAATCACTTCTATAAAACAGTATGCTGATGATGCAGCCATTCGTGTTCATTCTGAAGAATCACAACAGATAGTTGATGTACTCACTGAAGCTTAAGTGAGCATGAGACTTGCCCTGAATACAGGTAAAACAAATTCCCTCTGTCAATCATTCCAAATGTATCAAAGCTAATGCCTTCAACTGAGATTTATGATGTTGGAAAATGCCCCTCACTTCTATTTATCCCAGAAAGCTGTTGATGAGAAGGTGCATCATTGAATCTAGTTCAACCTATAGTAAATTATATGCTCAAGTTTGAAAATTTAACATCAGCTGCAACACTAAACACAAAGTCTACTGGGCAATAGAACTTCCCATGCTATTCCAAGATGCTGAAGCTTGGAACTCACAAGAATAAGAGAAAGAGTCAGCTCCTCAAGCCTGCTCTGTCATTCAATAAGATCATGATCATTTTCTTCAGCTCCACTTTCCCACCTTATTCTCACATCCCTTTTGATTCCTTTGGTGTCAACCATAGCTTAATCTGCTACATCTAATTCAGAAGGTTATGGGTTCAAGTCCCACTGGACTCGAGCACAAAAATCAAGGCTGATACCACTGGAATAGTGAGGAAGTGCAGCATTATTAGAGATGCCATCTGTCATAGATGTTAAACTAAGGCCCTCTCAGTCAAATAGTACCATTTCAAAGTTGAGCAGGGAAATTTTAGAGAGAAATGAATTGATTGGGGATAGTCAGCATGGTTTTGTGAAGGGTAGGTCGTGCCTTACTAACCTTATTGAGTTTTTTGAAAAAGTGACCAAAGAGGTGGATGGGGGTAAGGCAGTTGATGTGGTATATATGGACTTTAGTAAGGCGTTCGATAAGGTGGCCCATGGAAGGCTTCTGCAGAAAATGCAGATGTATGGGATAGAGGGTGATTTAACTAATTGGATTAGGAATTGGCTAGCAGATAGAAGACAGAGGGTGGTGGTTGATGGGAGATATTCATCGTGGAGTTCGGTTACTAGTGGTGTACCTCAGGGATCTGTTTTGGGGCCCCTGCTGTTTGTAATTTTTATAAATGATCTGGATGAGGATATTGAAGGATGGATTAGTAAATTTGCAGATGACACTAAAGTCGGTGGAGTGGTAGATAGTGAAGAGGGGTGTTATAGTTTGCAGAGAGACTTGGACAAGTTGCAGAGCTGGGCCGAGAGGTGGCAAATGGAGTTTAATGTGGAAAAGTGTGAGGTAATTCACTTTGGCAGGAATAACAAATGTGTAGAGTATAGGGCTAATGGTCGGACTCTTAATAGTGTTGATGAACAGAGGGATCTTGGTGTATATGTGCATAGATCCCTGAAAGTTGGCAATCAAGTCGATAAGGTTGTTAAGAAGGCATATGGAGTCTTAGCTTTGATTGGTAGGGGGATTGAATTTCGGAGCCGCAACGTCATGTTGCAACTGTACAAAACTCTAGTGCGGCCGCACTTGGAGTATTGTGTGCAGTTCTGGTCCCCGCATTATAAGAAAGATGTGGAGGCATTGGAGAGGGTACAGAGGAGGTTTACCAGGATGTTGCCTGGTATGGAAGGCAGGTCTTATGAAGAGAGGCTGAGGGATTTGAGGTTGTTTTCGTTAGAAAGAAGGCGGCTAAGAGGAGACCTTATTGAAACATATAAGATGATTAGAGGTTTAGATAGGGTGGACAGTGATAGCCTTTTTCCTAGGATGGAGAAAGCTAGCACGAGGGGACATAGCTTTAAATTAAGGGGTGGTGGTTTTAGGACAGATGTCAGAGATAGGTTCTTTACCCAGAGGGTGGTAAGGGTGTGGAATGCCTTGCCTGCGTCAGTTGTAGATGCGCCAAGTTTGGTGGCGTTTAAGAGGTTAGTAGATAAGTTTATGGATGAAAGGGGAATGGTTTAGGTTTGAGGGTCACTGCTTGTTCCTAATTGGTCGGTGCAACATCAAAAGCCGAAGGACCTGTTCTGCGCTGTAATGTTCTATGTTCTATGTTCTATTACTGCCTGTGTCCTAACTGATACTTATCCTTCAAACAATGTCCCATAAACAGATTATCTCATCATTATCACATTGATGCTTATTGGAGCTTATGGTGTGCAAATAATGGTTACTGTCTTTTTTATATAACAGCAGTAATGACACCTTAAGACTTCATCATCTAAATAAAACATCTATTCCATCTCCTCACATAGGACAACCTGCTCATCCTAGGAATCAATCTGGTGAACCTTTGATGCATATCTGTAAGTCAAGTAAACATTCTTTAGGTAAGGAGATCAAAAGTGAACATAATATTCAAAGTATGGTCTCACCAAAGCCTCATACAACTGCAAGCTAACCTTCCTCACACTAATACTCTAAACCAATGCACCCATTAAGCTACTTACGCACATGGCCAAACAGCAGCCTGAAAGGTGTTGCACAGGCTTTGGCCTGTGCTAAATACTGTAATATAGATATGCTGGCATTGGACTGGGGTGGGCAAGTGAGAAGCCTCACCACACCAGGTTGATTATTTGGAATCACAATCTTTCAGAATGCTGCCCCTTCATCAGTTGTGAATCCAACTCTCCACTCACCTGAGCAGCGTTCTGAAAACTCGTAACACCAAATAAACCTGTTTGATTTTAACCTGGTGTCGTGAGACTTCTTACTATAAATACTGTGTGTGCATGGCCAAGCCAAAAAAAAACAAAGAGACTATGCACTACAATTAAATTTTTGAGGGGACCTTTCTCCAATCTCTTGCAACAAAGATACTGATAGCACTGGTAGAGAGGTTGAATATTAATTTGAGCTTTATCTGTCGGGTAAGGTCCATGGAATGTAGGCAGGGAAGGTAACTCATAAACTTTATTTTCTGGTGTTTTAAAGGGCCATATATTGCCAAGTAAGGCATCTTGCATGGACCCCACTCATTAGATTTGTTCACCCACATTTAGGATTTAACATTTTTTGTCCAGAAAGTTGTTGAGAGTAAAAGCTGATAATGTGAGGACAACAAGACACCAAACTCCTTTGGCAAAGATAGCCCAACTGAGATTTAAATATTAAGGAATCAACAGAAGAAGAACTGATGAATTCAAGTGGGTGAATTCAATGTCATTAGATGTAGAAAGGGATGTAAAGAGAGGGATAGATAGATGGATTGGATTAAGCGGGAGAAATGGGACAAAGGAAAAAATTAAGAATTGTGAAATTTAAAATTTGGCATTTTAAAAATTTCCAATGAAGGATGGAGATTCCAGTTTTAAATTGTTCTTTGTTTGGGTCGGAGATGTTGATTTGGCAGTTGGTATCAGTTATCACATAATTAAAGAGGTGCTTAACCTATTAATTACTTGACTTAACTTTCTGGGGCCAGTCTAATGTGCAAACACAAATCAGAGTACGGTGTGTGTGTTTTAATCAATACGGAAGGGAAGCGCGCAATTTGATCAGATGGCTGAAAGCATTTAATTCAGGCACAGTCTGAAATAGTGCAAGAATGTGCGGAGCCAGTTAAATCCGTGTAATCACAGCTGGGACCCTGAAACCGTATAGCGTCCTTCCAAGCTTTCGCATAAGTGATAATTATTGCAGTCAGTTTCTGGTCTGGGAGTTAGCCCGTACAAGGAGAATTTTTGGCGGCTGCCGCTTTCACAGTCACCGAGAGGTCAGGTTTTTAGAGGGAGGGCGAAAGAAAAAGCACTTTGCTATATACAGTGAAATAATGTTACAATGCCGATAACTGGTGATTAGAACCATGCGTGCGTTAATAAATGTGTATAATGCTGAAGAGAACCAGAGGCCATTAAATCTAAAACTACAGTTTTAAAAATACATGCAAGAGTTTCAATCTTTGACTGTTTATAGTACACGGGGCATCAAGTTGCATACTAATGAATTTGCAGAATGGCAAATTAATTCCGATTCTCGATTCTTAATAGTATCTTGCTTTTTTTAAAATTAATACCGCGGGAATACCTGGATTAAAATAAAACAAAGTATGAGGAGAGAGATTGAGGCCATTTCATTTCTGTTCCTTTTCAATAGAGATATAAAAGCAACAGCTGGCCCAAGCAGGTGCCTCTCCTACTTGCTGTCTAGCATTTTATTTGATTTAGGGAGTGAAGGGCTCTCGAATCCGCAACCTTGTGAGGGTGAACCCCCGGGGGGTGCTGGATTGTGTGGGCTGAAATCAGCACTTGTATTCTGTTTCATATCAGAGTTATGTTGCAGATTACAATAAGGTCAGTAGCTGGACTTTCCAACATTATCATGAGATATGTATATATAGAAAACTTCTCCCCAACCCACTGTGAAAATTCACTCCATTAAACATCAGACAGTGCTGGTCAGTCGGCGTGTGTTACCCACAGCCATTAAGCATTCAGCCTATAAAAGTTGAAGCGAGTTCGATTCACTCGACACAAACTGCAACGGGATTACACTTTATGTATCTGGAACAGTTTTGTCTCGATTACCATTATAATCTCTAGGCCAGGTGTTAGCGTGGCATTGTCGCATCGACCACCTCTCTACTTTCCAAACTAGCACCCTGTTTGCAGAATGATTGCTGTAATTTGAGGGGCTGGATGGGCGGAGTTATCGAATTCGCTTGATCAAACGTATTCTATTTTTATACCTGGGGTGGAGAGGATTGCCTTGGTATGAAATAAGGAGCATTGCGTGACACTGACCGGATTAACTTTTATTTGATCAGATTTGCTTCGACTAACTGGAAAATCGAGGACGCTGGCATCTTTCTGGGAATGAAGTGGCGTGCTGCTTTGGATTGAATTGACACTTAGATACAATCCAGGAGAACTGGGTTAAAATCAGTTGATATGGGCATAGGATAGAGAGTAGGGAACCGATATCTGCTTTTGCACCTTATTAACTTTCTTTAGCTGATGTCTTGACGCCCCTTCCCCCCACCCCCAATATTTGATTCCTCAAGTACTACAGATCTGGCAGTTGGCGCACGGTTGTGGGTTGGGGGTGGGACCAATTTAGTGGGAGATCTGATCACTCGCTTCATTGACAAATTTAGGACATGCCTATAATTCATAGAGCAGTTGACAGTTCCTTTTAAGGTGCTAAAAACAGCAACAAAATGTTTGCGAAAACAAAGCTCAGCAGAAAATAAAATAAACATCTTCAATAAACGTGATATTCATTCCGGCGGATCGTTTTCACAGAACTCCCACAATAAAATTTCAGATGCAAGCCGTCTGCATTTAGCCTGTCGATGTGGACCTATATATGGTTTGGGAGCTCGCGAGAAATCGGAGATTTAATAACACCACTCCCACGTTCTGATAGTAGTAACCGCAATGAACAAAATATTCGCATAACGGCCCGATATCCCGCACGTGAATGATTTAATTTGATTTTGATTTGATTTATTATTATCACATGTATTAACATAAGTGAAAACTATTGTTTTTTGTGCGCTGTACAGACAAAACATACCGTTCATAGAGAAGGAAACAAGAGAGTGCAGAATGTGGTGTTCCTGATGTAAGAGGTTTGGACCAGAAAATCGAAATATAAAATCTCATATTTTGCATACCTGTAGCCAGTATAGTTTTGTTTTCGTTTGCAGCTTCTGCAACCCAGGGATCAGATGATTTCTGGGAGCTAATACATTCAAACTATGGACTGATAAGGTAGCTAAGCATCTTGTAATCACCCATTCCATATTTATTTTGTTTTAAAAATTGTGAAATACCTTCCTATGCTTAAAAAAGAAATAAAAAGCTTCATAAGGGAGGATTTGAGTATAGTAATAGAGATGTTTTACTGCAATTTTATAGACTGTTGATGAGGCTACACTTGGAGTATTGTGTAACATTTTGGTGTCCTTATCTTAGGAAGGATGTCCTTGCTATAGACGGAGTGCAGGGAAGATTTACCAGGCTGATTCCTGGAATGGCAGATCTGTCATATGAGAAGAAACTAAGTTGGTTTGGATAATATTAATTGGCATTTAGAAGAGTGAGAGGGGATCTTATAGAAACTTACAAATTTCTAACAGGATTAGACAGAGTCATAGCTTGATGATAAGGGGTAAACCATTTAGAACTGAGGTGAGGAGAGGTTTTTCACCTAGAGAGCAGTGAATGTGTGGAGTTTGCTACCACAGAAAGTAGTTGAGGCCAAAACATTGTGTAACTTCAAGAAGAAAGTAGATATATCTCTTGGGGCTAAAGGGATTAAGGTATATGGGGGAAGGTGGGATCAAGATATTGAATTTGATGATCAGAATGAATGCTGGACCAGTCTTGAAGGGCCGAATGGCCTACTCCTGCTTTTACTTTTTATGTTTCTATGTAACCTTGCATTGCTTTAGCACCTTTCATGGCCTCAGGATGTCCCAAAGGCTTTGCAGCCAATGAATTGCACTTGAAGTGTAGTTGCTATTTTAATATGGGAAACACAGCAGTCAATTTACGCACAGCAAGGTTCTGCAAAGAACAGTGTGATAATAAATAGATCATCTGTTATAGTGATGTTGGTTAAAGCGTGCATGTTGGGCCGGACACTGGGGTGAATTTCCCTGCTCTTCTGAAAATACCTGTGGAATTTTCCATCTCCAACTGAGAGGACAGATTGGGCTTTGGTTTAAAGTCTCATCCAGAAGATGGCACCCCTGCCGGGGCAGGGTTTAAATTGAAATAAATGATCTGGTCAATTGTTTTAGTGAGATCTTGTCTGTCACTGTCATCTTGCGCTGTGGGCATATATCTCTGGTGACCACCTCGAGTGTGAGCACGATCCTAAGGTAGATATTGTAAGTCACTGAAATGTGTGTCTCTGGGCTGGTGGAGGGTGCAGTGAGCTAGCAGCTGTGCAGGTGTGAAGTCATCATCTTCCTCCTCCTCCTCCATGTCCTGAGGGCTGGGACTTATTTCAGACTGTGAGAGCTGGCCTCACCCTCTTCTGCTGGACACCTAGGAAGGAGAGAAGAGAGAATGAATAGCTTGGTAGTTTCAGCTTGAAACTCAGTTTGATTACCCGAAATTATCTGGCTTCCTCACTAGATGCTGAGGGGGCCTTTTCGTTAGCACAGGAACGGTCATGATCCTTCCTGGCCAGCTCAGCAGCCTGTTGGTTTAAATGCATTGAGGAGTAGTTTAGGCATCCCCATTCCATTTTCTGCCTCTCCCTCCTCTTGTGGTTCACCTTCTCCTGCATATAAATATATGGATAGATTATGAACATGGGATGAAAGAATGGATGGCAGGCTGCTAATTCTGTAGCTGTGAATTGAACTAAATGTTTATGGTCAGACAAAAAATAAAACGGTAAATAAAATCTAAAATCATGCCAATCCATAATCAAAGATGAAAATTACTTAAAATTTGATGTTTTATTAATGAAGATAAAGCACCGAATCATGTCTAATAATAGTGAATGTTAAATGAGACCTGTGAGTTTAAAAAAAAAGCCAAAGATAGCCGAGGATGTGAAGTTAGTTAATGGCTGAATTGCTGGTGAGTGATACTCTAAGAGACAATGGAATTCACACTGTTCCCATACTTTTGAAGCTTTGGGTGGCACAGTGGTTAGCTCTGCAGCTTCACACTGCCAAGGATCCAGGTTCAATTCTGACCTCAGGTCACTGTCTATGTGAAGTTCGCACATTCTCCCTGTGTCTGCATGGGTTTCCTCAGGGTGCTCTGGTTTCCTCCCACAGTCCAAAGATGTGCCCTTTAGGTTGACTGGCCATGATAAATTGACCCCAGTGGCAGGGAGATTACCAGGGTAAATATGTGGGGTTACAAGAATAGGGTGGGATTGTGGTCAGTGCAGACATGATGGGCCAAATGGCCTCCTTCTGCACTATAGGGATTCTATGATTCATAGATAAATTAATTGCCATCTCTGGTGGAGACAATGGAACATAATGGGAGATGAGTGTCATCTCATCAAGAAATATCCTGTGCATAACGTCCAGATGGATTTGAGGATTTTGCCTTCCAGGAATTTCTACAGACTGGGATAAAAGCCAGCTAAAAAGCTGCCTGTGGTGTGTGATGTGTATGTGTATATGAACCAGTGCCGGGCCGTTGGAACATCTGTGACACCAAAACAAAAGCCAGCTAGCTGAACAGCACCTCTGTAAAAACATTTTGCAGGTATCTCTCTTCCTCTCTCTCTCTCTCTCTGATTGCCAAGTCAGCAAATACCACAGCTGGAGTGGAAACAGGGAAACTTCTCCACCAAACTGCAGAACACTGGAATCACAAAACCAACTATTCACCTGCTGAAGTCAGTGCTACGGAAATCTCAACCTGCAATGGGGGTGGGGGTGGGGGGGGTGGGTGGGGGGTGGGTGGGGGGTGGGGGGGGGTGGGTGGGGTGGGGGGGGGGGGGGGTGGGGGGGGGGGGGGGTGGGGTGGTGGGGGTGGGGGGGGGGGGGGGTGGGGTGGGGGGGGGGGGGGGGGGGGAGGGGGGGGGGGGGGGGGGGGGGTGGGGGGGGGTGGGGTGGGGGGGTGGGTGGGGGGGGTGGGGTGGGGGGGGCAGGCGGGAGGGTGGTGGAGTGGGGGGGTGGGGTGGGAGGCGGCGGTGAGGAGGGGGGAGCACTGAATAAAAAAAGGGAGTCAGTTCATCTCTCCTCACCCTGGGCAAAACAATTTCGGGGTATACCAGCTAGATGGAGCTCTCCTGGATTAACAAATTTGGGGAACCTCAACTGGGGACCAGCTGTAACAATTTCAGCTAAATTAGTGACTTTTACAAGTTCAAATACAATATTCTTGTTCTATGCCCATATTAATAAAGCTTTGGATACCGTATGCCTTACTAACCATACTCTCAATGTCTTCTGTATCTTCAACGGCTTATGCACATCTATATCAAAGTCCTACTGCTCCTGCGAACAATGTGAGCAAATGCAGTCGTACCCTTTGTTTTTCAACCTGTTCAGCTTCTTTTTGCCAAAATGAATCATTTCACATTTCCCTGTATTGAATTCACCTGTGTCAATTTCTCCTCTTGTCCTTTTGAAGATCTATATCTGACTTACTCAAAGCATTCTGTATCATCTCAAAACTTTGGAATTGTACCTTGTATAACAAGAACTAGATCATTAATATATACCAGGAAAAGCAAGGGTCCTAACACCTTGAGAATTGCAATACAAACCTCCCGCCAGCCCGAGAAACATCCATTAAGTCTCTGTTTCCTGCCATTCAGCTAAAATCCAGGGGGGATTTCAAAGTAATGCAGTGGCCTGGGGGACTCAAGCAGAGGCTGTTTAGTGGGCTCTCTGCTGGGTGCTATGGTTTCAGCTGCAGGATTTCCGGCACCATAAGCTCCACACCAGAAATCGGCCCGGACCTGTATAAATGATGTAAATATAATTTCCATCTAATTACTGGGATTGGGACCGAAGTATCCTGGCTCACTAGCCTCTCTACCCCAGCCAGGTGTGTTTCACTCCAGCTTCCCACTAGCAGGGAGCAGGCGGCCCGACCCTGCTGGAGTGAAAGGGGGCATCGAGGCCCCCCTAGAGGGTTGGGGGTAAGAGGGACGCCTCCTGGGCATTGCTTGCTTGGCATTGCCAGCCTTCCCTCTGGCACTGTTCAAGGGGCAAAGTGGCAATGACCGGGGGCACCCTGACATTGCCTGCTGGGCAAGGAGGTGGGGCTCAATAGGGGTGGGGGCTCAATAGGGGTGAGGCCTCTGTAGGATGGAGATTAGTGGAGATGGGGGATCTAGCTTCCATCCGCACTTACTGCATCCCGCAGTAAGAGAGAGGGAAGTCAGCAATCGGGAATGAGCATAGGGTTTGGGAGGCGTGGGAGGAGGGGTGTTGAGGTTGCTGGTGGGAGGGATCAGGAGATTGGGACTGCCAAGGGAGGGAGATTAGATTGACATAGCTGGAGGAGTGCGAGGCTAGCCCAGACACGTGTAGAGGCCAATGATCAGTCCCTTGGGAGGGGGGAGAGGGAGTTGGTCAGGCAGTGATGTGGGATCACGGGACCAGCCAGTGATGGGGCTGTGGGGAGAGGGGAATTAGTGGGTTAGTAATGTGGAGTGGGGGGGTTGCTGTGCTGGCCACCAATCAGGCTGGCCAGTGATTGGGAGGGATGGGGTCACAATTTGGGCTACAGATCAGCACATGCGCAATAGCTTGTTCAGCACTATGTTGCGAATCTTTCCAGCAGGAATAGGCCCCTGGCACAGATTTTTCACTTGAATCTCACTAGAGAGCTCTGTAGAGCAGAGAGTGTGGGAGATGCATTTTAAAAATCCCAGTGAAAAATAAGCAGTATTTACTCCAGTATTTATGCAAATTTGATAAATTTTTTTGGAAGAATCCCATCCCACATCTATGTATCTACTGTTCCTTTTATTCCAGAAACAACAACTTTACTGATAAGTTTGTTGTGTGGCATTGTGTTGAACAACTTTTGGAAGTCTATGTGTACCACATCAACAGCATTGCTCTCATCAATCCTCTGTCACCTTTTCAAAAATTCCACCAAGTTAGTTGACTTAGTGGGGCGGCATGGTGGCACAGTGGTTAGCACTGCTGCCTCACAATGCCAGGAACCCAAATTCAATTCATGGCTTGGGTCATTGTCTGTGCGAAGTCTGCACGATACACCTGTGTTTGCATGAGTTTTCTCTGGGTGTTCCAGTTTCCTCCCACAATCTGAAAGACTTGCTGGTTAGGTGCATTGGCTATGCTAAATTTTCCCTCAGTGTAACCAAACAGGCACCAAAGTGTGCTAATTAGGGGATTTTCACAGTAACTTCTTTGCAGTGCTAATGTTTACTTGTGACTCATAGATAACTAACTTTAAACATGATTTTTCCTTGGGAAATCCATACTGGCTTTCCTTAACTAACCCATATTTGTCCATGTAACTATCAACTTTGTCCTTTTTTTTATAATACAGAAATGGAGTGTCTACTGCAGAATGGGAACTGGTGCATGCATTACCAAGTACGGAATTGCTATTTTAGATTTCCTGCACTATGTGTCTAAAACAAAAATACAAAATGTTGGAAATCATATCCTGTTTGGGCTGCAAAGAGAAAGCGTAAGTTAATGTTTAGGGCAAAGAGTTTCGTCAGAATGGGCTAGGTTCTGGAACTGAGATTATATATTAGTGTCAATCTCTTAAACAATTTTCAAAATTTTCTCTTTTCAGTACAGAGTACGGTCAATGTTTGTATTGTTAAAATTTATGCTGCTGTCTCAGCCATGGCCTCATGGGTAGCATTCCCATGGTATGATTTCCAAGAGGATATGGAATTCTCCAGGTATCCTGAACATTATTTATTGATCAACCCAAATAAACAGATTATCTGGGCATTTTTCTCATTGCTGTTTGCGTGAACTTTCTGTGTGCAACTTTGTTGGTGTATTCCCCCACAGTGGACATGAAATGTACTTTATTAACTATAAAACCTTTGTATGAGATGTGAAACTGGGATCCCATCTGCCTGTTCTCCTGGATATAAACAACCCTCAATGCCCCAGCCAATATTTATTTCACAATTAACATCATAGAAAACAGACTGTGTGGTCATTTTCACAATGGAGTTTGCTGTGGACAGTTTGGCTGCAGCATTTCCTATTTTGTAACTGTTCTCTTTCAGCTGTTCCCAAGTTACACATGGTTGCCACAATGCTGGCTGATGACCTTCACGTTTGGATTTGGCTGGTTTTATAGTCAGATGCCCTTCCTGCCAACAACCCTCCCCAGATATTTGGCCTGGGAACCAGCATTGACATACACTGGCCTGCGCTACTGGCTGGGTTCTTTCATAGCTGAAAGTCCAGATATGAGAGCTACCCACACTCCAGCTACGACACTGTCCACTCATCAAGAAGTAGCTCATTAGTTGTAAAGCACGTAGACAGCACTATATAAATGCGAATCCTTCTTTAAAATTTTTTTCACCTTCTGAAATTGTGAACAACTAGATTTAAATGCAGATTTAACCTGTATTTTGACAGAAAACAATCCTAATTCATATATCAATAAAATTAAAGGTGAGAGGGGAAAGATTTAAAAGGGACCTGAGGGGCAATGTCACGTGGAGGGCAGTGAATGCATGGAATAAACTGCCAGACAAAGTAGTTGAGGCAGATACAATAGCAACATTTAAAAAAGTGTTTGGGTAAGTACATGGGTGGGAAAGGGTTAGAGGGATGTGGGTCAAGAGCCCTATGGTGGATCTGGACTGGTTGGGCCAAAAGGTCTGATTCGATGTTGTATTGCTCTATGACTCGATAGAGAATCAATGCAGAAGAGTTACAAAGGTGTGGGGTGCAGGAGGATGGCACTAAGTAGACAAATCTTTTCAAGGGCGGGCGTGCCCCAATGCCTTCCTTTTCTAACACCTGATGATACATCCACTCTGCGCCCCAATTCCTTGTCGTTTCCCCCGCCACACTGGGCGAGTGGGGAGTTTGGATTTGCTGTCTCCTTCGCCGGATGATGACATCCCTGCCTTTAGCCAGACTTTGCAGCGTCCACACGTTTATACCAAAGCTGCGCGAACGCTTCTGTCTTTATTTAGATCTTGCATCAGGACTCTCTCCGGATTGGGCAGCTTGGCTGGCTTTTTCTTTCTGCTATGGCAGGAAATTCCGAACTGGAAAAGCCTATCCGATGTCACACTGTCGAGTAGGATTCCCGGGGGCTGTCCAGTCTTCTGGCCCATACACAGCTCAGCTTAATGCAGCCATGAACACGAATAGCCGCTGGATCAGACTTAGATTGCAGAGCCCTATCACGCAGCGTGTGTGTATGTATATCTCATACTATCCCTCACCACACCAGGTCCAGACTGTAATTTTCGTCTTTTCCAGATAAGAATATGTGTATGTATGTGTTTCGCTGTTTGCAGACGATCCCAATTTGATTAGGAGCCCGTTTCTTCTCAATCAAACCCAAAGTGCTAGGATAAACTGGTAGGTTGCAAATATTGGCATCTGCTTCCTAGCAGGACGGTCACTTTTGCGTCTGATTTTGCGCTCAGATTGTGCTAAATTAACAGGATTTTGCAATTAGCACCATATAATCATTGACTCCGTGATTGGCCAGTTGTAGGCGGTTTCCAATGGCATCTCCTGGTATCAATGGTCTAATTCTAGACATTAACAACCACTACTTCTTTCCTTCTCTTAGACACTGCATTGCATCCATAAGAATCACCTGTGATGCCGTTCTGGCGAGAATGAGGATGCCTTTGGGGTTGACAATGAGATTAGCATTGAAGATGAGAAAGGATGATGAGTTCAAATCCAATTTAGACCAATCCCGCTTCAGGCCGGAATAACAATCCGGAAGTGCAGTCATAACCACTTTGTGGTACACAGTCATAGTAACGCCAAGACAGTACAGCTAAACTGATAAAAGCAAAATACTGCAGATGCTGGAATCTGAAACAATAGCAGAAAATGCTGCAAAAATCTCAGCACATCTGACAACATTTGTGAAGAGAGAATAAAGCCAGTGTTTCGAATCTGCATGACTTTTCGTCCTGATGCTCTGGTTTTCTCTCATACTCCAAAGATATGCAGGTTAGGTTGATTGGCCCTCGTGTCAGGGAGAATAGTATGGTAATTATATGGGGTAATGGGGATAAGACCTAGGTGGGATTGTGGTCGGTGCAGACTCAATGGGCCAAATGGCCTTCTTTTGCACTGTGGATTCCATGATTCGTCAGAGCTGAATTAATGCACTATTTTGTATCCCTCAAGCCATCGTTTTAACTGTTTTTTTTTAGTTTGTTCTGAACTTGCATTTTTGGGAGTTCTGGCTCCACAATGTCATTTGGTCTTGATCCCAGTGTGTTTACACAAGAATAGCAGCATTTATTGGTTGACTCTGAAATCCCTTTTCCACTACTCAAAATCTGCATAATTGCAAAGTAGTAACTTCTACTATAATTACATAATTGCAGGGTTTCTTTGGCTCGAATTTAACACACAGATTTTGGCTGATCAAACAAGGTGAAGTATTACCAGCTAATACTACTTTCCTTCTCTTAGACACTGCATTGCATCCATAAGAATCCTGTTAGAATTTTATAAGTCTCTATGAGATCTTCCCCTGCTAATTTGTCTGAACTCCAGCAAAAACAATCCGAGTCAATCTCTCCTCATACGTCAGTCCCACCATCCCCAGAATGCAGATGGCCTTTTGTGGCTCCTTTCTTCCTTGCAATCCAGAGGGATAGAGGGGGCGGCGGTGGCGGTGGCGGTGGCGGTGGCGGCGGCTCTCCAGAGATAATGATGCATGAGTTTCCTCCTAATAGTGCCAGATGGATTATTTCATCTGAGTGTCACAGACAGACGTAGATGCAACTATTTCTGGTCTTTGTCCAGTTTAAAATTTTTAGAGGTAGCATTGAGGTAGCATTTTTTATGTATTTTGTTAAAAAAATACAGGGTAAGGTTTTAGTCTGTCTGAATGTTATTAACGTTTATGTCCTTTCCGTTGTTCCTTCATTGCATTGGAAGTTGCTGCTGGTTGTTTCTAATTTAATTATGTTTAGCTTTTCAGGTTGGCTGGCTTCAGTGCATTGACACAGTATCTGGGTCAAAGAGTACTCCTTCAATGCCAACTTTCTCTCATAGTAGCTGCTGCCTGGCAGCTGTACTTTAATTAACCCGATAAACACACTTAGTAACAGCTTTCAGGTCATGAATTTTTTGCAAGGTCCACAATATCATTTAGGTGTTCAGCATTTATTTCTTGAGAATTTGGTAATTAAAGATTAACATTTTAGTGATAGATACAATTTGAGGCATTGCCTTGATTGGAGCTCACTTTCAGGAATGCTGTAACACTTTGCACCACGGAGTGAGGGATTGGGATGGCACGTCCACTGAGGTTCATACGAACCTGTCCGTGGTCAACTGAGAATGCTATTTTCTGAGTCTCGCCCACCTCCAGAATTGAAGCGGGTGTGCTGGTAAAATTCCAGTTATCAAATCTTCCTGTGTGGAGCTTTCCATTTCACATGAGCCACTGGGGTAGTTTCTGAGTGTAGGCTAGTCACACTTCATGATAAAAAGAGAAAAACTGCACAACCAAACCTACATTTTGTATAGTATCAAAGGAATACATTCACTTCTCTAATGCTATTAGGATAATCCTATCTTATTCCTTACACTTTTTAGCCATTGGATTGCAGGAACACCAAATAGGAGGGTTGGTGATATGTGGGAAGACAGAAAAGTATCTTTGTCAAGAGCCATGGGCAAAGTAAAGGTGAAGTACAGGTGAACACAACTCTTTTTTTTAAAATGAGACTCAGCAGATCATATACAGTGATAGTCCCCAGGAGTCCTCTGTTCTCATCAAATTATTTTACATTAATTTATCTTTCTTTGCTAGGTTGGGATATTTCGGCTCAAATAGCCAGTTGTTTTATACTTATGAACCTATAGCAAGAATCAGGAGTGGGCTATTCAGCCCTTTAAAGGTCCTTCATCCTTTAATAAGATCATAACTAGTCTGATAGTAACATCAAATCCACACTCCGTGTATTCCCATCACTCCCTTGCTTACCAGGAGTCTATCCATTTCTGCCTTAAGAATATACAAAGACTCTGCTTCCCCTACCTTTTCAGGAAGAAAGTCCCAAAGACTCATGGCCCTTTGAGTGAGTAAAGTTTGCCTCATGTCCATTTTAAATGGGCGATCCCTTATTTTTAATCCCTAGTTTTAGATTCTCCCGCAAGATGAAACATATCCACCCACTCTCAAGATCTTATATGTTTCAGTCAAGCCACGTCTTATTTTTCTAAACTCCAGTGAATACAAGCCTACCCTTTCCAACCTTTCCTTATAAGACAACCCATTAATTCTAGGTGTTAGTCTGGTGAACCTTCTTTGAACTGCTTCCAATGCATTTACATCTTTCCTTAAATAAGGAGACCAAGATTTTACAAAGTACTCCATGTGTAGTCTCATCGGTGCCCTAACAACTGAAATATAATCTCCTTACTTTGTATTCAATTCCCCTTGCGATAAATGATAACAATCTATTAGTTTTGTAGCCTAATTATGTCGTCTTCATAACTTGTGTTCTTACTTACAAAGAACAAAACAGCACGGGAAACAGGCCTTTCGGCCCAACAAGCCCACGCTGCCACCTCGATGTTCCCACTTCTACCTGTGATCCCTGTTTATGTTTATAGATCTATAGATTGAAACCAAATTTGAGACAATTTAGGGAGAATTTGTTCTGCCAATTAGCCTAAGAGCACATCTTTGGGATGTGGGAGGAAACTGGAGCACCCGGAGAAAACCCACGCAAGCACGGGGAGAATGCGCAAACTCCCATAGACATAGGCCCACATCCATGTGTCTGCACAGCACAGCGATAGTCACTGAGCTGTCCTTTATGTCATCATTAATATGCCAACCATTCTTCATTCAAATCATTTATATAAATTGTAAACAGCTGAGGTCTCAGCACTGATCCCTGTGGCACTCCATTTATTACATTTTGCCAACCTGATAAAGACCCATTTATGTCTACTGTTTGTTTCCTGTTACCCCATAACTTTCCACAATAACCTTTGATGTGGCACTTTATCAAACACCTTCTGGAAATCTAAGTACAGTACATCCACTTGTTGCCCTTTATCCACAGCACAGATTATTTTCTCAAAGAACTCCAATAACTTGGTTAAATATGATTTCCCTTTCATAAAACCACGTGGCCTGATTACCTGGTGTTTATCCAGGTGCCCTGTCTGCATTTCTTTAATAATAGCTTCTAACATTTTCTGTATATCACAGATGTTAGGCTAACTGGTTTGTAGTTTGTCGCTTTCTGTCTCCTACTTTTTTTGAATACTGTAGTTACATTTGCCATCTTTCCCAAATCTAGGGAGTTTTGGTAAATTAAAATCAATATACCAACCATCTCAAAAGTACTTTCTTGAAGACCCTAAGATGAAGTCCATCAGAACCCAGGCTTTTATAGCCTGCAGCTCCAACAATTTACAGAGTACCACTTCTCTGGTAACTGTAATTTTCCCGAGTTCCTCCCTCCTTTCATTTCCTAGTTTATAGCTGCTTCTGGGATGTTACTTGTATCCACTCTAATGAAGATGGATGCAAAATACCTGTTCAATTCATCTGCTATCTTCTTGTTTTCCATTATCTCCAACTCACTTTCTATGGGACCCAATGATCACGTTGTTAAATTATTAAAACTCTTACCATCTGTTTTTGTATTTCTGGCTAGCTTTCTTTTATTAGTCTTTTAGTCATCCTTTGCTTTTCCATATATTATGTCCATTCTTTTGACCAGCTATCTGTTTTTGCACAATTGTATGCTTTTTCTTAAAGTTTGATACTCTCTTTAACTTTTCTATGGTGGTCAGTCCCGTGGACATTTTCTTAATTGTTGGAATGTTTGCCACTGTATCTCCATTGATCTAGTGCTTACCTAACTTACCAATTCACTTTAGAGAGTTCAGCTTTCATGCTGTCAAAATGGCCCTTATTTATGTTTAAAAACTAGTCTCAGACCCACTCCACTCTTCCTCAAACTGAAATGTAAAATTCAATAATACTATGATTTTTGTTTTGATTTATTATTGTCACATGTATTATTATACCGTGAAAAGTATTGTTTCTTGCTATATATATAGAGCAAAGCATACTGTTCATAGAGAAGGAAAGGAAAAAGTGCAGAATGTATTGTTACAGTCATAGTGGGGGTGTACAAAAAGCTCAACTTAATGCAAGGTAGATCCATTCAAAAGTCTGATAGCAGCAGGGAAAAAGCTGCTCTTGAGTCAGTTGGTATGTGACCTCAGAATTTTGCATGTTTTTCCTGACGGAAGAAGGTGAAAGAGAGAATGTCCGGTCTACATGGGATCCTTAATTATGCGGCTGCTTTTCTGAAGCAACAGAAAGTATCAACGAAGCCACTGTGTGGTGGTCTGGATTTCATTTATGTCCCTTTATAGTTTCTTGCGGTCTTATGGTCATTGCTACCTAGGGGCAGTTTTAATATGAAATCATTAAATAACATAGAAATATAGAACGGTACAGCACAGTACAGGCCTTCAGCCCTCAATGTTGTACTGAGCTATGTCCAAACTCAAGATCAAGCTATCCCACTCCCAATCATTCTGGGTGTGCTCCATGTGCCTATCCAATAAACACTTGAAAGTTTCTAAAATATCCGACTCCACTATCATAGTAGGCAGTGTATTCCACATCCCAACCACTCTCTGAGTGAAGAATCTACCTCAGACATCTGTCCTATATCTCCCACCATGAACCTTATAGTCACCTCTCATCCTCCTCCGCTCTAAAGAGAAAAGCCCTAGCTCCCTCAATCTTTCCTCATAACTCCTATCCTCTAAATCAGGCAGTATCCTGGTAAATCTTCTCTGCACTCTCTCCAATGCTTCCATATCCTTCTTATAGTGAGGTGACTAGAACCGAATATTCCAAATGTGGTCTCACCAAGGTCTGTATAGTTGCAGCATAACTCCACAGCTCTTAAACTCAAACCCTCTGTTAATAGACACTAACTCACTATAAGCCTTCTTCACGGCTCTATCCACTTGAGTAGCAACCTTCAGAGATCTGTGGATATGAACCCCAAGATCTCTCAGTTCCTCGATATTCCTCAGAACCCTGCCGTTGACCCTGTAATCCACATTCAAGTTTGTCCTACCAAAATGAATCACCTCGCATTTATTAGAGTTCAACCCCATCTGCCACTTTTCTGCCCAGCTCTGCATCCTATCAATGTCTCTTTGCAGCCTACAAGAGCCCCCCACCTCATTCAATCTTGATGTCATCAGCAAGTTTACTAACTCACCCTTCAGCCTCCTCTTCCAAGTCATTGATAAAAATCACAAATAGCAGAGGACCTAGCATTGATCCCTGTGATACACTGCTGGTAACTGGCCTCCAGTCTGAAAATTTTCCTTCCACCACCACCACCACCCTCTGCTTTCTGTGAGACAGCTAGTTACTTATCTGATCAGCCAAATTTCCTTCTATCCCACACCTCCTTACCTTCATCATGAGCCTACCATGGGGAACCTTATCAAACGCCTTACTAAAATCCACATATATGACATCAACTGCTCTACCTTCGTCTATATGCTTAGTTACCTCAAAGAATTAAATACTTACTCCTTATTGCACAATACCAAGTCTAGTATAGCTCGTTGACTGCAGAACATGCTAAGAAAGTAAAGTTTATTTATTAGTCACAAGTAAGACTTACAAGTTACTATGAAATTCCCCTAGCTGCCACATTCTGACACCTATTCAGGTCGATGCAACTAACCAGCATGTCTTTCAGACCATGGGAGGAAACTAGAGCACCTGGAGGAAACCCATACAGGTACAGGGAGATCATACATATTTCACACAGACAGTGCCCTAAGCTGAGAATTGAATCGGGGTTCCTGGTGCTGTGAGGCAGCAGTGTAAATCACTGTGCCACCGTGCTGCCCATTATCCTGAATTATCCAATTATCCTGAAAACATTCAATGATCTCCTCATCTAGGTTACTTTTTCAAATGTGACTTTTCCAATCTATATGTAATTTAAAATATCCCATGATTATTGCCTTGTCTTTCTGACAAGCTCCAATTATTTATTCCTTTGTGCTTCACTCTACCATGTGGTTACTGTTCGGGGGCCTGTACGTAACTCCCATAAGTCACTTCTTGCCTTTACCGTTCCTCATTTCTACCCAAACCGTTTCCATATCACGGTTTCCTGAACTTGGGCTCTCCCTCTGTATTGTGTTGATACCATCGTTAACTAAAAGAGCCATCCCTATAGCTTTTTTTGGTTTCCTGTCCTTCCTAAATATCCTGTACCCTTAAATATCTAGGTCCTAATTCAGGGATTTTCACAGTAACTTCATTGCAGTGTTAATGTGACTAATAAATAAACTTTAACTTCTACATCCTCCTGCAATCATGTCTCTGTAATGGCTATTAAATCATACTTATTTCTATGTGTGCTGTCAGTTCATCTGTTTTATTTCAAATGCTATATACATTCAGATATAGAGCTTTTAATTTCAGCCTTTTATTCTTTTTTGTAACTTCTAGTCTCATCTGTTAATTTACTGTTAGATTTTTACTCTATCACTCCATGTCAAAGTCTGTTTTTCATTTCCTGTAATAATATCATTTTCTTTGCCCTGTCTCTGCTCTTTGATTTCCCACATCTTCCAAAATTTGATCTGTTGCCCCCACTATCTAGCTTAAAACCATTTCTACTTCCCTACTTATGCGACTTGCAAGAAGACTGACCCCCCCCCCCCGCCATCCCCTCCAGCATAATTCAGATGTGGACAGTCCCTATGGAACAGATCACACTTTCCACTATACCAATACCAGAATCCACTTAGAATTATAGAAAGACCACAGTGCGGAAGAATGCCATTTGGCTCGTCGAGCTTGCACCAATATTGATCGCACCCATGCCTATCCCATACATTTACCCTGCTAATTCCCCTGACACTAATGGACAATTTAGCCAATCTATCTAACTTGAACATCTTTGGATTGTGGGAGGAAACCAGAGCACTTGGAAGAAACCCACGCTGACATGGGAAGAACGTGTCACCAATTCCTTCTGTCACTGACAGAGGGAATTGGCGATAGCAGTATAGGCCATCTTGTGCCACATGGATACATCTGCTTGGCAACAGGCATTGACACCAAATACACAACTCACAATAACATCTGACAACCACTTCATATATGGCACTCGTGGCAGAACCTGCTCCTTACAGAATGATCCTTCAGCTATCAGCAAAATTGCACTATTTGAAGACATCCCATCCTCAAAGGATTTGATGTGCTACATGTCATTATCGTATGTAAACTGAAGCATAGTGACGTTTGATGTTTAATAAGGCTGATTCATACCATATTGTTGCGTAAATATAAATGTCTTCATTGCTGATAGTATGTGTGATTTTGTGCTCAGAAACATTTTGTAGTCTTCTACAAACTTTTAATATAAAGTACTTAGTACAGATTTAGCATCTCTATGTCTCTAACACCTGCTCAATTCACCTCGAGCCATAAATACTTTTAAACAGCTCTTGTGCATGCCCACCGACAAACGAAATAAAACCTAATTTGAAGATGTATACTTTTAATAAAATCTTGTAGTTAAACATGATAATTAAGCAAATAATATATATATGTAGTATATATTACATTCATGATTTTGTTGCCATGTTGTTTACAGCTCATATAAATAGCTCACAACAATGTCACTTCACATAACACATCTAAAATGACTCATGGAAATGAAAAAAATGGAGAGTTGGATGTTGAAAGGGGCCAGTGCTGCACATTCTTTTCCCACCATCTGTCCCGGAACAAGTCAGATTTGCAAAATGAAGAGCTTACAGACACAAAGAATGTAAGGACCGACAGTCATCTGTAACTTTGATGTAGTTTGCTGCCACTGTCTGGACACTTCTCTCTTTACATTTAAGTAACATAGATGTTTCACATCTTATAACTCAATGCAGTTATGAAAACACAAAACAGTTTTCCGAAGCAAAAATCCGTCTCACTTCATGTAGCATCGGTCAGGCTATACCTCACCTCACTGTGTCTCACAGTCAATGTGATATTTCTACAGTGTGATCACTCGTGTAATTTAGAAAAGATGACAGCCCATTTGCACTCAGCAAGATCCCTCAAAGGATAACAAGAAGATGAATTTTCATATTCCAATTATTCAGCTGATCGTTCAATTGGGTTTGACCCTCCCAACATCTTTGACCCCATTGTACAAACTGGTAGTTTATTCCAATTGTTAATTGCCTATTGAATATAGATCGCAAAATGATTCTTGAATAGGCAGTTTATTTGAAACAAATTGAATATCCTTTTAGCGTCAGTCCTTACTGCTCAGCTTAAAGATACATCTTGCTTTGATGATGTGCAATAGACTTTCACTTTTTTTGAGGAATAAATACTGATTCCTTTGAAAAGCTTCCCTTCCTCTTCCTTGAAAAAACATGTTGGGATATATTACTTACCTGAGAGGGCAGGTTTGGCTTAACATCTCATCCAAAAGATGCCACCTCTGATAATGCAGCATTCCCCATAGTACTGCATTGAGTATCAACTTGTGCTCATGTCTCTGAGGTGGAACTTGATCTCCAAAACCTCTGATTTCTAATCTGTATGTTCACAGGGAGTTGTACTCCAAGTTAGTAAAAATATTTCTTGTACTTTCTTTTTTAGGGACCATTGGATTTCTCTTCAGACTTAGTGGATTAGTGCCACATATGAATTATGAATCTGAAGCTATAATTTTAAGTCTGATGGTCATAACAGAATCCAAGTGAAGTCAAACACAAGACACAAAGATTTTCTTTACAGAGAGAATTTATTGACTTTGTTCAGTCACATACCTCTTTCCAAAACATCCAGTGTTCCATTGTTCCCCATTTATGTGATCAAAATATTTAATTAACAATGCCCTTCACCTTATAACAATCCCAGCTAATGTTAGTAACAGACACATCAGGTCACTGAGTGAAATCTGGTTTGATGGATAGAACTATAGAAAAGTTATGGCTCAGAAAGAGGCCATTCAGAACATTGTGGTTATGCCATCTGAAAAATAAAAAAAATAGCTGCCTATTTTAATCTTGCCTTTTCAGCACCCTGTCTGTAGCCATCTAGTTTTCAGCATTTCAGGTGCAGGTCCAGAAACCTTTTAAATGAGATGAGGGTTTCTGCCTCCCTCACCAAACCAGGCAGTGAATTCTAAACACCCACCATCTTCTGGATGAAGAAAATGTTCCTATGTCCCCCCACGAGTCTTTCCAAAATCACTTGCACCACCTGGTAATTTGTCTCTCTGCTATGAGAAACAGGGCATCTTTGTCTGCTCTATTTAGGCCATTTATAATCTAGTACAATTCACTCAGGTCACCGCTCAGCTTCCTCAATTCCAAGGAAAACAACTCCAGCCTATCTCATCTTTCTTCAAAGCTGCAATTTTCAAGCCCTGGCAACATTCTTTTAAATCTCTTCTGTACTCTCTCCAGAGCAATTTTGTCCTTTCTATAATGTGGTGACCAGAACTATGCATAAAATTCCAGGTATGGCTGAACCAGTGTTTTATACAGTTTCACCATTACATCCCTGCTTTTGTATTCTATACCTCATCCAATAAAGAATGACTATCCTATAATTACTTGGTCTACTTCTCACACCCTTTCTAAAATAATGATATCATGTTCACAGACCTCCAGTCCTCTGGTACTTTACCTGTATCTGGTGAGGATTGGAAAATTATCTTCAGACCATTCGTTATTTCTTCCCTGGCTTCCTTTAACAGCCTGGGATACAATGATCTGGCTCTGGCGATTTATCCACCTTCAAAGATGTCAGTCCCTCTACTATTTCCTGCCTCACTCATGCTTAATGTATTTAATATTTTATACTCTTCTAACCAGAATGTCTGCATCATCTCTCCCCTTAGTGAAGACGGTCAAAGTACTTATTAAGAACTTTGCCCACATCTTAAGCATTAGCGCACAAGTTGCCACGTGCATCTTTGAAGGGCCCAATCTTTAGTTATTGTTTTACTCTTAATGTAACGGTAAAATATCTTTTTTTAAAAAATTATACCTGTATTGTTTCACATCTTCCCTTTGCTTTCCTAACTTCATAACTTCACCCTTATACTTTCTATCCTCCTCCAGGCTTTCTATGATATTAAGTTTCTTTGACTACTATCAGCTTTCTTTTTCTGCTTTATCTTACCTTCAATGCTTCTAAATAATCAGGGGACATAGCATCGTTTTTCTTTATGGGGACATATCTACACTGTGCCTGTAGAATCTCACTTTTGGAGGCCTCCTACTCGTTTGACACTGATTTTCCTTCAAGTAGCTGAAACCAGTCGGATCATCTCTCAGCTTTGTAAGATTTGTCTCTCCCCAGTTTAGAACTTCTACTCCTGTTCTATCTTTATCCTTGCCCATAACTATGCTAAATCTAACCTAACAAAAAATTCTTATAAATTTCATTAATTTTTATTATCATCTCCAAAATGATCACCCACTGCTACTTCACCCACTTGCCACAATTGGATAAACTGTTAACGTACACATTTCCCAAAAATAATTGCTTTATTGTCTTCCATATCTAATTTTATTTGAGCCTTTTTCATTAATGGCTTACTCAACAGTATGAGTATTTTACTGGATGCTACATCTGTGCTGATAAAATGCTTTACACCAGCTATTTTATATGAATCACCAAACTGTTTAATGACTTTGACTAGTGTTATTGTCCTGAACCTGAAGTAAGCAGAACTTTCATATTTCTTAAACTTACATTGGTCTTTTACTCTTTAGAAAAGCCAGATAACATTTTAACTGATCCACTCCGCATATTGTGGATTCACACTCACTGTCGAACACAGCACAATTGAATGAATCCTCAACTTACGTATCCATTACTGAACTGAAGATTCCGGTAACCAATACAATTCTTAATGAACGATTAGAATTGTCATCTGCCTCTTCCAAATTTTTGTTTTTGCATTATGTCATTTCAAAAAGCTTGTTATTCTGTTTTGGACTAATAATAACATAATGATTTTTCAAGTTACACCTCAAACAGCTGTTTACCATTCCTCAATTATTTTTGGGGTTCATTCTCTTGCCATCCCAATTTCTACTGTCTATTCGAGCTACAACAAGGTTCTCTATTATCATTTCTACTTACTCATCTGATTAAGGAGCAGCACTCTGAAAGCTCATGATAACAAATGAACCTATTAGATTTTAACCTGATGTTATGAGATTTCTTACTGTATTCATTTCTACTGTTTGTGTTTCTTCTTTCATATTGGTGCTTGTGTCCCATATCTAAAACAATCTTGAAATGCTACCAGCATAGAATCCTCTATCTTTTCTGTTCCTGCTGAACATCCCAGTGGTGCCATGAACATAGCTGGAAATAAATGTTTCCCCGGAAGGATTTTTTTCAAAGCTTCAGACATCTGTTCCAAAAGCTTACCGCTTCTTGAGAATCCAACTGCAGTTAAGACCAGGAGCCTATCCATGTTTGATCCTTTAGCATAATCCAACAATTTGAAAGCTGGCATTGAATATGGATCTCCAAACAGAATTTCTGTAATATTGTATATAACCTGTTAAGTTCCATGATATAATATTCTGTGGACTAACCTTATATAGAATAACCATCCATCGTTTTAAATTTATAAAAATCTGACCATGTCTCATATCCATTTCACAGATCATCTTTCTTATAAATCTTGTCAAGAAATTTTAAGAGCTCATTCAAACTTTCCTTAGTGTCCAATTGAGAAGCCTTTTGCTCCGAAAATACTTTGCACCTTTAAAAAAAAATCATTTACAGATGTGGGCTTCACTAGCTAGGCCAGCATTCATTGCCCATCCCTAATTCACAGAATCCCTACAGTGCAGAAAGAGGCCATTCAGCCCACCACATCTGCCCCAACCACAATCACACCCATCCCAACTCTACATATTTTTCCCATCTAGTCCACCTAACATTAAGTGGCAATTTAGCTTGGCTAATCCACTTAACCTGCACATCTTTGGACTGTGGGATGAAACCGGAGCATCCAGAGGAAACCCATGCAGACATAAGGAGAACGTGCAAACTCCAGACAGACAGTGACCCAAGCCGGGAATTGAACCCAGGTCCCTGTGCTGTGAGACAGCAGTGCTAACTGTCTCAAACCAAAATTTGATTGAATAAGTTTCTATTAAGATTTTGTCTTTTGTTACAGAACCTCTTATCATCTCACTTTAATTCAAGCTGTTAATTTGATCATTGATTTAATGGACGGACTCAAAAGAGTACAAACACAAGAAAGTTGGGACACTGGGAAAATGGGAGGAGAGTGGTGAGATTGAACACAGTCTTTGTCCAGTGCCTCACACTCAACCTCTCTCATGCTATGGATATTGGAGACAGAAAACAGGGCTTTTTTTTTGTTTTGCTTAAAGATGAAGTTTCTTAAAGGCTGCAAAGGCTGGGAGCACTTTAATGGCTTAGCAACTGCCTACTTGCTGAAACAATTCTGCAATTAGCTAAGAAGACCTGGGGCCTATTGCTGTGCTTTCTAAGCCTGTGCTGTTTCCTGAACCTATTGCTTTATTCACTGCTGCAGGTTCTGCTGCAGATCTGTGAGTTTGGGAAATCAATAGGCCCAGGAGTTGGAAGCAAGAGAGAGAAAGAAGGTAGGGAACTGGGAGACCAGATGAAAGATTGTAATATCTTAAAGAGAAATTACTTCAACATCTACGGGTGAATATTTGTGGGGATTTGTCAAGAACTGTGTTTGTAGGGGAAGGAGAGAAGAATCATAAAGGATTTAGGGAGGAAGGCCTGTGTGAGTGATTGGGTTCAAGTGCCTTTTGCCTTGAGCTCATTTAAAAGACCCTGTCTGTTTCCACAAGTCTTTAAATCCAAGAGACAAACAAAGAAAGGAAAACTGCTCCTTCATCCCCAATGACCAAGTGAGCAGTCACTGGGCTCTGCAAAAGGGACTCACCACAAGTTGGCCATTCCTGTTAAGAGACTTCCCCAACCTGATACTTTCTAACATCTTGCCCCTTGTCTCCAGTAAGTTCATCCTCCTCCATTACACAATCTGTGAGAGGTCAAGTCTGGAGAAGTGCTGATGCTGTTCAGCCTGAGGGAGCCAAGCCTCTGCCATGTGTTCTCCTTTCAGGTATTTATTAATCTGGCCTGGGAGGAGGCTTCACAGTACAATATGAAGGCACTAGCTACAAGGTCTTTTGGTCAGCAGATGACCTGTGGTGCCACATTTGTAAGGAGTTGGGGCATTTGTGAAAGCACTGCCTCACTTCCATGGCCACCAACAGCACTAAGGTGGCCAAGCTGGGACCCATCCCCCACCTGGCCCAAACTTATCATAATCCTCAGGCAAACTGAAAGATAAAAGCCCTGGAATGATGGGAAGAGGAAAAGGGAGTTTCCAAAGACATGGAGCTTTCTGTGGCTCCTAACATTTCCTGGAAAGGTACGCAGTGTGCAGTATGTCCCACTGATGAAAAGGTAATTTTATCAACACTAAGGAAAATCTTGCACTGCCTTTGGAAGAGGGACAGAGTTGAGACATGATACCACAGTCCACTGGTCAGGGAGCCATGAGAGCAGGCATGGGTGGAGTCCATGGGCGTACCCTGCCAAGAAACTCCCTGCGGTCCTGAGGTGCCTCCTGACCCACCTGGGAACTTCAGCAGTGCGTCAGACAGTCCCTTTGCCTCCTTCCCCGTTTCAGTGCTGCACACCCCGGTACTGCAGTAGGAATTGTTTTCTGACACACCGGACCACCTAACGCTGGGAATGGTGCAGGACCTGATTCACAGCCACATGGTGACTCATCAAAGGAGACCAGATTGGACTCCTCTACTATTGATCCTGAGGGTCTGATTGAGACAAAGGTTGAGTCAATGGCTCTGACCAGTCCCCACGTTTAATGTGAGGAATAGGTCAGCCGGAGGCGAAGACCTGATGGAAGGAGGAGTGTTTGTGGCAAGCAGCAGGGATAACTTGAATCATTGTAGGATGATGTTGTGCAAGCCCTAGTTGACCCCAACCAATCCTCCCCTCATCCCCACAAGGGCATGCCAGGAATTTTGCAGAGTAATCTATATCGCAAAGACAGGGCCCTGGACCAGTTGCATTCCTTCTTTCTGGTATTCTAGTCCATGCATGCAACAAAAAAGGCTTCTGAGCTGGAATAGAATATTGCGTGGTGGTTCTGGATGTTTCTTACCAGGCTCCTGAAGAGGGAGGAAAACTTCAAAAATCCTCTCCTGCTGGTGATGGTGACACATATTTCTGACAATGAAGATTATCATAGCCAGCCTTAGCATCCATGGTGGCAGAGAAGCACACTATGGATTTCAGATCTTCTCAATCTTAAGGAATGGGAAGTATGCAGTCTGCTTCTTGCAGGGAATCCACACCATTCTGGAGAAAAAGCCACATAGTTCCAGGAGTGGCAAGGAGCAACTGACATGAGTGAACTAGAGTCGAATTTGAGAAGAGTGGGTATTTTGTTCATCCCACATTTTCAGGCAGATATCTTAAGAGTCACTTATGAAGTCTTGCCAGGTTGATTGTTGCACCTCATCATCCACTTGGGCGGGGGGGGTGCTGTGGTAATTCATTTTGTCATTGATGAGAGTGAGTGTATTTCCCTTCAGGTGGGGGTGGGGGGAGAGGAATTTCAATTGCACCCCTAGGGAGTAGGACTATGCTGGTACTCCACACTATTCATTACTGACAAGGAAGATAAGGGACCTAATCAGGTCTTTTGACTTGGCAGAATCCCTATCCTGACGTCAATGTCTTTACTTTTGTGAGGTCTGTAGTCAGGGAATCCAGAATTGACCGCCTTTATATTAGTGTGGTGTCAAGTCCTGCATTCTGGCAGCTTCTGTGCAGTATGTATCATGCTTGGACTAGTTCTGGTGTGGGTAGAACTAGTACTGTCCCATATTCAAATTCATCTCATTTCATCCTTTTTGCATATCGTTTGCAATAAATTGGGGGCAAATGCAAATTCAGACCAGAAAGCAGTTCTGTGCAGCCCACCGACATGCCTTGATTTTGTTGGTGTGGCACATTTGGCTTATCTTTCAGGGTGAATTTAGTAACAAAGACATATCCCAATCATCTAATCAACTTGCTGCTGAAGGACAAGCAGTTCCTGGAATAATTCTGTCTCTTCTGAGTTGCTGGATCAAAATCCTGGAATTCCCACCTTAACAGCATTCTCGGTCAACCCACAGCATGTGGACTGCAGCACTTCAAGAAGGCAACTCACCACTACCTTCTCAACAGCAACTAGGGATGAGCAATAAATGTTGGTGGACAGTGATGCCCATGTCCCACAAATAAATAAAAAAAGTGAGAATTGTCCAAGAGACTAGTATTAGAGAGCCTCAAAAGCTGGAGTAGCTCAGTGCATATCCCTCCTGCCTCTTATCTGGAAGATCCTGGGTTCAAGGCCCATTCCAGCACTTGATGGCAATGGGAGAAATGTACCACAGTTTTTCTTACAGTGTCCCTTTATGGGCAGCATCAGTTAATTAGCTTGTTTTATTCATTTGCTGCAAACAACAAAAGAAAAAGTGACAAGGACTTTTTGAGGTTATATCTGAGCTTTGGTGTCCCTGGGAAGACAGACTGAAATATCCACTGGTGGTTGTTGAATCAGCTGGAGTGCATTATTAGCCCCGAAATCCTTAATTTAATTAATTTTGATGAGCTTTTTTTTAAACAGTGCCACTTTAAGGGGCTTTCAATTAGCTAATTAGTTAATTTGTTTATCTGGTCATTTAGCTTACAAAAAGAAATGCCTCCTAATATTAATATTAGTTTTCTAAATTTTTTGTGTTACGGTGCTCTTTAAAGGATAGTTAATTGCTCATTTGTTTTTCAGTTACTGAGAGTACTAAGAGAGACTTTTAGGACACAGTGTTGGTTAAGCAGAAGGCAGACATTTGTAATGTTGCATTCTCTAAATAAATATAGTATTAAGTAAAAGATTGGCATCTGGTTTCCTATTTCACCATCTGGTTTCATTATGAATTAACAGTCAAGGGGCTAAAATTAGATGAGCGCAGGAGAGTTGTGGGTCTGGAGGAGATTAGGAGAGCGAAGGCATGGAGAGATTTGAACACCAGGATGACAGTTTTAAAAATGAGGAATTGCTTGACTGGGAGCCATGTAAGTAAGTGTGCACTGGAGTGAGGGTCAATGGAACTTGGTGTAAGGACGGTCAGTTTATAGAGGGTAGAATATGGGAAGTTGTCCAGGGACACATTGAAATAGTAAAGCCACAGAGTAATAAATATGTCGATGAGAGTTTTGGCTTGGAGATGAACAGATGAACTAAGGCACGATGGAGTTGAGTGACATTATGAAGGTGGAAATAGGTGGTCTCAGTGATGGTCTGGATATTTGGTTGGTAGCTCATCCTTGGGTCAATTATAACATCAAAGTTGCAAATGGTCTGGATTAGCCTCGGACAGTTGTCAGGGAGCAGGATGGAGACAATAGCTCCATGGAGTCTGTGGCAGGAGCTGAAAACACTGGGTTCAGCATTCCCATTTTCAAATTATTTATAATTACGCTTCCAGGTCATTTCCAATTATGAACCAGAGGAACCTGAGATAAATCAAAAGTTACACATAACCTTGCTATCAAGTCTGTGGACTAATTAATTTTCATTTTAATGCAGTAAGGAAGCTTAAAAACATACAGAATCCTGAAAGAAATAGGTCATAGTCCAAGAACCTTTGAGAAAAAATTGCGTGAATAATTTTGACCTATTTTCTAGCATGTCAAGTTTTGGTAGCAGAAATTTGAAGACCATATTCATGATTTTAATTAAGCATTGTCAGTATTCTTGATATCAAGATCAAGTTTTGGTTAAAAGGACCTGTATGTTAATTGTGGGAAGTAGATGCATTTGGATTTTGAGCAGGGCAAGTAATTTTAAGTCTGGGTAATCATTATTGTGGTTAAATGTTGTTCTTTGCTGTTGCCTTCTTGTGTGTTTTAAAGTTTAATAAACATTGTTATTTGAATAATTTACAAGAAGATTGACATCTTGCCTTAACAGGTTTACCTCTTTTCTCACTTCTTTTCTAAATTGCAAAAATAAATAGTTAAGAACCAGCATTCCAAATGGGATTTGGGTTGCCCTCTCATTGAACATCAGAGGGATTCATTACAGTCTGTATTTACAATTTCAGAGAACAAATCCTCATTTTGCATAAAGTGAGCTTAACTATTATGAGGAAATTAAGTGAGCCACGTTTCTGTTTACTGTGGGCATCAAACAGATTTTAAATGTACTGCTGTATTTACAACAATTGTATATTAAAGCAGGTTTTCCTCAGCTTCCCTCCTCTCTTTTAGCCTCTAACATTTCAATTTTTCATTTCCCCCCTATCGTGTTGTATTGACACTTTCTGAGTCCAATGAATCTAAAGCATGCCAACCTTTCCTGTCCAAATCCATCATCATGTCACCACTGATTGAAACATTGCTTCATTGACTTTCCAGTCCCTGAATTGTAACAACTTGCCAAACTGAAATCTTACCAAATTAAACAGACCTCCAATCCCAAGGCCATTTTCTGTAATTTCAATCAATTTGAATCTACAGAAAAGAATGATTAAATTTAGCAAGAGGAGATAGATTACAGGAATGTCTGCAGCAGACAAAGAGAGTAATACTTGCCTAATTAAAGTTAATTGGGGAGCTTTGGTTCCCCAGTTAACTTTAAATATTCTAGAACTCACTATATTTACCATATGGCTCCAACAGCTTATACAGTTAAAAATCATTTAACTAAAGAAGTATAGATGTTATTTAGAATATAAGATCCAATCGTGAAAATGCTGTTGTTTGATTGAATGATGAGAGAGACCTTAGCTTTAATGATAATATTTAATTGACAGATGGATCCATTTCAGTTCAATTTCTGCTGACAGAAGTTTTTCAACAAACCAAGAGTCAAATATTGCTTTGGATGCCAGCGCAAAAAGACTGGAATGATATCGTTTGTCCATTATACATCCTGCTTGACTTTCTGAATATTGGCTGGCACGTATAACATCTGTCCAATTTTTACTTGTTCACAGGATGTGGGCTTTGCTGGCTGGACAATTATTTTATTGCCTATCCCTGAGAGCATTTAAGAGTTAGCCACATTTGTCCAAATCTAGAGTCACATGTAGGCCAGACCAAGTAAGGATGTCAGATTTCCTTCCCTAAAGGACATTGGTGAACTAGGTGGGTTTTTATGACAATTATCAATCGTTTCATTAGAATTTTAATTCCAAATTTTTACTGAATTCAAATTTCACTATCTGCCATGGTGGGATTCGATCCAGGATCCCCAGAGCATTGTCCTGGTCTCTGTTACCCTAGATTCTCTACCTCTGTGACTCCAGTTTCCCATGTTATGAAAAAATGGTAAGACTCAAAAAAAATTACCAGTGTGTGCTTGTTGTTTATTTCATCTTTCTTTTAATCACTGCTCAGCTACATGGTCAGGCAGGAGTTTTCCCCCATAAATTTTCCAAAGTCAATTTTGGCCTGGTTGCAAAGCGATTTGACATCTGGCAGTTACTATACTGTGATGAAAGATGCTTTCAAAACAACAGGTTTTCACGTTTGTTGGAATTGAAATAATCTTGGAAATGTTTTTACTTCCAATCTGAGTGCAAAAAAAGAAGGAAATTAATTTTGAAATTTGAGGTTATTTTGACCTACATTTCAAGTTCAGTTTTGAAAGATGATAAGCTTTTATTTTTTAGTATGGACAGTTTAATGTTCTCTGGCTAAATTGAGGCTGCCTGAAATTCTTACTTTGCACCTTGGTAATTGTAAGAAAATGGAAACTTCTTTTCCACCAACTTGCATTGAGATCAAAGTCACAGAATTGAAAGATTATTAGTCGCAGTGAGTAATATTCAAAGAATATTACTCACTGTGACACCTGAACCACCATGGCTGAATTTGAAGAATATTACTTGCAGTGACACCTGAACCTTCATCCTCTGTACTGTAGGTGCACAATTACATTAACGCTTGCATTATTTTAAAATAAATAGGGTATGACTTACATGTTACAGGCACTTTGGGCTGGACTTTGACAAAGTTGTCCTTTAAAAATGGTGGGCAAGTCCCTATGCTGGATATCTTGACTCCCATTCCGAGGCTGAGGTTTGCAGGAGTTCCTTTTCCGGATGAGGTTTGGATCATGAGCCAGTTAACCCAAGAAAACATAATAAGGCTTCGTTGAGAATCCAGAAATCCATTTAAGGTTGAGGTTTAAATTGCTTGCAGTTTCTGCGATTGATTCTTAAAAGATAATTGACATTTTTATTGTCCTGTAGTGACTTTTTTGAAATAAACATACTGACAAGTAATGAACTGCTTATTTTACACATCCTATTGTCACCATTGGTTTATTGATTCTGTAGTGTATAGTGGGTGAGTGGGCAGGGAACTGCTATAGCTTGGCATAAGAAGCATGAGGGTGTTGGGGCATGGTTTGGAATAAGGTGCATGATGGGCCATAGAGTTAGATAGAGGGCATATCTTGGCATTACGATATGAAGGGGCATGGGAAATGTGTGGGGAATAGGGGTGAGGGCATTACTTACAAAGTCCAGACATAAGGCAAGCTCTTAAGTACCTTGTGGGCACCTCCAACCTCTTTCATGTGTTAGCTAGCCCAACTGGCCCATCCCTCAGCAATGAAGATTCCGAGGAGAAGCCAGAATTTCTTCTGACTCCTGCTATCTGCTGTGGTGACTACAATACAGGCCAATGAATCATAATTCATCTTTTGAAATACAAAGACTGATGAATCACATGAGATCATGGGTGAGATTTTAACTTGTTCAAAACCTATCCACTTGCATTGGCCCCAATTTTAATTCCATACATCATAAAAATGTTTTAAATTAACATTCTAACTCATTCATTGTACTACAGTTGCAATGCAATATTACTGTAGTGGCCATGTGGATAGTGCTAAGATTAGACTGAAAAGCAGCAGCGAGGAATTGGTAATTCATCAATGTGTTACGAAAGGTTTCTTTGCTGCTGTTTATGTAAGGTTATTGTGAGGCACACTTGAGCGGCATGAGAGTTTCAGTAATGTCGGTTATCTTCAGAACATACTGCAATCTGGGTAATCTGACTTGATAAGATATACAAATAAACTGCATTACTTTGTAGTGGGACAACAAAGCATATATCAAACCTCAATCAGATTGTCATGAAAAGTACCAAGGAAATGCTTTACTCTCTCATTTTCCTCTTGGGTGGGAAACATAATGGATGCTTGCACTGTAGTTAATTTGGCATTACAGTCAGTGACCATCAAACCCCACTTTGGTATTTGGAAGATTATGCATCAGTATTCTGACTCAAAGTCTCCTTGTATACAGGCAACTCTTCTACTGCCTCTGAAATGTGGTAATGTCCTTTATGAAGGAGATTGAAGGGATCATGGATATCTTAATATTCAAAATCAAATGGAAGAACACAAAAACAGCACCAACCTCTTGCAATTGTTCTGCAGATCTTGTTTTTTTTTTCATTCCACTGAAAAGAAAGACTGGACTATTTCAGCATTGTTTAACCCTCAGATATATTGGATACTGGATATGGCCTTCTCCTTTTGGAGGTGACCTTTAATTCTGTTGGACCCTTTGCCTCAGAGGACTCAGTTAATTTTGTTTGTATCTGGCTCAACCATAAGTGGAAAGGATTAGTGAGTAGAATGGAGAATTAAACATGCCAAATTCTGGCAAATGAAGCAGGTTTTTAATTCTCCCCTCTTGCTTGCTCTATTACAGAATTATTAAATTGCAGAAGAAGGCCATTTGGCCCATCATGTCTGCGTCAGCTTTCCAAGTGAGCATTACAGCTTAGTATCATTTGTTATAAGTCGGTCATAAACTCTAAGGTGTTTTATGAAGTCTGCGTGGATCATAAGTTTTGCAATTTGGAATTGGCTGTAACCTAAACTGAGCCTTGATGAGCCACCTGCCTACAGTGTTCAGTTTAACCTTTGCCTGGGGCACTCAGCTCCAGACCTCATTACAATCTAGGTCCAGACACTGACTAAAAGAGAGTGACATCAAGGAGTCCCAGCAAATTTCAGTGTGAATCAGGGAGAAATTTTTCATTGATTTGAATCATACTTATTGCAAAGGAATATAATAAAGGTTTTTGAGGAATCAATTATTTCAGTCCTTGGACATTGTTGCAGGTAGTTCTTGGAGTGTCCTTGACTCAATCGCCTTCAACTGTTTCTTCACTGACCTTTTTACCATAACATTATACGTAGGAATGTTTGCTGATAATTGCAGAATGTTCAATAGCATTCACAACTCCTCAGATATCAAAGTAGTTTGTGTCCACATAGATATGGACAACATTCGTGCTTGGTTGAAATGTGAACAATGTTATTTGCCACTTAAGTCCCAGGCAATGACCATCTCCAAAATTAGGGAAACTAACCATCTCATCTTGATATTTAATAACCTTGCCATCACTTAATCCTCCAACATCAGCATGCTAGGGTTTATCATTGACCATAAATATAAACTGGGCAAGCTAAGTAAATACTATGGCCACAAGAGCAGTAAGAACTCAGTAAGAATTTAGCAACACCAATTATTAATCCAACCGATTTATTTGATAGTAAAATAGCGAGCTTTCAACACTCCCGTGTCTTCATCAGGCAAGTGCAGTGTTCTGCAAGTGCAAGTGCAACTGCACTTGCCTGATGAAGACACGGGAGTGTTGAAAGCTCGCTATTTTACTATCAAATAAATCGGTTGGATTAATAATTGGTGTTGCTAAATTCTTACTGAGTTCTTACCACTCCAATCCAACGCCGGCATCTTTACATCACAAGAGCAGGCCAGAGCTGGGAATTCCACAGCAAGTAACTCACCTCCTGACTCTTCTAAGCCTTTCTGTTGAATACCAAAGATATTTAGGTTAGGTGAATTGACCTTGCTAAATAGCTCCTTCAAAAGTGTGGATTAGCCATGATGAATGTGTGGAGTTGGTTATAGGGATAGGGATATCTCTATATATCCCTGTGACATAGGGATAGGGAAGACTGGTAGGCCTGGATAAGATGCTCTTTCAGAGAGTTGGTGCAATCTTGATGGGCAAATGGTCTCTTTCTGCAACGTAAGATTCTGTGGGATTCAATGAAATGCAAAACATACGTCAGGCATGTAATGTTACATTCTTCACATGGACAGATCCAACAACACTCCTCCAACAACAATTCATGGAATACAATGGTTCAAGAAAGTGGCTGATCACCACTTTCTCAAGGTTATTACAGATGAACAACAGATGCCGGCATAAATGAACAAAAAGAAGTTCAGTCTTCTATTTGAAGTATCACAAATTAATATTGTCTGATAGTTGGTGTTTTAATGTGGACATCGTAAACTAAAATAGATTTTCCTTAGGCTATGCTTTATAAGAATAACTTGCTTAAGATTTGAATGAAGAACATGTAAATCAGCAGACCTGCTTATGATCAGATTTGATCTCTCTCCAGTGCAAATCAATTCATATGGCCAAACAGCAAATATTAGGTGTCAAACATAAAACAGAGAAGTTAGGTGGAGAAATTTGGGGATAATACCGCACAAGTTTTACAAGGGTTAGTTGTATTGTATTCTTCCTCCTCCCTCTAGAAAAACAACTGATCACATTGACACAATGCCATTTGATGCGTGTACTACATCCTAATATATTTATCACAGCATAATAACAAGGAACACTAATAGGATTAATACAGTTTTTTCAACCATTGTGTTAGGTTTCTTAATCTTTTTCAAATATCAATATATCTTAATATCTGAATGGCATACTGCACACTTGATTGTCTTCCAAAAGACCCTCAAAGCTGGGCCATGGAACAACAGTTCCTCCCACCTCATGAACCACATTAGTTAGGAAACCTCTGAACTCTTTCAAGGCTGTAATCTCATTTTAGCATTCAGACAACTGCTATAAATAACTCAAGATTCAATCTTGTGGCTTATGATGCTACATGATTCCCAATGAACTACTAGGTTGTACTTAAAACAGTTGTACTATTTGCCAGTAATCCACTGCAGATAAATGCCTGTAATCTCACAGTAACTTTGGATGACATTTTAATTATTTTTAAATTACTAAAGAAAAGAATAAAAGACATATAATTTAGAAATTTTTAAAAAAATCTTTGCACATTGCATCTCTATATATGAACTGAATGTTATACTGTGAGTAAAAACACCCATAAATATTCCAAGAATACCGAAGACTACACAAGTGGGTGAGGAGAACATCACATTGTACATGACAACATATCTTGTAGGCTTCCATAGGTGGAAAGACAATGGTGTAATAAAAGTAAAATACTGCGGATATTGGAGATAGGGAAAAAACAAAATGCTGGACAAACTCAGCAGGTCTAGTAATATCTGGAGAAAGAAACAGAGTTAACATTTCAAGTCCACATAACTCTTCTTTGGAATGGGAATATTTAATTTATTTTACTATAAATAATGCTGTTTTATATCAATCTCTATATCCTATTAAAAACCTTGTGCGGTGGCAGTTTTCCATCAACACTTGCTGCATAAATATTTCCAGAGGGAGCTAGTGTTCAGATTTAACATTTTTTTCCTGCACTTTTATCTGTAACAATTACCTGTTAGTGCACTAGGTGGCATGGTATTTTCCTCAAATGAGAGACACTATTTTTCTCAGCACGCACCTTACAATTTATATCACACTCAAGGCAGTATATAATAAAATTGTTGCTGTACATTTTGAGGAATTGCAATTTGTGATGTCCCAGTGTGTATTCTGAGCATCAGCAATTATTAATGTGTTCCTGCAGGTGCCATAATGATTACTTGATTTATAATGGAAGATAAATCACAAAACAATATAGCACCAGTAAGTAATCTAAATATCAAAGTATGCACTACTAAAAACAAACTACATCAATGCATATAGCAGTTGGGAGCCAGCAGTAGGAATTGTGATACTTGCAATCAATAGTTGGAAGACAAGAAGATAACCCATTCCAGGAAAAATTAAGTAACATTTTGGTACCTGGATTTAATTATTCCACCTGCTTGCTCCCAGAATGCAACCAATTCATATTTCATTTTTTTCCAAGTGCAAATTCTATTTTACAAATAGAACTGAACAGAGCAATGGATATATTGTTCCACTGACTTTTATACTGAAGCCTGCTAACCACATAGTATAATATCTATTAAGTATTGAGCGAGGATCAATTAGAGATATGCACCAAAGGTAAAAACTCATAGAATCCTACAGTGCAGAAAGAGGCCATTTGGCCCATCAAATCTGCACTGACCACAATCCCACACAGGCTCTATTCCCATAACCCCATGTATTTACCCCAGTTAGTCCACTTGACACTATACCGCATTGACCCAAATAGGCATCAGACTGTGGCAACTAAGGGAAGTTCATGGCAGCTTCATTGCAATGTTAATGTATGCCTTACTTGTGATTAATAAATAAACTTTTTAAACTTAAGAGGCAATTTAGCATGGCCAATCTACCTAACACACATCCTTTGTTTATGGAAGGAAACCAGAGCACCTGGAGGAAATCCACACAGATACATGAAGAATGTGCAAACTCCACCCCAACTCAAGCTGGGAATTAAACCCAGGTCTGTGGTGTTGTGAGGCAGCAGTGCTAGCCACCATGTCATCCCACAAGTCATCACAATATTGTCCTCAACCCAACCAACACAATATATTACAAATTTTGGAACGGGATCTCAATGTCACACTAGGTATAATGCAAATTTCTGTATCATTCTCCAATGAGTAACAGCAAATCCTCAACTGACCTTTCCAGGAAGAGAGTTAGGATTCTGATCGATAGTCCGACCTGTAACTCACCTCAGATTTGAATTCAAGAATGCAGAGCAATTAACATTTTTAGTCTTAAAGAGAGACAACCAGTACTTTAGTAGCATAATAGATAGTGCCTTGCACTTTATAACATTTTTTACCTTATCAAATGGTACATCTCTTACTTAGTATTAGCAGCTGCATGGATTTTATAAAGATTATATATGGGTAGCAATTATTATAATAGAAAAGGTTAATCTTACCATTCAAGGTGACAAATAATCCAATTTGAATCCTATTGTTTTTTGTGGTTAAAAGTTCAGTATGATTAATTTGTAATTATTATCCCATCATCTATTATTCTTTATTTTGGTTGTGTTCGAATTGCACAGAGTCTGATTCCATATATTTGATTTATTTTTGTCACATGTATTAGTATGCAATGAAAAATATTGTGTCTTGCTTGCTGTATAGACAAAGCATACTATACGTAGAGAAGAAAAGGGTGCAGAATGTAGTGTTACAGTCTTAGCTAGGGTGTAGAGAAAGATCAACTTAATGCGAGGTAGGTCCACTTAAGTCTGATGGAAGCAGAGAAGAAGCTGTTCTTGAGTCGTTTGGTACGTGTCCTGAGACGTTTGTATCTTTTCTCTGATGGAAGAAGGTGGAAGAGAACATGACTGGGACTTAGGGTCCTTAATTAAGATGGCTGCTTTTCTGAAGCAGCAGGAAGTGTAGACGGAGTCACTGGGTGGGAGGTTGGTCTGAGTGATGGACTGGGCTTCATTCATGATCCTTTGTACTTTCTAGCAGTCTTAAACAGAGCAGGAGCCATATCAAGACTTGATACAACCAGATAGAATGCTTTCTATGGTGATCTGTAAAAGTTGGTGAGAGTCATAGTGGATATGTCAAATTTCCTCAGTCTTCTGAGAAAGTAGAGGCACTGTTGGCTTTCTTAACACTAGGATTCGCAGGGAGGGACTAGGATATGATGATACAGTATTTTTAATTCATTGTTTTGTGAGAATTTGGAAATTTGTAAAGAGCTCGTCTTACTTCTATTGTCCCTTTACTGGATAAATCCCAAATGAAAACACCAAGGGATTAATTTTCATCTCCTGCATTGGAAAAATGTCCAAATCTGCAAAGCGGAAAGTACCCTGAATGGTCATATTTTCATTCCATGTGGTTGATGCCAACAGGAGTCAGGCTGCCAACTCCAGAAAAAGTTGTGGCAGTTACCAGGGGTCCTGAGACAGGCTGGATACAAGTTTAATACCAAAGACAACTAATCTCTTTTTATAACCATTTGGAACTGTCAATCAACTTGTGAATTTACAGCATTCCACCCCTTCACTTCCCCACAGTCATAAGAGTAGGTTATGGAAGCAGTAAAATATGAATCCTACAATAACAACTCTCATGCTAATGTGAATAAACAGTGAAATAGCACACAACAATTTTTCTCAAGTAGAGAAGGAGATATTACAAAGAACAAAGAACAAAACAGCACAGGAAGCAGGCCCTTCAGCCCAACGAGCCCGCGCCGCCACCTCGATGTTCCCACTTTTACCTCTGTCTATGTTTATATATCTATGCATTCGAACCAAATTTGAGACAATTTAGGGAGAATTTGTTCTGTCGATCAGCCTTAGAGCACATCTTTGGGATGTGGGAGGAAACCGGGCCACCCGGAGAAAACCCATGCAAGCATGGGGAGAATGCGCAAAGTCCCACAGACACAGGCCCAAATCCATGTATCTGCACAGCACAGCGATAGTTACTGAGCTGTCGTATTGCCCATAAAATGGTCCAGGTCAAGCGTACACTAACGACGTGAAGCACTAGGATACTCACGAAAAAAAATCCAAGAGCAGCCCTCTCACGACCCATCGCATGTATGCCTCTTGTTAGACAACAAGGCGGACCAAAGTACCTGTAGGATAAAACAAATACATCAATATCATCGACAATGTACACACTTCCCAGGGAACTCCCACGGCTCATGATGCCTATTTTAAATCAGTTTTCTATATCCCTCCATTCCCATTCTGTTCATGTGCCCATCTAAGTATTTCTTAAATAACTCCAGAATACCTATTAGAAGTGTTTAAACTAATAGGGAGGGAGGGTGGGGAGAGAGAGGGAACTGGGCGTGGGAGAGAGAGGGATGATAGGGTAACACCAGAAGGTAGAAAGGAATATCCAAGAGCTGAGGGTCTTCAGTGCATGTGTTTTAATGCAAGGAGTGTGACTGGCAAAACAGATGAACTGAAGGCAATAATGTTCACGAGGAGTTTAGAAGTGGTGGCGGTGACCGAGACGTGGTTTAAGGAGGGACAAGACTGGCAATTGAATATTCCAGGATATAAGTGTTTTAGGCCTGACAGAGTTGGTGTGAGGAGAGGCGGGGGAGTGGCTTTATTAGTTAAGGACAACATCATAGCAGTGCAGAGGGAGGGAGGTATGGATGATTTAGGAATTGAGTCTCTATGGGTGGAGTTGAGGAATAGGAATGGAGTGGTTACTATGTTGGGTGTTTACTACAGACCGCCCAACAGCCCGCGGGCCGTGGAAGAAGGGACATGCAGAGACATTTTAGATAAGTGTAGGAAAAATAGGGTACTAGTAGTGGGAGATTTCAATTTCCCTGGAGTAGATTGGAGAGTGCCCAGAGCTGTAGGAGTGGACGGGGAGGAATTTGTACAGTGTGTTTTGGAAGGGTCCTTGGAGCAGTACGTGGATGGCCCGACTAGAGAGGGGGCTATACTGGATTTGGTTCTGGGGAATGAGCCAGGGCAGGTGGTTGATGTCGAGGTAGGAGAGTATGTGTCAAATAGTGATCGCAACCCTGTCTGCTTTAGGATATTAATGGAAAAGGACGTGACCTGCCCAAAAGGGAAGGTATTTAACTGGGGGAGGGCTAGATACAGCCAGATTAGGCAAGATCTTAAAGATACCGACTGGGATAAGCTTTTCGAGGGCAGGTCGACGAGGTACATGTGGGAGTCTTTCAAGGGAAATCTAAATTCTCTGCAGGAAAGATACGTGCCGGCAAGAAGGAAGGATGGGAAAGGTAGGATTACAGAACCGTGGCTTACCAGGGATATTGAGGACGATCAGGAAGAAGCGAGAGGCTTACATTAGATCTAGGCAACTGGGGACTGACACAGCGCTGGAAGCTTATAGAGAGTGTAGACGGGATCTTAAAAGGGGTGTTAGAAAGGCAAGAAGGGGCCACGAGGTGGCTCTGGCAGGTAGGATTAAGGAAAATCCTAAGGCATTTTACTCCTATGTAAGGAGCAAAAGGATGGTTAGAGGCAAGATTGGACCTCTCAGGGACAGAGGAGGGGATCTATGCTTAGAGCCTGAGGGAATGGGGGAGATCCTGAATGAATACTGTGCGTCGGTATTCACGCAGGAGACTGGCCAGATGTCTGTTGCTGATTTTGACAAAGTTGAGGATCTGTTGAGGGAAATAAAGATTACGAGGAAAGAGGTGTTGGGGCTGTTAGGCAGCTTAAAGACATATAAAGCTCTGGGGCCTGATGGCATTTACCCCAGGCTGCTAAGGGAGTAGAGGGAAGACCTAGCTGGGCTTCTGACGCAAATCTTTGTCTCTTCCTTGGACACAGGTGAGGTCCCAGAGGACTGGAGGATAGCAAACGTAGTACCGTTGTTTAAAAAAAGGTCAGAGGGATCACCCAGGGAACTATAGGCCGGTGAGCTTGACTTCAGTTATAGGTAAGCTAATGGCGAGGATCCTTAGGGACAGGATGTATGAGCATCTGGAGCGCTGCGATCTGATCAGGGATACGCAGCATGGCTTCGTCAAGGGGAAGTCTTGTCTGACAAATCTAGTGGAATTTTTTGAGGAAGTGACAAAAACAGTTGATGAAGGACATGCTGTTGATGTTGTCTACATGGATTTCAGTAAGGCGTTTGACAAGGTTCCTCATTGTAGACTGATAGAGAAGGTGAAGGCGCATGGGATACAGGGCCAGGTATGTAGATGGGTCGAGAACTGGCTCGGGAGGAGGAGACAGAGGGTAGTAGTGAAAGGCTCTTTTTCCGACTGGAAGCCTGTCACTAGTGGAGTGCCACAAGGCTCAGTACTAGGTCCTCTTCTATTTGTGGTCTACATAAACGACTTGGAAGTTGGGGTAGGTGGTGAGATCAGCAACTTTGCTGATGACACCAAGATGCTTGGATTGGCGGGTACAGAGGAGCAGTGTCAGGCAATACAACAGGACATAGATAGGGTGGTAGACTGGGCAGATCGATGGCAAATGGAATTTAATCCGGATAAATGCGAGGTGATGCATTTTGGCCGGAAAAATGTAGAAGAGAGTTATAGGATAAAAGGTAAAACTATACGGAGCATAGAGACACAGAGAGACTTGGGGGTGCAGGTTCACAAGTCTCTGAAGGTGTCTTCACAGGTGGAGAAGGTGATAAAGAAAGTGTATAGTATGTTAGCTTTCATAGAAAAGGGTATAGAATACAAGAGTAGGAGTTTGATGTTGCAATTGTATAGAATGGTGGTTAGGCCTCACTTGGAATACTGCGTCCAGTTCTGGTCGCCGTACTATCGGAAGGATGTGGAGTCCTTGGAGAGAGTGCAGAGGAGGTTTACCAGGATGCTGCCTGGTATGAAAGGACTGTCTTATGAGGAATGATTGAATAGGCTGGGGTTGTTTTCCCTTGAAAGACATCGGCTTAGAGGGGATCTAATAGAGGTGTATAAGATTATAAGGGGTATAGATAGAGTAAATGGTGGTAAACTTTTTCCACCTTCAGAAATGGATAGGACGAGGGGTCATGGCCTTAGGGTGAGGAGGGCTATGTATAAGACGAATATTAGAGGGCAGTTTTTCACACAAAGGGTAGTGGGGGTGTGGAATGCACTGCCGAGTAAGGTGGTGGGAGCAGGCACGCTAGGGTTGTTTAAGGGTCGCTTGGACAGCCACATGAGCGGTCTGCAGATAGAGGGATATAGTAGGACTGTTTAACTATGACTTTTTTTTTTCCACAGGTAATTCGGTCCAACTTGACCAACAAGGAGCATGCATTCGGCAGGTGGTGCGAGGACAGCTCTTGGATGTTGATTCATGGGTTGCCTGGTGCTTCATGTCGTAAATGAGTGCTTTATCTGGACCATCTGAAGGGCACCATGACAGCTCAATGACTATTGCTGTAGCTGTGCAGACACTTGGAATTGGACCGGTGTCTGCGGGAGTTTGCGCGTTCTTCCCGTGGTTGCGTGGGTTTTCTCCGGGCGCTCTGGTTTCCTACCACATCCCAAAAATTTGCTCTTAGGCTGATTGGGAAACAAATTGTCCCTATATTGAGATTCTTCCATATTAGGAATAACTTAAAATTAGAATAGAAAAATGGAATTGTTACTATAAAGTTATGACGGCGGCGCGGGCTCGTTGGGCCGAAGGGCCTGTTTCCCGTGATGTGTTGCTCTTCTTCTCTTCTTCTTCTTCTTCTCTTCTTCTAATTGCCTCCACCACTTGGCAGCGCATTCCATACATCCACCACCCTCTGTGTGAAAAAACTCCCTCTAGCATCCAAAAATTATATCTTACCCCCCTCACTCTAAGCCCGTGACCCCTCGTGCTATTTGAGTCCATCCTAGGAAAAAGCTTAACCCTGTTTACTCTATCTATGCCCCTCATAATCTTGTACACCTCTATTAGATCTCCTCTAAGTCTACGTCTTTATAAGGAAAACAGCCCCAATTTGCCTAACCTCTCCTCGTAACTCAGACCTTCCATACCAGGCAGCATCCTGGTAAACCTCCTCTGCACTCTCTCCAGAGTCTCCACGTCCTTCCGGTAGTAAGGCGACCAGAACTGGATGCAGTATTCCAAATGAGGTCTAACCAACATTTTATACAACTGCAACATTAAAGGCCAGCTCTTGTACTCTATATCCCTTCCTATAAAGGCTAGCATATCATATGCTTTCTTCACAACCTTCTCCACCCGCTCTGCCACCTTCAGAGACTTGTGCACCTGCATCCCCAGGTCCCTCTGTGTTTCTATGCTCTTAATAGGTCTACCCTTTATCATATACCTCCCCTCTACATTCTTTCTCCTGAAATGCATCACCTCGCATTTATCAGGATTGAATTCCATCTGCCATCTATCTGCCCAAGCTACCAGCCTATCTATGTACTGCTGTATTGCCTGACAATGCTCCTCACTATCCGCAAGTCCAGCCATCTTTGTATCATCTGCAAACTTGCTGATCACTTCACTTACTCCCTCTTCTAAGTCATTAATATATATTACAAATAGAAGAGGTCCCAGTACTGAGCCCTGCGGCACACCACTAGTGACCGACCTCCAGCTAGAAAAACACCCTTCCACTATTACTCTCTGACTCCTATTACCAATGATGTAGAGATGCCGGCGTTGGACTGGGGTAAACTCAGTAAAGTTTTACAACACCAATTTTAAATCCAACCAATTTATTTGATAGTAAATCCGCGAGCTTTCGACACTATGTGCCTTCGTCAGGCAAATGCAGTGTTCTGATCTGCAGAGGCCCTCATATCCACACAGACAGTTACAGATTGCTGATTAGAATGCGAATCCTTACATCTAACCTGCTATTCAAGTGTTAAAGTGGCTAACAATGTGTGTGAAGGGAATCCTGAGCATTGGTTAGAGAATTGTGTATTTTCTCCAGACAGCACAGTGAGTGAGGTTTTACCAAACCTATTACCAAGCCAGTTACTTATCCTTCTAGCTACCTGTCCTTGTATCCCATTAGCCTTGACCTTTTTAACTAACCTCCCATGAGGGACTTTGTCAAATGCCTTACTGAAATCCATATAGATGACATCAATGGCTCACCCTTCGTCGACCGTTTTCGTCACCTCCTCAAAAAATTCTACCAGATTCATAAGGCACGACCTCCCTTTAACAAAGCCATGCTGCGTATCCCTAATCAGATTGCAATGCTCTAAGTGACTACACATCCTATCTCTAAGAATCCCCTCCAACAGCTTCCCTATCACTGACGTCAAAGTCACTGGCCTATAATTTCCAGGGTCATCCCTACCATCCTTTTTAAACAACGGTACATTAGCTATTCTCTTTTTCAAAACGTTAAAGGCTCTAGGCATTTAACAGACTTGATAGCTTGACTCTCCCACAGAGCTAATCCTTTTTTTTAAAATACATATTCTAACAATCCCAAAGGGCACTCCAGTTTTCCAAATAACTCCAGCAGTTTTAAATTTTTTTCCCCTCAAATATCTAAAGCCCATGAATCGTGTTTTGGAAATTCACTTTTACACATGAACCACAGATGTGCAAAGTACAGCTTTATTTCGTCCGCTAACCCCTGCAGTGAATATGGTGAATATTGTTTTTGTCATTGGGACCTTCCACATTAGGGCTCCAGTGTCATTTTGGTTAAGGCATGGATCTTTACAAAAATTCAAGCTCAAGATGTTAGCTTCAGCAACATGAACTTTACACTGTACGTTCATGTCTCTTTAAGACTAACAGCATTTTTGAATTCAAATCTTAGATGAGTTCACCCTCCAGTATTCTACCCACTTCAAAGTACTGATTATTCATATCTGAACCCATAGCCTATCATCATTCTGATGACCACACACATAACATTTCCAGAAAGGTCAACAGATAGAAATCAGGAATGGAAAGGCTGGATTGCAGTGCTTCTGTGCAGTCAACTAATTTAGCAAAGATGATGGATCACACTTCAAGCCTTATGGTTGATGCAACTAACAATAACAACTTGCATTTATGTAGCAGCTTTAATATAGTAGGACACCTAGAAGCTTAATCAGGCAAAAACTGACATTGAATTAAATAAGGAGCAATTAGGACTGTCAGTCAAAAGATAAATTTTAAGCATTGTCTTAAAGATGGAGTGATAATCAATTATTTTGAGTGGTGAAATATTCCACTGAGCCATTGTGGTAGGTTGTAAACATATTTTAATCCATACTTATCAAAATTATTTTACAGGACAGCAAAAATACTTTTCCCTTCATCAGAGCATTCATCATGCCAAGTTATCTCTAATATAACAGCCATCGGTCAATCACTAGTTTTAACAATAACTCAATTTGATTTCAAATAAGTATGATGATATGTTGCACTATCACAAATCAATGAATCTATTAATCCATAATCATAAATCTTACATCTCACATTTTGTCAATATTGGCAGAGCTGCAAGATGCCAATAGGTTTACATTTAATTATTTTTAACCTGAATTTCAGTTTTAACAACAGTTTTGTTGCAGCAAGTTTCAACATTAAAAACACATGAATTTAAGTTTCTTCGGAATATAAAAAAAATTTGCATTCATTGGATACATTTCCAAATTAATTAAGAATTATTAATAATGATCATTTACTTCAAGGGCAAGGAAAGTTGAAGGAAAATTTAATAGAGATGCTGAAAATTATGAAAGCTTTTTGATAGATTAGATGACAGCAACAAGTTGTATTTCTACAGTGCTTTTAATGTTAAAATATCCCAGGGCACTTCACAGGAACTTTATAAAACAAATTATGGCACTGAGTGGAAAGAAATACTATGACAAAATGTTTGGTCAAAGATGTAGGCTTGGAATTTCTTGAAGGATGAAAATGATGCCATGCTTGAAGCCATGATGCTGGAAGTCCAATAACCTGATGAGACATATTGTTAGAATATGTATTTAAAATAATTGCCAAGCAAGTCATGGATAGAGGCAATAACACTTTTTTAAAGCTTTGAGTTATAATCTGGAATGCAAATTTAAAGGTTATTTCTTAGTCACAAGTAGGCTTACATGAACACTGCAATGAAAGTACTGTGAAAATCCCCTAGTCACCATTTTGAGACCCGTTCAGGTACAGAGGGAGAATTTAGCATGGCCAATCTACTTAGCCAGCATGTCTTTGAGACTGTGAGAGGAAACCAGAGCACCTGGAGACACAGAAATGTGGAGAACCTGCAAACTCCATCAAGCTGAGAATCAAACCTGGGTCCCTGGTCCTGTGAGGCTGCAGTGCTAACCCCTATGCCAGCCCCTCCACAGCCTGAAAGGGAAGTATATTCTATTGAGACTTTCAAGCAGCATTTAAAAAAAATTATGTGGAAAAAGGGAGAGTGGGTATGAATGGACTTTTGTCATGTGAGATCCTCCACAATAAGTTTGTCATAAAACTTTTACACTTGGATGTAACTGAAATTGAGTCATGTAAAGGGTTGGCAATAGTAGCGTTCTGAATAAATATAAAAAAAAGGAGAGACAACATTGAACTGGAGGCTCCATCATCTGGCCCTCAGACAACATCTTGGCAAAAACCTGCCTCAAGTTGTCCCTACCTGCCTCGGTTGCTAGGCGAGTGACGCAATATTGTGGGAGCCAGCATGTCAATCACCGCCTCCGGGCCGGAGATCCCGCCCCCACTTGAACACGCCCCTTCGAAGGCGGGTCAGGGCTGGTGCGCGATTGGTCCACGAGCCCTGTCAATCAAGGCGGTGGGCAGAACGGGCTGTCTCCTGACGCAGGGCTATGCATCATGGCGGCTGTGGGAAAGGCGTCGGGAGGTGGGCGGTCGTATCGCTAGCTAAAGCGCAAAGTAAATAAAAAAACGTCGTCACTCGTGTGAAAAAAAATGCACAGCTTGTCACCAGACCGGTAAAAAAATAATGGTGAGGGGCTGGGATCTGACGGGATCATCGGCGCTGAGTGGCGGTCGAGGCCTGTGAGAAAGGATGAGTTTCTGTGGCCCAACTCCAGCGACTGTTTGCTGCCGAAAAATCCGAAAGAAAAGCGCTGCAAGAGGCGAGAGTGGCTACCGGCCGGTTGCCGGTGGTGTTTAGTGGTTGGTTTGGTGGGTGGGCGGACGATTGGAGGAAGGTTTATTGTTAACATCGACGCTAACTGACAGGGGGGAGGGTGAAGAAATCGGTCCATCCGTGTAAATGCTTCAGATCGACGATCGTTCGGGTCCCTGACGACGGAGATTAGTCACCCTGGCCGAGAATGGCGATACGCGCCGGCATTCTCTTACTGACACTGTTGGCATTGCGCAGCGTCCAAGGTGCTCCACTTCCGCAAACAGGTGCAGGTCAGTTCACATTGCATCCACCAAATCGCACAAAAAAAACACTTGGCTGTAGCATATTAATTGTCCACATGCAAAAAAAATAGTTATTAGGTTGCGTGGAAATACACTGCAAAAATGATGTGGATGACTGTTTTTTTGTGTAAAGTTGCCTATTTTTAAAAATCTGAACCTGTATGTTATGCTGAAATTTGTAACTGGATGCCTCTGCGTCGCCTCAATTTTCAATCACTTAATGCATAAATTACATAGGCTACTTCATAGGTAGCTGTGGAGTGTATTATTTGTTTGTTTGAAGATAGACGGAGTTTCACAGTTTATTCTCCCTCTGTCAAACTGATTCTTTGTCGTGATGTTCAGGTGATTTAAGCTGCCTTCAAAAGTGACTGCCTGCCATCTTGGAAAATCTCGGATGAAGTAATATCATCTCAGCATTGTATGCAATTTATTCAATTCCACAATTGAGCTATGGACTATATAAAGTCAAATATGTAATTGCAATGCCAAAGTTTGGAATTTTATAGGGTTAAAATGTCTGCCATTTTAAAACCAGAATACTAATTACCAGTTCAGCTCTGTAAAGTGGCTAAACTGCACCTTAAGATTGAATTTTGTTTTTGCATCAAATCCCCTTCAAAACCAGCTTCCTAATTCTAGAACATGTTGTAATTTTGGCGGAATTGGCTGCTTTTATGTTGCAGAAGTGATTAAGATTTTTGTTATAATATTGGTGTTGAGCAGAACTGTAGTTCCTATGTTTCATTTATGCTATCAATTCCAGTTTTCCCAATCAGACTAATTTATGCAGTGAAACAGATGGTTGGAAGTATATTGCACCTTTTATTTCAAACCACCAAAATATTACAGTGATGATCTACTTTAATCATTACCCAGATGTTCTGTTAAAAAAAAAGGCTTAAGCATTTTCATTTGGCATATTTTAGTATTTATTGAATGACTATTCAATTTACTGCACCACATAGTGAAGGGAATATATTTTGACGACATGACAAATCTACATTTTGAGTTAGGGTGGGAGACATGAAGTACCTTTTCAGAATACACATTTCAGGAAAGGTTGATTCTTTAAGTTTTGCACACTTGTCAGTGGCATTTCTACGTCATGGATTTGAAGGCATTGATTTTTCTGTGCAACCTTAGTTTTTGGGGTGGGAAGCCCAAGGATCTAAAAAATATTCTTATATTTAAAATGGCTTAACTTCAAAACATAGAGTGATCATTTGCTTTTGCTTTCTGGGATTTGTGACTGTAGCGCTGCTGGAAACCAAAGTAGCAGCAACCAAACACATGCAAATACTATTGTGAAGAAATTCATTTTCTCCCTCCTACCTGTGGTGCTTCCTAATCAGTGAGCTAACAGGGTGCAAGGAAAAGATGAGAGATTTGTTTTACTCAGTACATAGCTTAATTCATGTTGCATATGCACACCTAGTAGCCCTACCTTACAATGCTTTGTCTTATTTAAATAAGAGTTCCTATGATGGTTATGAAACCAAAGGATGCATAGCTAGTCATGGCCATTTTTATTTGTTTGTAGTTGATAGAATTTAGAGTTGGGTAATTTCTTCAGATGAAGTGTGGTTTTCTCTCTCTTCTTACATCTTCAGCTGATTAATAAAAGCACCTTGTGTAATTTGGATGACTTTGTGTAATAGCAATAGTTGTTACTGAGAATATGGATTTGAATCAACTTATAACTGGGATTTTTGAAAAATGGAGGGACAAGGAATATGTTCCGAATAGAATGTTGCTTTTAGAAGAGATGCTATTGGTATTTGAGTTCCTGCAATGGTGGATGGGTTCCCTCTGATTTAAACATTTATCCAATGTTTTGCTGATTTTTGGTTTGATTCCTACAGCTCTCAAAACATTTGCACTGCCGACAACTCTCTGAAGAAATTCTTTGAATTTTTTTAACTCAATTAACCATTACTTCAAATTGATAATCTCTTGCTGCTGACTTTCCAAACAGAGGAAATTATCTTTCTGTATTCATGATTAAAATACATAATAATTTTAACTTTTATAATTCATCTTTCCATTTTTTGTTCCATTAGATGTACATCCAGTTCTCCTTGATTGTAGATTCACATCATCAGTGAATCTACTGTGTTCTAAAGAACTTTAACAGCATGTTATAAAGGGCTATCTGAATCTGATTTAATCAATATTCATTGTTCTTTCTTGGTTGCATTTTAGATTGTACTGTTGTCATGTTTTTTTTAACTTAGCTCACATTACACCTTTCATTTCCTAGAACTAAATTAAGCAATGTCTATTTCTTTAATTTAAAAAATTTAAAAAATTTAGACATGGCAATATGTTCGGAGAATGAGACTGACTTAAAGTTTCTGGTCAGTGATCTTCCATCAGAACTGTTTGATACCCTTTGTTTCTTGTATAGTTGAGCTTTTAGCTCTCGTTATTTCAAAGCATCCTTCTCATTCCTTTCTGTGAAGATATTTTCTTGCAGGAGTAACTAAGCCTTCTGCTTAGTCACAATAGCTACTGTTTCTCCCTTAAGCGATGATTTCCCCCACATCCCGTTACATTAACTTAAACTCTTTCTATTGCTCCATTTCATCTGTGTTAAACATGAACTACAATGTAACTTTTCACTGCTGTTCTGTTGTTTTCCCCACCATTTACAAAAGTTTATCTACCCATTCCATGATTTCCTTCAGTTAGTATTTCTACTAAGGTTTTTTTTTAACATTACCACTATTCTTGTTCACCTGCCTTGCGAAACCTTAACTTGTCTTGATAAATTCTATTTTTTGTTTGCTGTTTTTCTCTTTTGGAAACCAAAGTACGATGCAACGAAGCAGTTTTCCCCAGTAAACAAACAGGCACAAATCAGACCAAAAGAGAAAATGCTGGAAAACCTCAGCAGGTCTGGCAGCATCTGAAAGGAGATAAAAGAGCTGACGTTTCAAATCCAGATGATCTTTTGTCAAAGCTGCACAGAATCCAGCATCAGCAATAATTTGCTTTTGTTTTTAAGGCACAAACAAGAGCTCTGCAAATAAATGTTGACAATTAACTGCTTAAAGAAAGAAACAAAAGGCTGCTATCTATGATAAAATTTCTAGTAGACCTTCTTATAGTATATGTAATATTTTTCCAAATAAACAAAAGACATATAATCCCTACAATGCAGAAGGAGGCCATTCAGCCCATTGAGCTTGCACCAACTCTTACCCAGATTTACTTTGTAACCCCACATATTTACCCTAGTAATCCCTGTAACGTATATATTTTGGGACACCAAGGAGCAATTTAGCATGACCAATCAACCTAACCTGCACACCTTTGGACAGTGGAGGGTAACCAGAGCAGCCAGAGGAAACCCACACGGACAATGGAAGAACATGCACACTCCACATTGTCAGCCAAGACTGGAATTGAACCTAGGTTCCAGGCACTATGCGGCAGCAGTGTTAAGCACTGTGCCACCATGATTCCCTCCTAACCAGAATGAAACAATGGGTGATCTCCAAGTTAATAGAATCTACTTGTAGGCTATAAACGAAGCAAATGCAATCTTAGCCAGTTCAGACAGGACTTGAAATATGACTATCAAAAGGCAAGGCTTCAAGTCAATATCTAGAACTTTGGATAGATGGTCAAAAAAAGATCAGCCAGCTTCAACCATAGCCAGAACATGTGGATATGGTCTGCAGGGGTTGGGATAGAACACTTGTCGCATTTGTTGTTTGTACTTGAAAAAAGCTTCCTGATTCTGGCTTTGGTGAAGTGAATTCTGTGCAAAACTCTAAATTGAATTAACTAAGAACAAGCAGATGTGTGGTTGATCCTAAAAAGGGGCTTTTTTTTCACCAGTAGTCTGTAAAGTCAAGCTCAAGCTCTGCTTCCCAGTAATTTCTTATCTTGTGGGGAGGAGAAGGTCTGGAAGATAGCATGAGATCATAAACCTTGAAGTAAAACCTCAGAGTTTGGTGCAGTGACAAAATCTCTTCCAATAATGTATTTAAAGGTGGTTGAGGAAAGGATGAGCAATGAAAGCGAACAAAACACTAGTCTTGAAAATAGCGGTATAGATTAGATGGAGGCAGGTTAAATTTGGCTGCAAGTTCATTGAAAGTGGCAAAGGTCCCACCTACAAACAAATCAGTAAAACCTTTGAGTCCCCTCTTCCTCCTCCCTTTGCGTATTGTTTGCTGAATAGTGGTGTGATTTTTTGCTCAGGATCATTTTACCAAATAACTGTCAACTTCGTACTTGTCTAACAAGCGTCTATGGATAATATTAGTACCCTAAGGATATCTTGAGCTTTGACCTTGTCTCGCTCACCCTGGAGGTCATCCATTTCGCTCTTTATGCATTATTCTGAACTATGTTGCACTTTCACTTGGAATATTATTCAACTGGATCCCAAAGGTGATTACTGTTGCTTTCTGTCCTCTTGCAGCTCAATCTTATATGACTAGCTTAACTTGTGAAATAGCAAATTGTATCACTTCTATAATCAATTAATTAACGATTACCACCTGCAGTCAGTTCACAGTACCAGCGTCAGTGGTGTTCAATGTCTCTGCCGAAATATATCTACCAGATTCACAAAGTATCAGTCTTTTGAAGCATCAATGTCTGAAGGCTTGACGTACTTTTTAACAGGATATGCAACAAGTGTTCTATCCCAACCCCTGTAGACCATATCCACATGTTCTGGCTATGGTTGAAGCTGGCTGATCCTTCTTTGACCATCTGTCCAAACCTCTAGATATTGACTTGAAACCTTGTCTTTTGATAGTCATATTTCAAGTGCCTCAGCCAGTAAGCTTTTTCCATTTTGCCCAGTTAAATCTTTTTGTACTTTTGCTGTGAATGAGTATTGACTATATTCATAGATGTTTGGTAGTCATATCTGGAACAAAGACAGAAAACAGATTTTTTTCTTTGATTAAAGTGTAATAATTACAATTCTATTGTAATCTATTTGTTAGAACATCTTTAAGGAAGAGGTAGATTCTTGATAAGCAAGGGAGTGAAATGTTTTCGGGGATAGGTAGGAATATGGAGTTCAGGTTAAAATCAGCGATGATGTTATTCAATGGTAGTGCGGGATGAAATGGCCTACTCCTGTTAATTCTTGTGTATTTGTCTACCATCAATACTATGGTACAAATATTGCTAACAGGTTTGTTTGGACTGGAGATTAACCTTTTTTTTAAATGCATAAAATGCAAAGGCTTGCAAAATGAGATCTCAAAGTCCCACCCTTGCCCCCTCTACTTGGTTCCTTCATATGCAAGGGCAGCTCTGCATGGCCCAAAGAGCCAGTAACCCTCCTGCCAGTTCATTTGATAGTTTTCTTTAACAGACAGCACAATCAAAATTAGCGTATTGTCCTGTGATGAACAGAATAGAATAGATTTGCTTAAATAATGTAAGGGAGAGAGGAAGTGAAATTTGTAACCAAATGTGAATGAAATGGAAGTTGCCCAAAGTCCTAAAGGATCATAGGCTGCTGTCCCTCATTTTGAGAGAGCTGATGTGATTATTTAACCTGAGTGTCACCTTGTGGGGCAAGGTTGAGAAGATGGAACCTTCATGAATAACCTCAGATGGCAATAGGAATTCAACCCAAGTTGTTTGCCTCATTCTGCATTACACTCCAGCCATCCAGCCAACTGACCTTACCTATCCCTTTAGAGTAAATAGCAAACAGAGTCTGACTGTTTAAAAAAAGTTCACATACAGAAAATTTGCATCCTGTTTCGATTAATCTTGTTACAAATACTATCCCTATACTTTATTAATTTGCAGTGCTTCCTGGATGATGATGAATCAAAATAAGACAAGTGGGATTGATATCAGGAGGAGAAATGCTGTTGTGATTTGTTATGTTGTGTGTTTTTAGGTATACCACTGTGCGATTACAATACAAGATGTAAAAGCTTCTCAATCAGCAAATTGAGTTGTTGCACTTTGAACCAGGAGGAGAGTCAACTATTTAGCTAACAGAGTAGTAGCATAAATTACTTTCATTTTGCAAGTAAGTAATAGGTCAGTGGCTGGTAAGAGGTGATGGGAGCAGATGAGCCAGTCAAGAAAATCACTTTTTTATAAAATTATTTGTTTGTTTGCAACTGCTATCTCTGTTATTGCTGTTTGCCTAAAATGGCAGTTATCTGATCGAGAACATGCTCACTGCTGCCCAGTTTTGGTTCTGCCAGAGATGTTCAACTCCTATTTTATTACAACCTTGATCCAAACATGGACAAAAGAGCTGAACTTGTGGTGAGGTGAGAGTGACTGCCTTTGACATCAAGGCAGCATTTGACTGAATATGACGTCAAGGGCGTCTAGCAGAATTGAAGTTAGTAGGAATTAGCAGAAAGCTCTCCACTGGTTCGAGTCATACTTGGTACAAAGTACATTATTGTTGGAGATCAATCATCTTAAACCCATTGTAGCACAAGTTCCTCAGGATACTGTCCTGGGCCCAATCGTCTTCAGCAGCTTTATTAACAACTTTCCTTCCAGCATTAGGTCAGAAGTGGGAATATTCACTCTGTAATTGTCAATGTTCAGTACCATTCGCAATGCTACCAATGCTGAAGCAATCCGTGCCAATAGGGAACAAAACTTGAACAATATTCAGGCTTGGGCTGATAAGCGACAAATAGCATTCACACTGCACAGATGCCAAGCAATGACCATCACTTGCAAGAAAGATTCTAACCATCACCTCTTGACATTCAATGGTATTACCATTGCTGAATCCTCTACTATCAACATTCAAGGAAATACCACTTTAGTGGACCAAACTAAAGTGGACCAGCCAAATAACTATTGTGGTTAAAAGAGCAGGTTGGATGCTAGGAAATTCTAAGATGAGCAACTGACACCCCACAGCTTGACCAGTAACCATAAAGCAGAAGTCAGGATTGTGATGGAACTTCCCTAAATAAGTGTAGCTGTAACAACACTCAAGAAACTTGACATGCAGGACAAAACAACCTTTTTGATTGGCACTTTCCAAACATAAATCCTTGCTTCCTCTACACTGGTGCAGCAGCCTTACTATATGCAAGGTACAGTGCAGCAAACTCTCCAATGTTTCTTCGACAGCATCTGTGATCTGTTACCACCTAGGACAGCAGATACATAGGATAGTGTGATCAGTAAGTTTCCCTCCAAGTCACACACTACCATGACATGGGACTACATTGCTCTTTCTTCGCAGTCATCTGATTGAAATCCTGGAACTCCTTCCCAGCAACACAGGTTGTATCTGCACCAAGACATTTATAGATAGATTAAAAATGCTGACCTTGCCAATGAGACCCAAATCCCATGCAGTAATTGTTAAAAAGACCATTCAGCCTGTTGGGCCTGTGCCAGCTCTTTAAAAGAGCTATTCAAGTAATGACATTCTCCTGCCCTCTTCACGCAGCCCTGCAAATTTTTCCTTTCAAGTAGCTATCCAAGTTCTTTTTAACAGTTATTGTAGACTTCTTTTCCACCATTCCTTTAGGTGGATACATTCCGGATCATTCAAAGTTTACTGATTATATGAAGAAAATTCTTCCCACCTAACCTCTGGTTTTTTTGCCAATGACATTAAAGCTGTTCCCTCAGGTTTCTGATCTTAGAAACATTTCCTCATTTATTGTATCAAACCTTATATGACTCTGAACATGTCTGAAATAAGCTGTGAACCTTGTCTGCTCAAAAGAGAACAATCCCAGCTTTTCATGTAACTGAAATCTCATGTCATTATCATTGCAAAAGTTCATGGCTGATTGTCTTGGAATCTCTGTGCTGTTTCCATATTGCATTGAAGCAAATATACCTATGCATATTCCAAGAGTGCAATTCCCAGGGACCATCAAGGCTTTAAACAAAAGAATTCCCACATCACTCCTTTGCCACCACCAATATATAAGCAAAATTGCAGTTTTCCTCTGTGCTTAGTTTTCAAGATCATTCACCCTTACTCCTCGAAAGTATGTGAGTTAACCTGTTAAACTGTTGGCCCAATTTACAACTTTGCTCAGGAATACAATTACCACAAACATCTCCAGTGAAACTATCATTCCCAAAACTTAAGCACTTGAAAATCCCATGGCCTCCTACTTCACAATTTCTGTGAATTTTACATATGCCAATCCCTCCAATTCTGTATATTTTACATAACCCACTCCTTCCTAAATGTAGTGTTTCTTGTACGTTTTCAATCTGTCTTTTCAGCAGTCAAAGAACAAAACAGCACGGGAAACAGGCCCTTCAGCCCAATGAGCCTGAGCCGCCACCTTGATGTTCCCACTTCTACCCGTGATCCCTGTCTATGTTTATAGTTCTATGCATTAGAACCAAATTTGAGACAATTTAGGGAGAATTTGTTCTGTCAGTTAGCCTAAGAGCACGTCTTTGGGATGTGGGAGGAAACTGGAGCACCTGAAGAAAACCCACGCAAGCACGGGGAGAATGTGCAAACTCCCATAGATACAGGCCCAAATCCATGTATCTGCACAGCACAGCAATAGTCACTGAGCTGTTGTGTTGCCCATCAAATGGTCCAGGTTAAGCATACACTAACAACGTGAAGCACTAGGCTACTCTCTCAAAATCCAAGAGCAGCCCTCTCACTACCCGTCGCATGTATACCCCTTGTTAGGCAGACCGAAGTACTTGTAGGATAAAACAAACATATTAACATCATCGACAATTTACACACTTCCCAGGGAACTCCCAAGGATCATGATGCCTATTTTAAATCAGTTTTCTATATCCCTCCATTTCCATTCTGTTCATGTGCCCATCTAAGTATCTTTTAAATAACTCGAGTGCCTGCCGCCACCACTTGGCAGCGTGTTCCATAGCCCCACCACCCTCTGTGTGAAAAAACTCCCTCTAGCATCCAAATTATACCTTACCCCCCTCACCCTAAGCCCGTGACCCCTCGTGCTATTTGAGTCCATCCTAGGAAAAAGCTTAACCCTGTTTACTCTATCTATACCCCTCTTAATCTTGTATACCTCCATTAGATCTCCTCTAAGTCTACGTCTTTCTATGGAAAACAGCCCCAATTTGCCTAACCTCTCCTCGTAATTCAGACCTTCCATACCAGGCAGCATCCTGTTAAACTTCCTCTGCACTCTCTCCAGAGTCTCCACGTCCTTCCAGTAGTAAGGCGACCAGAACTGGACGCAGTATTCCAAATGAAGTCTAACCAATGTTTTATACAACTGCAACATTAAAGAGCAGCTCTTGTACTCTATACCCCTTCCTATAAAGGCTAGCATACCATATGCTTTCTTCACAACCTTCTCCACCTGCTCTGCCACCTTCAGAGACTTGTGCACCTGCATGCCCAGGTCCCTCTGCATTTCTATACGCTTAATAGGTCTACCCTTTATCAGATAACTCTCCCCTACATTCTTTCTCCCGAAATGCATCACCTCGCATTTATCAGGATTGAATTCTATCTGCCCAAGCTACCAGCCTATCTATGTCCTGCTGCATCACCCGACAATGCTCCTCACTATCCGCAAGTCCAGCCATCTTTGTATCGTCTGCAAACGTGCTGATCACTCCACTTACTGCCTCTTCCAAGTCAGTAATATATATTACAAATAGAAGAGGTCCCAGTACTGAGCCCTGCGGCACACCACTAGAAAAACACCTTTTGACTGTTACTCTCTGTCTCCTATTACCAAGCCAGTTACTTATCCATCTAGCTACCTGTCCTTGTATCCCATTAGCCTTGACCTTTTCAACTAACCTCCCATGAGGGACTTTGTCAAACGCCTTACTGAAATCCACATAGACGACATCAATGGCTCGCCCTTTGTCGACTGTTTTCGTCACCTCCTCAAAAAATTCTACCAGATTCGTAAGGCACGACATCTCCTTAACAAAACCATGCTGCGTATCCCTAATCAGATCGCAACGCTCTAAGTGCCTGTATGTCCTATCTCTAAAAATTCCCCTCCAACAGCTTCCCTACCACTGATGTCAAACTCACTGGCCTATAATTTCCAGGGTTATCTCTACTACCCTTTTTAAACAATGGTACAACATTAGCTATTCTCCAGTCCTCTGGGATCTCACCTGTGTCCAAAGAAGAGACAAAGATTTGCGTCAGAGGCCCAACAATTTCACCTCGCACCTCCCTAAGCAGCCTGGAATAAATGCCATCAGGCCCCAGAGATTTATCAGTTTTAATGCTACCTAGAAGCTCTAACACTTCCTCCCTCGGTATGGTTATTTCCCTCAACTGGTCTACAGCTCCCTCAGAGACGGGACTGGTCAACAAGCCCCTCTCCTTCGTGAATACCGATGCAAAGTATTCAATAAGGATCTCCCCCATTCTCTCTAAGTGGGCTCTAAGCACAGTTCCCTTCCTTTGTTCCTAAGAGGTCCGATTTTTTTTCCTCTAACTAGCCTTTTATTCCTAACATAGGATTAAGGAAAATCCAAAGGCTTTTTACTCCTATCTGCCAAAACCATTTTATGTCCCCATTTTGCCGTCCTAACTCCCCGTTAGAGCTCCCTCCCACTCTCTCTATATTCCTCCAACGCTCTCTCTCCATTCCCAGCTGCATTGACCTAACATACGCCTCTCTTTTCTTCCTAACCAAGTCCTCAATATCCCTAGTAATCCATGGCTCTCTAATCCTACCTTTCCCATCTTTCCTCTTAGCCGGCACATAGACAGTCATAGACCAGTCATATTGGGCCAGTCATAGACAGCAGTGGGAATTTGTGCGTGGAGCCTGAAGAGATTGGTGAGGCACTGAATAAATATTTCTCTTCGGTATTCACGCAGAGTGCTGGAAATGTAGCTATGGAGAGCACTGAGGTACAGGGTTGCAAACTGGGGAGTATTGTAGTGGATAGGGAGGATGTGTTAGAAATTCTCGAGGGTTTGAAGTTGGATAAGTCCCCTGGGCCGTACGGGATTTACCCTAGGATTCTCTGGGAGGCAAGAGAGGAGATTGCAGAGCCTCTGGCTCTGATCTTCAGGTCCTCGTTGGTTACGGGTGTGGTTCCGGAGGACTGGAGGATAGCGAATGTGGTCCCATTGTTTAAGAAGGGGAAGAGAGACCTTCCAGGGAATTATAGGCCAGTGAGTCCTACTTCTGTTGTGGGCAAGGTATTGGAGAGAATTATTAGGGATAGGATTTATAGTTATTTAGAGAGAAATGAATTGATTGGGGATAGTCAGCATGGTTTCGTGAAGGGTAGGTCATGCCTTACTAACCTCATTGAGTTTTTTGAGAAAGTGACCAGAGAGGTGGATGGGGGTACGGCGGTTGATGTAGTATATATGGACTTTAGTAAGGCGTTTGATAAGGTGGCCCATGGAAGACTTCTACAGAAAATGCAGATGTGTGGAATAGAGGGTGATTAGCTAATTGGATTAGGAATTGGCTGGCAGATAGAAGACAGAGGGTGGTGGTTGATGGGAGATATTCATCGTGGAGTTCGGTGACAAGTGGTGTGCCTCAGGGGTCTGTTTGGGGCCCCTGCTGTTTGTAATTTTTATAAATGATCTGGATGAGGGTATTGAGGGATGGATCAGTAAATTTGCAGATTATACTAAAGTTGGTGGTGTGGTAGATAGTGAAGAGGGGTGTTTTAGTTTACAGAGTGACTTGGACAAGTTGCAGAGCTGGGCCGAGAGGTGGCAAATGGAGTTTAATGTGGAAAAGTGTGAGGTAATGCACTTTGGCAGGAACAATAAATGTGTAGAGTATGGGCTAATGGTAGGGCTCTTAATAGTGTTGAGGAACAGAAGGATCTTGGTGTATGTGTCAATAGATCCCTGAAAGTAGCAGTCAAGTGGATAAAGTTGTTAAGAAGGCATATGGAGTCTTAGCTTTTATTGGCAGGGGGATTGAATTTAGGAGCCGCAGCGTCATGTTGCAACTGTACAAAACTCTAGTGCGGCCGCACTTGGAGTATTGTGTGCAGTTCTGGTCCCTGCATTATAAGAAAGATGTGGAGGCATGGGAGAGGGTACAGAGGAGGTTTACCAGGATGTTGCCTGGTATGGAGGGCAGGTCCTATGAGGAGAGGTTGAAGGATTTGAGGTTGTTTTCGTTAGAAAGGAGGCAGCTAAGAGGGGATCTTATTGAAGCATATAAGATGATTAGAGTTTAGATAGGGTGGACAGTGATAGCCTTTTTCCTAGGATGGAGAAAGCTAGCACGAGGGGACACAGCTTTAAATTAGGGGTATGAGTTATAGGACGGATATCAGAGGTAGGTTCTTTACTCAAAGAGTGATTAGGGAGTGGAATGCCCTGCCTGCAGCTGTTGTAGATGCGCCAAGTTTGGTGGCGTTTAAGAGGGTAGTTGATAAGTATATGGAAGAGAAGGGAATGATTTAGTTAGGAGGGGCATTGCTTTTTATTTTGGTCGGCACAACATCGAAGGCCGAAGGGCCTGTTCTGTGCTGTATTGTTCTATGTTCTATATCTATCTTGCAACATTTTCAGTATTCCCTTGAAAGAATCCCACATGCCTAGTGTGGACTTACCCTCGAACAACCGTTCCCAATCAGTTTCCATAATCCTGCCTAATCTGACTGAAGTTAGCCTTCCCCCAATTCAGCATCCTCCCCCTAGGGCAACAAGCATCCTTTTCCATCTGTAACCTAAAGTAGACAGAATTGTGGTCACTGTTAGCCACGTGTTCCCCTACTACACCTGCCGTGGCTCATTACTCAAAACTAAATCCAATATAGCCCCCTCTCTAGTTGGACTAGTCACATACTGCTCCAATGATCCTTCCAGTACACGTTTTACAAATTCCTCCCCGTCCAAACCCCCAGCTCTAGGTACCTTCCAATCTACCCCAGGGAGATTAAAATCTCCCACTATAACAACTCTGTTCTTACTGCACCTATCCAAAATGTTTTTACATATGCCTTCTTCTGTTGGGTGGCTTATAATACACCTGTAGCATAGTAATCGCCCCCTTCCTATTCCTCAACTCCACCCACAGTGACTCCACTCCTAACTCCTCTATATTGTCCTCCCTCTGCGCTGCTGTGATGCTCTCCCTAACTAACAATGCCACTCCCCCACCTCTTCTGGATCCTCCTCTGTCACGCCTGAAACACTTATAACCCAGGAATATTCAGCTGCCACTGCTCCCCTTCCTTTAACCACATCTCAGTCACTGCAACCACGTTCAAGTTCCTCGCAAACATTAAGGCCCTAAGTTCATCAGTTTTTCAAGTTATGCTCTTTGCATTGAAGCAGATGCACCCCAGACCAAAGAGAACCTCCTTCTCCATGGTGTATTTCCTCTCATCCAAGCTTATGCTATCTCCTATCTGGCTCCCTACTGAGCTATCGGTCTCATCCCCTCGCCCCCTCCATATTAATTTAAACCCTGCCGAAACACTCCAGCCAGCCTCCCAGCGAAGATATTCATGCCCTTCCCATTTCTGCAGCTCTGCCATTTCCTTGACCTGTTGCAGTGATCATTCCAATGTGAACATTTAGAAAAGGAAATAGCCCTTTGAGCAAAGAACAAACATGGAAAATAGAGCAGAAAACAGAATAAAAAGAGTGCAGGTGAGGTAGGAAAGGTCAAGCACACAAGTGTAGCAGGATAGGGAGACAATATAGGCAGCCAAGTTGACAGGAGGCTGAATGCAGAGGCAGAAGAGAGCAGAGCATCTGTTCAGGGAGGAGGCCTATCTTACACTGCTGAAAGTGGTAGCTCTTGCAGTTTAATAGAACTGCATTGTAAAACATTACACCCCTCAACTCATCATTAGTTATATCACAGAAGAACTGTTAATGCAACCAAATACTCCTCCTTGATAAAAATTCCAGCTTGGGGATAGCCATGGTGAGTGTGGTAGAGGTATGTGTCAGTTTCGGAATAATGTAAGGAAACAGTTAACCATTGGCATCTCAACGATGATATAGAGATGCTGGCATTGGACAAGGGTAAACGCAATAAGAAGTCTCAACACCAGGTTAAAGTCCAACCAGTTTATTTGATAGTAATCCCTCAAGTTTTCGGAAACGGTGTTCCTTCATCAGGTGTGTGGAAGGTTCTGATCAGAGAAGGGCATGTAAAGTCACATGCAGTTTACTGAATACTGATTAGAATGCAAGGCTTTTCAACTAACCTGCTATTCAAGTCTTAAAGATGCAGACAATGTATGAGTGGAGATAGCATTAGCATAGGTTAAAGAGATGTGTATTGTCTCCAGACAGGACAGTAAGTGAGATTTTACAAGCCCGGGCAAGTCATGGGGGTTACATATAGTGGGACATGAACCCAAGATCCCGGTTGAGGCTATCCTCATGTGTGGAACTTGGCTATCAGTCTCTGCTCAGCGACTCTGCGCTGTTGTGCATCGTGAAGGACGTCTTGGAGAACGCTTATCCTAGGATCAGAGACTGAATACCCGTTACCACTGAAGTATTTGCCAACAGGAAGGGAACAATCTTGCTTGGTTATTGTCGAGCGATGTTCGTTCATCTGTTGTTGTAGCATCTGCATGGTCTCCCCAGTGTACCATGCTTCAGGACATCCTTTCCTGCAGTGTATTAGGTAGTCGATGTTGGCTGAGTTGCAAGAGTATGTGCCATGTACCTGGTAGATGGTGTTCTCACTTGAGATGATGTCATCCATGGACCCTTACTGTTTGTCATTTTCATAAATGACCTGGATGAGGAAGTGGAGGGATGTAAGTGGGTTAGTAAGTTCGCTGATGATACGAAGGTCGGTGGTTTTTTGGATGGTCTGGAGGGATGTCAGAAGTTGCAGCGGATCATAGATAGGATGCAAGACTGGGCAGAGAAGTGGCAGATGGGCTTCAACGTGGATAAATGTGTAGTGGTCCATTTTGGCAGGACCAATGGGATGAAGGAGTACAATATCAAGGGTAGGAATCTTAGCTCTGTTGAAGAGCGGAAGGATCTTGGGGTCCGGGTCCACAGGACTCTTAAATCGGCCTTGCAGGTGGAGGATGTGGTCAAGAAGGCGTATAGTGTACTGCCCTTTGTTAATCGAGGGATTGAGTTTAGGAATCGGGAGGTAATGCTGCAACTTTATAAGGCCCTTGTCAGACCCCACTTGGAGTACTGTGCGCAGTTCTGGTCGCCTCACTATAGGAAGGATGTGGAAGCTATTGAAAGGGTGCAGAGGAGATTTCCAAGGATGTTGCCCGGATTGAGAGTCATGCTTTATGAAGATAGGTTGAGGGAACTGGGACTCATCTCCCTGGAGAGAGGTTTATAAAATGTTGAGAGGAATATATAGGGTGGATTCTCGGAGGCTATTTCCCCTGGCTGAAATGGTCGCTACGAGAGGACACAGATTTAAGGTGCAGAGAAGCAAGTACAGAGGAGATGTTAGGGGTAAGTTTTTCACTCAGAGGGTGGTGAGTGAATGGAATCGGCTGCCGTTGGTGGTGGTAGAGGCGAACTCGCTGGGGTCTTTTAAAAGACTTCTGGATGAGTATGTGGGATCTAATGGGATTGGGGGTTATAGTTAGGTCTGTGGCTTGGTAGGTATAGATGTGATCGGTGCAACTTGTGGGCCGAAGGGCATGTTTGTGCTGTAGTGTTTTATGTTCATTTGCTGCGCTGCATATCTCTCTGTTGGCTGTTCCGGTTCATTGGCAGTCTTGTTATATTCACTGTTGACCACTTGGGGTTTCTCGAAGAACTCCCGCAGCCTCATTCGCCTGATGAATTCCTCTGTTGGCGAACACTTCAGTGGTAACGGGAGTTCGGTCTCTGATCTTCTTCAGGTAAGCGTTCACCAAGAAGGTGACCTTCGACACGACAGCACAGAGTTGCTGAGCAGAGACTGATAGCCAAGTTCCGCACGCATGAGGATGGCCTCAACTGGGATCTTGGGTTCATGTCGCACTGTCTATAATCCCCATGACTTGCCTAGGCTTGTAAAGTCTCACTTACTGTCCTGTCTGGAGACAATACACATCTCTTTAACCTATGCTAATGCTATTTCCACTCACACATTGCATCTTTTAAGACTTGAATAGCAGGTTAGTTGAAAAGACTTGCATTCTAATCAGTATTCTGTAAACTGTGTGTGACTTCATATGCCCTTCTCTGATCAGAACCTTCCACACACCTGACGAATGAACACCGTTTCCGAAAGCTTGTGGGATTACTAGCAAATAAACTGGTTGTACTTTAATCTGGTGTTGTGAGACTCCTTACTGTATCTCAGTGATGCATATGGTCAGTGTTACCATGCACTGGTGCAGCAACAGATCAGCCCAGCCTCAAGGCATGAGTAAATTCACACTGCTCAAAATACAAATACACACTACTCAAAATAATGGTGTCATTACAGTAAGTATCCTCTATAATCTGTCTAGACTTTGACATCCTTTGAACAGAATTTAACCAAGTACTCCCACTGGGGTCTAACCAGTGTTTTCTGAAAAGTTTAAAGCAGTTCTGTTTTTCCCCACCCATAGGTTTAAAAAAAAATTAGATTTTAAGTTGAAGAATTTGGGCAAATAATGGAGCGTGATGTCAATAATAAAGAGAATGGAAGACAAGAAAATAATTGTCAGATGAAGCCAGGCCTCAATTTTAGAAGTAGAATTTGAATTTTGAATTCCTGGGGGAAAGAATAAGAAATCATGTCATGTGTCTTGATTTCAGTTTTTAAAAAATATTTTATGGGATGTTGGTGTCACTGGCAAGGCCATTATATGCTATCTGAAACTGATTATCCTTAAGAAGGTGATGTTGAGCTGCCTTTCTGAACCATTGCAGTCGATCTAATGTATATGGACCTAGAGTGCTGTTAGGAAGGAAGTTTTAGGATTTTGTCCTAGTGATGGTTGCTCCTGTGTGTCTATTGGTCCTTCTAGTTGGCAGAGGTCTCAGAGTTTGGAAGATGTTGTTGAAGGTGGCTAGTGTATCTCATGCAATATACGGTTTACACTGCTGCCTCAGTATTGGAGGGAATGGATAAACAGGCTGTAGGAAAGAGCAAGCAACCAATATATTTGGAGCCTAAAATAGGAAGGAAAATTGGCAGTTGGATAGAGAAAATGGAAAAAGGAGCACTAAAGATGAAAGCAGAGTAAATTTGAGAGAAGGATCACTATTATTTGGTTAGAAATTGTGGGAAGTTCTTGAAGATTTTTGTGAGATAAAGAAGCTGATGAGTTTGATCTTTTATATTACAGAAAGCTGAGAATGGGATTGTAGTTTGTGAGATAAATCTTTTGGCATGAGGAAAGAAAGTAAGCTACCTGGCCTTCAATTGTGGGGAACTTTTTTTTTCTTTCACTGGATGTGAATCACTATCTTTTGCTCGTCCCTGATTGCCCCTGAGGAAGTGGTGGAGAATCCACTTTCTTGAATGTAGCTAAGTGGTTTGATAGGCCCTTTCAGAGAGTTAAGAACCGGCCACATGACTCTGGATCTGGAGTCAGATATGAGTGGCAGGTTTCCTTTACTAAAGAGCATTAATGAACCTGCTGTGGTTTTAGAATGATCGTATAGTTTCATGGTTGCCATAAGTGGTATTGAAGTTTACAGATTTACCCAAATATGATAAGCGATACTAGCTTTTTATTTCAGATTTATTTATTTAAACTGCTTTTGTGGTGGGCTTTGAATTTGTGTCTCCAATCATTAGTCCAGCCTCTGGATTACTAGTCTAGTTGAGTGTTCACATGTTACTGTATTAATTGTCCTTAAATTGTCTCCCCAGTTTGGTTCCAATGCAGATTTCCATAAACATAGGCAAGGGTGATGGGTGGAAGTGGGAACGTTAAAATGGCAGTGCGGGCTCGCTGGGCTGAAGGGCCTGTTTCCCGTGCTGTTGTTCTTTGTTCTTTGATTTTCAGGACTGAGGATGGAACCATTAATGTTACAAGTTGGTAGTTGTATTTAGACTAGAGAGGTTTCTTGGGGAAACTGATGGGATTGAAGGCTGATAAATCCTCAAAACTGATGATTTACATCCGAGTACTTAAGGAAGTGGCCCAAGAAATAGTGGATGCATTGGTGGTTATCCTCCAAGATTCTATAGACTCCAGAACAGTTCCTACAGATTACAGAGTAGCTAATGTAACCCCACTATTTAAAAAGGAAGATAGGGAAAAAACAGGGAAGTATAGTCCAGTAAGCCTGACGTCGGTTTAGGGGAAAATTCTAGAATCTGTTATCAAAGATTTTAAAATAAAACACTTGGAAATAAGTGACAGGATTGGACAGAGCCAGCAGGGAAATCATGCTTATCAAATCTACTGGAAATCTTTGAGCATGTAACTAATAGAATTGATGAGTCGGAGGGGCCAGGGCGGGGGCGTGGTTTGGATGTGAATTATTTGGACTTTCAGAAGGCTTTTAATAAAGTCTCATATGAGATTAGCATTTAAAATCAAAGCACGTAAATTGGGGAGTAATATATTGAGATGGATAGAAAACTGGTTGGCAGACAGGAAACAGTGACTAGGAATAAATCTTTTGGTGTGATTTGGACAAGTTGAGTGAATGGACAAATGAATGTTGTATAATTCGGATAATTGTGAGGTTATTCACTTCAGTAGCTAAAACAGGAAAGCAGATTACTATCAGTGGCCATAAGTTAGGATAGGGGAATGCTCAATGAGACCTGGGTGTCCTCGTACACCAGTTGCTGAAGGTAAGCATGTTGGCGCAGCAGGTGAATAGTATGTTGGCCTTCGTAGCGAGAGAGTTTGAATACTGGAACAGGAATGTCTTGCTGCGGTTATGGTAAGGCCACAACTGGAATATTGTGTGCCGTTTGGCCTCCTTATTTGAGGAAGAATTTTCTTGCTCTAATGGGACTGGAGAGGAGGTTTACCAGACTGATTCCTGAGATGATAAGACTGACACCTGAGGAGAGATTGAGTTGGTTAGGATGGTTTAGAAGAATGAGGGGGGTGGTGGAATCTCATAGAGATCTCTCCAGGAGTCTTCTACCAGGACTAGACAGGATAGATGTAAGAAGAATGGGGTTGTTTAGAATGAGGATCACAGCCTAAGAATACAGGATTGACTGTTTGGGATGGAGATGAGGTGAAATTTCTTCACCCAGGGAGTGGTCAGACTTTGGAATTCACTACCACAAAAAGCAGTTGAGGCTAAAGATTATATGCTTTAAGGAAGCAGTTAGATTTAGCTCTTGAGGTGAAGGGGATCAAAGGATATAGGGGAGAAGGTGGGATCAGATTATGGAGTTGGATGATCGACCATGATAATGAATGACAGACCAGGCTCAAAGGTCAGATGGCCTCCTCGTGCTCCTATTTTCTATGTTAATGTTTCCATGAATTATTTCCCTGAAAATTGAAAGAGAAAGTTTTTTGTTTCAGATGGGATAATAAGGTGCTCCTGTTGGGATTTTTTTTTTCAAATTTTGTCTGGTATGTCCACCTTGACGTCTAATGATGATAGGCTTTCAGTTCCTACTGCTTAGTCCCTCAGATTGTTAAATTGCTCTTTGTGAGGCTAGTACTGCTCTGCTGATATACAACATGTCTGATTATCCGTACACAAGCAAACTAATGAACAGGATTGTCAGGAAAATGTTACAGATTTATATCTATATGAATGATGGTACTTATAACCAACTTCCTGATGATTACTGGCTAGTTAGAATCAGCGTTTGAGTGTGTTTTATTGCCTGCTACCTCCCAAACTGTAACTACAGGGACAAACCAAGATCTTAGCTGCTACTTGTTGGGCACCTGTTGTGAAGAAAACACCTTTAATAGAACATAGAACACTGCAGCACAAACAGGCCCTTCGGCCCACAAATTGTGCCGATCATATCTATACTTACCAGGCCATAGAACTATCTGTAACTCCCAATGCCATTAAATCCTGTGTACTCATCCAGAAGTCTCTTAAAAGACCTCAGCGAGTTCGCCTCTACCACCACTGACAGCAACCGATTCCATTCACTCACCACCCGCTGAGTGAAAAACTTACCTCTAACATCTCCTTTGTAATTGCCCCCCAGCACTTTAAACCTGTGTCCTCTCGTAGCGATCATTTCAGCCCTGGGAAATAGCCTCTGAGAATCCACTCTCTCTATTCCTCTCAACATCTTATAAACCTCTATCAGGTCACCTCTCAACCTATGTCTCTCCAGAGAGAAGAGACCTAGCTTTCTCAACCTATCGGACATCACCCCAAGGTGTTTCATTGAACTGTATTTAGATAAAAATAAACTCTGAGGTAGTATGTTTAAATAATAAATAGTATCTGTTATGAGTCATAACACAGCAGAAGGTTGTTTTTTTTGCCTCCTGTGCCCAATATCCACAGTCCTTTACTCTAGCTTGCCTTATACATCCATTCCCCTCTGGGTGAGAGGAACCACCGCTCCTCTGCCTCTTAGGCTAGCTGCACCTTTCAGGATTGTTGCACAGTACATGATTATTCCTTTGGTCCTGAGTGTGCTGCACCTTAAAATGTTCTTTGAAGAATTTCCAACTTGTGTGTTGTATTCATTTACTTTTTAACTTGAGTGCTTCTTTAACACAATTTTGAAGCTGTTTTTTGCTTTCATGGTAAGCTGCAGTTATCTTTTATTCATACAGCCAGCTATTTATTGAATAAAAGATGCAGATATGTATGGGTTACATATGTGCCTGACTAAAAATCAAATTATTAGAAAGAAACACTTTCTGTTAAGTTGAAATGACAAATAAAAGAAAACAGACAGACCATCATGAATAACCTAAATCATGATAAAAATTGATACAGGAAAGAAAGAATATCTATGGTGTTCTCCCCACCGATAAGTAACCGAACACACATCAGCAACTCCAAGTTCAGTGCACCAGAACCAATAAGGACTAACCAGATGGCAACCACTAATGTAATCCATAGAGCATGTACACAAAGCAACTGTTGTTCCAGTGCTGAACTGGTAACCACAGCTATTAATCCCAAAAGAATTTCTACAGATCAACACTTAATTACTAATTCAGGAGTAGTAATGCATGTGGGTGATTCAGATATCTGAAGCATGCTTCGGTGACAACACTTCCTCCCTCAGGAATGCCAATGTCAGGGTGACTCTTTCTGGGTGGGGATCTGGACCAGGTGGTTTCATGTTTAAAAACTGAGGCAGTCTCTAGACAGAGAAAGAGATCCTTTTAGGATAATTTCTACGCAGCATTGAACGCTGGAATTTTAATTATTCTGTGTGCAAATTAGTATAGGAAGTAGCATGTTGTGTGTTTGTGTTTTAAAGTGACTTCTTATGTCTTCATTTCAGAATTCTGACCCTGTACATCCTCAGGATAAATATATGCAATCCAAGGCCAGCTTTATACATTCAAATTTGCTTGCTTTTTGCAGTATAATTTTTCAAGCATTTTACTACTATCTGGGATACTGTGGTTTGAACTAATATACAATATCCCTAAAGATGAGCATAATTGAAATGTGGGTGCTGCACCAGCCTTGAAATAATTTTGTTTGATTAAGGAGTACATGTGTTACTCGGTTTCTCCATGAATTATTGTTGATTAATCATGGCTTCAAAAAAGCCTATGCCTGTAACTCTCAAGAAAACAATGCTGAGAGCTAAATGGATAGAGTTGTAGAGTCAGAAATAGGTACAGCATGGAAACAGGCTCTTTGGCCCAATTTGTCCATGCTGACCAGCTTTTCTAAACAGAGCTAGTCCCTCTTGCCTGTGTTTGGCCCATACCCCTCAAAATCTCTCCTGTCCATATACTTGCCCGAATGTTTTTTAAATGTTGAAATTGTACCTGTATCTACCACGTCCTCTGGCAGTTCATTCTATATAGGCACTACCTACCCTCTGTGTGGAAAAAATTGCACCTCAGATCCTTTTAAATCTTCTCCCTCTCACCTTAAACCTGTGCCCTCAAGTTTTGGTCTCCCCTACTCTGGAGAAAAAAAAACACAGCTATTCATCTTATCTATGCCCCCCATGATTTTATACAACTCTATAAGTTCACTGATTCTGCAGAGATTCAAATCAGATTGATCACTTTAACCTTCAAGAACTGGTGGAATAAATGTAATAGTTTATTATGCATATCTTCCTTATCGGTTGTGCCTTTGTTTCTATTATTTCCTCCTCGTTAATGGATGCCTCAGTCACAAGGCTGGACAAAATGGATAAATTCCCACAGAGATGATAAGATTAAGATACATCATTTAGAAAGAATGTTCAAGAAAAGGAGTTTTTTAATTACGTATTTAACTGATGTTATACCATGCTCAGGAACAGTTGATACTGGCATTTGGTGCAGTAGGAAAGTGTCCACTTTTTTCCTCCTGCACTGATGCTTGTTATTTGGATTAGAAAGAAATTACCCAAAGTAAGAAGAGCCTGTCTCCGTACTGCTAATTCTATGAAGACAATTTAAAAATAGATGAAATTTGGATACTGGCCTCTCGAATCTCAGAGCGGAAGTGTACGTTACAATATCTTGTATCTTACCTTGTTTATTTTTGATTAAGACTTTAAGTATGGTGAACTGTCTTTGGTCCCAGATTTTACATTTTTAAAATCTTTATAAGTAGATAATTTCTAAATTAGTTCTGTATTCAGTACAAAAATTATATTAGCTTTAATATTGTTCACTAATTCTGCAAAGATTCAAATCAGATTGATCACTTTAACCTTCAAAAACTGGTGGAATAAATGTAATGGTTTACACTGCATATCTTCTTCATTAGTTGTGCCTTTGTTTCTATTACTTCCTGTTCATTAATGGATGCCTCAAGCACAAGACACATAAAGCCCATATCTGAAATTAAGCTGAAGGATGTATTGGTGCGAAATAGTTAAATGAACTCTATTAGAAAGCTGAATTTTCTAGAGTTTAAACCTGCTTATTTTTGTTCACCTTACCAAGATGATGCTTTCCCCCTTCCAAGTACTTTGATAACTCTAAAGTGCTTTGGAATGTCCTGAGATTGTGGAAAATCTTGAATAAATGCAAATGCATCTTTAATTTGTATAATAGTTCATTATAAATGCAGTATATAGTGTAGTGTTTCGTAAGTCACCAACTGTCCTGTGCTAATAGTCTTTACTAAAATTTATATATATTATGCTGAATCTCGAAGCATTTATTGTCTAAAATGCTTTGTTTGAAGTGATATTCCAACTATGACAGATGATAAGTTGACAGTTAATTGAGTAATTGACCACCACTAGTAAGATTGCCAGTAGTTAGCCTTCATGTTTGCAAAAATTAAATAGCAAATTGTAATTTCTGGTACAAAACATATTCTAAACTTATTTAAAATCTTTCCTGATATCTGAATTTTTTGAATTAATGATAACTCTTGAGCCAAACTATCCTTGTTTGAAATTGTGTTAATTAAGCTAGAGCAGAAAATACTTGGGTTCTACTCAGTGGTCTGGCAGCATCTGTGGAGAGCGGGAAGCACAGTTGAGTCATACTGGACTCTAAGCATTAACTCTGTTTCTTTTTCCATAGTTGCTGCCAGACCTGCTGACTTTTCCAGTACTTTTTGTTTTTATTTCCAGTCTCCAGAATCCCAATATTTTGCTTTCACTTTACTCATGGTCTTAGTTGATGTTGTAGAAATAATAAGCTAAGATTGTCATTCGTAATCTACTCCAGTGACTTCAGCTGTAAGTGTTTGTGCCCGGTGTGGACTATAAAACAGGAGCGAACTTAGCAGCTTACTGATGTTCGTTGTCAGGATTCATTCATCTGGTCACTTCAGTGGCAAGAGAAGCTTGCATATAATGCCTTTAAAATAGCGAAGCTTACTACAATGTTGTACAGAAATATTATCAGATAAGATTTGACACTAAGCCACACAAAATATTAGAACATGTGATCAAGAAACTGAAAGATATGGAACTGAATACCAATTCTGAAGAGTTCTCCAGACTTGAACCATTAGCTCTCATCTAAGAACATAAGAAATAGGAGCAGGAGTAGGCCATCCAGTCCCTCGAGCCTGCCCCGCCATTTAATAAGATTATGGCTGATCTGTAATGGTTCTGTACCAGTTTCCTGCTTTCTCTCCGTAACCCTAATTCCCTTGTCAGTCAAAAACCTATCCACTCTTTGATTTGAACATATTCATCTCTCTCCACAGATGCTGTGAACTCTGCTGAGATTTTCCAGCATTTTCTTTTCTCGTCCCAACAAAGTTCTGCTGCTTTCAGAAAAGGGAGAAAATTGAAATAAAAAAAAATTATTCTATAAAAAGTATTTTTTCCTTTGTGAATCTTTGACTGAATATTCAGTGTTATATCCAATCAACTTTAGAAACATCTGCAGATGAGTAGAATATAGGCAGAACACTGAAAATGTATCAGGCCCATCTTGTTCAATGCTGAGATATTAATACAGCAAATCAAAGCTTGTTTCAAAAACGGGAATGAGAGTGGCTGTATTGTAGAAGTTAGTTACACTTGAGACAATTTAAAACTTGATTGGCCAATTAAAGCAATTGTGTTAGTGTCAGCTAGCATTGTACATCAGGATAATTTGGGTGAAGCTATTAGGTTGTCTTGTAGCAGATTTGTATGATGGCTGATATAAAGTTTATGTCAAGTTGAACTTTCCTACACCCTAGTTATGACTGTAACACTACATTCTGTACTCTTTTCTTTCCACGTCTATGTATGATGTGCTTTGTCTCTATAGAGTGCAAGAAACAATACTTTGCACTATATAACGTGTGACAGTAAATCAAATCATATGATAATTTCAGCTATGGGTGCTATTGCTAATGTGTTTATTGCCCTCTTCACAGGAGCCTATGCTTGCTTTTTTTATTCTATTTTAGATCTTTCAAAGATCTAATCTTATCCCAGTGTTCCTCCAACAAAATCTGGTGATAATTTTAGTGTTTGCAGTGATTCTAGTTATGATCCTTGTTGTTTCTCAACTTGGAATAGAAGATCATAAAATAAGAGCACAATTCAGCCCATTGAGTCTGTGCCACCATTTAATCATGACTGATATGTTCTCATTGTTAATTGTGGCTAATAAGATTAAAAATAGATTTGTTTGTGAAATCTCACTATGGTTTGAATGTGTGAAAGCTCCTTTTTTGAGAGGATTGTGGCTCTGTTTAGTCAAAGATTGAGATTGTCTTAAAATGCTTTGCATTTAGATCAAAATCAGCAGTTCATTGGACTAACAGCATACTGTGGAAATTCAAAGATCTAATTGTATTTGAGTGATGCAGAAACGGAAATATTAAGTAAAAAGTGTCTGCAGAGTTTTGATACATTTGTGATGACAGGATTGTTAGATAAATAAAATTCTAGGGATCTGACCAAGGGCCAGAATATCTGTTGGGAATTTTGGCAGTTGATTGCTGTGGGTGGTGTATTGTGAGATAATCCAATAAAGGGCAATTCAGTTACATGAAATAAACTCACATAAAAAGAAAGGAAAATAATACATCATTCAGGCTGAATTGGCCTTGAATCTTTCTGCCTATTCCAGCTGATTTCACGTTTTGTCAGCTGGATCATTGGTGTACGTGATAGATGTATGGATGGTTTGGGTTTGATGTGATTGCTTGCTGTTTACTTTTCCTTTTGCACGTGCGTAGAGAGGTCCAACTTTCAATAGTAGAATCAAGCAGCTAATTGGAATTGCTTTTGCGATTTCTGCACAAACCAAAAGATGTATTCTGTGCCATGCTAACTTCTAAAAATAGAGGCAGTTCTGTAATGCAGAAAGTTCATTCTCCACGTGTCTGAGTTTTGGGACTGCTGAGAGGATGGGAGGAACCAATTATAAAGATAAATAGGAATAAACAACCATTGTTAGTATAGGTCCTTAATGAAGTTGCAAAGGAAAAATATTTAATGAAGCTGCTTGCATAAGTTTAAAGATTTGTGTAAAATATTCGTCAAATACAAAGTAATTGGTATTTTTCTAAGAGGTGGCTTTTGTTAAGTGTTGAAAATGATTTTTAAAGACTTGCATGTTTGCGACTACCCTTTTATGGTCATCGGCTATCATGAGAAGAGATCGATATGTTAATACTATGTGGAAGGTAGAATAGCCACTTTCTACAGAGAGCTCAATAGCTGACAAAATTCCATAAATGAATATATTTGAAAGTGTGTTAATAATGGAAGTCACCTGTGTATAGGATTCTAAAATGGTGTTATTCCTGATCACAAGTGTGTCTATTTTGTGATTGCATTCTATTAACTTCTCAAAAGGAAAGTTTTGAAAACTTTCAGAAATATCTTCAACCATGTATTGGATGTGTGACTATATATGCAGTGAAAATCTGTTGGGTGGTTTGGAAATCCGCGTCTGAGTTTGAGGAATTATATAAAATTAGTTTTTCTGTAGAAAAAATGTCAAAAATTGGACAAGCAAATTTACTGATGGTAATAGTTCATTAAAATCTAAAATAGATTCTGTTTTCCTCATGTATATAATCCATCTGTACTAATCATAACATATGGAAATTATAATGAAGCTGGAAATATATGTACAAAGTTTTCCGGATGTTAATATGGTACCAGAGGATTGAGTGCCACTATTAAATGCTTAATTTGCTGATTAACGCTGGTATGACTTTCGCTGATGACACGTCTCTGGAGTTGGAAAAGAATTACAGTCTAGTGACTTTGATATTACCTGATGAAGTAGCAGCACTGATAAACCTGTTGGACTTTAACCTGGTGTTGAGAGTCTGCCCCTCTGCCCCTCTGCCCCTCTGCCCCTCTGCCCCTCTGCCCCTCTGCCCCTCTGCCCCGTTCAGTTAAGTCATGGTTGTTTAAGTATTCTGACTGATCCCTAAGAAAGCCAGCTTCATTGTGCTTACCAACATGAATCTGCAGCAGAACATTTCTGTACTAAAAGGACCATGAGGCAGTAGGGGTCTCCAATATAGACAAGGGATGCGAAAAAGTGGAAAAGTTACATTTGCAATCCTTGGATCACCTACCATGAAGAGCATAAACATGGTTTTTGGGTCAGTTTATCTATTTTGGCATGGAAAGGTCAACAGTATTGTGTCAGGGGACTTGCTTACCATGGAAAACTGCTGAAGATGTCAGAATTTGTTTCATTTATGGTGTCAGAGTGACAGCCTTTCATACCATGAACCTAATTTCAATGGCAGTTCCCCAAGATGCAAATATTCTAACTGTCTGCAACTCCTAGCTTCCTCTGTTTAAGAGTACATTATCCTCACTTGTTTAAATTAGTCTTGACTGTGGTTGGCATTTACGTTCCATTTGCTATATAAATCCACTGTGTTCTGTGCAAAGATTGCTTCAGCTTGTCCTAAGTGAGTGGCCTAGCAATTTGTTCCAAAGCTGCTGTTTATGCTTATTTTTGAATCATAGTTTTGAGATATGTAACTGCTCCAGGTGTCTGTAGCATTGTCAAATAAAATGACACAAGAGGTTTTGGGACAGATGACTAAAATTTGGTTTAAGGGAGAGAGAAGGAAAGACAAGTGCCACGAAGATTGATTTTGATTTTGTGTACAGATTTGCAATCTTTCCCCACCTTCCCCCTGCACTATCACAGACAGATCGACTGCAAGAGACATTATATTACATAGTGATATCTAGGAAGGGTAATTCTACATTTTAAGGCAGCTGTTTACAAATATACTGTTGGGAATGTATGTTGCTGCTTACTTACTATTCATCTGATTGCATTATTTTCACAGGCCGATAATGAATGAGAATTATTGAATTGTGACTGGGTTCAGGGAGTCTCTGCAATAACAGTATGGGCTGGCTGCATTTGATCTTTTTTGTGTCCTTGTGAATAACCTTATTTCTTTAAATTCTTCAAATATTTTCTTCACATTTCTTGCCAGTCTAATGTTCCATTTAGTTTCACCCTCAATTCTCATTCATAAATTGATGTTACTGGCCCCATTATCTTCTGATCTCAAATGAAACTCAAGCTTAGTATTTTTTTTGTATTAAATATTTCTACTATTCAAGGACTCTCAATTCTCTATTTAAAACCAAAGCCTATCCATTACTTGAATGTTGCACTTGAATCTCCCATGGCACCTGTGGCACGGAAAAGGAAAGGCCTGCATTGCAGAAGGATATTAGTCTCACTTTTAGTTACTAACTTTTTCAGTTGTTGCACACTTTATCTTTCTCCATCTTTATAATCATTGTAATGATTTTTGCTGCTCAAAATTTCCTCTTAGTTTGTCTTGGCTGCAAATGATGGGGTTCTAAATCCAATCTTCATTTTTCCATCCCAAATCAAGGCTTTTGTGCAACCACATTTTTTCCAAGCATAGTCTGAACTCATTCCACCCTAGCATCCTACAACTGGAATTTCTTAACTTTAATAACTTACCACTAGTAATCTTGCTTTTAGCACTCAGACTTGGCATCATCTTTTCACTACTTCCAAATGTATCACATCTTTCCATTCTGTGGTTCTTTATTTGAGTACTTGGTACAAAAAAGGTTGCTGGAGTTTGGCTCCTTGCTTGACAAAATGGTACTATTTAACAAAGGTCACTAATTTGTTTGGAAGTGATATAGCTTGAGCAGTTTTTAACTGAACACTGGTTGAGTCTGATGAAATGTCCTGTTGACTGTGTTTCTGACTCCACAAATGCTGCAAGACCTATTGAGTCATTCCAGCATTTTCTATTTTTATTTGTGTTTGATGCATTATACAATAATACACATTAGATTTGACAGTTTTTGACAGAATGAGTGTAAAAAGCCTCTGAATCAAAACTGATTAATTTGGTCAGTGCTTTTAAGTAGCTAAAAGCACGTATTTTGTTTACAGAATTATTTGCATTTTGTGACATTCTAAGTGTAGACTTCACGTCAAAAATAAAGGACTTGTTCCTTGATAGGTGTAATGCTATTACACCTATCAAGTGTAATTTTAACATTCTTGGCATAGAATTAGATAATTTGATCCTAGCTTCTTGAATATTAGTTTTATTATGTAGTGTTGATATTTAATCTCTTTTTTAAAAACTGAAATATCAGAAGATTAAACTGATCTCAATCTCAAAACAACACAAACTAATTTCAGAAGTTTAATTTAAAGATTTTGAGATTTATTTATATTTGCATTAAGTTGTACTTGCTATAGAAGAGCATTCCAGACTGCATGAAGACAGCAAGATCTGAAACACTATGACATTACATTTCAAAGATTTGTCTGGTGGAATTTGCTTGCAACATGGGATTACTTAAATGGGGTCATTGTAAGTTGATGCGTGTGGATGTGGGAATAGAAGATATAGGGATATTCAAGAGAACACAATTTTTAAACATGCTCCATTTTAAAGGGTTAAGTCCCAAGGATATTCAGTAAGAAACTAAGACTAATAATGAATGAAGCACTTATTGAATCCCTGAACTGAGCTGTACAACTGGTATGTTTTATGATGCACGTGGTTGATTAGCGCAATCAATTTTGTGTTTGATCTCATCGTTTATAGTTATATGTAATGCAGTTTGTTGGCTGAATAATCTTGTATCCTGGAGTCATCAAAATGCTGTTTTTTTTTTAAGCAGTGAAGGATTTTCAATAATCATTAATGCAGTTCAGCTGTCCTGTGGTTTGCAGTATCTTGCCAGCAATTGACTTTGTACTTCGCTGATTTGCTTGTATCCACATAAAATAGGATGATATCTTGCTATGGTTACAACATTGTCTCAATTTTAATGGATAAGAATGATTTTTATAGTATTACTATGCACTTTTCTTTTAATTGCCAAAGTTGTTAAGTCATTAGTTACACTTTACTTTGCAGACGCTTGATTCATGCTTATAGCCAAAATACAGTTTCCACAAATAAAATAACATCAAAGTGATTCTCCCTTAAGATTCAAGCAGTTTTTTTTAAATAGATGTTAACCATGAGGCAACATCTTAAATTGTGATATACCCTCTGGTGCGGAGTTGCACCAGAGAAATAATGTGATATAATCACGATATGATTAATTATTACAAGCAACAATGTTGGAATAAACAACTGTTTAGTCCAGGTGACCTTCCTATAAACAATGCTTAGGAGCCAAGAAATATCAGTGTGAAGCTTGTGAAAGTTTAAGGTAGTGTTAAAATTGTTGTTGTGCAGTATTTCACCTGCGATATTCCTAAACAAGACAGTAAGAATTAAGAACAGAAGAAGTCTAATTGGACCTGCAAACCTGTTGTGCCATTTAATAAAATCATGCTTGTTTTGATTCAGGCCTAAACTCCACTTTCCTGCCAGTCCTCTGTAACCCTTGAACTCCTTGCACATCAAAAGTCTAACTCGACCCTAATATACATATTAATAGAAAACCCTTTAATAAATAATATCAAAGACAAATGAGTATGTTCAATATGTACATTTATTTATTTATTTTGCAATAATTCAGTAACTAAAATGCAGATTACAGGGTCAATGACAGTGTTTTGAGGAATGCGGAAGTCATGAATACAGAGGAACAGAGAGATCTTGGAGTTCATATCCACAGATCTCTGACTGTTGCCACTCAAATGGATAGAGCCATGAAGAAGGCTTCTTGTGTGATAGAGTTTAAGAGCCATGGGGATCCAACTATACAGGACCCTTGATGAGACCACATTTGGAGCAGTTGTGGTCACCTCACCATAAGCAGGATGTGGAAGCATTGGAGAGAGTGCAGAGGAGATTTACGAGGATGCTGCCTTGTTTGGAGGGTAGGTCTTATGAGGAAAGTTTGAGGGCGCTGGGGCTTTTCTCTTTAGAGCGGAGGTGGATGAGAGGTGACTTAATTGAAGTTTATAAGATGATGAGGGGGATAGACAGAGTGGACATTCAGAGATATTTCCTCAGGTGGATGTAGCTGTTACTAAGGGACGTAACTATAAGGTTCATGCTAGGAGAGATGTTCAAGATAGGTTCTTTACTCAGAGAGTGGTTGAGTTGTGGAATGCACTGCCTGCTGTGATCGTGGAGTCAGACACTTCAGGAACTTTCAAGCGGTTTTTGGATAGGTACGTGGATCACAGAATGATAGGGAGTGGGATACCTTGATCTTGGGTTTGGACATAGCTTGGCATAACATTAAGGGCCAAAGGGCTTCTACTGTGCTATACTGTTCTAAAGAAGCAAAGCTCTCTCACTGAAAATACTTGTCTTGCACTCTCTGCTTTTCATCTTAGCATTTTAACAACAAATACACAAGGTTGCAGTGCACAAGCATTTGTGGTGTAAATATGAACATGAAATTACTTAGAATCATAGAATCCCTACAGTGCAGAAAGAGACCATTCAGCCCATTGAGTCTGCACCAACAACAATCCCATCCATACCCTATCCCAGTAATCTCACGTATTTACGCTGCTAATCCCCTTGATACTAAGGGTCAATTTAATATGGCTGATCCACCTAAGCGGCACATCTTTGCAGTGCGGGAGGAAACCCACGGAGATGCACGAAAATGACTGTGTGGAATTTGCATGGTGACCCAAGGCTGGAATTGAACAAGAGATTCTTTTAATTGAAATTACTGACTTAACATTGAAGATCGCTTTCTTGGTTCCTGATCTGTTAGTATAATAGAAATTGAAGCTTGTGTGCAAAAACAAAATACTGTGAATGTTGTAATACTGAAATAAAACGTCATATAGTACTGAAATCAAAATGAAGTGCTGGAAATATTAAAGGATACCATCTGTGGAGAGAGAAACAGAATTAACATTTTAGGTATCTGATAGTCAACAGAACTGGGAAAAGTTAGACTTATAATGTGTTTGAAACGTTAAAAGGGGGAAGGTGGAGAACAAAAATCAGTGACCCAAAGGTTGGGACTTTTGGACTGAATGGAATTCTGCATTTAGTCCCTGCAATGTAGAGCAGACTGCATTCTGAGTTGTGAATAGAGTTTGCAACGTTGAAAAAGATACACACACTATTCCATCTTGCTCTTGTGCTCATCTTGGTCGCTTGCAGTGTTGCAGTGAAGCTCAATGCAAGCTGGAGGAACAGTATCTCATCTTTTAGTTGGGCACTTTGCAGACTCCCAGAGTCAAAATTTGAGTTCGGCAGTTTCGGACCACAATCACTGTCCACATTTTGTTTTTCTTTGCATGTTTTAATCTTCCTTTTCTCTTGGTCTTTGGTTTTGAATGGAACCTGTACACCCATTTACACCCCATCCAGACGCATATTTTATTTCTTGTCCCAGTGCTACTCCCTTCAACTTTGCACCACAAACCCTTTTATCATTCATCCTATTCTGTTTTCCACACTATCATAGCTCTTTTATTTTTTTAAACCTCTTCACTTTTGCTTGCTTAAAACTTATTAATGTTTCTTTTTTCAGTTCTTTTGAAAAGCTCATTTACCCGAAATGTTAACTGTTTCTGTTTGTGGGTGCTACCTGACCTGCTGAATATTTCCAACAAATTTTTTTAAATCATTAAAGCATTTCTGTCCTAGTTTGGAGAAGAGGTAACTGGTAAACAACTTGATAGTTTTTGCTTGGCTTAGAAAGTTTGAAAAGTGAGACCATATTCAGTATCCATTTTCATAACGCAAGTACTTAGCTTAATTTATATATGCAGTGAATAGCAACAACAAAATTGTTCTTGTGTGAAAGGCTTGTGACTGAATAGGGAAACCATTGACCACTTGAGCTGGATTAGAAATTGGTAAAAATTATCTTTTAATATTGATTACTGAGATATTTTTGTAACATGCCTCCAAATTGTTGAAATTATCTAATAATCACATCAATTATATTCACTGAAATTTTGCGGAGATTGCTTTCAGAACACTAACTATAGAGCTGGAGACTTAACCATGGGGATTTAATCATTAGAGTAATTACATACTTTCATCATCTCTCTATTAATTACTATGATCCTTTCCTTTTCATGTAATTGAGTAACTGAATTTATTTCTGCCAGCTTTGTTGTCAAGCACCCTTTAGCCTGCCACGAAATGTGGGTCACCATGGACTTTAGATCAGCAACTTGTATGAAGTCCACACCCTTTGGCACCATTCTTGACATTCAGCTGAACAAAATAGAAAAAGGATGACCAGGTGACGCAGTCAAATCTTTTATTACAAGGACTTACATGCCTTTGAATTGAGTTGTACTTTTCTAATGTTTCAGTGATTAAGTTTTAATTTTTTAAATGTAATTCTAGATTTTATTAGCATTGTAAAATGCCTCCTATCATTTTAGGCAGACCCTTTGCAGTTGACTATATACAACATGTAGTGCACAGTGTGCTGTATTTTAATAAAAAGCCTTGTGTTTTGTTATTGATAATTAAGTTGGCATGATTATGAATGAATGAAATCTTTGTTTGAGTCTTATGGCTTAGATTTCGAGCCACACAGATCAGTTAGGCTTGATCCTGCTCTGTGGCAAGCAAACCAATTTTGGATTGTTTAGTGACATCTTGTGTGACCTCAGAAATGAGAATACATAGGAACAAAAGTCAGCCATTTAGCCATCTACCATGTAGAGAGATGATGGCTAATTTGCTAATTGACTCCATAGCCCTGCCTTGCCCCATATTCCTTAATACTCATGGTTTTTTAAAAAAAGATTAAATGGAACAATTGACTTAGCATCAATTGTCATTTGTGCAGGAGAATTCCAAACCATCCCTTGTGTGTAGAAGCCTTTCTTAATTTCAGTACTGAAAGACCTAGTTCTTAGCCTATGCTTCCAGGTTTTAGACTTTCCAGTCAGTGGACATAGTTCTGTATTCATTCTCCCTCTTCCCATAATATCTGAAAACTTTGATCAAGTTATACTTAACTGTATAACTTCCCTAGTTTAACTTTTTCCCATCATTTCTCTTCTTAAGTAGTCCCTTGGGATTCGAGGTTGACTTGTTTCCAAACTAAAATGAGGTGACTGAAGAGCTCAGTGCATGACCTAGTCTCTGTCACCGATGGTGCAGAGAATGTTGGGAGGAGCAAGTGGGTGGGGTGCATGGGCTGCCACTGATACTTGGCTTTGCTTGCTTTTGACAATGAAACTTGAAGTGGACCACTCCTTTCCAGGTGCGCTCTTCCACTTCGGGCAGTCTTGGGCCAAGGATTCTCAGGTGTCAGTGGGGATTTGAGGGTGTCTTGCTCTGCCTCCTGGAGTATGCTTGTTGACGCTCCAAGTAGAATGCTTGCTTGTTTAAGAAGCTTGTACCAGACATGCGGATAGTGTGCCTGCCCAGTGGAGCTGACGAGCATGCTCAATACTTCAATGCTGAGGATGTTGATATGCCTACCTTGCCAACGGATTTGCAGGATCTTGCAGAAGTAATACTTCTCCATGGTTTTGAGATTCCTGCCATACATAGACCACCTCTCTAGGCTGTTTAGGAGGGCAAGTATCAATGCTGTGTAGACAATGAGCCTCATGCCAGCTCTAGTCTTCAAAACCTTAGGTGACTGCTTGCTAATTCACTGAAGGGGATGTTGAACCTTGTCGGGGATGTTTAGCTTTATTGACACTAGCTTCTAAGATATGGAAAATTATCCAAGGCCTCATCATGGATTTTGATTCCCGTTTTTCTGTAGTTTAGCTTCGTGACAGTGGGGATCTTGCTGGGTGTGAGATGGCGTATTGTAATAAAGAAGGTTTGAGAAGAGCATTGGTGGCTTTGCTTGACCCCAGTCTGAATGTGATTTGTGGTTCTGTTAATCAGGATCATGGTTTGCATGTCATTGTGGAGTAAGTGGAGGATGGTGACAAATTTAAGGGGGATTCTGAAACAGAAGAGGATACTCTATTGTACCTTGTGGTTGGCAGTATCAAAGGCTTTTCAGAGGTTAAAGAAAATGTACGTGGGTTAGTGCTATTTCCTGCATTTTCCGTGTAGTTCCTGCATGGTGATGATCATGTCTGTAGTGCCCCATAATGTTATGTGTGCTGTTGCAGACCAGAACACTGCATTTTCCTGACAAAGACACAAAGTGTCGAAAGCTCGCAAATTTACTATCAAATAAATCGGTTGGATTTAAAATTGGTGTTGCTAAATTCTTACTGAGTTCTTACTGCTCCAGTCCAACGCCGGCATCTCTACATCGTGCCCCATAATAGACAGAATCCATGTTTGGACTCTGGCAGGAACTCTTCAGCCATGGAGAAGGTGATTGCAAAACCTCAATGACTTACCCTGACAGCAGGGAAATTCCTTTCTATTCATTGCAAGTGGATTTGTCACTTTTCTCCTGATACCTTGTTTTTTTTTAATCTGTTGGATGGCCTTTTCTAACTCGTTCCATATTGGAGATGTGTTGAGATGCTGGCAGGTGGCATGCTGCTGGATGAAATCGAGGACATTCACTTTGAAGACAGAGTCTCTGTTAAGGAAGCCTTTGAGTGGCACAGTGGTTATCACTGCTGCCTCACAGTGCCAGGGACCTGGGTTTAATTCCTGGCTTGGGTCACTGTCTGTGTGGAGTTTGCACGTTCTTCCCGTGTCTGCATGCATTTCTTCCAGGTGCTCTGGTTTCATTCCAAAAAGACATGCTGGTTAGGTTCTTTAGCTATGCTAAATTCTCCCTCAATATATAAAAAGGTGCTGGAATGTGACGACTAGAATTTCTCACTAACTTCATTGCAATGTTAATGTAAGCCTACTTGTGACAAAAATAAATAAATATACTTCAAATTGTTCCTTCCAGCAGGCACTGACTGCCTTTGTTATTGATGAACACCCCTTGTTTTTGGTAAGCTGTAGAATGACACCTTGGGAGCTTGAGCCACAGATGATCTGTGTTAAAGACTGGTTATTGACTTACAAGCAGAATGTCCTATGCTTCCTCTAACCACCATCTGTTCTACAGGTTGTGTGTTTTTAGCTGGCTTCAGTCTTCAGCTGTCTGAGGAGTTGGCTTCTTGTTCGAATTGGGTTGCTGTTCAGGTTCAGAACAACTTGGTGCTTGTGGTTTACCGCCTCCTGGATCTCCTGGTTGAACCCCAACACTGGAAGCTACAAATGAGTCCAAAGAGGAATATGCTCCAGCCCCAAACAATCCTTGATCCAAGTCCCAATGGACAACAAGCTGATCTTCTTTGCTGACTTCACCACCAGAGTTAGAAGGGACACAGATACCTGAGGATGTGTAATCAGCAAAAACTCTGGATCTCCTGGGTGCACTTATTGAACCAATCTTATTGTTTCCTGGGCAAGTGACCAAGCGTCTTTTCTTGGTGTTGATTCTGGAGGCCTTGAGCATAGATCAAATATTGATTTTTTTTTCTTGTGGCATTGTTTCTGTTGTCATCGCTACTTTGGGATTACATTGATGTTGACCACAGAGCAGATTAGACAGTGGTCTATTCAGCACCTGACAGCTTCTGTCAAGCAGCCGCTCATTCAGTGACTCAGTCAAGCACATATTAGCGCTTGGAATGAGGGTGTTGCTTTGAGACCTTGTTCTCATTTCCCTGATGAAACGAGCCGATGGTTATGATGAGGTCATGTTCTAGTCATTTTGTCAGGTGCAGGGTACTGTTGGTGTTTTTTTTTTGCTGATTATATATTCTCAGGCGTCTGTGTCCCTTCTGACTCTGGTATTGAAGTCAGCAAAGAGGATCAGCTTATTGCTTATTGGGACTTGGATCAAGGATTGTTTGAGGCTAGAGCAGATTCCTCTTGAATAATGAGTTGAGGAGAAACAAAAGTTACAAGAAAAAAATCCATGTGATTATACTCTAAGGATTGGATTGACTAGGAAAGATCAACCTAATGTATGCACAAGTAAAGGAGATTAATGACATTTAGCAACAGCAATATATATAGGAAGGTTTTAATTAACAAACCCTGAAGAAGTAAAAAAAGACTGGAAGGTGCAGCAGGGCTTCACAGGATGACACAGCAGTGAGATCATTCACAGCAAGAGGCCAGTACACCCTCATGAACCCACTATGTTAGTACGTAATTGATAATAACATTGGGTTGTTGTAGTGTGACCAATGGTAACAAATTGTAATTGTCAGCTGACCCAGTAAACTATGTAACCAATGACAAAATGATGTGGTGGTCTGCTGATTAGTTGACTCAGATTAAATAAACCATTGGGGTTTGTGGGAGCTTGGAATTTCCCAGGGTGAGGCCAAGTGTTGGGAGTAATGAAGTTTCTTTATTAAACCTTTTTCTTTGATTTAAGTTGGACTAAGTCTTATTTTATTTTGTTACCTACAACTGAAGAGTTCCTTCTGGTGATCAGACACCACTATGAATTCCAGACATAGAAGGCCTGTGGGAAACAGGACTGCATGTGTGTCCTCAGCCTATAAAGCAGAGTTTGGATTCCCTTGCCATTGGACAAGGCCTTGCTCCATCAAATCCACATAAAAGTTGGTATGCAATAGCCACCCAAGTTAAAAGAACTCATGCACAGGCATCATCCATCCCTTAAAATGAAGTTCTGGACTTCAAATGTCAGGACCCTCACGGACAACCCTAGCAATAAGAGACCAGAACAGTGTACTGCAATCATTGCCCAGGAGCTCTGGTGTTTCAACATTGACATCATCACTTCAAGCAAGACTCAGTGGACAGGCTCAAGAAACAAATCCAGCTTAAGGAATAAGGCATTTACACCTTTTGTAAAGATAAACTAGAAGACTGCCACCTCCACAGGGTTGACTTTATCATTAAAAACAAATCAGTTTGCTGTCTTAGACTCCCTTTTGCAAGATTAACAAGAACCTCATGCTCTTTGGCTCACCCTGGCCCAGAACCAGAACCAGAATGCTAGTCATCAGTGCATACTGGATGCTATAAATGAGTCCAATCAAAGAAAAAGGTTTAATAAAGAAACTTCATTACTCCCAACACTTGGCCTCACCCTGGGAAATTCCAAGCTCCCACAAACCCCAATGGTTTATTTAATCTGAGTCAACTAGACAGCAGACCACCACATCATTTTGTCATTGGTTACATAGTTTACTGGGTCAGCTGACAATTACAATTTGTTACCATTGGTCACACTACAACAACCCAATTACGTACTAACATAGTGGATTCATGAGGGTGTACTGGCCTCTTGCTGTGAATGATCTCACTTGCTGTGTCATCCTGTGAAGCCCTGCTGCACCTTCCAGTCTTTTTTTACTTCTTCAGGGTTTGTTAATAAAAACTTTCCTATATATATTGCTGTTGCTAAATGTCATTAATCTCCTTTACTTGTGCATACATTAGGTTGATCTTTCCTAGTCAATCCAATCCTTAGAGTATAATCACATGGATTTTTTTCTTGTAACTTTTGTTTCTCCTCAACTCATTATTCAAGTGCATGTATTTCAGCTTGCCTTTTTTAGCTTTGATATTTTTGCAGTCTTTTACTACATTACAATCATAGCATGTGTTCTTGATCCTTTTCTCCTTAAAGATCTTATGTTATTTGTGCCTTCTCTAATAGATTCTTTATTTTGGTTCCATTGCTCACTTGTGATGGCAGAATCTTCATCTTTTCTAGCCAGGCTGTCTTGTCTCCTCCCATCCCATGATCTCCCACCGCTATCTTCCTTCCCTTCCCCTCTTTACCCCATACTGTCAGGTCTGCCCCATCCTTCTTCCCTTGCTATGACATACTCTCATCTCTTGCTTCCCTTCCTTTGTATGATATCCATCTCCCTCTCCCTTCTTCCCTTCCTCTCATTCAGAAAAACTATAGTGAAAGAATTTCAGTGTGGGCAAATGCGAAGCAATCTACCTTGAACCTAAAAAAGTGCTCCCTAAAATGAGGTACAGCAGATGCCTCTAGGGGATACTTTACGAGTTGTGTAAAGAGATGAACAATTATTTCTACTTCTATGTAGTCCAGGAGTTCCAATCTCTGGTGTTCAGGTTAATGTGCCATTGCTCATCATTTTGTTGCCCCTCCATTCACTTGTTGCTTTTCTCCTGTACCTGTGCAAATAGGCACACTAGTGAAATGTAGATCATCAAGCATGGGAGCAACAAAGTTGTAGCAGTGCATGAACCTGAATATCTGGGGCAGCACAGTGGTTAGCTCTGCTGCCTCACAGTGCCAGGGACCTGGGTTCAATTCCTGGCTTAGGTCACTGTGTAGAGTTCTGTATGTTTTTCCCATGTCTGCATGGGTTTCCCCCAAGTGCTCTGGTTTCTTCCCACAATCTGAAAGATATGCTGGTTAGATGTATTGGCCATGCTAAATTCTCTCCTAGTGTACCTGAACAGATACTGCTGTTTCACAGTAACTTCATTGCACTGTTAATGTAAGACTACTTGTGACTCTAATAAATAAATAATGGTGCAGAATGATGTGAGAGCAGCTGCTGGCTGAAACAATGTCTGAGTGGAGGAAGTTGCTGCTTGACTGACAGATCAAAGGAGTGTTAGGTAGGACTGGCCTACCTAACCGAGTCCGTTGTCCTGGAGCCATCTCACAGACATTCAAAAGAGATTGTGGAGGAGGTGAGAGTTTGAGAAGAGGAACTAGTGAGTGAATGGGAGATGATGGATTGGAAAGAGGCAGAAATGAGTGGGGTAGGGAGGCTGGGAAGAGGATTTCTGATTGATTTTTTTTTTCTTGGGGGGGGTTGGTGAGGTTTCACTGATATATTTCTTCCAAATTCAAGTACTTGTGTTCCAATGAACACTTCATCCATCACAATAGTAAAAGTTTGTTATTATAGACACATAATTACCTACAAGTGTAATTATAATGATTTACAAAATATGTAGTTAAAAAGTAAACTGATAGTGGGGCTTGTGAAGAGTTTGTAAATCTGAATAGAGATGTACAGCCAAAAAAAAAAGTTTTAGAGGCATTACAAAGAAGGACAGAACAGAGTACTTAGTTCATGCGATTTTCCATAGTGCAGCAAGCGCTTAACGCTAATATTCTATGAATGGCATTTTAACACCATAAAACAATAGAGATGTTTTCCAAATGCACATCTGTGATATACGTGCATAACGTGCAGTAATTCTTTGAAAGGAGAAAGTATTTCGATTAAGAACTTGATATTTCTGTTTAATTCTTTTAACTCAATCCTTTGAGGTATTAAATTTGGAAAAAGGAATTCCTTAACAGCTGGGATAAATTTGATTCATTTGATGTTTGGTTGAGGATTATATATGCTGATGGCATATTTAGTCTGGATGTGGGAAGCCAAGATCTGCATTAAGCATATTAAATGGCTACTTAAATGTTGGCCACTGTGGACTAATTGGCTCCAAATGAGACAAAATTTTGCTCCTAGGAGGATTGTTAAACATAAATGAGCTAAATTGAATTGCTTGAATGTTATAAATCCAGTCATAGATTAACCCAGTTTCTGTTTTCTGAAAATACTCATGTAATTTCTTGAAGTGTGATAACTGAAAAGCGACATATTTAAAATAAAAAAACGGGAGGCCTACGGGAGTAGCAGTGCACTCTGGATTAACAAGGGGGAAGGGAATCCATGTTTCTTGCCCCTTGTTAATATCCAGCCATAGCTGTTGATTGTGGATGTGCAGTGAAGGAAGAATTTGGTTTGATTGTATTGCCTTGTGACCTTGGATGTACTGCTAACCAGAATGCTACATGACCATTTAGATCAGGCACTGTGCTTCTTAAATTTGTGGAATTCCATGGATTCTGACACCCAGTGACTAGTGATTTTATTGATTATTGTTCATGTCTCAGTTATGACTGACAGTGCTGCTAGGCTCTTCAACCTTGGGGAGCACCATAGCAGCTAAATATACTCTTGCCTTATGCCCCAATATAATGCATAAATAGTGGACTGCCATTATATAGCAGTAGGAAATTGTGATGGTTGTTGCCAACATCCCACATACTCTACTTCATTGTGATTAATTATAATGGTGTTACCACAGTGCCAGCTGAAGCTGGCTAACTTAGCCCAGACAATGGGCAAACCTGGGGCTTATCTACCTGTATTGTTGGCTCTGCCATTGATATTTTAAAAGAAATTGAAGTTGCTTGTTGTTCAGACTAGGGACGCAATGTTACTTTGAACTGGCCCATACCTCGGGTTGCCAACCCTTCAGCATCACCCTGGGGTCTCCAAGTATTGATGGTCAATCTTCAGCTCACTGCTGTGCGTAATTCTGGAGAGGAATCATAATGGTATTATAAATATATTTTTAAAAATTTCCTCAACATTTTTTTAACCAGGTATAATTGTAATCACTGTTTGGAATGCAAACCTGATAATTTGCATCACTTGCACCTCCCCATACTTACAAATCAGTCCCAGTGGCAGCATATTCTAACTGTGATTGGAACTCATTTTTCTCCTTTTGCCAGTACTACTGTCTGAGATCAACTGCTTCAGTCCACTGTGTTGAATTTTTAGTATTATCCACTACAAAGTTATTGGGCAGCTGAAGAGATGGTTTTCCACATCTCTGGTATATGATCCATCATTTTTTTGGTGCAAGTTGAAGAATGAATATTGATCTTGACCCTGATGGAAATCCTTGCTGTTTTTGAAATTTGCGTAGGGATCTTTTATGTTATCCTGAATGGCAGACAGGTCCTTGGCATACCCTCTTATCCATTCCTGTCTATGCACAGGTGATTGTTACAGTATTGTTACATTTATTGTGATTAGAAAAAGGGATCAATAATATTTGCTTATACGGAAGTTTAAGAATTACCTCCAAACAAAACCATTTGATTTTGGTGCAGTAGAAATGTGAGTTGAAATCATCTGGTTGTTTTTTGGGAGCGTTTTGTTGGTAATTGGCCTCCTACTTTGTTTACATTTGTCATTTGCCTCAATCTTTGGAGAACTAGCAGTCTGCCCCCAAGCCATGAATGGAGCCACCAGAAAAAAGCTACTTGTTTGAATTATGATGAATCATAAGTGTTTTCTAGTTTCATTAATTATGGACTTTTAGAAATTGTTGGAGCTGCCATTTTCTGCTTATGCTAAAGCCATCTCAGAAGACCCAGGCAATGTTGATGGGAATGGTGATGTATTTGCCTAAGGCAAAATCAAATCTTATTTAGACTCAACTGTTAATTTTTATGAACAGTAATTTGTGGTAATGTGTGATGACCCATTTTGGTTACATTGGTTTGCAGGGGGCTGAAGTAGGTGTTTCAACTTCAAAGCAGAGTGAAATGAAGAAAGTCAAAGTCTTAACAGGTTACCTTTTCTATGATACAGTGGTTATTTCTCCTTCATGTGGATTTGTTTCTAAATAACAGCAAATTTTCCAGCATTGCTTTTTCAGTGTATTATTCTACTTTAAATGCTTCATGTTTGTAATAGTAAAGTGTAAAATGCATCATAGAATGATTACACCATAAGAAGGAAGCTTTTTAGTCTGTCATGCCCATGCTGATTCTGCAAGAAAAACTCAGCTCGTCACACTCCCCTGCCTTCCTCTTTTTCCCTATAGCCTTACAAATCTTTTCCCTTCAGGCATTTATCTGTTATATTTTGAAAGTTGTAGGGGATTTTCACAATAACTTCATTGCAGTGTTAATGTAAGCCTGCTTGTGACTAATAAACAAACTTAACGTATCTACCTCAGTCACACACTCTCGAGCAGTACATTTCATATCTTAATCATTTGCTTCATTTTAAAAGAAGATTTTTCCTCATGTTGCCAGTGGTTCTTTTGCCAGTTGCTTCAGCTCATGTCCTGTGGCTCTTGACCCTTCCCCCATAGGGAACAATCTTCCTCGATTTACTTACCTTGAACATCTCAGTCTAACCTCCTCTCAAGTCTTTATGGAAACCGCTGGTTAAAAATAGAACTTTATTATTCATCAGGTCTTCAACATGGATCATTAGGCACTGTAAATATTCATTGGAGAGACATTGCTGTTTAAATGGATTAATCCACACCATTTAAGTCCATTTGAGTCCATGCAGTATAAATCGTTGTGGATGTTGATGCATTAGAAAACCATCTTCAAAAAGCCTTTAGTTTGCCTTTATCCTATGGTTTAAAAATATATCTAAGAATAAAATTGGTGCTTGATTATCTATCCTGATGGTGAACTTTTACAGCACGCAGCTTTTGAAAGTAGCACTTTGTTTCCTATTTACCAAATTCTGTGAAGATTAAGATACCTACTGCAGTAGTAACCTTATGCTGGGGGCCAGTGGAAACAAGTTGCTTTTGGGAGTGCCAGATTTTCAGCCTGGTAATTGTGATGGCAAAGATATGCATGTGATATTTCAGCAGGAAGGAAAGAAATGATAGAATCCTTTTGACTGCTGCTGTGGGTTCAGATTTTCTTGGTTTTGCACTTTGGCACCACCAAGTACCAGGCAGGCACGCTTTTGCCCCCATGATATCTGTAGTATTTTTTCAAAGTGCTCACTAGGTCAAAAAACTTGTTTGTTATTCATGCCGTTGTCATGTACATTCCTCATAGCATCAATTAGTTCCTTCATGGGTGTTGACAGTAGAGAGATTAACAGTAAATTCAGGGACTTTTGAAGCATTTTAAGGTTTTAGTAGCAAGATGGTCATATGCTGTTTGTTTTTTATTAATTTTTTTTTTATTAAGCAACACAGCACGGGAAACAGGCCCTTCGGCCCAACGAGCCCGTGCCACCGTAATACCAAATACATTATCCTATTTTAATATTCCTATATAATAATATATATATTAATCCTAATTTGGAAAATTTTCACCATAGGGACAATTTGTTACCCAATCAGCCTAAGAGCGAATTTTTGGGTTGTGGGAGGAAACCGGAGTGCCCGGAGAAAACCCACGCAACCACGGGGAGAACGCGCAAACTCCCGCAGACACCGGCCCAATTCCAAGTGTCTGCACAGCCACATCGATAGTCTCTGAGCTGTCATGGTGTGGAGAAACTTTGCATTATTTTACTGCTGGATATTTATTTAAGTAGCTGTTAATATTTTGAAGAAATTATAGACTTTTGTTACATTTTAATGTTTACTCATTACTCCTAAATAAATTTCCCCAATTTAAGCTATTCCTTCTTTATCAGTAGTACTGATCAGAGTCCCATACATTGCCCTCACTACGTAACATTTTAAACTGTAGGTTATTTCTGTGAGCAGTGTGATATATTATTCAGTTGGACAGAATTAATGCTTAAAAATCAAGCTCAACCCTTTTTAGACTGCCTTGGCCCATGCCATTTGCAGCAGACAATACTATTCCTATGGAAAAGGCCATAAACGATAACATTCTGAGTATATGTAATATAGTTATGGAAAAGGTAAGTGTCAGTATGAGTAGACATACAAAATTAACCTCCCTTCAGTAATACTGAGCAAATTGCCTACTTATTGCTTCTGACTTGCAGGGAACACTAAGTATATGACGGCTTCAGTTCCTAGCCCCAGTGTAATATGCTGCAAGATTAGAGTCAGAGACTCATACACACAAAAAGAGGCCCTTTGCCCAATGTGCCTGTGCCAGCCATCAAGCAGCTGTCTATTTTAATCTTATCTTCCAGCACTTGGTCCATAGCTTTGAATGCTATGGTGCTTCAAATGCTTGCCCAAATGCTTCTTAAATATTGTGAAGGACCTTGTCTCCACTATCCTTTCAGGCAGTGAGTTCCAGATTCCCATCACCATCTTGGTGGAAAAAGATTTTCCTTAAACCCCCTTAAATCTAAGGCCCCTGGTTATTAACCATTACTATAAAGGGGAAAATTTTCTTCCTAGCTACCCTATCTCTGTCCTTCGTAATTTTGCACAGCTCAATGAGGTTTCATCTCTTCACCTCATCCCTCAGGCCTAACCAACTTTTCTTCATTGCTGAAATACTCCAGCCCAGACATCCTGGTGAATCTCCTTCGCATTCTTTTCAGTGCAATCACATTGTGTGGCAACCAGAATTAAATTTAACTCTAGCTGTGTCCTGAGTGTTTTATACAACTCCACCATAACCTCCCTATGCCTCAGCTAATAAAAGCAAATATCCCAAATGCTTTTTAAACCTGTCCTGCTGTTTTCAGGGACCAATGGTTATACACCATATGGTCTCTCTAGTGCTCTGTACTTCCTAATGTCCTACCATTATGTATTCCTTTGCTTTGTTAAGAAATAATATATCACCTCTTACTTTTCTAAGTTAAATTCCATTTGCCATTGATCTGCCCATCTGACCATTCTTTTTCACCCTGTAATCTAAAGCTTTCCTTCTCACTTACCACGCCACATTCTCTGCAGCCAATGGATGGGTCAGAAGAATCAGTCCACAGCACTTTCTTCTTTCACTTGCAGAAATATTACAAGCAATTATTCTTGACTCTTTTCGTTTGTAAAAATACATACTTGATCACTTTTCATTTGGGAAAAAAAAGCCTGAAATATACTTTTTTTTACCCCCCCCCCCAAATTTCTGTGGTAAAACGATTTTGTTGTCAGTTTTTTTGTTGTTGTACGCATATGTCTCTCTCCTCTCTCCCTTTGGCACATGTATATCCTTCTTTGTACATGTGTTATCTTTCCCACTTGCATACTTCACATACACTGAAATAGGCATTTGTTTTGCCAGTCTTAAAATTAGGTACCAAATTCTAATATGCAGCTGTTTCCAGCATGTATCATGGGTGTTTCTGTTTTTGTATTTGACACGCCAACGCTATGTATTGTAGCCTGCTGAGCAATCAAAGTGCATGAAGAGCTGTTGTATCTATTTGAATCAGTGTTGTGTGCTTAAATAATAAGTGCACAGTTTAAAATCTATTGCGTCTTTATACTACATTTAAAAAGTTTATGTGGACTCAGCAACTGATTACGTGGGTAAGTTTTGAAAGCAGTAAGTTGAATAATTTGCAGACGAGTCACCTTGACAGTTTATGAAACTGAAAGAACCTGAAACATCCCAGGTGTGCATTCCAGTAAAATCCATGTGGGTTGTGATCAGGAATGAATAATGTATATTATTATTTACTAGACAAGTTAACAGATCATTTTCAATAAATATAATTTCAAAAGAGCCATTTGGTTATTAAGATAGGTTATTAAGATAACTGACATCAGTTGCATGTTGCTTGGACTGTTGCTAACTTAAGATAATTAATCTCTAATCTCTGCGGCACGTGTTTTCCTTTCTTCAGCTTCATCCTTGCCTCTTCTGAATGCATTGACTGAAGTTAGGGCAGCTTTCAAGGTACTGGCTGTTTTCTAGTTCAGTACCATTCTACATGTGTGAGCTAAGACAATATCAGGCATGGGGATGGGGGACTTGGGTAAAATGCTTTGTTGGCGAGTCACTGTGGACTTGATGAGCTGAATGCCTTCCTCCTGCACTGTAGGGATTGTATTGGAATAATCTATTTAATTATTAGTTGCTTACTGTTCTTTCAAAACTGAAAGCTGGGCAGCATTTCTTTATTGCCTGACAAGTTTGGACATCAACTGTAGTGTCCAGATACATTTCTTTGCCCACTTTAGTTTTTAATGGCACGTAACTAGTTTTAACCAAATAATGTTCCTTTTAAAATGAGCAAATTGATTTTTTTTTGCACAGGACAAGTATTAAGTTTTGTGAGAACTTGCAGTTTAAAAAAAAATCCAGATCTTTTTACAATCCCAACAGTCACATTTGAAAGATCGATACACAAATATGACACATGCTATTTGAACCTAGGACAGTTGAAACATCCAATTTTGAATTGCAATGTACCTAACTTTACTGGATAAAATACCACATTTACTTATGTGAGAGACTAACACAGACCTCACTATTTCTTATCAAATGTATAACAATATGCTTTTGGTCTTGTTTGAGATTGTTAGAAATAACAAAGAGCAAAAACCTAAGGTGACTGAATTTATGTCTAACTGTGACCCTGAAAAAGGAGGAGCTACTTGGCAGTATCAGAGAAACTTGTACTTAGCTACCCAAAGAACCACTGACAATTCCCCTGTAGGCTCCGTGGACTAAACTCGAGAGCTATACAAAAGCCATCTGCATTTCATAAAGTCTGGCCAAATTTATCTGCTAAAACAAGGTGCCTCTCAACCTCCTTTTCAACTTTTAATGATTGAGACATAATGATTGAGACCTTGAGGACTCAAGTGAAGGACGCATACCCTTTATCAAAGGCAGTGTGAGTAGATGGGAGTCATGTGACATGGACCACTGATTTGTAGAACTAGTAATATTGCCTTGCTGTACTGCAAAGTCTAGTTTTACCATCTAATTAGCCGCATTACAGATAAGGAGCTCTGGCCTATGTTGAGCACTTGGCCCTATCTGTACTGCTATTGGAAAGCTTGTGTCATCACCTACAAGACAGATGCACTGAGGTAATTCTATCTCATTGTGTGAAATCAACACCAGTAGAATAGTAAATTATCTGATATCAATTTTGTGGAGGAGTGTACTAATGGGCTTTGATTCTGGACTCTGGAACCCGTATGAGATGTTATTTATTTTCTGTGATCTTTGCACTGTAAATCTTTCTTTTCTCCCTCCCATATTTTACTGCTTCAATGCCAAGGATGTAGTGTTGTAATGCTGCTCCTGCATTTTGAATGTGTGCAAATGAATTAATCCTTTTTCGAGTTTGCTGTGCGGTTACTAGTAGGAATTCATTCGCATCAAAACAGAGGGGTTGGGCGATATGTCCCTTATAAGGAAGAAGCAAATCAAAACATCTTTGTGTTTACAGGCAGGTAGTAAGAGGAGAAATTAATGCTGTTTAAATGAACTCCTTTCCTGTCAGTAACAGTAGGTAAACCTTAAGTCAGTTAAATTGGCAAGATTCAGGTTATTAATAGACATGACCAAAGAACAAAACAGCACAGGAAACAGGCCCTTTGGCCCAACGAGCCTGCGCCGCCACCCCGATGTTCCCAACTCTACCCTTGATCCCTGTCTATGTTTAGAGATCTGTGGATTAAAAAGCAAATTTGAGACAATTTAGGAAGAATTTGTTTTGCCAATTAGCCTAACAGTACATCTTTGGGATGTGAGAAGAAACCGGAGCACCTGGAGAAAACCCATGCAAGCACGGGGAGAATGCGCAAACAGACACAGGCCCAGATCCACGTATCTGCACAGCACAGCGATAGTCACTGAGCTGTTGTGTTGCCCATCAAATGGTCCAGGTCAAGCGTACACTAACAACGTGAAGCACAAGGATACTCTCAAAAATCCAAGAGCAGCCCTCTCACGATCCATCGTGTGTATGCCACTCGTTAGACAACAAGGTGGACAACAGCACCTGTAGGATAAAAACAAGTACATCGATATCATCATCTATTTACATATTTCCCAGGGACTCCCAAGGCTCATGATCCCTGTTTTAAATCAGTTTTCTATACCCCTCCATTCCTATTGTGTTCATGTGCCCATCTAAGTATTTCTTAAATAACTCCAGAGTGCCTGCCTCCACCACTTTACTTGGCAGTGCATTCCATTCCCCCATTACCTTCTAGCATCCAAAAAAACTCCCTCTAGCATCCAAATTATACCTTGCCCCCCTCACCCTAAGCCTGTGACCCCTCATGCTGTTTGAATCCATCCTAGGAGAAAGCTTAACCCTGTTTACTCTATCTATACCCCTCATAATCTTGTACACCTCTATTAGATCTCCTTTAAGTCTGCGTCTTTCTAAGGAAAACAGCCCCAATTTGCCTAACCTCTCGTCGTAACTCAGACCTTCTATACCAAGCAGCATCTTGGTAAACCTCCTCTGCACTCTCTCCAGAGTCTCCACATCCTTCCGGTAGTAAGGTGACCAGAACTGGAGCAGTATTCCAAATGAGGTCTAACCAACGTTTTATACAATTGCAACATTAAAGGCCAGCTCTTGTACTCTATACCCCTTCCTATAAAGACTAGCATACCATATGCTTTCTTCACAACCTTCTCCACTTGCTCTGCCACCTTCAGAGACTTGTGCACCTGCACCCCCAGGTCCCTCTGTGTTTCTATACTCTTAATAGGTCTACCCTTTATCATATACCTCCCCTCTACATTCTTTCTCCTGAAATGCATCACCTCGCATTTATCAGGATTGAATTCCGTCTGCCATCTATCTGCCTAAGCTACCAGCCTATCTATATCCTGCTGCATCGCCTAACAATGCTCCTCACTATCTGCAAGTCCAGCCATTTTTGTATTGTCTGCAAACTTGCTGATCACTCTACTTACTCCCTCTTCCAAGTCATTTATATATATATTACAAATAGAAGAGGTCCTAGTACCGACTCCTGCGGCACACCACTAATGACTGACCTCCAGCTAGAAAAACACCCTTCCACTATTACTCTCTGTCTCCTATTACCAAGCCAGTAACTTATCCATCTAGCTACCTGTCCTTGTATCCCATGAGTCTTGACCTTTTCAACTAACCTCCCATGAGGGACTTTGTCAAACGCCTTACTGAAATCCACATAGATGACATCAACGGCTCACCCTTCTTCAACCGTTTTCGTCATCTCAAAAAATTCTACCAGATTCGCAAGGCACAACCTCCCCTTACAAAGCCATGCTGCGTATCCCTAATCAGATCGCAACGCTCTAAGTGCCTATACATCCTATCTCTAAGAATCTCCTCCAACGGCTTCCCTACCATTGACGTCAAACTCACCGGCCTATAATTTCCAAGGTTATCCCTACTACCCTTTTTAAACAACGGTACAACATTAGCTATTCTCCAGTCCTCTGGGACCTCACCTGTGTCCAAAGAAGAGACAAAGATTTGCATCAGAGGCCCAGCAATTTCACCTTGCACCTCCCTAAGCAGCTTGGGATAAATGCCATCAGGCCCCGGAGATTTATCAGTTGTAATGCAACCTAGAAGCTCTAACACTTCCTCGGTATGGATATTTCCCTCAACTGGTCCAAGCTCCCTCAGAGACAGGAGCTGTCAACAAGCCCCTCTCCTTCGTGAATACTGATGCAAAGTATTCATTAAGGATCTCCCCCATTCCCTCGGGCTCTAAGCACAGTTCCCCTCCTCTGTCCCTAAGAGGTCTGATTTTTCCTCTAACTAGACTATTCCTAACATAGGAGTGAAAAGCCTTTGGATTTTCCTTAATCCTATCTGCCAAAACCATTTTATGCCCCCTTTTTGCCCTTGCCTGTTTGAGCTCCCTCCAACTCTTTCTGTCTTCCTCCAACACTGTCTCCGTTCCCAGCTGCTTTGACCTGTCATACGCCTCTCTTTTCTTCCTAACAAAGTCCTTAATATCCTTAGTAATCCACAGCTCTCTAATCCTATCTTTCCCATCTTTCCTCTTAGCCGGTACATATCTTTCTTGCAACATTTTCAGTATTCCCTTGAAAGAGTCCCACATGCCTAGCATGGACTTGCCCTCGAACAACCGTTTCCAGTCAGTTTCTATAGGTTTCTGCCTAATCCGACTGCTATAGGATTGGCCGCAATAATTAGCAAAGGGTATCTTACTCCCAAACTAGCATGCAGTCCATTCAAGAGCTGGTTATAAAGGTGTTTTTATTAATATGTCTCTCAGGCCAACATTCATGTTCTGAAAACAACTGAAAACATAAAATCAAGGATATTATAACATTTCATGTCTTCATCAGAAAGTAAAGGAAATCTATCTTTATAAACACAGTTGCATGATCAGAAGTATTTTAACAAAAGAATGTTAAGATGTGCTGTTATTTAACAACTGGTGAAAACTCGGCAGTTTATACTTTAAGTTTCCCCCTTCCCACTGTCTTAGGGAAATTTCCATTGGAATTCCCAGGACAATGAAGTTGTGTTGACTTGTTGCCAGATCTCCCACTGCTGGTGTTTCTGCCAGAGTATTGTTTATTGAACATAAGTAGCAATAGGCTCTTTTCAGGTCAGAACAGAAAATCCATGCCAAAACTGAGCTCTGGATTTAGGCTTCAGTTAATCGTCATCTCCAGACTTTTCCTGTGGTCTACGCAAGTGAATCTACGTGCACAATGTTTTCTCAAATTTTGTTGTACCATCTGTTGTGTGTAACTGCGTGAATTTATTTTGTTGAACATAGAACACTACAGCACAAACAGGCCCTTTGGCCCACAAGTTGTGCCGATCATATTTATATTTACCAGGCCAGAGAACTACCTGTAACTCCCAACCCCATTAAATCCCATGTACTCATCCAGAAGTCTCTTAAAAGACCCCAGCGAGTTTGCCTCTACCACCACTGACAGCAACCGATTCCATTCACTCACCACCCTCTGGGTGAAAAACTTACCTCTAACATCTCCTCTGTACTTGCCCCCCAGCGACCATTGCAGCCCTGGAAAATAGCCTCCGAGAATCCACTCTATCTATTCCTCTCAACATCTTATAAACCTCTATCAGGTCGCCTCTCAACCTTCGTCTCTCCAGGGAGAAGAGACCTAGCTCTCTCAACCTACCTTCATAAGGCATGCCCCCCAATCCAGGCAACATCCTTGGAAATCTCCTCTGCACCCTCTCAGTAGCTTCCACATCCTTCCTATAGTGAGGTGACCAGAACTGCACACAGTACTCCAAGTGGAGTCTGACAAAGGTCTTTTAAAGTTGCAGCATTACCTCCCGACTCCTAAACTCAATTCCTCTATTAATGAAGGCCAGTACACCATATGCCTTCTTGACCACATCCTCCACTTGGGGGACAGATTTAAGAGACCTATGGACCTGGACCCCAAGATCCTTCTGCTCCTCAACACTGCCAAGACTCTTACCCTTGATATTATACTGCTTCATCCCATTGGTCCTGCCAAATTGGACCACACAGATTTATCTGTGTTGAAGTCCATCTGCCACTTCTCCGCCCAGTCTTGCATCCTATCTATGTCAAGCTACAACTTCAGACATCCCTTCAGACTATCCACAACACCACCTACCTTCATATTGTCGGCAAACTTACTAACCCATCCCTCCACTTCCTCATCCAGGTCATTTATGAAAATGACAAACAGCAAGGGTCCTAGAACAGATCCCTGGGGCACTCCACTGGTGACTGACCTCCATGCAGAAGAAGACCCATCCACAACTACTCTCTACCTCTGCAGGCAAGCCAGTTCTGGATCCACAAGACCAAAGCCCTTTGGATCCCATGCCTTCTCACCTTCTCAAGAAGTCTTGCATGGGGGACCTTATCAAACGCCTTGTTGAAATCCATGCGCTTCCCTTCTCCATCACCTGTCTAACTTCCCTCTCATACTGTCTATAATCCTTCTCTACTTGGAGCTAACCTCATCTAGATTCCCTCCCCCTAACCTTTCTAGTTTAAAGTCCCTTCAGAAGCCCTAGCCAGTTGAAAGGATCAAAATACTAGAAAGTTTAAAGGTACTCGAGTTAAGCATGATCAGATGCATCCACTCTGGTTATATTAAACAGTGTATCAGCTTGGCTCAGTCAGGAGCACTCTTGCCTCGAGTTCAAACCTTCACTTGACCACATAACAGATAATTCATTGTTGCATTGGAGATCCTGCATTGGATAAAATATGGCCTATTCTAAAGATCTTATGATGCTATTCCAAAAAGAGGAAGGCATTCTCTTGATGTCCTGATCAATATTGCTCATTCAACCAACAGAGTGATTGGTCATTTTATTATTGGTCATATTATTATGTCCCCATTTGATGTTATATTTGCCCAGCAAACTTCAAAGCATTAAAATTCATTTGGATGGTCTGAATAGTGTTATGTATGTGCAGATTTATTCTGTGCTCCACCTAAGCTGTGCAACTTGGAAGAATGTGTATTTATATGGGATTTTTGTACACCATCATCTGCTTTTAATTCAGAACTTAGGTTAAACTTGGTGCCTTTTTTTATAGAATCAGTTTATTAGATGTGATAAACATATTCAATTTATAATTAAATATAACAAAAGCTATATATTATATATAAATTAACATTCTGGTGAAAAATTACAACATTTTTAAAACAAATTTCTTTAACCATTAGAGTTAACTGCTATTCTAACTTGGCAACAGAGAGTTATCCAGTTAAACTGTATATCAGTGTGTGTTTCTTTCTTGGAATGTGTTTTAAAACGGATGTTGGAAAATGATTGCAATCCTTTTTTCAGGGGAAGCAGCTGTTGAAGTCTCCTCGTCACAGCTCTTACTGACTGGGTGCAGCTTAGTTGTCCTCATCATTCTGCTTGTGAACTGTACATCCTGCTGTAAGCAGCCAGAAATAAATTTCAAGGTAAGAGCATAGAATGTTCCTTAGTTACTCTGGTTGATTTCTATTAGCTGCCACATAATTTATTGACTGTGACCGTGAAGTTGCTTACACAGTGTATTAGCAGTATATCTATCACTTAAATGCACTTTGCATATTACAGCAGGCTGCTTCAGGAAGGTTACATCACAGATTAGATTTTCAATTTCACTTGATTCTGATTTTTTTTTCTGTCGCTTGTGATTGCCAGTCATGGAGCAAGTCTGTTACTCATTCCAGTCTGCCAGTTTATTTGAATTTTTTGGGTGGGTGGGGGGTCTGTAATTATTGGTTACTATTTCACTTGTGTATAAATATTACTTAGTGTCAGAAACTTGGATTTAGGTTACAAAGGGTGGAACTTCTTCAAGCAAGCATGACATTTTGCTTCAGTTATCGAAATACACTCTGTACATCGTTTGATTCCAGTATTTTTTAAAGAACACTGCAAAGGCAAAACTGATGATAGATCTTTGGAAGATGAAAGAAAGTTGGTTGGGAAATGATCTCTGAGGAGGATGCAGCAATGCTTCATCATGATTTGGATAGACTGAGTGGGTGGGCATATGCATGGCAAATGCAATACAATGTGGATAAATGTGAGATTATTCACTTTCCTAACAATAATAGGAAAGATAATTATAATTGAATGGGTGCAAACTGAGAGGGATGGATACTTAGCAACTCCTCATTGTGCATCAATCGCTGAAGGTAAGCACGCAAGTACAGCAGGCATGGAAACGGCAAATGGTATGTTGGCCTTCACAGCAAGGGGATTTAAGTATAAGGATAGGGAAGTTTTATTGCAATTGCATAGGGTGTTTTTGAGGCCATTCTGAGGTATTGTGTGTAGTTTTAAGTGTCCTTACCTGAAGTAGGATGCTCATGCTATAGAGGGAGTGCAGCAAAGATTTACCAGGCTGATTCCTGGGGTGGCAGTCTGAGTTGGTTAGGAATATATTCATTGAAGTTCAGAAGAGTGAGAGAGCGTCTCACAGAAACTTAGAAAATTCTAGCAGAATTAGACAGGGTGGATTCAGAAAGAATCTTCCTGATGTGGGGGCATTCAGAACTCAAGGTCATAGTTTGATTATAAGTTCTTTTAGGACTGAGGTGAGAAGAAATGTCTTCAGGGAGGGGAATTCTACTCGTGTGGAATTCCAACTGCAGAAAATAGTTGAGGCCAAGATGTTGTGTGATTTCAATAGTAAATTGGATATAGCTTTTGAAACTAAAGGAATATTCGGGTGGGATCATGATACTGAATTTGATGATCAGCCATATTTAAATTGAATGGCTAAGATCAAATGTAGTATCAACATGCTGTTCTTGGTTGAAATCATTAGATTACATTTCAGCCTCATCTGAAGCAATTTTTAAAAGTGGGCACCTCAGCCTTTTGGCTAAGATGCAAATGAGATCAAGCCTTGGACGAGGAGCTATGCCTACTCCAATCAGCTTGGAGCATGTAGATCAAGCCCAAGACAGGAGATGAGAGCCCTGTCCTGTCAACTTGGATCGGGAATGAATCAGCTTGAGACTGTGAATTGGATTTGACTTGATTGAATTGGAATAAAAACAAAAAATTGGAAGGCTTTTAAGGTTTATTTATTTGTGTCACAAGTGTGCTTACATTAACAAGGCAATGAAGTTATTATAAAAATCCCCTAGATGTCACATTCTGGTGCCTATTTGGGCACATTGAGGAAGAATATTAGCATGGCCAATGCATCTAACCAGCATGTCTTTCAGACTGTGGGAAGGAACCAGGGAACCTGGAAGATACCCATGCAGACACGGGGAGAATGTGCAAACTCCAATAGACAGTGATCTAAGCTGGGAATCAAACCTTGGTCCCTGGCGCTGTGAAAGCAGACTCAAAGGCCTCCTTTTTTCTTTACATGTTTCTATGATCAAATAAAATCAAACATTTCACTTTAAGACATTTATGAGTCAACCCCAGTGATGAATCTTTGTCATGATAAGATATTGTGTATGACAGCATGATTTACAACTTCTGCTTAAAATAATGCAAGGATATGCATTACAAAGCATATAATGACTTTTTAAATGATGGCAAACCTCTCCCTGATTTGAATTTCAGGAATTTGAAGATGATAATGTTGATGAAGAAAATGATTTCATTCCACCTGCAGAAGACACTCCTTCACCTCCTGCGCCTGCTGAAGTTTACACGCTTACAGTTCCAAATATTGTACTTTCTACTCCAACACAGCTTCAGTCATCTAAAACACAAGGTATGAGTGCATTTCAGTGTTAAACTTTCTTTTTAAATTTTTAAAGAAGATTGGTTAAATGACTGTAAGCATTGCTTAACATATCTGTCCCAGTAGGAGTTTGGTTCTCGTTTGTAGTTACATACATTGATTTGAAAAAAGGTAAAATTTGTTGCAGAAATATTTTTTGTAGGTTCAGCAGTGAGTTTGCAAGTTTATCTTGGTGAATAACTGAGTTACACTGACAAAAAGATTTCATGTTCGCACTTGATTTGTACTGAATTAACTAATTTAAGCTGGAGTGGTGATATCAGTGTTGTAGTGGGCTCTCCCACCTTGTGTTAGGGAGTATGTTGTTTTTCAGGATTCCCCTTCTTGATTGCCATTAACAAAACCCATGATAGTGTGGGGAGATACCAAGGCCACCAGTTTGCTGTTTCAACGTGCGTAAGTGAATGAAGTTGTTGAATGTCAAGTCCCAAGAACGCAAGTAAGAATCCTATTTTAAAAAAATCTCCATGTAGTCTCCAAAATGGTGGTAATTTCAAAATTTCGCTTAAGAGAATATTTTGGAGTAAAAGTGGTAATTGCCATGCATATAGTTTTAACCCAGCAAGGAGTCAGCCTGAAAGGCAAAGTGAACAAATAGAAATTACATCAGTGAGGTCTGGAAGTTTTTTTTAAACTAATCTTTGATTTTATTCAGGACCATAAAAATACAATGGACTGGTACTTGTTGCTTGAATAATTGTTATCAGTGTGACTGAAAATCTTAACTTTTAATTTTAATAGATTTTGAATATCGTTTGCCTTTCACTTGTGGGCAGCTTGGTAAATTATATTATACTTAAGATCTATAGCAGTACAATGAGTACTTAACGAGCGTTAATATATAAAGTAACAATGTAAATGTATAAAATAAATATTGCAAGACATACTGCTCTGAAGTCTGTGAAAAATTTACTGATGCAGAGCAATCTTTCACAATGCTACTATGCAGGTTTGTCAGAAATATCTAGTTAAGTGAAAAGATAACAAATTTTACTAAAATTAAAAATGTTGGACAGGTGTTAATGAGATTAATTTGGAGTGAATGAGGATGTAACAATTTTTTGAAGTAAATGAAATTGACTTTTTAAAAGGGCTATAGTTCTATAGTTACACAGCCTTCAGGTATGTCGGACGTAATTCAAATGTAAATAGAAGGTGAGTGATTTAAGAAAGGTTATCCACTGGGCAAACCTTTTATATTCTAAGCAGATAAACTGTATGGCTCTTATTGCATAACTTTAAACGTTTGGTGTTTATTTTTGAAAAAAAATCTGTTGCAATATAAGGCTAAATTAGTTTTGGGGGAAGATTCCTGCAGTTGGCTCATCTTTCTAGCCTGCTACAGCCATTTTTAAAAAATTCTTTTATGGAACATGAGCTTCGCTGGCTGGCCAGAATTTATTACCCCCCCCGTCCCTAGTTGCCCGATGGCAATTCAGTCATGTACGAGCCAGACCAGAGAAGGACAGCATGTTTCCTTCCCTAAAGGATATTAGTGAACCAGGTGGGTTTTTCTGACAATCAACAATGGTTCTTAATTCCAGGTTTTAAAAGATTGAATTCAAATTCCACCACATAATGTAGGGGGATTCAAACCCGGGTCCCCAGAACATTAGCTGAGTTTCTGGATTAATAGTTTAGCGTTAATATCTCTAGGCTATCACGTAGCAAGTTGGAGTTCTTGCAATATATTGGAAGTTGACTTTGTTTGTTTGTTTGCATTTTTGTTGCAGAATTTTATCAAGGTAAAAATTGCAGCCTAAGCAGAAATACAAACCCACACTTTCTTGGAGGCAGTTGTACTGATAAAAGGATTATTTTAATTGTGTAATTAGCTAGTAGGGAAAACAGCTAGGCATGGAACGATGGAAAATAACAGTGGTGTCACCAGTTAAATGTATGCTAAGGTACTAGTTGGGGTGGTTGAACAAGCTGTTGCCATGAACCCTCTACAATCTTGGAGTTTATTCAAAAACTCCAACCCTATTCTAACTGGAATAAATTGTTCATCCGTCACCTCCCCCTCTGTGTACAGATCTATAGTGGCACCTGGTCTGCAACATCTCTATTTGAAAGTTATCTTCCTTGTTTCTAATTAATCACCCCCTTACGTTGTTATCTCGCTCTATCCCTGTGACCTCCTCTAGCTCTCTAATCCTCACATTGCTATATTCACCAGTTCTAGCCTTTGGTGCATCTCTTATTTCCTTGACCCCATTGGCAGCTGTACCTTCATTCCAATTCATAAGCCCTGGAACTGCCGTCTAGCTTCGAGCTTGTTTATTACAATTATCCAAGCCAACAAAAAAGCATTTAGTCACTTGCCTGTTTAACCTTGTGTAATACAAAGAAGAAAATTACAGCACGGGAACAGGCCCTTTGGCCCCTTGTGTGATGTGGTTCAGATTTTATTTGCTCCTTTGAAGTAGTTTGGAACATTTTACTATGCTGAAGATACAATATAAACGTGACAAAAACGGAACTGACAAAAGGGTCATCCAGGTTCGAAATGTTGTCTCTATTCTGTCTCTCCACAGATGTCAGATCTGCTGAGGTTTTCCAACACTTCCTGTTTTTGTTTCAGATTCCAGCATCCATGGTATTTTGCTTTTTACAATATAAATGCAAGTTGTTTTCGTAAACCAGCAGGCAGTGGTTATATTTGGATCCATTAGAAGCGCTGTTTTTCCTTTTCTGAGATTTGTGTTGCTTATTGTGGATTTCCTTTCTGTACCTAAAAGCCTTTGTTGTGACAGGGCTTAGCATCTTGATCTTTGGCACAGTTTCATTGTAAACATCCCACTATATGCTATTGTCGCTTTGCAGCTTCCTTTTGAGGAGATAGGGCATATGTACTTAAATTGAAAGATGGACCATTCCAATGATTGAAATATTTTTCCTTTTTATTTTTGACCCTTACTCAAGCTACTCATTCAAAATACTTTTGGAGAAAAAAAAGCATTTTTATCTGCAATTGTTTATAGATAGAGCAAATAATTACTGATTTGAGCAAGTTAGAATCTAAAATAATGCTTCAAGCAGTCAAATATTTTGCTTTGGTTATTTTTGCAGAATATTGCAATGGCAAAGTACTTGGCGCTTTCCTAATCAATGTTTACCATTTCCTTTATGACTTGACTTGTTCATCATGGACCTGGAAGGCATCTTTTCTCTTTCTTCCTTTACCGCTTGTCCCATCCTCCCCACACTCCAGATCCCTTGCTCAAAACTTTCCTGGTACGCTGCTGCTCTGTATGTTTCATCCAAACCTAGGGTTGCAAATTCAAATTTTAAAACTTAAGATTTAAAAAACTGTTGACAATTAAAGCTGAATGTCTTCTTGTTAGTGCTTTTTAAAATAACTTTGATCATTTTTATTGTATTTTGTAGGAATGTCCAAAGCATCTCTTGCACGTCATCGTCTTAGCTACATCCAGGAAATTGGAAATGGCTGGTTTGGTAAGGTAAGCATAGCTTTTGCAAACCAAAGCTAATGATCCCAAAGAGGTTTGAATTGGAAACCGCTCTCTATAACCATATCCTGGATCTGAAGTGTATTTCATGGACTATTAACTGAGATTTAAACACCTGCTTGTAAAGGCAGAGTTTTCTGCCAAAGTGTTGTTTCTATAAATAAAACTGCACATTAAATGAAGTTATAAGATTTTTAAATTGTTAGGATCAATCCTAGGTGAACCACCTTTGGAACTAGGTTTCAAACCTGATTTCCATTTATAATCCCAAGCATGATAAAACCATTGGAAATAATTGTAGGTGCTAGTTTCTGAAAGGGGAGGTATGGCACTGCACCAGGGGCCCAGGTTCGATTTGACCTTGGAGTTTGCATCTTCTCCCTGTGTCTGAATGGGTTTCTTCTTTATGGATGTGCTGGTTTCTTCCCACCTCCAAAGATGTGCAAGTTAGGTGGATTAGCCATGTTAAATGGCCCCTTTAGTGTCAGGGGGATTGACAGGGTAAACATGGGGCTGCAGAAAGAGAGCCTCAGTTGGATCATTGTTGGTGCAGACTCAATAGGCTGAATGGCCTCCTGAACTAGGAATTTTCTGATCTATTCTATTCTATTCTAATCACGTCTGAAAAAGGTAACTTTCAAAGGATAAGATGCTTTGGAAAGTTATAAAATGTACTGTTACCTACAGCTCACCACCACCATTGGGCAATGGGAAAAAAATGCTGGCTTTGCCCGAGATGGACATATCCTATAGGGTAGCACAGTGGCACAGTGGTTAGCACTGCTGCCTCACAGCGCCAGGAACCCAGGTCGTTCTGGAGTCTGCACATTCTTCATGTCTCAGCGTGGGTTTCCTCCGGGTGCCAGGGTTTCCTCCCACATTCCAAAAGACGTGCTGGTTAAATGCATTGGCCATAGTGAATCACTGCTCAGTGTACCCAAACAGGAACCGGAGTGTGGCGACTAGGGGATTTTTCACAGTAACTGCATTGCAGTGTTAATGTAAGCCTACTTGTGACAATAATAAATAAATTTAAACTTTTAAAAAAATTATCTTTGAGTACATGGGTGCTGTGCAGCATTAATAGAGACGTACTGAATGCAGTTCATAGTTCCCTACTGGGCTCATATGTCTTTACTAATACAGAAAGTATAGAAAATATAACTCAATGTCCATTAGACAGGGAAATTGTCATTTGTATTGCAGAAGCTACTGCTTAGAATTTGGGTATTAATTTTCTTTTCACTGGATGCAGGTATTACTGTCAAGGCCAGTGTTTACTGTCCATTCCTAATTGTATTTGAAAAGCTGCCTTGAATTCCACCTAGCTATTTGTATGTCATTTCGGAGGGAGGTTAAGAGCTAAGCACATTCCTATAGATCTGGAGTTGTGTCATAGGCGGAACTAGATAAGGACAGCAGATTTTCTTTTCTAAAGGACTTCAGTAAACCAGTTGTGTTTTTTGACAACCTGGTGGGTTCATGGTTATGTTATATTGTAGAAACTTGTTTTTTTTTAAAAGTTCAGATTTGATTATATTTACTTAACTGCATTTAAATTCCCCAGCTACCATGCTGGGCTTTGAACTTGAGTCCCTGAATCATGAGTCAAAGAATCAAAACAAATGCAAGCACAGCAGAGTACTATTGACTCCTATGATTGAACATAATATAATCTTCAAGCTTTAGAGACCAGTTCTAAATACATAAAAGGGCGACCTTGTGTTGCAGTACTTAATGGAATTCCATGCTGTGTTAAATCTGTGGTTTTGGTTCTAAAATAGGTTACAGTGTAAAAGTAAATGAAATCTAATGGCCTTTCCTGAGCAAATTTATAATAAATAGTTTGCAGAATTATGGGAAAAGAACAGGACCGTGGGACTAATTGGAGAACTTTTTCAAAGAACTGGCACAAATACAATGGCCTGAATGGCCTCATTTTGTGTTTGTAATTTGGCAAGCATATAAATGTAACTAAAGTATTGGTTTATACTTGTCATGTGCAGTGTAATCTTTTGGAAAAACCCAACAATAGTTTGGTTTTGTAGCGTTTTGATTGTTCTGTGCAATATTGATAATATAAAGGCACATTTACTGGCCTGACATAAATGCGAAAAGTGCAAGCCATTAAAATTGTTTTTTTTTAAAATATGTCTTTCATTTGGGCACTTTACAGCCTTCAGGACTTGATATTGAGTTTAACAATTTTGGATCCCAGCCTCTCTTTTCCTCCTCATTTTTGGGTGTTGCCGAATTTTCTTTTTAGAGCTAGATTTTGGATACTTGTTCCACTACATCTCCTTTTGCTGTGCACTGTCATCGTATTTGTCATTTATTCTCTCTAACCTTCTCAACCCCTGCTCGCCTCTCCCCATATCTCTCCAACCTTTCCCTCCCACTACCCGTGCTTAAAACCTTTTAAATCTGTAACTTGTTCCAGTTCTGATGAAAGTTGCTGATCTGGAACATTGACCCAGTTTCTCTCTCCCCACCTGCTGCCAAACTTGTTGAGTATTTCCAGGATTTTTTGTTGTTTTTTTTCAGAATTTCAGCAGCTGTAGTATTTTGCTTTTGTTTTAAATGCTGTGGATTGTTATCAGGTAGAATTTGTTTTGTTTTGATTTTCAAATGAGATAAGCTTACATGTTTTTTCTTAGTGACTTTGTCCCAGTCAGGCAAGGATGGGTCACAGCACTGTAGATTTATGCCTATTTCCTGTTGTTGTCCTTTATTGAGGATTAAGGCTTAGTCACCCAAGCTGTGTGATGTGGACTTGGCAAAGAAATGTACAAACATCCTTTGTCACCTGCTACAATGACCTTGTCCTTTTTCTATATTCCATGTGATCAAAACTGTACAAGGGAAATTAGGAACTTCCGGTTTCAGAGAATTGAACTATATAACAGTACTTTTCTACATACTTTTGAAAGGTTCTTCTTGGGGAAATCTACGAGGACTCCAGTTTAGCCAGAGTGATTATTAAAGAACTGAAAGCCAATGCAAGCTCGGCAGAGCACCGTCGATTCCTTAAAAATGGAGAGGCTTACAGGTTTGTCACATTTTAGACTTCTGTACTTTGTAAAGTGGGTGTGGAGATGGAGAGAAATCTGGGGGAATAAGACAGGAACGTAGTTAATTTGGCAAATTAGCTATGGAGTTGTGGAACATCAGTTACTTGTCCTACTGCCAGCTACTCTTGTTTAGCTAAAATTAAGGCTCTAGTTTTCTGCATAACTTGAAGCAAAGACTTTTGAATCTCCAACACAGGGGCATAATTAGAAATGAAAGGGTGGGGAATGAAAGCTTCATGTTGTGATTCTTTAGACGACAATATTAGCTGAAATTGAGGTAATTCACCAAAATTCAAGCTTGATTATACAAACGAATTCCTTTCAGAATGAATAATTTGGGAAAAATTTTTGTACTATTATGCTTTTTGATATTAAATTCATCCTATGGTCAAGCTTTCATTAGATAAATGCAGAAATTAAGTCAATTTAATCTCGACTTTTGGCTCCTTTCATTGGTGCACGTATTAAGAACATTTTGTGTCCCTTTTGTATACTTGTCTAAAGAATTGAAACTGCTTTAGCAGATGCAAGATATTTGCCAGACTTTTGTTTGAAACTTTCATTGTACATGTACAAGTCATATCCTCTCATAAAATCACTTTTGTACCCAAGAGCAAAGTGATAAACCAGAATGCCTCTGTGTTGCAATAAGCCTTTGTTCCTACACTATTTTCTTAAGTTTTATTGCCTAATGATTGATTGTTACACATGTTTACTGCAGTAAAATGCAGGAAAGTAGGCTGTATTAAATAGTTAGTTTCTGTAATGCACAATGATTAAGATAAAGTGGGGCATTGTAAAAACTGAACATATGTTGTCAAGGAAGTAATAAACAGAATTATGTATTGCAAATGTTCAGAATATGCAACCTTTTCTTGCATGACCCTTTATTGAACTTATGGAACACATGCACAGTAACTTTTGTCACCAAAATTACAGTGAAAGTAGATGAAATGTATTCTTGCATATTTAGATCTTTCTGTCGCTATCGATCTCTGCAGGATGTATTTACGTAAAACTTGCTCTTGAAGTGCGATGTTGTGATGTTTTGAGAAATGGTTGTTTGGTAAAATTGATGTCAACAACTGGAATGGTATACCAGTTTTGTTGATGTAATAAGACCATCAAAATACTAAGATGAACATAAGATGCAAGAATTGGTTTGCATGAAACCCGTTTTGCATACAAGTCTTAATCATTCTTTCTAATTACAGGGTTTTGCAACACCCAAATGTCCTTCACTGTTTGGGACAATGTGTGGATGCTGTCCCGTTTCTGTTGGTGTTTGAATTTTGTCAGCTGGTGAGTAAACACCAGTTGTTGATCCATTTAATTTTTCAATGTAATTTTCTGCAAAAGGATTTTGAGTAATTTCTGTCCTTCTAATGGAGTGAAATGTTACTTGCCTTCAAATGTGCATTAGGTAGTAACGTACATTAGCTACATGCAGCAAATAAAAACTACCAGTCAAAACAAGATCCTACATTGTTTTAAATCTCCCATAATATGATTTGGGGCTGTATCTGCATATTTCCCATTCCTGAGTGTTGACTTAATCTGTCCTTGAAGCAGCTGGTCAAAGGAGGAGCCTACTGGATGTCTTCCAGTTATAAGACCTGACATGTCAAGCCTCAACCAGATGCTTTCTGACCTGAAACAATGTAAATATTCCCATAGGGAAGAGATGTATTAGGCATTTTCCTAACCAACCTTATGGGAAATACTTTACATTGATGGTACTTTCACTCCAGAGTGATTTCCTATTGATACTTTAGACTTCCCTAATTAAATTACATTTATTAAATACTTTAAAGCTTTCAAATGACACATTTAGTATTCTAATAATTAGCCATTCTTTGTAATTGTTGCTTTTGCATGTTCATAGTTTGAAAAGTTGAATATATCATAAATGGAAGAAAGTTACTTTGTCAAAAGATCAGATAAGTTGATAACCAAACAGAGAATTTGAGCAGCTTTTGAATGTACTGTAAATCTTAATAAATTATGGCTATATCCATTTTGCTATTTTTAATAGTTTGCCATCAATAATTTTTAACTCAACATGATTTCAATTTATGCCTGAAGTGTGAAGAATGAGTCAGTATTGTAATGTGAAAGCAGTTGTGAGTGTTTGTGTGATTCATTGGATGATTCAGTGAATGTTTAACAATTCTAAAGCCAATTGAGGTTTAGATGCAGAATATGCATGCTGATTAACCGATGTGCATTCTTTCATTTGCAATCTGCTACTTGATATGAACTCAGCATAACAGCTATATAAAATGATTTTACTTTTAGTTAATTGGAATTTGGGCATTGCTTGGCATGTTTTGTATATACAGTATGTGTAAAATATAAGAATTTGTCTTGTTAAGTAATGATTTTGAAAATATAAATTTTGTTTTCTAGTTAAGTTTATTTTTAAATTATTTTAACATTCTTCACAGATGAAATTTTAATATTTTTGTGTTATATTCTTTTACTTGTATCTCTGAGCAGTGCAGTACTGCAACGGTTCTGTATGCTCTTCAAAAATTACCCTAGGTGTTAGGGCCAGGTCAGAAGGGACAGTTACCCTTGGGCCAAGTTGAGAGTAGTGGGCTGGATGTGCTACAATACATCAACTTCCTTATGTAACATTGTAGTGTAACTTAACACTGCTACTGTCATTCTGTTTTCCTTATGTTTTGAAGATGAGCATGCATCATGATTGATTTGCAAATGTGTGCACATCAGTGGGCAAAATTAAATATTGCTACAGTAGTATCCCAACAACCAGGAACCAACTCTAGGTCAAAATATGTGATCTTCAGTAAATCAGTGGGCATTGTTATCTATGAAGTATAATATTTCCCTCAAAAGCTTAAAACTTTTCGCTCTGAGCTTTGTCAAACAATCTAATCAGTCTTTGAATTTCTTTTTTTGTGGTGAGGATTTCACTGAATTTGTAAAGTCCTCAATATATGAATTAGAAAGCAAATGTCACCTCGTTTCATGGGATGTAATGTTTTTGGTAGAAAACCATGGTTTCCTTTGCTGCTTTTTTTTACAAGGGGAACATACTTGCATGGATGTGAAAAATTCATTTCCTGGTTCCCCTCCCCGCCACTCTGTATTGAATGCAATCTTGAATGATGTATTGCAATCTGGGACGAGCAGGAGCCGTACCAAGCTGTGATATAATTAGAAAGAATGCTTTCTATGGTGCATCTATAAAAGTTGGTGAGAGTTGTGGTGGACATGCCACATTTCCTTAGTCTTCTAATTATGATGGGTGTAGATACTGTGAATGCAAGCAGGCTTTTTCCACTGAGGCTGAAAAGAAAAATAACTAGAGGACATGGATTAAGGGTGCAGGGGGAAAAGTTTGAAGGGAATATTAAGGGGGGGCTTCTTATACAGAGTGATGGGAGTGTGGAATGAGTTGCCAGATGATGTGGTGAATGTGGGCTCACTTTTAACATTTAAGAAAAACTTAGACAGGTACATGGATGAGAGGGGTGTGGAGGGACGTGTTCCAGGTGCAGGTCAGTGGGACTAGGCAGAAAAATGTTCAGTACAGCTAAGAAGGGCCAAAAGGCCTTTTTCTGTGCTGCAATATTCTATGGTCTTGATATGTATCAGATACACAAAGCAAATAAGATATAATGTTGAGTTGCACTTTATGTTCATACAAAAATCACTGAATCGTTACAGCACAGTAAGTAGGAGGCCATTTAGCGCTTTGTCTGCACCTGCTGTCCGAATGAGAGTTAAGTGTCATTCCCCCAATATCTCCCTGTGATCCTGTGTGTTCTTCGTTTATTGGATAACCATCTAATTCCCTTTTTGAATACATTGATTAAACCTGTCTACTTCATGTTTGCAGGTAGCACTTTCCAGGTGGTAATCACTCGCTGCATTGAGAAGTTTTTCCCTTGTGTCTCTATTGCTTTTTGAGTTGTGAAGCTCTTGCTTATTCTAATCATAAAGTCTGCTGAATGCATTAAAATAAAAAGTACTTCATTTGGTTTGGTTGTGAAAGAATTGGAGGCTAAAGATACAGAATCCACATCTCTGAAAACCAGCAGTGTTTCATCAGTTACTTGTTACTTGTCTTTGGTGAGGTAGCAAAGAAATGATTTAATTCAAAAAAAATGTCGTTTTTGGAGTTCGCAAACCAAGCGCATGAAGGGGAAGAAAACTGCTGTAAAAAAAAAGTTCCTCCTCTAGTTTATTACTTTTTGTAGCAGGTGATGGAGATATCCAGTATGGGAAAAGTCCATTCTAACCAATTGATATGTCATCTGAGTATTGAATATCAAGTGCGTGAGGCTGTCAAACAGTACCTGTCACAAACATCCTGCTCGTAAACATCCTTTTTAACTGTCGTTTTCATTTCAGTTCTTCTACCTCTTTTAGCAGTTTATTTACCTTTCCTATGGCATATTACTGAGGCTGGTGCACTTTTGTAGGTCTTCAGTCATATAATCAATAATGTAAACACAAAAGTGATTCAAATTTTTATTTTTGTGCACTGTTATATGCACCTATTAAGCCAGCAAATGTGTACAAATCTGTATATATCAAATGTTGCGTCCAGAATTGCAATTTGCTGCGTATATTTTGTGTAATAAATTGCCTTGCACAAGTATGTTCCTTTTCTTTCTCCTTTATTATCACCCAGTGATGCATCTTTTTTCAGAGAGGTGGATGATGGTGAACAAGCAGGATCTTTTTGGGATTGAAGGGGTCCAAGATTACACACTGATAATGGAGAGGTGAACCAGGTCTGTGGCTAATTCAGTAACAACAAACCAGTACTACGGTTTTCCACAGTACTGGTGAACCTACATCTGTCAATCTGGCTCATTTAATGGAACCAGTAGGAGCACTGGGATTCATGCTTCTTCACTGCAGGTGGCATAGTGATTCAGTATGCTAATTAATAGTGTGGGCTTAGCTGAATGAATGATGAAAAGCTTTAGTTCTGTTTCACTTTATTGCTCATACAGAAATTCATTTCGGGTACATTGCTCATTCATTTAAAAATTACATACAAATATGTAGCAGTAAAAGGAAAGAAAATGACCCTATCTCAAAGTCCAACCTAATTAAAATGTATAAAAACGACTCTGATGCATTAAAATAACTGCTTCTTTATACCAGTAGACTGAAAGTTGAACTACTTAAACTTCAGCAGTATTTAAAACACATCTGCAATGGAGATAGACAAATCTTGCCAAACTCTGCCTATACAAAGATTAATTGGGAGAGGAGGAAGAGGAATGCACAATATACAAGTGATTTCTTGTATTCGTGATGCTTAATACGTTCATTTTCTGTATGTATCAAATGTCTCACTGACTGGGGTGGCAACGGGGAGAATATATGTCTGTTTATATTCCTGGCACTGTGAGTGAATTTGAGAAAGATTACTATACAAGTTTTTGTTATTCTGAAGTTGTTAATTTGTAAAACTGTTCTGCAACATTTTTTTAATACACTGCTATGTTAACTGATCAGCTGCAGTGTTTAGTATATCAGCAAAATACATAACCAATGAGAATTTTTATCGAAAAGGTAAATGCAGCTAACAGTAATTCGGCTTGAACTGAAGCTGATCTGTCTCCCATTAAACTGTGATGCCATCTGTCGGCTGGATTTGGAGACAAAAACATGCAGGACCATTAGTCATTTAGAGTAACAGATGCATTATGAAAACTCTTAACACATTTATATGGTGCCATTAGAATATTGGAATTAGGGCAAAATACTGCACATGCTGGAATCTGAAACAAAAACAGAAAAATGCTGGAAAATTTCAGCAGATCTGACAGGATCTGTGAAACGAGAATAGAACCAACGTTTCGAGCCTGGATGACCCTGTGTCAGAGCCGAAAGCATAGAATGTCAGATGAGATTTATGCTTGGGGGGAGGGAGGGTGTGCTAAAGGATCAAGGGATATGGGTGTAAGGTGGGATTAGGATATTGAATTCAACGATCAGCCATGATCAAGATGAATGGCAGAACAGTTGTGAAGGGCTGAATGGCCTACTTGTTCTTCTAGTTTCTGTGTTTAACCTGAGTTTGAAGTTGCAGGCTAGACTAGGTAGGGTTGCCATGTTTCTTTCCCTAATTAGTGAGCCAGACAACTTTTATGACACCCAACAATGGTTTCGTAGTCAACAATAGACTCAAACTATTATTTTTGATTTTTTTAAATTAAATTTGGATTCTGTTAGATGTCATGGTGAGATTTGATTAAAGATGGTGAGATTTGAACTCCTTTCCACAGAACATTAGCCTGTGCCTCTGGCTTATTAGCCCAGTGAAATTACCACTGTGCCTTTGCCTCTCCAAATAACTCATGTTTAAATGTGGTAGTTGGGGGCCAAAGTAACTTTCTATGAATCTATTCTTACATTCTTTGTGTTACAATAAAAGTACTCCAGCATGTAACTGAGGTGAAATACAAGATGATACAGGAAAAAGCTTCACTGAGTCACCTTTAATTACCTCAATTAAAATGTCTCTTGAGGAATGTGCATCAATGGATACTTGACTTTAATAATGTTCATATAACATCTTTGTGCTGAAAGCAAGAAAGCTGTTCCTATTTAGGCATTCTATAGAGTTGTTGGTAGCTAATATACAGCTGAAGATGCACCATACTCTGTGGCAGTTAGTGCTACCTATACATTTCGGAATCCATGCAAGGCAGGGGAAAACTATAAGTGGATCTTAAAGTTGGAGCAAAAGCTGATGAATGGATCAAAACTAGATTCCTGGAGTCTCTTCAACCTACCAGAGCTTGCTTTGGAGGGACAGATGTTGTTTATGAATATATCTAAACGTTAAACAGCATCTTCGGGTACTCCAGCACAGCTGGAGAAAAAGGATATGATTCAGGGTTACAAAATGCAAAATATAGGACTGAGGTTGAAAACTTTGGAATTTATACGGCATATTGCTAGGAAGGCTGGAAGCTGTATTTGGAATTGGTTGGGTCCATATTGTGCAAAGATAGATCAATTGGGTTAAAGAGTCTTCATTTGATCTCTCTAGAAGGTGAATCCTGGCAAGATTCAACCAAATTAACTCAATCCAATGGTTTGGTCCTATTTTTTTGAGCTACAGAGCTGAAAAAGACTACATTGAAGGAGGCCATTTGGCCCTTCATATTTGAGTTGGTTGCTTCTACAACAATCCAAACTAGTTCCTGCTCCCAAATATTTACATAATTCTTAAAATATATGGTGCAGCCTGTTTCAACCATGACCAGTGAGAAAACATTCAGTATTCAAACATTAATCTTGAATATGAAATTTTTCCTTATCTCTGTTTGTGGTGATTATGCATTTGAAGACTCCTCCACATCAGTACCTCTAGCCAAAGGAAATAGCCTTTTTGTTCAGCAGATTAAATCTTTCATTAAGATCCTTCAAAATCTCTTAATTTTCCTGTTAACCTTCTCTGTTAGTGAAAGTATTGCCAGTTTCCCAAGTTACGGTAGTTGTAAGGTATATTTTCAGACAGTGCTAATCACTAATTGACATGGACCTTGTGAATATTGCTGACTGGGGCAATTTGGACTGAAAATTCTCATATTTACGTTTAAATCCAAGTTTTGAAGCAAAGGGCCTACATTTTTACAAATTTCTTTTTATCCTTATAGTGTAGGAATGAGTGTGACATTGTTGCAGTCAAGCTCAATCATGTCTGTTTATAATATTTGTATTAATGTAACGCATCATTTGAAAGGCCACTGGGAATAATAGATTGATAATTACATTGAGTGAACTGTGAAATTGAGAAGTTAGACATAACAAGAAAATGTAGTTGGCATCAATTCTTAAATATCACTTTACATGGTGATAAGCTTTCAATTTTTAAAATTCCGTTGAAGCTGAGTGCTAACATTTCTTCTTTGTTGAAAAGGTGTTTTAGCTTTGCAGGCAAATATGATTAGGAAGTTTTAAAACATTTGGAGGAATATAATTTATTCTTGAGGGCTAACTAGTTTTTTCTGCCATATACATTGATTTTGATATTCATTTCATTTTGCTTTTTTAAACCTCATCACATGATATAAATTTACCTAGTTGAGCTAGTCTGAAATTTACTATCACTCTATTAAGCTAAGCCGTAAATAGTTTTGCACCTCATACTAGAATCTTGATATTTTGCCAGTTGCGCTTACCGGAAATTTTCAGCTGCACAAATTAACGTTGTTTAATTTTGGCAACATTGTAAAATTAGACTTTGCTAGTACAAAGGAAAAAGGCCTAACGGATATTCAAATCCACCTCTTTGATACAGTATGATGAATTTAAGCTGATTCCCTTGACAGTTGATTATACCACTTTCAAGTGCCCCAAGTTCAGAATTAACCCAGCTACTGCTTAGGATCTGCTTAATGTTACCATAACTGTTATGTATTTGGGGGTTGTTGTTATGTTGTTGCACTGTCACTTTGAGTCTAGTCACGTGTATGGTTTGTGACATCATTGGCTGCTTCGTGGGCTTTTGCCTTGTCTGGATCAAGTCTCTGTAGAGTCAGCAGCTTATCAATAAATCCGTGTCATTGTTTTCACCCAACCCCACGTACTAACATTTTACGTTCCTATATCCAACAAGTGAAGTATCTAACATACTGGCAATGAGGAACGGATAAATTATTTTCGAGTCAAAGAAGGAAAACAAACTTGGAGCTGCGCTTACCAACAGGAAACTTTGATGCTTGTAACACTGGCCGATTGCATCTGGCACCAGACCAGTAACGTTGTTGGGCAGCAAAGAGAAAATCCATACAGAAAATTAAAAGTAGCACCCTGAGGATTCAAGCAGCAGAGTTCGCCTCGGCTCAGTTAGATCAAGTGCGGAGGTAGAGAAAAACAGATTTTGTGCATTACATTAAATATAAGAAAAGCTGCTGTAATAGGCTCATCTTATGATCTGCAAAATATGATAGATCCATTGAGATTACAAGTGCCTTCTGAAGAAATATTAGTGAGTAAGTCCCTGCATCCCTGTAAAATGACAGGTATATTTGGCATTATTAGGCAGTTCAAAGAAAAATCTGAGAATTGGAAGTACTATGCAGAAATATTTTAGTGTGATATTCTAGCAAACAAGATTCCTGAGAATATAGTAGTCCCTGCGTTTCTCAGTGCCACTGGCAGTAAAACTTTTAATTAACTCCAAAGCCTGGTCCAGCCTGAGAAACCTGGTAGCAGGTTATCAGGAATTAAGCAAGATATTAACCATTTATTACTGCAGAGCATTTTAGGTTTTATAAGAGAAATTCATTAGAAGGAGGAAACACAACTTGTTATGACCCTAAAGTGTCACAGGGAGCATTTTGAATTTGGTGAATCTGTGGATAATGTGAACAGAAACCGTCTGGTTTGTGGACTAAGTAATGAGGCTATATAGCAGAGATTGCTAACTGAATGGAATTTGGGTGAAAACCAGTGGAGATAGCGATTTCAGTGGGGCTTGCTGTTATCAAGTTTCTCAGCTTGGAGCAGGCGTGAGGATCTATAAAATGGCAGCTGGCCAGAGGATGTCTACCCAGCAGCAGACGTGTCATTGTTGCTCAAAAATGAGCAATTCACAGGCTGAGTGCTGGAGCAAAGACAGCCAAAGCAAAATCTGTGGCAAAATTGATCACACACCACAAACTTGCTGGCAAAAATTAACCACCCAGAAAGGAATGATCAAAGGACGAGACATGGCACACCAGAAAGGAAATGTAAAATAAATTTTGCCAAAAAAATTTATAATATGGAAGAAAAAAATAATAAAAACAATGAAGTCACAGCACATAAATCTGACCAGGAATTGAAATTAAATGTATTATCAATTCTGGGTAGTTCCTAAATTAAATTGTCGGCCTGTTAGAATGGAGGGCGATATTGAGTCTATCTCCCTAATTCCTGAGACCACCTATAAACAAAAATGAAACACATTATTAAAGCCAGCAGATGTCATCCTGAGGACCTACACCGAGGAAATAGTGCCTCTAAGAGGGTGAACCGTAGTTGGAGTTAAGTGTATAACTGAAGAGTTACCACTTTGTGTTGTCCAAGGAAGTTTTCCAGCTTTCTTTTTGGCTGTTCTTGACCAGAGAAAATAAAGTTGAACTGACCGTAAAGAAGACTAGTATTGAAATTGCAAGGGCACTGGGAGATATATTTAAAATGTCGGTATCCATGGGAGAGGTGCCGGATGATTGGAGGATAGCTCATGTTGTTTCGTTGTTTAGAAAAGTAATCCAGGAAATTATAGGCCGGTAAATTTGACATCAGTAGTAGGTAAATTATTGAAAAGAATACTAAGAGATAGGATCTACAAATATTTGGATGGACAGGGACTTATTAGCGAGAATCAACATGGCTTTTTGCATGGTAGGTCATTTTTAACCAATCTATTAGAGTTTCCGAGGACGTTACCAGGAAAGTGGATGAAAGAAAGGCAGTGAATGTTGTTTACACGGACTTTAGTAAGGCCTTTGACAAGGTCCCATGTGAGAGGTTAGTTAGGAAGGTTCAGTCGTTAGATATACATGGAGAGGTAGTAAATTGGATTAGACATTGGCTCAATGGAAGAAGCTAGAGAACGGTAGTGGGGGATTGCTTCTCTGAGTGGAGGCCTGTGACTAGTGGTGTGCCACAGGGATCAGTGCTGGGTCCATTGTTGCTGCCATCTATATCAATGATCTGGATGATAATGTGGTAAATTGGATCAGCAAATTTGCTGATTTGCAAATTTGCAAAGATTAGAGTAGTGGACAGTGAGGAAGGTTTTCAAACCTTGCAGAAGGATTTGGAGCAGCTAGAAAAATGGGCTGAAGATGGCAGATGGAGTTTAATGCAGACAAATGTGAGGTATTGCACTTTGGAAGAACAAACCAAGATGGAACATGCAAGGTAAATGGTAGGACACTGAAGAGTACAATAGAACAGAGGGATCTAGGAACACAAATATATAATTCCCTAAAAGTGGTGTCACAGGTAGATAGGATTGTAGTGCTTTTGGAACATTGGCCTTTATAAATCAAAAATTGAGTGTAAGAGTTGGAGTGTTATGGTGAGGTTGTGTAAGATATTGGTGAGGCCAAATTTAGAGTATTGTGTGAAGTTTTGCTCAACTCCTTACATGAAGAATATTAATAAGATTGAAAGAGTGCAGAGAAGTTTACAAAGATGTTGCTGTGACTTGAGAAACTGAGTTACAGAGAAAGGTTAAATAGATTAGGACTTTATTCCGTGGAGCATAGAAGAATGAGGGGAGATTTGATGGAGGTGTATAAAGTTATGATACATAGAGTGAATGCAAGCAGGCTTTTTTCACTGAGACTGTCATTTAGTTTATTAACTTTTCAGCCATTTTTGTTAATATTTTGTTAATATTTAATAAAATTAGTATTTTACCAGAGAAAATCTATATTTTAATTCCTGGTTTGTGTCTTCACGTTGCCATTTTAGACGTGAATGTAGAGCTGTGGAGAAAGAGAGCCGGGAATGGGTCTAATTGGAGAGCTGTTTTAAAGAGTCAGCACAAATTCAGGAAGTGTAAAGGAGAACATGCCCCTTTCTATATCAATGGGGATAAAGTAAAAAGGGGCAAGAGCTTCAGATTTTAGGTGTCCAGATTACCAATAACCTTTCCTGGTCTCGCTCTCGCTTTCTTTTTTTTCGCTCTCGCTTTCTTTTTTTTCGCTCTCGCTTTCTTTTTTTCGCTCTCGCTTTCTTCTTTTTCGCTCTCGCTTTCTTTTTTTTCGCTCTTCGCTCTCGCTCTTCCAACCATCTCCCCCCCCACTCCCAGCAGTATAGTTTAAGAAAGCCCATCAACATCTCTACTTTTTCAGAAAACTAAGGAAGTTTGGCGTGTCAGCTACAGCTTTCACCAACTTCTACAGATGCACTATAGAAAGCGTTCTTTCTGCTTGTATCACAGCTTGGTATGGCTCCTGTTCTGTCCAAGATTGCAAGGAAGTACAAAACTACAGAATGTAGTCCAATCCATCTTGCAAACCAGCCTCCTGTTCATTGACCCTGTCTACACTTATCACTGCCTCGGCAAAGCAGCCAGCATAATCAAGGATCCCATGCACTCTGGACATTTTCTCTTCTACCTTTTTCCTTGGGGAAAATGATATAAAAGTCTTGAGGTCACGTATCGAACGATTCAAGAACAACTTCTTCCGTGCTGCTATCAGACTTTTGAATAGACTTCTCTTGCATTAAATTGATCTTTTTCTACACCCTAGTTCTAATTGAACACTACATTCTGCCTCTCTTGTTTCATTCTCTTTGGACAATAGTTTTGTCTGTGTAGTGCGCAAGAAACAATACTTTTCATTGTTAATATATGTGACAATAATAAATCAAATCAAGCGTTGTATAATTTTGTGTTTAGTACTTATTAGCTGGTTTCCACATAGTAGTTATCATTTATTATAATTACTTAAACAACTGTAAACATGTTTCAGCCTGATGGGAGGGCTGAAATGAGCCTTCATTTTAGCGATGTTGAATTGTTCTTGTTTGCAAAATGAAAAGAGTGAAATAAATATTTTTGAGGTGTTGACTGGATTTATGCCTGAGAGTTTCTTTTTCACTCTTGCCTAGTTTTTGAGAAAATAGAAACAACAGTTCTTTAACACAAGCCAAGTCAAAAGATATAACAGTTTAATTGAATCCCTGAGTAAATTTGGAAGAAAGAACAGCAGGAAATATAATTGAGAAATGGCATGTTATGAGTACAGATCACAGCAGGCTTTCTGGTATGCATGATATTTTTGGCTAGAAGATGGATAAGTGATCGACTCGGAGCTGTAAATGAGCACTTCTGTAAGAGGAACCTCCTGACTCGGTACATTTTGTTCAAACGTGTAAGCCTTCCTGTTTGGTGTGTACTGCAGTGCACCAGTTGCTGTTCTGTCGCTGAGTGACAGGATCTCTTAATGGAGAAAAATTAGCAAGCATTTGCTGCCATCTAAGACAAACTGCACTGAAATCTGCAGCCTTTTCATCATCAAAACATAGTCTTGTATTGAATAAAATCAAATGATCAAAAAAAAAGCAAAAACTCTATGGTTTGGGGTTAACTTCTTACGATTTTGGTTTGAAAACAATTATTTAGTGAACTTATTAAACTCTAGTTTACTTTTCTATTCCTGTTTGTGTCTCATGTTACTTCTACTCCTGTCTTCTTAAACTCTTAAAATTGAGGCATCATGGCTTGGGAATACCAGTGGTCCAAGTAAAGAAAGAAAAAAAAATGCATTTTCACAAACATTGTTAATTTGAGGCCCATCTGTTGGCTCACGTAAGTATCAAAACTCCTCAATACTATTCAAAGATGAACAAGGAAGCTACCCTGGTAACCTGGACAATATTCATTCCATAGCTAACACCACAGAAACAGACTGGTCATCTATCTCTTTGCTGTTTGTGAGACCTTGCCATATATGTCAACTGCTGCATTCATTGTGTAATAATAAGAAATACACTTGAAAAGTGATTTAATTATCATAAATGCAGTCTGCAGGTTGTATCAGAGATCATGTTTGAGGGTTATAAACATTGCTATGGCTGTTACGCCCACTGGCATAGAACTATTTTATAGACAAATCACTTGAGAATTTGAATGTTACTGAGGTTTTTTTGCCTTGTGCAATGATTAGGACAAATGCAAGAATTCCAAATTTCAAGTGATCACAACAATTTATACTGCAGGAAAAAGGATGCCAATTGATTAACAAGTCAACTGCAACCAGACATTGCCTCAGGCCTCTGCATCAGAATGCATGTTTCTTCTGGCAAATAGATGAAATGAACTATATTTTGACCTTAACTAGTTAGCACACTCAGGATTGTTCAAGTGTTTCCTAATTGCAGAACACATCCAACAGCATTGTGTTTTGGGTTTTGCCTGTAGGGGCTGGTTGAGTATGGTCTGTGCTCTGCGTATTGTGAATATCCAAAGGATCATACAAGATTTAATCCACTAATTGTTGGGATAAGCTGCTTACATACTTGGCACCACATCTGCACTGAAATTCATACATGTTGTTTGATTGTGTGGTAGATAAAACGTTTTGAGCTGCTGGCAACATTCTATTCATGGATCTCATAGTCATCTTATAGTAGCAGCATGAAATAGTTTGCTTAACCTATTTGTTCAAATATTTGAAATACTTTGCCTTTCCAGGTTAAGCAAACCATTTTATGCTGTTACTATATGTGGCTATATGAGTGGTATTTTCCACTAACAGAATTCTTAGTCTAAAAAGGCATTCTTTCTACCACATTGAACAAGTTATGTTTGGAATTTCAGTGCAGGCCTGATGCCACGTATGTGTGCCACACACCACACTGGCTGATGGAATCAAACAGCATGTTTGTAATGCAGGTTGTTTGTCATGTGCAGAGCACATATCATAGTCTAAAGTGTGCTAATAGCTACACTAACAGCCAACTGAAGAAAATCAGTCTAGCTCATAAGCTTATTTTATGCTTATAGTGGGACAGAACTGAGATCTATTCTCTGCAATACAAGGAATATGTCCAAGCCTTTTTACCTTTTCTGAATTACCTGAGAGCTGGGGAGTCTATAGTTCTCTGTTGCTTTCTCCTTGGCTGCATCTCAGCTAATCGGTCAACTTGCCAACTAAACAACAGCCTTTTTCCCTGTGGTATAAATTATTGTAATCATTTGAAATTTGGCATTCTTGAATTTGTCCTCATGAGTGCAAGGTGAAGTGTTTTAGCAATGTGTTTTCCTTTTCAGCAATATGTTATATATCTAATATCTAAAAAAAACATTCAGGATTGAATTCTGTATTGTTATGCAAGGTGGTTCTTATTTCACTTTGATTTTACTAACATTATCCATGTTAACTGGTTCAGGTAGAGAACGCAATGCATTTTGAATTCATTTATATTTTCACCTCTAAAGCTCACCACCTGTAATCAAAGTTCAGATACTATTTTCCTGAAAACATATTTCACAAAAAACCCCCTTTTTGTACTTGATCATTCCCTGAAGTACTGCAATTTTTTAATCTAAATCCTTAGTGCTATCAGAAAGTTCCGTCACTATGTAAGTTTGAATCTACGTATCAAGTTCTTATTTATATGAACACAGAATTGGTGCAGAAGTAGGCCATGCAGCACTTCATGCCTGTACTGCCATTCAATCAGATCGTCTTTGCTCTGTTTGTGCTACAAATTTGCCATTTCCTTTTACTATTACTACCCCTGTCTCCAACCTTTGATTCCCAAGACACTATCTGCCTTAAAAATATTTAATAACCTCATCTCCACTATGTTCTGAGGCAGAGTGTTCCAGTCGCACATTCTTCGAGAGAAAAATATTCTCCTCATCTGTGCCTTAAAAGGACAAACCCTAATTTTAAAATAATGCATTCCTAGTTCTGGACTTGCACACAAGAGAAAACATCCTCTCTACATCCACTTGGTCAACACCATTCAGGACCTTGTATGCTTCAATCAAGTCACCCCTCTTTTAAATTCCAGCAGAAATAAGCCCAACCTCCTTGAGAAACAGCATAGTTCAGGACTAGGACTGAGTCTAATCCAAGAACATCACGAAAGAATGTACAGAAAAAATATCCTGTAAGAACATTGTTGAGAAGCATATTTATTGCACAAGGTGATTGCAATTGAACTACAAAGAGCACAAATGAGTTGTACTTAAGTGGAATAATTGTTAAGCAAAAATATTCCTTTGAACTTTATGATTAGTTGAAAGGAAACTTGTGTAATGAGAGGAATCTTGGACTGGTGCTGTTGGGTTTTTGAACTACAAAATGGAACTACCAGTACTGTTTAGGGCGATGAATATTGCTTACACAGTTCTCATCATTGGGTCATCAAAAAGATGGTGTCTGACAGTTTAGTGAATTTAGTTCTTGGACGTAACAGGATGAGGAGTTCCAGTGCTATTTGGAATTTTTATTCTGTTGTTCCTTTTTTCTATGCACCAATGGAATTGAGTTGAGGCATAGCTTACTGGAGATGACCAAAATGTAGGGTGTTTGGATAGCTAGTATGTCATATTGTATAAAGAAAATTTTATTGCAATTTTGCCAGATGTTTGTAGGTAACTATTAACATCAGACAGAATTTGTTCAGAGATTGATCAAAATTTCTCTGCTTACTTATGCATTATGCTATCTCAACTTTTGATAGAATCACAGAATTGTTACAGGGTAGGAATCATCATTCAGCCTATATATTAACTTTCTGAATGAGCAATTCCTTTGGGTGGTTGAAAGACACTATTTGGAGTGAAGTTGCTTCTACCTGTTATTTAAATCAACCATCTGTTGTTATGTTAGCAGTTCCAGTTTCCTGGCATACTTTTTAAACTTCTGCGCTAAAGCATAAAAATCAACTCATCTAATGATGCCTTCTGCAACTCGAGTGTGTACCTATCCAACCATGTCTTCCTGGTCTGTTAGACTGTGGAAATGTCACTGTGTTGCTTAAGCGAAGAACTGTGGATCAAACTTATCGAGAAGTAAAATAATACCAGACAAGAGTAGATTAGATTTAAAATCTCCCCAGTATTTAAATTGTTATATTTTGATCCAACATAACAAACATCATGTTTTTATCATTGCAATTGAACTAAAAAATTTCTAAAACTTGCGTCACTGGATCAAGATGACTTTTGGCATCAAGACTTTGAGCAAAGACAGAATAGCAGGAGGTTCCTGGCATATGTTTGGCATGGAGCACCTGTGTCCCTTTTAACTAAGGGATGCTGATTCTGACATATGATGCATCTAGTTAGCATTTGAAAAACGAAACTTATTTTTGATCATTTACCAACTTTCAGTGATAACCTTGCATATGATAGCATATGCAAGGATATGTGGATAATGGAGGTTCCATTGTAGAAATGAAATGAGTACTTTTACAGCTGTATTCCCTGGCATTTTTATACACTGGACCAGCACTGTTTCAAAAAAGAAACCTCTTGCTCTGTGAATTCCATTTACATCTGCTAACCTTCATCCAATAGTAGCAAGCAATTTGATTACTCTGTATTTCAGCAAGTGTATTACATATCAGCTAATTATCATTTGGAATATTGAACCATGTATTTTATAGTTTTGTATAACACTTGCTAACACCCTAACCTGCAATGTCTATCCTAAGTTTTTAGTTTTCAGGCTCTTATTTGTATCCCCTGGTTTTTCACTTCGTATTTTGTGTAGCTGTGTGTGTTTTTATTTTGTTTGTTCAATTTCTAAGTCAATTGTTCCACTTATAATCGTTTCTAAAACAATGTGAATCATAAAATTGGTCTTCATTGCTGAAAAGCATTTAAGAAAAATAATTATAGGCACATTGGGAAATGCTATGCTCTTTTCCAATGACTTTCTTGCTAGCACAACTCAGCTGCTTCAGTCTTGGTTTTTTTCCTGCTCTATTTTGCTTCCTGGATCACAACTCCTCATCATCCTGAAGCCACTGTTATCATTGACTGCCTGTTGTGAAGCTTCTCCCTTTCCCGTCCACTTTCCAGGGATCCAAATGGTCTCTGTTATACTCTTCCTCTCTAACCCCAGTAAGGTCACCTGAGTTGACAGCTAACCCCCACCAGCACCGCCCACCCCACTCCACCCCACCCCACCCCACTCCAACACACTGCCATTGTGTTACTTTTAGCAATGAATTAATTTATTTGGTCATGGATTTTAAAAAAACAATTATCAGACAGCTCTTGTTTGTCTGTCTTTCTTATTCATTTTGTCCAATCATTATCCAAAACGACTTGACATTCCAAAAATTTATGATTGTTACTTTCCTGATCCACTTTGATTTTGCATATATTCTTGCAAAATTGAAACTGATAATGGTAAAGCTACTTGATTCAGAACACAAAATATTTCAAGCTATAATTTATGAAAAGATTCATGTCAGCATAGGCTGCTTTAAAGTCCAGAAATATGGAAGGCTTTGGTAATGACGTTTTATAATTTATAACAGTGACTTCAAAAGATAACCAAAGATGTAATTTTAACTGGGTGGTGTATATATAAGCTTTGGGTTATAATTTTCTGTGCGTCACTAACTCCCAGTCATTGACTTGATGAGCACCAAAAAGAATAGTCCATCAATGATTTCTGGGCCTTGTTTTGATTGTGAGCTCTAGAGTTAAATCTAGTTGCTTATTACAAAGATCATGGTGTTTTTAATGAGACTATTTCACTTCCAGCTTTGATGTCCTAGTTCCTAATAAAATCATTACTCTTTTTCACCCAGTTCACTATGCCTCATCTTTACCTCAAGACCAAGAATGCAGACTTGAAACAATAGGATGGATAACTGGTTTAGCCAGATCTATTTGGACTACTTAAAACACTACTAAGCCCAACTCCTATCTGTTAAAACTGTTCACTATTCCAGGATTACCTTGGAATGCAAGGATAATCACTTGCTCTTTACAATAGACAGTTGTTTCAAATCCTTTTTTGGCCCCCTCCACCTTCACTCCAACTCAAGCGCAAGGACCTTGGCCTAGATTGTCACAAAGAAAAAGACAATCTGATCAGCTGTCTTTCCCTTTCTCTTCCTGCTGCTCCTCCATTATCTCTGATGTCCACCAAGGATCTACCCTTGACCTCTTTCAATTTCTTATCTACTTGCTGCCCTGTGACATCACCTGAAATGATGTGGAGATACCAGCGTTGGACTGGAGTAAGAAGTCTCACAACACCAAGTTAAAGTCCAACAAGTTTATTTGATAGTGAAGCCACAAGCTTTTGGAACACTGTTCCTTTGTCAGGTAAGTGCAGAGTTCTGATCAGGGCATATAAAGGCGCACACAGTTTATAGAATACTGATTAGAATGCAAGTCTTTACAGCTAATCTGCTACTCAAGTCCTAAGGTGTAGACAATGTGAGTGGAGATAGCGTTAAAGAGATGTGAATTGTCTCCAGACAGGACAGTAAGTGAGATGTTGCAAGTCATGGGGGTTACAGATAGTGTGACATGAATCCAAGGTCCCGGTGTGCAGAACTTGATTATCAGTTTCTGCTCAGTGACTCTGCGCTGTTGAGTGTCATGAAAGCACAGTATTAATTTTCACATATATATTAATGACATCCAGCTTTATTTTAAAAACATCTCCTCTTGTAAATTATCAGATTGCTTCTTTGACATCTGGTACTGAATGAACAGAAATTTCCTCCCAATTAAATATTCGGAAAATTGAAACCATTATTTTCTGTCCCTGTTCCAAACTTTGTTCCCTGGCTACCAATTCCACCTTTCTGGTAATAGTGTGTGATTAAACCAGTCTGTTTGCAATGTTGATGTCACATATTCTTCATGACTTCCTATTCGCACCATCACCATGACTGCTTGTTTCCACCTGTGTAACATTGGCTTTGTACCCATCTTAGTTCACCTGATACTGAAACCCTTATTCATATTTTTTTTTCCTTCTAGAGTCAACAATTCCAATGCATTCCCGGCCGTTTTCCTATGTTTTAACTGCTGTAAACGTGAGATAATTGAAACTCTGCTGCCTGTTAATTTGCAGCAAGTCCTATTGCCCATCACCCTTTTATTTTGCTGACTTGCATTCACTCCTGGTTAACCCCCCCCCTCTTCCAATGTCTGCATAATCATCTCCAACCCCACAACCTCCTTGAAATCTCTGCACTGCTCTGATTTTGGTCTCTTGTGCATTCAAAATTCTCTACCATTGTTGGTTGTGCCTTTAGTTGTCTAGGTCACAAGCTTTGAAATTCCTTCCCTCTACTTTGTTTTCCTCATTTAAGACAATATAAAAAAATCTCTTTGGCCAAGCCTTTTGTTAATGACCTGATAATAATGGCTTGGTGTCATATTTTGTTTTAAGGTGCTCCTGTGAAGAACCTGCGGACATTTGATTACAATGAAGGTTTATCTAAGAATTTTGCTGTTTACCATTTTTAATACTGTTGAACAAACTTTGGAATGGTAGTGGCAGCGTTGTCATTTTCATGTGAAACAAACAACAATGTTTAATCACGAGTACAATTTGGCCGGGATGATGGATATGGAGTCAGGAGCACATTAGGTGGGCCACGTAGGGAAACCGGCCTTTAGGATACGTATTTACCACATAAGGAGGGCTGGAATGGTATTCTGAGAGCTCCAGTGCTGAAGCATCCATTGATTAATAAAGTTTTGAACATCTTAATGTATAATCTTAATTGCAACAGGCAGCATCTTTTAAATGTAAAATCCGATGCTAAAACTGGTTTTGCGATGAATCCTTATTGCTCCTTGTGTTATTGGTCTTTACATTCAAATTGCTGTCACATAATGGTGGTTATGTTTAATAATAAATTTTTGTAAGGTATTATCAGATGAAGTGATACACATTTAGTAAGCTTTTGAAAGTCTCTTATTCAGCTAAGAATTGGTAATAGTTTGGAAGTTTATTTTGTTGTAATGTGCATGTATAGAAAGGAATAAAAAACAAGTTTGCATTTTTATAGTGTCTTTCATAGCCTCAGGAAGTCTCCTGATTTGCAGCCAGTGAAATACTTCAGGAGTATAAATACATTTAGAGGTGTGACAAGCATATATTTATCAGGCTATTTTATTTATTAAACGTTGGTGTGCATATAAATGCATTAGTTATTGCCTCTTACCTACAGCTGGCCACAGAAAATTGGACTCAAGGAATGAAAGTCTTTTTTTTTAGAAGAAGTATATGCTTTTTAATGCTGACATATCAATCACTGTGTAAATGTGATTTAATTACCATTTGTCAGCACAGGTTGAACACAGTCCCATCTATTGGAATCATCAAACAAACTCAGCTGTTGAGCAGAGACCTTCTGATATGAACTGCGTAGGTGAAAAATAGAAAGATAACTCTCCCAAGTTCAGAATTGTAACTTGTTTCCAATCCTCTTCTTTAAAAAAAAGACTTGCCTATGTTTTTAACAAGACATTCCGGTATTGAACATCCAGCGCATTAGTAAAAAGTTTCTTAATGCATGTCTCTGAAATTCCCATAACTTTGTTGTGTGTAGCCTGTTTTTTACACAGTGTGGTCCTTTTAAGATTACAGTGTGGCTATGTATGTGAGCATCTTAAAGGTAATATTGATTGTGTGTGGGTTTTTTTGTTGCCTGTATGATTGTTGATTGGTTGTGCACCTGTGCAGTTTAGAGGAGGAAACATTGCACATGTCTATATAAAAAGAAAAGAAGCTTGCATTCCTGGCATGGAACTATACTGCCATTCCTTTATGTCAATGGATCAAAAATCTAAAGCACTCTTTCAAACAACACTCTCGGTCTACATTCACCAGATGATCGGCAGAGATTAAAGAAGGCAGCTCACCACCATCTTCTTGAATGCAGGCTGTGACAGCAAACTCAATTCTCAAGAATAAAACTGATAAACCAGTTACCGGATACTGCCACCTATTGTTCACGTGGCTTTACTGGTTTGTTCAGTAAAATTAAACATAATAACATCATGGTGTTTGGCTCTGCTGCCTCAGTGCAAGGGACCCAGGTTCAATTCTGGCCTTGGGTGTGGAGTTTACACTTTCTCTCCTTGTCTGTGTGGGTTTCCTCTGGCTGTTCTTGTTTCCTCCCATAGTTGAAAGATGTGCAGGTCAGGTGGATTGGCCATGATAATTTGTCCTTTACTGTCTGAAGTTGTGTAGGTTAGGGGGATTAGTGGGATAAATATGTGGGGTTACAGGGATGCTCTCTTGGAGAGTCACTACAGACTCGATGGGCTGAATGGTCTCCTTCTGCACTTAGGGATTCTGTGATTTTATATAGTCGCTAGTGGTGGAGGGAAAATTGGGAATGCACAAGAGGCCAGAATTGGAGGAGCACATATATCTTGAAGGGTTTGTAGGACTGAAGGATGTTCGAAATCAGGCAAGGATACAATGGAAAGTTTCTTTTGATCTGTAATTAGCAATGTGTTAGATCTTTTAAAAACTCTGAAACTATTTTGTCACAGATATATTTTGTTGATCAGATATATCCAACTTCCAAACCATGGATTAAATGCATTTCTGTCCCATTCTATTTCATTACGTTTCACCAGACTAAAATTATTAATCTGGTATTCTGTTTTCTTATTTTTGACACAGTGATTGACACGTTAGGTCATTGATCTATTCTAGATGGCCTACTGGTGAAAGATGGGACTGGAGCATAGCTTTTATTTACAAAGACACCGATTGCAAACATCCACCTCCAAAGTCAGCACCATTTTCAGTCTGTTTTCTACTTATAGGAACAGAAGTGAATGCCTAGTTAATATTCACTTGCTGAACACCTTTAACAATGAAACATTCTATCTAAAGGCAGGCATTTTACCTATTTCCCTTGTTTCATTTTTTTAAACTTCCTATGTTATTGCAGTGCTGCACAGTTGTGTTACTCCAAGGTCCCAGTAGAATTCTCCGAGTGGTAGGAAGTCGAATGATACTTCTCACACACCAACCAGTTTCAGCTCACTATATGAGCTGTCTCCATTTGAGCACTCGACTATTCTCCAACCATCTTCTCCCTTGCCTGGTTTGGCAAACTGGGGAGCTGCTCTCTAAGGAGCTTCTTCATGGCTAATTTTAGAATACAAAGAAATCCTACAATACCAGTTTAAAATCCAAACAGGTTTATTTGTAGCAGATGCCACCAGCTACAAATAAACCTGTTTGGACTTTAAACTGGTGTTGTAGGATTTCTTTGTGTTCTATCTCAGTCCAATGCCAGCATCTCCATATCATTAATTTTAGAATATCATAGGAAGAGCCCCAGGAATGAGGTGACTAGATTCTCCTTAACCCAGGTAGCTCTTTCCCTCGCATCACGTTCTCACTATTCTCAATTAATGCTTTAAAAGCAAAAATGCTAATTACTCAGGACTAGTTGGAAAACTGCCAAACCAGAGAGTAGAGGGAGGCGGAGGAAAGGAAAGGTGAACATGATGAGGATGGGTGGTGACAGGATAGGCAAGTATTGCAGCACGGTGAGTATAAAGACAGAAGTCTAATGGAAAATCATAGTCATAGAGTCATAAAAGTTTACAGCATGGAAACAGACCCTTCAGCCCAACTTGTCCGTGCTGCCCAGTTTCTAACCACTAAGCTAGTCCCAATTGCCTGCATTTGGCCCATATCTCTCTATGCCTATCTTACCCATGTAACTCTCTAAATGTTATTTTTAAACGACAAAATTGTACCCATCTCTACTATTGTTCCTGGCAACTTGTTCCAGATGCTCACCACCCTCTGAGTGAGTGAAAACATTGTACCTCTGGACACTTTTGTATCTCTCCCCTTTCACCTTAAACCTATGCCCTCTCATTTTAGGCTCCTCTACTTTTGGGAAAAGTTGTTGACTATCTAACTGACCTATGCCCCTCATTATTTTATAAACCTCTATAAAGTCATGTCTAAGCCTTCTACACTCCAAGGAAAAAGGTCTCAGTTTATCCAGCTCTCCTTATAACTCAAACCATTAAATCCTGGTAGCATCCTAGTAAATCTTTTCTGCATTTTTGTTTAATAATATCCTTGGAAGAAATTATGGAGGAAAGCAGCCCATGCTGGTGGAAGCAGTATATTTAACTATAGAACCACCCAGAAAACAAATTTTGATGTGTTACATGTCACTTGCTGTTGGAAGAAAAATATGCAAACCATATTTAAAAGCAATACCCAGCTGTGACATTACAACACAAGAAATGATTGACAAAAGCGGTATTTACTTTGCATTGTGTGGGTTGTCTTCCTGTTGGAACAGTTACCTCCAGTGTTGGGTACTTGGATATTTTTGCATTTAATTACATGATGCTCAAAATAAGAGCATTTCTGCTAATAGAATGGTCACTGCATTCCCTTGTCACATTTTCTATAACCATCTGATACCTAGATGCATACATTTTCTCCTGTCTTGCTATTTTCTCTGGCACGGCATACCATTATTTTGATCCATTAAGTTTGGCAATTTTAAAAATATAAATGCGTACTTTGAATTCACAGCAAGATTTCAATAAATATGAGATATCTCAGTTAATTGAGAGGGACATTTGTTTGCTATTGAGAAACAGTCAAAGAACTTTGATGGTGCTGTTAACAACAGGTATCTCAAGTAACATAGACAATTAATGTTACTTTGTTCCTTACATTCACAGGGTGACATAAAAGGCTACCTGCGTAGCCAACAGCAGGAGCAAAGCCCCCATGTTTCAGAGCTGCTTCAGAGGATGGCATGTGAGATTACTGCTGGGCTCGCTCACCTACACAAGCACGGTTTCGTACACAGGTATAATTTCTTTTGTTAAACTCTACATCACAGTACTCTTTTGAGATGATTCCTCAAAGTAATGATGACTTTGTTTCCCTTTTTACGAAAAGTACGTTTTGAGATTAATCTTAAACAATTAGGTAACAGACCATTGGAGAAATATCAAGCAATCTGCAGAAATGGGGGTCTGTCTTGAAGTATATCAGAAAGCCTGGTAGAAAGAAACACAATGTAGAGATGCCGGCGTTGGACTGGGGTAAACTCAGTAAGAGTCTGGCAACACCAATTTTATCATCGATCGACAGTTCCGACATGCCACAGCGATAAACCGCACTGACCTTCTCAGAAGACGAACACGGGACACGGTGGACAGAGTACCCTTTGTTGTCCAGTACTTCCCTGGAGCAGAGAAGCTATGACATCTTCTCCGGAGCCTTCAACATATCATTGATGATGATGAACATCGCGCTAGGGCCATTCCCACCCCCCCACTTCTTGCCTTCAGACAACCGCGCAACCTCAAACAGATCATTGTTCGCAGCAAACTACCCAACTTTCAGGAGAACAGTGACCACAATACCACACAACCCTGCCACAGCAACCTCTGCATCGACATGGATGACATCATCAAACACGAGAATACCATTCACCAGGTACACGGTACATACTCTTGCAACTCGGCCAATGTTGTCTACCTGATATATTGCAAGAAAGGATGTCCCGAAGTATGGTACATTGGGGAGACCATGCAGACACTACGACAGCGGATGAATGAGCATCGCTGGACAATCACCAGGCAAAACAGTTCCCTTCCTGTGGGTGAACACTTCAGCGGTCACGGGCATTCGGCCTCCGACCTTCGGGTAAACGTTCTTCAAGGTGGCCTTCACGACACACGATGGCGCAGAGCCGCTGAGCAGAGAATGATAGCCAAGTTCCGCACACATGAGGACGGTCTTAACAGGGATCTTGGCTTCATGTCACACTATCTGTAACCCCCATGACTTGCCTGGCTTAGCAAAAAACCTCACTCATTGTGCTGTCTGGAGACAATACACATCTCTCTAACCAATGCTCAGGGTTCCCTTCACCTACATTGTTAGCCACTTTAAGACTTGAATAGCAGGTTAGGTGTAAGGATTCGCATTCTAATCAGCAATCTCTGTGCTGATGTGTGTGCTATTGCAGACCAGAACACTGCATTTGCCTGACGAAGGCGAAAGTCGAAAGCTTGCAGATTTACTATCAAATAAATCGGTTGGATTTAAAATTGGTGTTGCCAGACTCTTACTGAGAAAGAAACACGCCACTCAGCCCAATTATACTGAATTTTCTAGATTTATCTACAAATCCATCTACACTGACTGTAGAATATTCCTTCTGTTTTGACATCAAGGTTTTTTTGTTTTTAAGTAAAAAGTCAAGTTAAGTACTTTAAATCTGTTAATTCATGTCAGATGGGGTATGTAAGTAATGCATTGAAAGATCTTGATTTAAGAATTATTAATTTTACAAACCAGCTTAGTACTGCATTCTGAAACTCTTCTGTAATTCTTGGGTAATTTGGCATTATAAGATGCCCATGAACTGCCTTATGGATGTGGCCAACTTGACTTCACTTACCAGAGCTAAAGATTCTTGTAATTTATTTTTGTCAGGGTCGGGGAGAAGGTGAGGAACAAAATTTATGAAGATGAATTGAAAATGGCAGTAGTTTGACTAATGTCTTTGTTCAAAGTACATGGTGAATAGGTGCAAGCAAACGGTTCACTGTTGTTTTGTGTAAACTCTTTATACATAGTTAGATTTGGGAACTAAGAAAAATTTTCTACCCAAAAAAACTGTGTGCTGAAAAATGTTCGCTAATTTTGAGTGCTTTTCTCCTGTTGCACAGATGATTAGCCACTTGAATAGTGTGCTATAAATGTCTGTATATTTAATGCTATACATTCGATGGGTAATTATGTTGTCAACCAAGGTGTTGATCTGTGTTATTGGTACAAAACAAGACCAAGAGGTGTGAACCATAGATTTTTAAAAAAATCTGTAGTAAGTTCTTGTCTGCCAAAACTTACGTTGACAAATATTAAAGCCTGGGCCTGGATCTGAAGTATTTGCTCTTCAACTAACCTTATGTATTCAACATAATTGGAATAAAACACAGCTGATTAAATTACACTATTCCCATAAATGTTCTAACTCTCTGGCCACTACCGCCAAAATATGATGAGCATACAGTTTAATGCAACGGGTTAGTTTATTAGGATTTATTAGGATGCATTAAAGCAGGAGTTTTAGATTGGCATAGATCTCTCCAATGTTAAATGGCATTTCTACTACCAGTTGATAGAGTTTCACATCTTTGCGCAGTGAATGAATGATAGCTCTTTCGCAACTTTTTCTAATCTGTTGCAGCCTTTTTTCCAAAGATTATTTTTATAAAATTTTCAAAAGCATTTGATAAACTATCTTCGAAGCTTAAATTTTGCCTGAAATAGCCCATTGTGCATGATGTGTTCATTTATTTTAGCAATTAAAAGATTTGCCTACTCCTTAACAGAGGAGTTGGAATTTTTGTTTTAATAAACTGCACAAATTAGGTATGTCTGAAAGGTTCTAATGTATCATGCTGTAACGATCCAACCCCTTCCCCGAATGCACGGCCAGTTACTACTACCCCCACAATCCACCCACTTATTACAGTTTTGATTACTTTGCCATCTGCTCCTAAAACCTGCAGTGGAAAGCCATTCTCTTCCCGGATGTTGGACTAACTGGGTTGCCATAACAAGTGTTCATTTCTGGCAACAATATCCTGCTGCTGTCTGAGTATGTGGAAAAGCTCCAGCATCAGTGATTTTGTTGCTGGTGGTGAATTAAAGCAGCTAAAAGTTATTGCTGTTGCCCTTTACGCTGATCAACTATTTTAGAGAATACACAGATGTATTCCAATTGATGTAGGAAATGTAGAAAAAGGTTATTCTACTTGATTAAAATTTGTTAACTTCACAGTACAGATGGTTAAGTAATTTCACTATAATTGAGACCTCTTAATATGTAGATTATTAATATTGCATTTACAAATTCATAGAAATCTGTGATATGTAAGCATTCATTCAGCATATTTATGGAGCTGCACACATAAGGCACTCTGTTCATGTCAAGGTTTGTTTATAAGATTTATTATTTGTTTAAAGGCTGTGTTTTTATTTAAATGTCAATCTTTCAAGCAAGCAGTGACAGTTTGATGGATGGATGTTAGTAAATGTTAGACCCTACTCTTGCTCCAGTTATGGAGTGAGTTCACAGCGCAGACGGCTGGGAATGAAGTCCCATATCCGCTGCTTATAACACTGAAAGAATAATTCAGATCCATCCTCATACTCTTAATGAGAGCGAGCACATCACGGCTCATTTGGTTGGCTACAAGTTTGCGTTGAATCATAGAATGGCCGTAGCACAGATGGAGGTCATTCAACTGTTGAGTTCTCTGCAACACTACGTTAGGTAGGTCTACTCTCATCGCCCTGTAGTTTTCTTTTCCTTCAGGTGCTTATCTAATTTTCTTTCTTGAAAGCCATCATTGAATCTACCTCCACCACACTCGCAGACAGAATATTCCAAATCCTAACCACTCTCCACTTAAGATTTTTCCCTTGTAACCTCCATGTGCTTTGCCAATCACTTCAAACCTGTGATCAGAACAGTTTATCTCTATGTATTTTTAGACTTCTCATGATTTTGAAATTTGACCAGTCATCCTGCATCAAAGGATAGAAAGTGCATTTATGAAGCACTTTATCACATCTCAAAATTCTGAAAGTACATCAGGTAATTCACTTTGACATGCAATGACTGTTATGTCAGCAAACATGGCAGCCAGTGTGTACACAACACAGGTGAGTGATCAGTTAATCTGTTTTTGGTGGTGCCAATTAAAGGAGGAGTATTGAACTGGCCATTAGATGAATCTAGTAGAAGGCCATTTAATCCATCATGCCTGTGCAGGAACAAATCAATTAGTCCCACTCCCTTATAATAAAGCAGAAAATGCTAGATGCTCTGAGTAGGTCTGATAGTACCTGTGGAGCGAGAATAGAGTTAATATTTTGAGTCTGGATGTCCCTTAGTCAAAGTCCCTTGCCTGACAAGGGAATCCCATTCCCTTGCTCTTGCACCATTCTCCTTTTTCAAGAATATATCCAATTCCAATTGAATATATCCAATTGGCTGGCAGATAGAAGACAGAGGGTGGTGGTTGATGGGAGATATTCATCGTGGAGTTCGGTGACAAGTGGTGTGCCTCGGGTCTGTTTTGGGGCCCCTGCTGTTTGTAATTTTTATAAATGATCTGGATGAGGGTATTGAGGGATGGATCAGTAAATTTGCTGATGACACTAAAGTCGGTGGAGTGGTAGATAGTGAAGAGGGGTGTTATAGTTTACAGAGTGACTTGGACAAGTTGCAGAGCTGGGCCGAGAGGTGGCAAATGGAGTTTAATGTGGAAAAGTGTGAGGTAATGCACTTTGGCAGGAACAATAAATGTGTAGAGTATAGGGCTAATGGTAGGCTCTTAATAGTGTTGAGGAACAGAAGGATCTTGGTGTATGTGTCAATAGATCCCTGAAAGTAGGCAGTCAAGTGGATAAAGTTGTTAAGAAGGCATATGGAGTCTTAGCTTTTATTGGTAGGGGGATTGAATTTAGGAGCCGCAGCATCATGTTGCAACTGTACAAAACTCTAGTGCGGCCGCACTTGGAGTATTGTGTGCAGTTCTGGTCCCCACATTATAAGAAAGATGTGGAGGCATTGGAGAGGGTACAGAGGAGGTTTACCAGGATGTTCCTGGTATGGAGGGCAGGTCCTATGAAGAGAGGTTGAAGGATTTGAGGTTGTTTTCGTTAGAAAGGAGGCGGCTAAGATGGGATCTTATTGAAGCATATAAGATGATTAGAGGTTTAGATAGGGTGGACAGTGATAGCCTTTTTCCTAGGATGGAGAAAGCTAGCACTAGGGGACACAGCTTTAATTAAGGGGTATGAGTTATAGGACGGATATCAGAGGTAGGTTCTTTACTCAAAGAGTGATTAGGGAGTGGAATGCCCTGCCTGCAGCTGTTGTAGTTGCGCCAAGTTTGGTGGCGTTTAAGAGGTTAATTGATAAGTATATGGAAGAGAAGGGAAAGGTTTAGTTTGGAGGGGCATTGCTTTTTATTTTGGTCGGCACAACATCGAAGGCCGAAGGGCCTGTTCTGTGCTGTAATGTTCTATGTTCCTTTTCTGAATAGAGCCATGGGATCTTTAGCATGCATTTGAACAGTGGGGTAGATGGTATCTCAGTTTAATGTCTGAAATGATATCACTTATAGCACATGGGGTTTGACCAGTGCATTTTAAAATCTCCAGTAGTGCAACATGACTTTTATCAAACTTTTGATGTAAGGACATGTCCCAAGGCACTTCACAGGAGAATTCTAAAACAAAGTATATGAGAATTATTGAATTCGATCATTAAAAATCATGGTCAAAGAGTCAGAGTTCAAGAAGCCCCTTAAGGTGGGGGAGGTGTAGGGAGGGAATTCCAATATTGGAGTCCAGGAAACTGAAAACTCATCCACCATTGGTGGAGCAATTACTGAGAATTCAATTGTTTGGAGGATTGTGGAGTTGAGGAGATGGGGACGAATAAAGCTACAGAGGGATTTGAAACACAAGAAGGATAATAGTTTTAAATCAGACCAGATTGTACAGTTGAGTCCTGGAGTAAGACTTGGTACCAATCATATTCTAACCATGATGTGGTTTTGCTGTCAGTTAAGTTAACCTACCATGAATACTTTGTATATACAATGAGGGTATGAAGAAAATCATTTTGCATGGCAGTGATTTGATTTGACTTATTATTGTCATATGTATAAGCATATAGTGAAAAATATTGTTTCTTGCACACTACAGATAGAGCATATTCATAGAGAAAGAAACGAGAAAGTGCAAAATATGGTGTTACAGTCATAGTAGTGTGTCCAGAGATCCAGGGCAAGATCTGGGCACCCGGGTTCAAAACCCACCATGGCAGAAGATGAAATTTGAATTCAATGAATATGAGGAATTCAAAAATGAATGAAAACCATGAAATTTTTGCTGATTATCATAAAACCCATCTGGTTCACTAATGTTCTTTAGAAAAAAAATTGGCTGTCCTTACCTGGTCTGGCTGACATGTGACTCCACACTCTTAGCAATGTGTTTGACTATAAAATGCCCTCTGAAATGTATGATAGTTAGAGACGGGCAATAAATGCTCAGCCCAGCCAGCAACACTCACATCCTGTAAATGAATGAAAAAATACTTTTGTTACTTAAGTGTATGTTACACATTGCATTGTCAAAATGCTCAGGTTTTAATGTGCAGTGGTCAGCCAGACCCTACTTGGAGTTGCATTTAATTCTGGTCTCTGAGCTCTATTTCCCATTGCAACGGGTCTGTAATCCTTTGTAATAGGAAGACATGGAAAAGCATACTTCAGCAGAGTAATGCACAAACGCAAACTTTGTTGATCAGATTTAGTTAAAGTAAGTCATATCACACTGCTCGATCTTCTCAGCTGTCTCTTGGAATCGAGAATGCTTGTTTTCACTCTGATTTGATGAGTTCTGAAATGGCTGATAAGTTCAATGCATGCTCTACTGACTATATCAAACATGGAGCAGGTGGTGGATTGAGTAGTTGGGTTGTTGAAAAATTTGTGCTCTCTCTCTCTCTCTCTTTCGCTTCAAGTTTGCCTGTGCACAATCCTAACAAAATGTCTCTGTGTTCTCCATTTTGGTTGGTCACAAGCTAGGGTCTCCCATGAGTTGGTGGGCATATTTGACCATTTCAGGGATGCCTTGAGAACATTTCTAAAATATTTCCACTGTCCTAGAGTCCTGAATTCAAGGTAGAGCAATTGCTTCAGGGCTCTGCTGTCAGGCATATGGATGACATTCCACGCAGTGAAGCTGGTTTTGAGTGATTAGTGCCATAATGTTGGCATTGTGGCTTGAGAGAGAACGTGCTGTTGGACTGCCTTTCTTACTATCAGATATGGAGGATCTTGCTGGTGGTATTCCAGCAGTGCTTTGAGGTACCTGTTGTAGGTTGACCAAGCCTCTGAAGTGTATGGGAGTGTAGCAATCACTGCTTCCTGGTAAACCAATCATTGGTCCTACCCCCTTCTCACTTGCTAGCTAACCTCATGGTTCTCCCCGAGTGATGGAAGGTTTAGATGATGCTGACTAAAATGCTTCAGCCTACTCACAATTTAGGAGTTCTGCTGGTGTGAGTGTTTCTGGATGTGAGGTATGAAGTATATTGGGCAATAGTAAAAGGATTTTCCTCTGCTTAAGATATGTAAAGGACAAGCCATAAGTGCTAGATGCTGAACACTGGTCACACAATATACCATCTGATGTATAGTGATGACCAATATTTCAATTGTCTATTTCAGTTTGAGCACCAAAGCTGGTGGCAGAAGTAATGCAAAATAGCCTTAGGAAATGCAAAATTTGGAATCCCTCTAGATTTGGATTGAATTGCTGGTTGTAATTTTTTAAAAAGCACGTATTGAATCGTGAAAAAAATGTTGCCAATATTGTAGCGATCTCAGAATTTAATCGGAATTATAATGGTGTTGTTTTAATTGAAATTTGCCTTAGGAGAACTACAAATTGAGAACACTCCTGAAGGGATGTGTATAAGGATTCTAGAACAGATCAAATGTTTGTGTGCTTCATTGAATAGGGCTGATTTCTCTTTCAAATAGACACACATTAAAGCTGCTGAATACTAGAATTCAAGCTGCCAGTTTTACACTATAATAGTAAACAATAGTATCCAATTCTGACCAATAAATATTTATTTGACAATATTGATGGATCATCACAAAGAATTGGACAGGACAATCTTTACAGTGCTCGTTTTCGGCTACATCTTTGACTAAACGTTTTGTCATCTGATCTAATCTTTCCTTCCATGGCTCAATGTTCAACTTTGTTATCTCTTTCGTGAAGCACCTTGGAACAATTTAATGCATTCAAGACACTACCAGAAATATGTTTTTGGTTCGACATCTGGTTCTGTTCTTCAGTAAGGCTACTTGGAACTGAATTGCAACCTAGCTAATTCTGTCACTTCCGTTATAGTAATTTATTTAGGTTGTTAACACAAAAGTTTCTGAACTGTTGGGAAACTTTCTACTTGATGTACAAAGGACCTTGTAAATCAGTATCTTGTTTACAATATAATTGTGGCTTTTGTGAAAAGCAAAGTATTTCTAATTTTACCTACTTTTATTGTAAGTGGTTGAAGTGAGAATTGAGTCTTCCCTTGTTATACACCCCTCACTTCTGCCACAAGATGGCAATATAAACTGATCTGCACTTCAATAGACATCAAACATTTATCAAAGTTGTTGTTGTTAATGAAATATCTAAAGAAAATGCTGGATCCTGCTGTTCCATACAAAACTGAAGATGACTGATGCTGGAACCAGGAGGGTGTGGATGATCCTTCTAACACACCAGATACAAGAGCCAGAATGTTGCAGGCAGTATGTGCGCAACTTATATATATCCATATGTGAATGAAATTCTCCTTGTGGTAGGTGTGAATCTGAATCCCACAATGGTGGAAAGGCAGACTGTGAGCCGACAGTAAGATGAGATCAGGTTGTGTACCAGAGACATCTTAATATGAAGCCCACAACCCTTGAGTTAATAAATAAAAAAAAAGGTCTGATCATAGCTGACATATAGAACTGAAAATACACAAGCTTATTCTTAAAAAGGTGTTTTTTTTTAAAAAAAATGCTGAAACTTAGAAATTTATGGCTCTCTCCTGCTCGTTTCTCACATTAGTTAACAAAAGCTTGTGAGTTCTAGTCTCTTATATAGGCAGTCTTGATTAGGAGCTCTCTAGGAACAATTGGAAGCTGAGCATATCTCCACAAAACAAGCAGTAAATTAGAAGGCACATCTGCTCAGGCTGCTCTCTGAATTAAACGAGTTGCATTTTTATAACCTTTTTAATGCAGTAAACATCCCAAGGAGTGTTATCAAACTAAACTGAGCAACATATAGAGATATTAAGACAGATATCAAAACTCCTGCCTTTTGATTGCACTGGGTAAGTTCTGCGACATTTCGAGAACAATGAAAGGTGCTATAGAAATTTAAGTTCCTTCTTTCTTGGTTTCTAAACACAATTTTATTTTGATTGGAATAGCAGAATAAACAGATAACAACTTCTGATCAGTTCTGAGGCAATAATATCATTCTAACTGTAGCATTTATTGGAGCAGCATTATAATTTTATGTATAACCTTGAGAAGGTTTTTTGTGATGCGCTGCACATCTACGTCGTTCTTTTACCATGTCTCAAGAAAATATTAATCATCAAGAACCATGTGCAATTCAAAATTATTGCCAGAATGCAGTTGTTCGCTGGATCTACAACAAAGCATTTTTACTTCACCAGTAAGTTCATTTCATTGCGGTAATAATTTGATTCTCTGCCAAAGTATTAGAGATACTAATGTTTCGAATGATCTTCCTGAAAAAAATTGCCTGTGTTCTTAATCAGTGGTGTTAGTGCAGTGTTGGTTATTTTTATACTTTGTGTTCTTTGCATGAGTATTACTAAATAAATAATCTGTAGATTTGTCCTGAATAATAGCTATTTTAAGATGTTTATTAATTTTCTGAAAATTGCTCAGCTAAGTTATTACATTGATGCTGTGGATCCTAGCTGAAGAAGTCAACATCCTTGGGTAATTGGTGATTTAATTTTTAGAAAAGCTATTAGCAAATTCTTGTTAAGAGGTATGATCTATCTGGAGTGAACTAAGGGATGAGAACTAATGATCCATCCAGAGTGAAAAGGGGTGCTGCAATTCGATATTACGTACTATGCGCAACAATAACATTTCCTGTTAACTACCACCCACTTGGGAATCTTACCCTCTTGGGAATCTTAAATATTTGTATTTTGTATCTTCTAATGACGCCTGGTGTGAGCAAAGCTAGTGTTGGAATACTTGAGAGTCAGATTGTGTCCTGTTCGATTATGAGGATAATTATTACATTGAGAAGCTATTGATTGAATATGTTCAACAGTTTTTACTGACATTTATTTCTCTTCCGCTTCATTCCTTTTCCTCCTTTGTGCATTGCTCCTGCATTGATACCATCTCCTCACCAGTGACTTAGCACTACGGAACTGTTTTCTCACGACAGACTTGACTGTAAAAATCGGTGATTATGGGATAGGATTCAGCCGTTACAGGGTAAGCAATTTGTTAATTTTTCACATTTGCTGGTTATTTCGGTGCTACTCTGGAAGTGTATCTCTTGATGGCAACAAGGCTTATTGTGGTTTTGGTCTAAATTCCGCATTGTTCATGTAGCATGAATCATTCCTTTTATTTACGTGTAGCTGATTCAGCTGAGTATGGATAAATGTATCAGCAAGTGGTGTTAAGGTACACTTACAAATGTTGACTATATTCCAATGATTTGTTAATTATGCATTTGGAGACCATCACAGAAGATTTCCACTTTACGGACGGCAGTGATGAATGCTGCACCTTTTTCTGGATGGCATTTTTAAACACAACGATTTTCCACTCGGTACATGTATTTGCCTCTCAAAAATTATTATTGGTATTGAACTACTTCTGGACTCAATGTTATTGTTATAATTGATGAGATACCATTGGTGTTAGATTAACAGTGTGATTGAAAATGCCTCTTGGGAGCTAGACTTTAATTTCCAGCCAAGGGTAGATAAAAATCATATATCAGGTGACAAAAAGACGTCGCATGTGATGAGCAAACTGCTTACTATGGAGTGTGGTGCTTTTGGAATATTAACTAACATCTAGCCTAATGTTAATAAAAATCCTCGAGACATAAAAATGCATTTACTTGTTCACATCTGTGAAAAATTCAAAAGTTATTACAGCATGCAGTTACATCTTTGGATCTTAAGTGTGATCCATAATAGCAACCTCATCTGCATAAAATGTTTCGTAGGTTATGGGGAGCAAAAAATGTAAATAACATTTGACCAAATTTGTTCTCTGGCCTCTGCTGTCTCATTCTCCTGAGTGGAGCAGGATGCATAGTTACTGAACTACATATATATTTAAATTCTTCTCTGTTTTATGAAAAAAAATCTGTACTTGCATTTCTGGCTCATTTTCCAGTGTACAAAAATGCATTTGTTCATGAAAGTTGGTTTTCGTTACATACAATTTCTGTGAAGTGGGCTACTGGGGTTAAATTTTCTGTGTGAAACACTTCTTTGTTTTTGACAATTGTTAGATACCTAAGGCAAAACTTACAGTATGAAATGTGATGCACATTATTTCACTGCAAAACAAATGCAGTGAAATTCCCTTCACCACCATCACCCTCCACCTGCAACCTTGGGTTCATTTTGGTGCCTGATTCTATTCCAAATTCTACCATAGTACAAACAAACCCACCATATCACAATGTAGATTTGTGATATGGTAGTAGGAAAGCAGCTCTGATGTGACAAATCTTAACTTAGAAATGATCAAATTTATTCAAATTCAAAGTATTAGCTTAAAAAATAGATTGGAATTTTTTTTAAAAATCACGCTGCCCCCTCGTCCCCAAATCTGGCATGGCTCATATTCTTCAAATGTATTTCAGTTTCTAGTGAAAAGTTACTAATGGATGTACTATAGATTCCCCACAATGCATAAAGAGGCCATTTAGCCCATCAAGTATGCACAGACTCTTCAAAAGAGTATCCCACCCTGCACATGTTTGCACTATGGGAAGAAACAAAAGCACCTGGAAGAAAACGTGCAAACTCCACAGAGGCATTCATCCAAGGCTGGAATCGTACGCAGGTCCTTGGCGCTGTGAGGCAGCAGTGCGTACCAGTGATTCACTCCCTTTTCAGGCAACACTCCAGATCATCATGACTTGTTACATTATTTTTTCCTCATGTTGCCTCTGGTTCTTTTATCAATAATATCCAATCTCTGCCCTCTGGTCACTGATCATTCTTCCACTGGAAATAGTTCCTCCGTGTTTACTCTATCAAAACATGTCATAATTTTGAGCAATCCTTTTAAATTTCCACTTTTTTTAAATCTAAAAATAGGAGGATTATATCGTAAGTAATGATGGTCAGTACATTCCTCTGCGATGGATTTCACCTGAGCTTGTGGGTGATGTCTATGGGAGCATGGTGGTAGCAGAACAGACGAGACGCAGCAATATCTGGTAAGCCTACACTGCTCCTGATTTTGATGTGATCTATAATTGTTCCTTATCTGCTGCATACAAAGGTTATTTTATGTCACCCAAGCAGAAAACTCAGTGTTGACAGCACATAGAAGGGCATAAGATGGCTGAGCCGGGACTTTGCCGTTTAATCGTTCTTGTGATTTCAAAACAAAATTCCATTTTAACAAAAACAAAACAATCTGGATGCAAGAAGTCTGAAAAATAAAGCAAAATTGTTGAAAGTACTCGACAGGTCAGTTAGCATCTGTAGGCAGAAAGAATTGTTCTTTCTATTCTGGGTCAACCTGAAAGTTTAACTTTGTTTCTCTCCACTGATGGTGCCTAACCTGCTGAGTTTTTCCAGTATAACCATGTACGTTAGGACCTTTCATTCGTGTTCTTATAAAATGTTTTGAACAAAACATTATTGATTTTTTTGAAAAAGCAAGTGGTGCAGGTGTAATGTGGCAGTTTGTGCTTCGTTTTGAGTGACAATGAAGTAACCCTCTCTTCCTTTTTGTAGGTCATTGGGTGTTGTGTTGTGGGAGTTATTTGAGAGTGCCAACCAGCCTTACATGCACCTTTCCGACAAAGAGGTGCTAATCTTTGTTATAAAGGAACAGCAAATTAAACTCCCCAAGCCACGGCTGGAGTTGACTCACTCTGACAGATGGTAATTGCTTGGTTTTTATAGCTGTATATGTTTTTGTTGAAAAGTAATTCTGTTTTACCTGTGTTAGTCATAGGGTTTATGTAGACAAGGCCCTGTTGCCAAGAGACAAAGATGCATGATACTTTATTTTGACGTAAAATGCCTGCATGCATATTTTTGACTCTGCAAATTTAGAAGTATATTAAACATATCTGTGCTTCAGAGTGAATCTGTGTCAATGTAATAAGATTGGAACTGCTATTATACCATTGTGCCTGCAGTAAGGTTTTGGTGGGAAAAGGTCTCTGTTTAAAATGTAACCAGGCAGTGAGAGGTGCAATATATTATTCAAGTTGACGTTTGGAACTCGGTTTCTGGCAATTGCTTGTTTAGATTGAAAACTTGTTATACAAAAGTGGTTCTACATCATCGATGATCTCCTGTTGTAACGCTTATAAATTTTACACTGGGGTTACAAGAACTAAGAGAATGTTGTTTCAATATGAATCGACACACAATATTGCTTGTGTTTGTGGAGCTAATACTGTTCATGTACAGTAAACTGTTTGAAATTGAACACATATAGCACATCTGTCCACATTATCGACATAACAGTATAACATAAACAGTGTTGATTCATAAAAGTGTAAGTAGTCAAGGGTTTGCATTGGAATTCTTGCATGTTAGTATCTATTGTGTCAATGCATTGAGAGTTGTTGCCAACTTGAGAAAGAAGCTTGCAGTCAGGTTGCACTATATTGTTATCTGATGTTTTTCATCCACGCACTCATGCTATCTCTATGGACAAACTGCCTAAAGTGAAAAAAGGACATTTATCTCTGACCTTTAAAAGCAATCAAACAATCCAGGAGACCACAATGACAAGGAGTCACAATCACCCCACAGTGGTCATCTAACTGCATTTAGGAATATCAACCTCACTTGAACTCATTTAGTTCCCTTATGAATGTTTGGCGCCAGTTTGCACACATCGTATGAGCTGACAACTTGTTCTTTCTGGGACAGAGAATGTCTTCTGATTCTATTTACGTTCTATTGTTCATGGAAATTCTGCTCATGTTCCTTAGAGCTTCCAATTTGCCTGAATCAAATAACTTATTCACATGAACAAGATCTAATTTGCGTTGTTATCTGGGGTCTGTATTTTATCACCATGTGAGGCGCAAGCAACATTCAGCAGTATTAGAGATGCTTTATTCTACTTCACTGTCCAGGAAAATTGAGTTGGGAAAACTAACCAGACTTTCCACCTAAGGCCATCTGCCAGTGATTCCCTACTAGAGTGTCTGCTTACAATAGATTTGTCTTTTTCTCACTCCCTTACCCTCCTGTCGGACCTCACCGTTTAAATTCACAAACAATGTTATAATTGTATAGGTGATCATTGGGGAAATTGTTGGTATCTTTGGAAGCAAGAGATGAACCAAAACGGGAGAAATACTAACAGGAATATTTCAGTAGGGATATTTCTTATATTTCTGCAGTAGATAAAACAATTTTACCCAAGGAGTGATTAGAAAAATTGCTGTCCACAGACCCCTGCTAGAGTGTCCAACCATAAGCTTCAGTTAAGATGGTAGTTTAATAAAATATCTTATAGCATGAATATAATTCAATGGTCACTTCTTTAATAACTAATATCTGTCTTGCAGGTATGAAGTTCTGCAGTTCTGTTGGTTAGCTCCAGAAAAGAGACCAGCTGCCGAGGAGATCCACAGGCTGCTAACTTACCTCCGCATGCAAAGTCAAAAGGAATGTGAAGATGACTTTGAAATGAGATGGAATGCACTGAAGTCCAGCAATAGCAATCGGCAAGCTATGGCAAATAATTCATCTTTTCCAATCCTGGAGCATTTTGTTGCTGAGCGTCTGAACCAGGAAATGGATGATATCCTAACAGTTACTGAAACAAGTAAAGGATTAAATTTTGAGTATGTATGGGAGACTGCTAAACTTGACCATTTTGAAGACCATGTGCAGGGAACTGATGGAGCAAAGGTAAACTACCAAAGCATCTTCTACCCTACATGCGCTTTTGAGAAAAGCGGTTTCTCAATAGTTCAGACTCATTCAGATGATAAATTCATAAGAAAAGATGCTGATGGAAGTCCACTTGCTGTATCAGGAATTGTTCCTGTATTCGATGCCCATTATCCTTCAGTTGGGAGTGAATATTACATACAATTGGAGGAACAAGGTGAAACTAACTTGGATGCTGATGAAAATTCAGATCATCCTAACAAAGGAGCCCCTCAGGACAAGGACCCCGAATCCTTTGTTATCCTCAGAGATTCAGGGGATGAGTTGAAGCCAGATGTAGATTTCTTACCGCGCTACAGTCAAAACTCACAAAAGTCTGAAGCTGAGGCGATGCTTGGTTCCTATACTTCTAGCTATACTGAAAGCCCTCGTCACAACAATATCTTTTATGATCATAGGTTAGGCGAGATGCCTTTTAACAAAGGATTTTTAAACACTGATGAAATCATAATGCTTGATCTCCCTGAACTTAGTGAGGCTAAAAGAAAAAGTGCATCTGGTCTAGTTTCAAGTAAAGAAACTCCCATGGAGTCCTTAATTCATCAACCTACACGACTTGATGTAAACACTTGCAGTCCTTTTTTGAAAGATACAATGGATTCAGTTTACACACACAGCATCAATAATCATGACAGTTTGGAATTACTCCAATCTGAGAAACTGTCTTCTAACTATCTTTTTCTTAAAGAAAATAAACTTTTACATGACTCCTCACCCAAAGGTGATGCCAGCAATGAAATGAAAATTGGACATTCTAGGAATAATTTTGCCACTTTATCGGAAGTTGGTATTGCCTCCGCATCACACGTCACTGTTGATTGTGGAATGGACCTGGGGTTAACGATTCTAAGTAAACAATTATACGGTTCTCAACAGCATGGATCTATGGGCAGTCTTACTAAAGAAGTTAATTCACAGAGTGAATCTTTGCAGCCTCTAATAGAAAATGAACAGGGGCTCTGCACTTTTTTAGATGAGGGTAAAACCACTTGTGAAGAACAACAAGTTAGCCAGGAGTTAGATGAAGGATGTATAATATACGATAGCTCAGGGTTAGAATGTGACACTACTGATGACTGCACCTCCAAATGTAATATCACTTTGCCTCATGAACACTGCCAAGAGACTGCTCAGTGCAATGAAAGTGCTGCTGTTAGCATGTGCAATGATGCCAAAAAGCATTTTCTTAAAGAAGACAAAACCCCTGCAATGGCAGAAGAAAATTCAGCTGACCTCACCATATCAGAGTCATCAAAGCACATGGAAATAGCAAATGTTGACCATGTTGCTCTGACTCGTAGTCCGTGTACAGTCACTCCGAATGAAGACAACTTAAAACAATTGGTGCAAGGTGTCAACAAAATGTCAGCTATACATTTGCTGCCTGAGCCCATGTTGAAAACATTAGAAAATAGATCCCTTGCTGAACTTCCAAGTCTGTCTGAAAGTAAAGAATCACTGGCTTCAGGTCATTGTGTTTGCTCTCCTATAGAGATTCAAAAAACATTAGACTTTGTTCCTCTGTCTGAAGCCTCCAGTGAATCCAAAAATGTTGAATTGTTAATCTCCATTCCTTCAAGACACAATACAGTAGGGGCTTTGAAAACCCTGGAGACTAGAGATATACCTGAACCATCATCCAATAATTTTGCAAATGCTGAATCTATGGTTTCTGTGCCTTCCTCAGACTTATCAAATCACATTAGCCCTGTGGAAGAAGATAGTGCATCTTTCTTGCATCTTAATTCAGAACAGTCATCAGAAACACCAGGTTCTTTGGATTCCCTAGAGATGCACGGGGTGTTGGGAGCTTTAGAAACACAAAATACAGTTCCTCAGAAATTAAAGCCTCCTCAGAAACAACCTGACAGTGGCTATGAAACTGAAAATCTGGAATCACCAGAATGGACATCGCAGTGCTACAATGCAAACACGTCTCCCACCTCAAATGCCCCGGATGCTCCCAGCACGGAGTTTCCTAACACTTGCCCCTCCAATCCACTCATTGTTGTATCCAAGGATGATGCTCTCCCAGCAGTGGCTGTCATTGATGGGGACGCTCACAAAGAGCCCTCAAACATGTTAACTAATAATAGTCATCATAATTCCCATAGAGACTCTGCTTATTTCTCAGATAATGATTCTGAAACAGATAAAAGAACTGACTGTGAGAATGTTGAGAGAAGTAATGAGGAAAGTGATCTTAAAAATGCTATTGGTTGTGAAATTAATCAGGTTGTTGCTGACTGTAGTGACAAACTTGCAACACCGTTTGATTTCTGTGATGCACTATCATGTACTGCATCAGATAAAAGCTTGAATTTTAAGAATAAGGAATCACTGCATTTTGGCTCAGATCATGAAGGAGAATTTCCAAATAACTTTAAAACTAGAATTAATAGAGTGTCCAATGATGAAAATTCTGATGTGTGTTTGGATGACATGCGTGCAATTGCAACTGATGGGCCAGTATCCATGCCAGAGGTTTTGTTTAACCCTCCAGACTTCAGCACTCAGTTTTCAGAAAATATGAAGGAGGACTTTGGAATCGTTATTGAGAAGGATATTAAGAAACCGTTATCAAAGGGTTATGAAGGAACTAGACTGAAGGAACCTGATGTTGAAGGACGCTACCTTGGCAGGCTAGATGCATCTGAATTTTTTGATTCATCTGAGGAACAAGATGGCATGGAGGCTGATGAAGAAGATGAAAACAGTGATGACTCAGAAGATGACTATAGAGGCTATTCCATTAATAGTCCCAGTTCAGAGAGTGAAGATGATGCAGCACATCCAGTGCCAATAGTTGTGACCGAGAATGATGATGGGAAAGCTCTCAGGAGTTTGTTGAAAGACTCTGGACCCACTGATTTTTTAGAAGCGGACCCAATAAAGAGACAAGTGAAGAAGGTGGTGTCGTTTTTTGATGATGTCACAGTCTTTTTGTTTGACCAGGTAAAATTATTACATTTATTTTTCCCTAATGGTTCTGTGACCAATAATGTATGAACATTCTTGAATTTACTTGTTGATTTTAATTCCTATTAACGGTTGCAAGTGTCATCCTTTTTATTAAAAGACACAGTTGCACTTGAGACTATCTTTAAAAAACAAGTATTAAATGATTTCTTGGAAGAAATTTATGACCTAATTCTGGAAAGGCTCTATCAGCTTGGAAAATAGCAAATGTAACTTTATTCAAACTAGGAGGGAACAAAAAGCAGGAAACTATAGGCCAGTTCGCTTAACATCTGCATAGAGGAAATGTTGTTATCTATTAATAAGGAGGCTATAATGGAGAATGTAAAAAAAAAACTCAATAAAATCAGGCAGAGTCAGCATGGTTTGGTGAAAGGGGAATCACTTTTGATTAAATTTATGGAGTTCTTTGAGGAAGCAATGTGAATGAACAGGAACTTATGGATGTGGCATATCCATCAGAAAGCACATCAGAGGTTACTACACAAAGAAAGAACATATGGTATGGAGGGTAACATATTAGCATGGGTAGATATTTGGTTACCTAACGGGTCATTTTTGGGTTGGCATGATTTTTTAACAAGTGGAATGCCATAGAATTTTACTGAGGCCTCAACAATTTCCAATCTAATGACTTGATCTGAATGTATAGTTGTTATATTTGCTAATGACACAAAGATAGGTAGGAAAGTAAATTACGAAGAGAGCATATGGAGTCTGAAAAAGGGTATAATTATAAAGGTTAGGTGAGTGGGTAAAGGTTTTACAGATATAATGTAGAAGGTATTACAGAGTGTAATGTGGAAAAATGTGAACTTTTCCACTTTGGCAGGAAAAATAGAACAGCAACAAATTATTTAAATTGAGAGGGATTGCAGAATTCTGTGGTACAGAGAATCTTTGCTATTCTGGTACATGAATCAGGAAAGTTTACTATGCAGCCACAGCAATTGACTAGGAAGGCACATGGAATGTTGTCATTTATTGGAAGGGGGATGGAATATAGAAGTAGGAATGTATTGCCTCAAGAATGTAAGAACTAGAAGCAGAAGTAGGCTATCTGGCCCTTCGAGCGTGTTCCGCCATTCAGTAAGATCATGGTTGATCTTTTTGTGGACTCTTACCTGCCCCTCACTATAACCCTTAATTTCTTACTGTTCAAAAATTTATCTGTCCTTACCTTAAAAACATTCGATGAGGTAGCCTCAGCTGCTTCACTGGGCAGGGAATTCCAGATTCACAACCCTTTGCGCGAGGAAGTTCCTTCTCAACTTGGTCCTAAATCTGCTTCCCTTTATTTTGAGGCTATGTCCCCTAGTTCTAGTTTCACCCACTAGTGGAAACAACTTCTCTGCTTCTGTCTTATCTATCCCCTTCATAATTGTATATGTTTCGATAATATCTCCCCTCATTCTTCTGAATTCTAATGCGTATAGTCCCATTCTACTAGTTTCTTCTCATAATCCAATCCTGTCAACTCCCAAATCAATCTAATGAATCTCTTCTGCACCCCCTCCAGTGCCTGTATATCCTTTCTCAAGTAGGGAGACCAAAACTACATAGTACTTCAGTTATGGCCTCATCGGCACCTTACACAGCTGTTAACATAATTTTGCTATTTTTAAACTCCATCCTGGTAGCATTTGCCTTCTTAATTACCTAATGCATCTGCAAAGCAGCTTCTTGAGATTCCAGCACAAGTACACCCAGGTTCCTCTGCGAAGCAGCATGCTGTAATTTTTTACCATTTAAATAATAGACCATTTTGCTGTTATTCCTACTAAAATGGATGACCTCACGTTTATCAACATTGTACTCCATTTGCTAGACTGTCACCCACATACTTAGACTACCTGCATCCCTTTGCAGACTTCGAGTGTCCTCTGCACACTTTGCTCTTCTGCTCATCTTATTGTCACCTGCAAATTTTGATACACTACACTTGGTCCCCAACACCAAATCATCTATGTAAGTTGTAAATAATTGCGGTTCCAACACTGATCCCTGAGACACACTACTAGTTGCTGATCGCCATCCAGAAAAACATCCATTTACCCCCACTCTTTGCTTTGTTAGTTAACCAATTTTCTATCCATGTTAATACATTATCTGTAACACTGTGCATCTTTATCTTATGCAGCAGTCTTTGACACCTTGTCAGGTGCCTTCTGGAAATCCAAACACCACATTCACAGGTTCCCCACTATTCACTGCACATGTAGTGTCCTCAAAGAATTCCACAAATTGCTTAAACATGGCCTTCCTTTCATGAATCCATGTTGCGTCTTACCAATGAGACAGTTTTATATCCAGATGTCTCACTATTCCTTGATTGTAGATTCAAGCGTTTTCTTAGTATAGAAGTTAAACTAACCGGTTTATAATTACTTGCCTTTTTCTGCCTCCTTTTTTAAAAGGTGGCGCCACATTTGCTATTTTCCAATCTGTGGGAACTACCCCAGAGTCCAGCAAATTTTGGTAAATTACCACTAGTGCATTTGCCATTTCTCTGCCATTACTTTTAGGATCCTGGGATGCATTCCATCAGGACCAGGAGACTAGTCTACCTTTAGCCCCATTAACTTGCCCATCAACTACCTCTTTCGAGATAATAGTTTCTAGGTCCTCACCTGTCATAACCTTCCTGTCATCGATTTTTGGCATGTTATTTGTGTCTTCTACTGTGAAGACTAGTACAAAATACCTGTTCAATGCTTTAGTCATTTTCTCATTTCGAGTTATTACATCCTCTAAAGGGCCAATGTTTACTTTAGCTACTTTTTTTTGTTTTTTATATATTTGTAGAAACTTTTGCTAGAAACTGTTTTTATATTCTGAGCTAGTTTATACTCATAATAAATCTTACTTTTCTTTATAGCGTTTTCATAGCCTTCTGCTGACCTTTAATGATTTCCCAATCCCCTAGGCTCCCACTAATGTTTGCTACTTTGTATGCATTTTCTTTCAATTTGATACTCTCCTTTATTTCTAATTTCCCCCCCCACATGGATTCAACCTTTTTTGCATAGAACCTACATCATCTCTCACTACCGCCCTTCTATCATCCTTAAATATCATAGCCAAACCATCTCCCTTACCTTCCTGTTGGTCCCTCTGAACAGTTTAATACCCCTGGATGTTCAACTCACAATCGTGACCATTCTGCAAACTATCTATGTAATGCCACCACATTATACTCATTTGCAATGATTTGTGCTGTCAACTCATTTACCTTGTTTTGAATGCTACAAGCATTGAGATAAAGTGCCCCAATGCTAGTTTTTGTATTCTAATATTTCCATCAATAACATCTCCTGAGTTCTCCTTCCTTTTAACTTTTTTCCCTAATTTTTGATATAGTTGGAACGTTCTCCCCACATGTTGTCCTTGCTCCCTCCTCCTCGGACTCCTTATATAGATTCCCATTCCCTTGACATATTAACTTAAACTCTCCCCAACCGCTCTAGCAAACGCTCCCCCTAGGACATCAGTCCCAGTTCTGCCCAGGTGTAGCCCATCCAATTTGTGCAGGTCCCAGCTCCACCAGAATTGGTCCCAGTGCCCCAGGAATCTGAAACCCTCCCCCAACACCATCTGTTCAGCCTCTCATTTCTACTCTATCTAGCACATGGCACCAATAGTAATCCTGCGATCACTACTTTTGAGGTCTGATTTTTAGCTTTCTTTCTAGCTTCCTATATTCTGCTTTTAGGACTTAATCCTTTTTTTACTTATGCCATTTGTACCAATGTATACTACAGCCACTGGCTGCTTGCCCTTCAGAATGTCCTGCAGCCGCTCCGAGACATCCTTGACCCTAGCACCAGGGAGGCAACATACCATCCTGGAGTCTCGTTTGCAGCCACGGAAATGCCTGTCCATTCCCTTTATAATTGACGACCTCCCTCCCTCCCTCCCTCCCCATAACTATTGCACTGGCAAACTTTTTACTCTTCCCCTCTACAGCAGAACCAACTATGGTGCAGCAAGTTTGGCTGCTGCTGCTTTCCCTACAGACCATTCCCCTCAACAGTATCCAAAGCGGCATATCTGTTTTGCAGGGAAATGGTCACAGGAGATTGTATACTATATTGATGAGACCACATCCAGAGTACTGTGTACAGTTTTTTTATTTAAGAAGGGCAGCATTGTATTAAAAGCAGTTCAGAAAAGTTGCTGGTCAATTATTTCCTTAAAATGTGGTTATCTGATGGAGGAAAAAAGGTTGGACAGGTGTATCCATTAGAGTTTAGAAGAACGAGGGGCAATCTTCTTGAAACATACCTGAGGGGACTTGACAGGGTGTGAAATGAAGTATATCTTGTGAAAGAGAGAGAATTAATGGATGCTGTTTGCAAGCAAGGGTTTCCCATTTGAGGCAGAGATCAGGAGAATTTTTTTCTGAGGTTTGTTGAGTTTCTCAGAGACCAGTGGAGGCAGGGTTATAGAACATAGAACAGGATTGCACAATACAGGCCCTTTGACCCTCGATGTTGTGCTGAGCTATGTCCGAACCCAAGATCAAGCTATCCCATTCCCTATCATTCCATGTGCCTATACAGCAACCGTTTGAAAGTTCGTAAAGCGTCCACCTCCACTATCCCAGTAGGCAGTGCATTCCACATCCCAATCACTCTCTGAGCAAAGAATCTACCTCGGATATCCCTCCTATATCTTCCATCATGAACCTTATAGTTATGCCTCCTAATAACAGCTAATTCGTGCAAGGAAATAGTCTCTGAAAATCCATGCGATCTATTGCCCTCATATAAACTTCTACTAAGTCGCCTCTTCATCCTCCTCCATTCTAACGAGAAAAGCCCCAGCTTCTTCGACCTTTCCTCATAAGACCTACCCATTGAATATTTTTAAGGCTGAGTTAGATTGACTCACTTAACAATCAAGAATCTAAAGGCATGAGAATAAGAAGGAAAATGGAGTTAAGGCCACAATCAGAATAGCCATGATCTTGCTGAATAGCACAGGAGGCTAAAAGGCCCACTCCTCATAATTCATATGTTCATATGCTATGTGATTGAAGCTGTGAAAATTATATATGTATTGATAAGGGGCAAAACCTTTTTTTAATATCCTCGGAGGATATCATAGTTGTTAAAAACGCTTGTTAGGCTATAGCTGGAGTACCCGTGTGCCATTCTGCTTGTCACGATATAGAAAGGATGTGATTACATTAGAAAAGATGCAGAGGAGATTCACCAGCTTGTGGATCAGTATCCAGGTAGCATAGATTTATGGTAATGAGCAGAGAGGTGTGAGGAAAAACATTTTCACCAAGAAGGTGGTGGAAATCTGGAATTCTCTGCCTGGAACGGTGTAGAGGCAGGTTTTAAATGAGCACTTAAAATACCATGGCATTGGAGGCGAAGGATGAAGTGCTGGAAAATAGGAATAGAATTGCTAGTTGATGGCCAGCACAGACATGTTGGATTGAAAAATCTTTTTCTATGCTGTAAAATTGTGTGACTCCAGAGCCACAGCAATGTGGTTAAATCTTAAATAGACTCAGGAATAGGCAATAAACGCAGGCTCAGCCAGCAACTCCCACCTCCCGTGAACGCATTTAAAAAAATATTTGTTATTTAGGAACATGTATTCCAACTGTCTCTTTGTCCTTCAGAGAACCAACGAATGAGAATTATTTTTAATAACGCAGAACAGCCTCTATCCTTGTAATATCAGTTTAACAATTCTCTGATACAGTGCAATGTGGTGGTACAATGGTTAGCACTACTGCCTCACAGGACCAAGGGCCCAGGTTCGATTCCCGACTTGGGTCATTGTCTGTTTGGCGTTTGCATGTGTTTTCTCCGGGTGCTCTGGTTTCCTCCCATAGTCCAAAAACCTGCAGGTTAGGTGAGTTGGCCGTGCCAAATTCTCCTTCAGTGTAGCTGAGCAGATGCCGGAGTGTGGGAACTAGGGAATTTAACTCCATTGCATCGTGAATGTAAACCTACTAGTGACACTAATAAATTTAAGACAGCTCTGCAGCCTTCCAGTTCTGGTAAGGTGTGCATCCTCGATTATGATCACTTCACCATTGGTGGCTATGCCTGCAACTAGATAACTGCTAACCTCTGTAATTCTCTCCCTAAACTTATGTTGTTTGCTAATGCCTCCGTGTAGTGTCTTTTGAACATTTCACTGCATTAAAGTTGGTGGATAAATGCTATTTGCAAGGGTGATTAATAATTCTTCTCAGTTTAATGCCCACATTCTGTTCTGTATAGGACACTATGTCTCACAACCCTACTATACAAACTTTCAAGCCCAGTGCAGGCATGAATATATTACAGATTTTAAAGCTGTATTTTTAAAAATGGATGCAGTGGTTTTCTAGAGAGCTGACAATGCATCATCTGACTTCAGCAAATACCTCATTAAAATATGAGCATTCGCTTGTGAAACCTGGACGTCCTTGTGTTAAGGGAAACTGCAAATGACCAGAACTATAAATACTAGCTGACTTGTCTTCCTGCCTCACCATGGATAGTAGAGACTTTGAAGCTCAACAGATATTAGATAAATATGAAATGACTCTTGTCAGCAAGAGTGAGATGATTTTTTAAATTCACAAAAAAGCTCGCTACTGGAAGTGACTTAAATCTGCACAAATCAATCTCCAGGTAAGAACACACATTAATCTAACACAGAAAACACTTTGGTTATAGACCAAATAAAACACAATTTCTATCCAGGACAAAACAGCAGAATTAGTTTGTGAACAGTTTAATTGAGCGCCATCCAATATTGATAGAAGGATGTAAAGAATAGCTTTGAGCTTCCAACTGCTGCCTGCTGAAAGGCTGATGGGTTAGACTTGTACAATGGAACAAACATTAATTTATTTAAGAATCTGCATATAGAATTTCTACAGTATTGATAAAATAACCTCATGCAAAAAGTAACTTTGTTTGTTAAGATGGGATAACTGTGAGCTGTGTTCTGTATGTGACATACCCCAATTTAATAATTGACTGATTAAAGTAGTGAAGATCTTAATATGGAAGATCTTGGACAATTAGCAGAAAAAAGATTAAACAGTTTTGGTAATGAATTACAACTGTTGTGGAAACAATATTTTATTGAGGGCTGCTGAATTTGCCATTATAATAGAGCACACTGATGTTTCTGGATATTGCCAAGAAAGCTTTATGGAGCTATTGGTTTACTACAATTGCATTAGTAGATTATTTGTTGATTTTTTTTTAGGAGACCCCCACCAAAGAATTGGGAGAGCATTCAGCAGCAGAAAACAGTCAAGTTTCTGATGGTGGCAGCCCCATTGTACCAACTGGCTCCCATTTCTCAAACAGGTTCTCAAATTCTGAGAGCTCCACTGACGAAGAAGGTATGAATACTTTGATTTTGGTGTGGCTAGGTGAAGCTGAATGTTTACAATGTAGTGATGAGATGCAACTGTACTATGTTGTTTCACAGATAATGCAGGTTGGCATTCCCGAATGACTTAACTGTGTGCATCTTGTCTCCATGCACATTACATTTTCCAAACAATATCATCCAAATTACAGGTGGCCTATATTAGCCTTCAGATATAAATATTGATGCAGAATTTTAAATATACTTATTGTTTTCCAATCATCAATCGTGTTTTCAGGCAGATTTGCACAGCTTAGCATACACTCACTAATAAATTTACCAGTGCTGCTAGTGCACACCTTTACAAGCCTGTCTTATTTTTGTATTTAACTCATCAGCAGTCAACTATCTATCTGCTCATAGAACATAGAACATTACAGTGCAGAACAGGCCGTTCGGCCTTCGATGTTGCGCCGACCAATTAGGAAAAAGCAATGACCCTCTAACCTAAACCATTCCTTTTCGTCCATAAACTTATCCACTAACCTCTTAAACGCCACCAAACTTGGCGCATCTACAACTGCAGCAGGCAGGGCATTTCATACCCTTACCACCCTCTGGGTAAAGAACCTACCTCTGACATCCGTCCTATAACTACCAGCCCTTTATTTAAAGCTATGTCCCCTCGTGCTAGCTTTCTCCATCCTAGGAAAAAGGCTATCACTGTCCACCCTATCTAAACCTCTAATCATCTTATATGTTTCAATAAGGTCTCCTCTTAGCCGCCTTCTTTCTAACGAAAACAACCTCAAATCCCTCAGCCTCTCTTCATAAGACCTGCCCTCTGTACCAGGCAACATCATGGTAAACCTCCTCTGTACCCTCTCCAATGCCTCCACATCATTCTTATAATGTGGGGATCAGAACTGTACACAATACTCCAAGTGCGGCTGCACTAGAGTTTTGTACAGTTGCAACATGACGTTGCGGCTCCAAAATTCAATCCCCCTATCAATAAAAGCTAAGACTCCGTATGCCTTCTTAACAACCTTATTGACTTGATTGCCAATTTGCTCATTTCATACAGAAACCTAAACTTTGGACTGTTCAAATCAGCCAGCTGAGCCATTGCTACCTCTTTATAATAATAGAAAAGGTTTGAATTTATCCAACACCATAGCATGTCCTCAAGAAATGTTAAAGTGCTTCACGTCCAGTGTTATTTTTTAAGGACCAAGCTGTTGTCAAAAATGGTTGCCAGTTTACGCACAACAAGCTGCCAGAAAGGCAAATGTGATGCCTAACCAGTTATTCTGGACTAGGTGGTGTTGGTTGAGAAAGAAATGTGCCTAGGACACTGAGGGAACTTGATGCTCCTTTTGTAAAAGTGTCAAGGGTTCACTGCCAATGCTTGGTTTAGAATCTTGTTCAAAAGATGGATAACAACTTTTTAAAATTGTATTTAATATGTCCCCTACAAATAGACACAGTTGAAAATCAGTTGTTGAGATTACGTGGTGTAAACTTGTATTGCATAACTTTGTAAGTAAATATATATGCATGTAAAGATTGGCTTCAGTCTATTCTTTGCCAATTAGCTTACTTGGATAGAGCAACTCCTACAGGCTTTCATTTAAAGAAAAATGCCACAAATTAATTTTCCCTGCATTTAAAAAAAATCTATGAAAGAAAATATTGACCCAATTTTAGTCGTGGTTTTATATTGAAAACATACTTGATGTAATATAAATGTAGAACACTGCTTTCCTCTTTCAGGTAGTGGTTTTGAATGGGAAGATGATTTCTCCATGACCTCTTCAGATTCATCATTTATCTGTCAAACATCAAATCGCATTGGTTCCTTAAAACAGTCCCCTTCTCCCGCCTTGAGATACTTCTCCCCTCCACCATCCTCTCGGGCCTTGGAGCAAAAGTGGACAGATACATCATCGTCATATTCTCGTTTTTCTATCTCTCCGTCCAACATTGCCAGCTTCTCTCTCACTCATCTGACCGATTCAGATATTGAACAAGGAGGTAAGCCTTATTTCCAACTATTATGGTATTGGTTAACCCTACTCTTTGGAAATCAGAGATCCAGTGGACCCAGATTTCTATTTTAATTAGCATCATAAGGACATGAACCATGGATAAGTCCTTAAGTCTGATCTTTACACCTTGTGTATGATGTGTCCTATAATGGAATCCATCTCTTCAGAAAAGAATTGAATAAATGAAAGTGTATGTTTTTTGAGCTCACATAAGTAGGTATAATTGGAAAGGATCTGAATGGACCTCCTCCCCCCAGGTCAATCACATTGCTGTGGGTCCAGAATCGCATGTTTGCCAGACCAGGTAAGAATGGTAAATTTCCTTCCCTAAAAGACGTTAATAGAACATAGAACATAGAACATTACAGCACAGAACAGGCCCTTCGGCCTTCGATGTTGTGCCGACCATTATAAAAAGCAATGCCCCTCCAAACTAAACCATTCCCTTCTCTTCCATATACTTATCAACTAACCTCTTAAACGCCACCAAACTTGGCGCATCTACAACTGCTGCAGGCAGGGCATTCCACTCCCGAACCACCTTTGGGTAAAGAACCTACCTCTGATATCCGTCCTATAACTATCACCCCTTAATTTAAAGCTGTGTCCCCTCGTGCTAGCTTTTTCCATCCTAGGGAAAAGGCTATCACTGTCCACCCTATCTAAACCTCTAATCATCTTATATGTTTCAATAAGGTCTCCTCTTAGCCGCCTCCTTTCTAACGAAAACAACCTCAATCCCTCAGCCTCTCTTCATAAGACCTGCCCTCCATACCAGGCAACATCCTGGTAAACCTCCTCTGTACCCTCTCCAATGCCTCCACATCTTTCTTATAATGTTGGGACCAGAACTGCACACAATACTCCAAGTGCGGCCGCACTAGAGTTTTGTACAGTTGCAACATGACGTTGCGGCTCCGAAATTCAATCCCCCTACCAATAAAAGCTAAGACTCCATATGCCTTCTTAACAACCTTCTCGCCTTGACTGCCTACTTTCAGGGATCTATGCACATACACACCAAGATCCCTCTGTTCATCTAGACTACTAAGAATCCTCCCATTTGCCCTATACTCTACACATTTATTATTTCTGCCATAGTGCATTACCTCACACTTTTCCACATTAAACTCCATTTGCCACCTCTTGGCCCAGCTCTGCAACTTGTCCAAGTCCCTCTTCAAACTATAACACCCCTCTTCACTATCTACCACTCCACCGACTTTAGTGTCATCTGCAAATTTACTAATCCATCCTTCAATACCCTCATCCAGATCATTTATAAAAATTACAAACAGCATGGGCCCCAAAACAGACCCCTGAGGTACACCACTTGTCACCGAACTCCAAGATGAATATCTCCCATCAACCACCACCCTTTGTCTTCTATCTGCTAGCCAATTCCTAACCCAATTAGCTAAATCACCCTCTATCCCATACATCTGCATTTTCTGCAGAAGTCTTCCATGAACCACCTTATCAAACGCCTTACTAAAGTCCATATATACCACATCAACCGCCTTACCCCCATCCACCTCCTTAGTCACTTTTTTAAAAAACTCAATGAGGTTAGTAAGGCACGACCTACCCTTCACAAAACCATGCTGACTATCTCCAATCAATTCATTACTCTCTAAATAACTATAAATCCTATCCCTAATTATTCTCTCCAATACTTTGCCCATGAAATGTATTCATGTTAATGAAGATGTGTTATAAAAACGAGAGTTGATTCACATTTCACCATTGACTGTTGTGGGATTCGAATCTGGGTTCCCGGACATTATCTTGAATCATCAGATTACTATTCCAGTTACGTTGCACTACGCTACTCATTTCTTCCTTAATCTGTGCTCACTGTGCTGAGCAAGGAGGCTAACCTGGATGTTAGGAGATGGGGTGGAATGAAGGAAAGAAATCCTGATTTAATCACAACAATCTGCATCCCAATAATCTGGTGCTGAATGAACTCTGCTGCAGTTCTGGCAGAGATGATGCAACCATGAGCTGGTTTACATACTGTATGTATTTGAAAATAGACAGGTCTGTTAAATTAGTCCATTTACCTCCAATTATCTTTTCTCTGTGCTTTTTCTACAAATGTCTTTGTTCACTTTTCGCTGTGATTAAGCATTCACACTAATGTTGGCACATCAAAAATGATTTGTCAGTTTAATTTTTTTCTCTCGACTCTATGCGTGATTTGGTTTTGTTGAGTGTAAAATTGCTAAAGCTAATGCATTAAAGCTTCTGATCTGTTTCACTTACAGAAATACTATGAGTCAGTTTTAAATGGCATTAGCAAACAGTTATTATGGATCAGGGGGCACGCAGGAAGCACATCTGTTGTTAGACTGAGCATAACAGTAGATTTCAGCTCTTCAAGTTAATGCATCATTGTGAACTTTGTTAAAAGATGTTGAATTGACATTTAAAACAGCAGGTGTCTCATAGTACAGTCCATGAGCAGTGCCTGTATTTGCTTTCAGTAACACAGAAGAAAGTGGCTGTCACCTTCCCCCTTTATTAGCATCTTAATCTTTGGTCCGTGGAGGGATAGGTAATGATTCCATATGCATTGCACTGAGTTGTATATAGCATATTGCTTGGGGTGATAGTGATTCTAAATCGCCTTCAATGGACAGATTTTCTTTCAGCTGATAGAATTTCCTGTCACCTGAATCATGGTAGTCGTTTAACGTCTTTTGGAGTGTTAATGACTGGAACAAAGAACAAAACAGCACGGGAAACAGGCCCTTCGGCCCAACGAGCCCACGCCGCTACCCCGATGTTCCCACCTCTACCCGCGATCCCTGTCCATGTTTGTAGATCTATGGATTAAAAACCAAATTTGAGACAATTTAGGGAGAATTTGTTTTGCCAATTAGCCTAAGAGCACATCTTTGGGATGTGGGAGGAAACCGGAGCACCCGGAGAAAACCCACGCAAGCACGGGGAGAATGCACAAACTCCCACAGACACAGCCCAAATCCATGTATCTGCACAGCACAGCGATAGTCACTGAGATGTCGTGTTGCCCATCAAATGGTCCAGGTCAAGCGTACACTAACGACGTGAAGCACTAGGATACTCTCAAAAGATCCAAGAGCAGCCCTCTCACGACCCATCGCGTGTATGCCCCTTGTTAGACAACAAGGTGGACCAAAGCACCTGTAGGATAAAAACAAGTACATCAATATCATCATCTATTTACACATTTCCCAGGGACTCCCAAGGCTCATGATCCCTATTTTAAATCGGTTTTCTATACCCCTCCATTCTCATTCTGTTCATGTGCCCATCTAAGTATTTCTTAAATAACTCCAGATTACCTGCCTCCACCACTTTACTTGGCAGCGCATTCCATACCCCCACCACCCTCTGTGTGAAAAAACTCCTTCTAGCATCCAAATTATACCTTACCCCCCTCACCCTAAGCCCGTGACCCCTCGTGCTATTTGAGTCCATCCTTGGAAAAAGCTTAACCCTGTTTACTCTATCTATCCCCTTCAAAATCTTGTACCCCTCTGTCGGATCTCCTCTAAATCTACGTATTTCTAAGGAAAACAGTCCCAATTTGCCTAATCTCTCCTCGTAACTCAGACCTTCCATACCAGGCAGCATCCTGGTAAACCTCCTCTGCACTCTCTCCAGAGTCTCCACGTCCTTCCAGTAGTAAGGTGACCAGAACTGGACACAGTATTCCAAATGAGGTCTAACCAGCGTTTTATACAACTGCAACATTAAAGGCCAGCTCTTGTACTCTATACCCCTTTCTATAAAGGCTAACATACTATGTGCTTTCTTCACAACCTTCTCCACTTGCTCTGCCACCTTCAGAGACTTGTTCACCTGCACCCCAGGTCCCTCTGTGTTTCTATACTCTTAATAGGTGTACAGGAGATGGGATACTTTCACTCAGGCAGAAGTCCCACCTCAGTTGCCAACCAGTTTGATTTGCTGGTAACCAAGTCCAGGATATACAAACAATCCCCAGATTCTGACTCCAGGTGGAGTACATTCAATGTGGAAAGCAGGCCCTTCAGGGAGGTATTTCCTCCATCCCTGTCTGAGTTCTGAGGAGGGGGACTTGCAAATCATCCTCCCTGCCTCTGAACTCCCACCAAATTTTAGGCCACGCAGGAAGCAGCCTTTGTGTGGTTATTAATTGTGAGCTTAAAGGTTTCAATTTGAGTAAATTCGTACAGGCTGTGTCCGATGGCTCACCTGACTCCTTTAAAATTGTGAATAGAAAGGCAGATGGGTAGGTGGTGGAAGGCCACCCAGAGAATTCAGCCCCATTTGTGTATTGTTATCATTATGTTTTGAGAAATGCATTATGAAAGCAAAAGAAAAACCCAGAGGATAATATTTTATGATGAAGCATTTAGTTGTGAAAGTTGGGAATACAAAAATACAAGGGATGTTGCATTTCCCCAGGGAAACATTAGGATTGGGAGTACATCATCCAAACTGTATTCCAGGATATACCAAGCTGTGATGTATGTTATCAGTATTTGAAACATTTTTACAATATGAAGGTTTTAGACAATATTTTGCATGCATTATAATTGCCTCTCTTTTTAAACGCTTCTATTATATCTGCTAAATTCTAACTAAGCGCCCTAACCTGAACCAGAAGCTGCAGGTTTGAGTCTCACTCCCCAGGATGTGATGGCCACCGAAGATGCGTTTGTAACATTGACAAACAAGTTGATTATCAACCTGGAAATCCTTCCAATACAAGTGAATAGGGGGATAAGAGGGCAAGAGTCTCTTGGTGAGCTAGGACCCACAGAAGGCAAAGGCAAATCACTGCAGTACCTTGCCAATCATGGACTTACTTATACGTAGAAGGCTGTGGTCATCAATGCGCTTCTGGGATATGAAAATTGAAGAGACAAAGAGAGAATTGTAACTTTTAGATTTAACATCTTAACTATTGATCCCAATTCAAAGTATAAAAAATATTTTAAAAAAGGGAATAGGGAAGCTGATGTTTTTCTTGGGTAACTAGGTGTCACTTGCAATGCAGAATTTTAAGGATTTTACAGTACAATCAACAGAAACCTTTCTCAACAGTTCACCTCCGAGGGTGTCATTTAGCCATCTTCCCCAAAGGGACCCTATAAATGGTGCTTTTAAAGAGATAAGCATGGTTAAAAATTGCTCCAGTTTGACAGTGAAACAACACACGTGCTCCAGACCCCAGGCTATCTATGAGAAATGCAACAGGAGATCCACTGGTGCTTTATAAGTTTCATAATTCAAAAGTTACTGTTGACTGATGTGAATTAAAATTGCTGCTTAATTTGCAGCTCCGAAGACACCAAGGGCAGGTTAGTGAAAGCTGTTACAGCTGATGCTTTTTTTCTGTCAACAAGGGATTGACTTTGGGGAGTTTTACCTTCTGTTAATTTACAAAGTAAATCCTACATCCATCATTCTGAAGTCTGAGGCTTTAATGCAGGAGGATTATGGATAGTTAAAGAGTTACTTGTAGGAAGTGAAGCAGGTGCAGAAACCAAGATAAATGTATTTTTCTGGTCTTGATTTGTAGTCAGTTATGCTGTTTTAACTGGCAGATGTGCCTATTTAAATAGGTTAAGTGTTCTGGCTGCAGCCAGTGAGCCACTTACCAAGAGGAGTTACATTTATTCTGAAGCTATTGTCTTTATTGAGTCTCGACCTTTTTCTAGTGTTCTCTTCCCCACCCCCTTGCTGTAACGAAGTACACTGGCTATTTTCAGGAGGCATGATGGTCCCTTAGTGCCAAGGACCTGGGTTCAATCCCATATTTGGGTGACTGTCCGTGTGGAGTCAGCATAGATATAGTGTGGTGAATAGCCTCCTTCAATCCTCTGCTTTTCATCACAGCAACTGCTTTTCAGAGCAAGCACACATGAGAGTCTGTACAGTGGACAGTTAGCCAGTTTTTTAGCTGTACAGCTTGTACCAAATCCTTTTGCATAACAAGGTTATGTGACGTTAGCATAACAGTGTGAATAGAACACTTGCATGGATGAGAGTGCACCAGCTGTGTAGTCTCTACAGTAGGAAAATAGCCAGCAAAAATAAATGGTCTAGGACCTCTGCATTGCCTCTCTATCTCCTTACTGACTTTTTAAAATTAAAAATAAGCCAGAGTTATCTAATCATGTTTTTAAAAAGGCATAGTGGGCCATTTTCCACTTGTATTGCTACCAGTTACATCAAGTTCAACTGACACCAAATTCTGAATGTTAAAATTTCTTCAGCCAGATGTCAGCAAAGTCAAAACCATATTTTATTTTATCCCTGGCAGTTAGTCACTTGACTGAATCTAATTTTTGCCAATCTTCCCTGCTGCTGCTTAGACTGAAAGGTACTATATACAAACTCTCAAATTCAATTTGACTCTGAACTGAGAATTTCATCATCTGGCACTTGATCCCCTTGCCACATTCAGTCTGTCACCAAGTTCCCACTCAAACCTACTTGCACCCAAACTACATTTAAGTTCCATTAAAGTTCTATATAAGCTTTTGCTCCTTCGCTGTCGTGCTCGCTTGCTGTCTATCTGTCTCCCTCTCTCTCCCTCTCTCTCTCCCTCCCCCCCGCCTCCCTCCATCTCTCCCTCCCCTCCCCCCCACTCTTCCCTCTCCCAATAGTAACCTGTGCAGATTTTCACAGGTGCATGTGGATAGCATTTATGACTGATGAATAATACTTGCCGTTAGGAATTTTTCACTGAGGAGCCTCAGTGAAGGGCCTAACAAGACAAAATAATATGAAACAGTGATTTTGTGCATCTAAACAATGATTTTAATTAATTGTATGACTCTGTATTTCCCTGGGCTGAAACTTAATGAAAATGAGCAACTTTTTCCAAAAGGCAAATAATGAATTTACTTCCCCCACTGCCTCCAAACCTGCATGTAATATGGGATAAGTAACACTTGACCATCCGTTGTTGAAACTTAATGCTGCTTCAACCTGTAATGTTCACTTTTCCCCCCTGTTTTTCTGGTTGTAGGAAGCAGTGAAGATGGTGAAAAGGATTGAAACGCAACATGGAAAGAGGGATGCATTGATTTTCAATTTTTTTAACAATTGGACAGTTTAACGGATCAAGTCATTTCAAATTTGTTACAGTATGGATGAATCACCAAATTCTCCACTTAGAAAATGAAATGAGTCAGTTCACAGGTATAAAATGCTTAATTTTTTGTGTATGGTATATTAAAGATATTGTGTCCTTGTTGGACCGTAGTCAGTGTCACATCAAGGTGTGCTTAAAAGAAGAATGAAAAAAAAGCCTTGAAGTTGCCCATGGACACAATCTCCTATCAAATTCCCTCCAGCTTTACATATGATTTCAGTTTGGCGGAATGTAGGACTGTTGGTTATCTATTAAGGCTTTTGTTCCCTATCATATACTGTAATGAAGATTTGAAAAAAAACTGCAATTTTCTATGTGTTATAATGAGTAAATGCTTTTTTCAGAGATAAGAGGGATAGAGTACATTATCAGCCAGGTGTCATTCTTTACCTCCTAAAAGATGTATTGGAATTTAAAAGGAGGTTTTATTCCAGAACCTGCATTGGCTTTTCATGTAAAATGCATCCAGTGATTTTGTTTTGTAGATGAGCGTTTGTTCACCTCCATTTCAGATATTGCTGCACAGTGTGGCAGTCTTAGATTCCAGCAGGGATATGGATGGGATGCCCAAAACATTGTTTTATAATTATCATTTTCAGATGCTTGCTTTTAGCTGTGTGAATATTCCATTTTCCTTTTGATAACCATACCTATTCTCATAAAACTGGCCACGATACAGCAATAATGAAGTTTGCAAAAGGTTACAGTCAGCTTGCCAACAGTTGTCTGAAACCAGTGTCACTGCTGGATCCTTACATTTTGAACACTGCAAATGAGTTTTGAAACAAACATCTCTCAGCTGTATACACTGACTGTTTCTGTGTGCAAGCTTTCAAAAATTGAAGAAAGTCATATTTTAGAGTGTATCTTTATATTGTAGCAAATTACATATTCAGCACGTATAATTTATTGAGTTCTAAAATTCTTGTCCTAAGGCCCATATGAGTGGTGTGTTTTCACACAAACTCATTTTCTTTTGCTAGGTACCTGATCATATTGCAACCAAAGCAATTAGCATGAGCCTATCTTCCCTTGCCCGTAGCTGTTAGCAGGTGATAATTTTCCATGTATCTACCCCACTTATCCAAATTCCACCAATTCTGTGATGTTGGTGTTTGTATATTAAAAAAGTTTTTGAGACTGAGTAATGGTGTCATAAATAGTGTGACTATTAGCGGCTAAATGTTGTGTCAAATGTGGCATACAGGTAACAAAATAGTTGCACAAGAATGGCAGGAGCTTAACAGACTGGGTGGGTAAATTAGTAGCGCTTCAGGTGCAGTGTTAACTTTTGAAGAGTGAACATTGGTGAAAAATGGAAAAGATCCTACCAAATTTTCAGGACAATGAACTGGATGTAGGTTTTGGAACTCAAGTAAGCCTCACTGTTGTGAGAAATCAGTCAGGGGAATAGGTCCTGAAATCTCCTTCCAGGCTCTTGCTGACCTTTTAGCAGATATTTCTGCATCTGAGTGGATTACCTCTGAAAGCTGTATATGTTCCTAAATGCCATTGGAATAGTAGCATACAAAGGGAAGCTAGGTAGTGAAGGTAATTAAGCTGGGTGTCGTGAGTATCTTCAAGATTACGATTGTTATCAGGGTTGCTAATTATCTTTAACATTCTTCTTTGGGAATTGTTAGTTGTGGAGTTCATGCTTTTCAGAAGCAGGCCCCAAGGTTTCTAATTTAATCCCTCATAGTATAAAGAGGGTATTTGTTCAGATTTCCTATGATGGAATCCACTTAGGGTCACCAGATGCTGAGGCCATCCACTGGTGATTCATGTTATTCATAGGTTCAGGATGTTTTGGAGCCAAGAACTTATTTCATCTAACGATAAATCAATTGTGAATTTGCAATTCAGTCCAAACAGGAAGTTAAGTACCTTACTTAGAAGATTTAAGTTGGAGATTGTGATTATGAATCCTTTTCAGTAACAAAGTGAAAATGAACTCTCAAGAGTTACAGTCGTGTTCTGTCAGTACTTTGTATGGCCCAATTTTTGCCATGGAATTGGAAAATGGAAGTATTGGAAATGTTAATAATCTGAAATCAGAGACCCAATCTTATTCTGTGAAGTTAAATTTCCAAGGCCCTTTGGGTAATGCTGGAAGAATAAAAGATGAAATTAATTCAGTGGAACTCACACAAAATAGGGTTTTGCATAGGGCTCCCCACAACTGGAATAAGCTAAGAGCTTCAAACACGCTAGACATTTTGCAGAATCTGCAGAAATCATAAAATCACATGAAGATTGCTGTTGTTTTGCAAAAACATCACTTAATAGCTGCAGGACTGAAAATTGTCTTGTAGGAATGGTTTTCTAGGAAGCAGGTTAGATAAATTATATTTGGCCCAGAAACTTCCATAAAGTTGCAGATTTCTCTATAGTATCTGATTCAAATGATTAATTCACACATAATAAATGTGGATAATAATAAATAGCAAGTGCATGTGTTTTCCCTGAACTGTGATGGGTTTTTAGCTGGACAGCTGTTTCTTTCTAAACTAACAATGTGGTATCATTTTACCTGATGGGATGATTTACTATATGAAATGAAAATCGTCACAAATGCTGCAACATCTGATCATCCAAGCTTCCGAGAACTTTTTGATTTGGTACATTCACTTGACTATAACTCTGTTAACTGGTAGTGAGCATTGGACAGAGATAGTCATTGGCTTTTTTGCATAGAGGGAAACTGGAATTAGAATTTAGTCTTTGAATTATTAGTAAAATTATTACACATTCTCCTGATCTCACTGCTGAATTTTCAATGATGAAATCTATAGAACTTTCCTCCCTGGTTTGATTAGGTTGGAAGATAGAGAATGGAGTACCCCTTAAGATGGCCATCTCTATGGAGAGTAATAATTGGATTTCAGTACTGTTCAGAGCTGGACCCTGAGCACTTCCGTTCAGTGCCTGATGGTACATGGATGTCATGGAGCAGTAAAAGATTTGAAGTTAACATGGAATGTCCCCATGCTGTTTAAATTTTAAAGTAGTATTTAAAGTCATGAATTGTGAAATTGTCATGTCTTTACTGTATTGCTGCTGCTATTCTTCTGCTACCTTTCAGGGAACAGTTGCTGGAGTTGTGAATTCCAGTCAAATAGTATCCTGTTTTGCTGTATACTCCCACCCAGTAGTAATCTGTAATTTTCATGCATTTGCACTGCTCCAGTTCTCATGGGACTGTGCCACATTGTCAAAATATTTAAAATGGTAAGTTTAGAAAGTGTTTAGGTCTGTTACTGGCTGTAATTGGAGTTACACTGCAAATTGGTGCTTCTGCAAAGCAGAAGCCACGTTGTGAGGACACTAAAAATTGCAGTACAAGTTCCTAAGAATAGACCCTACTGCACATTATCTTCTGGCCTGTGTTTATCCAAGGAAGTGATATTTACTATCTAGAAATGATTACTGCAATCCCTGGATTGTGCTACAGTTTGTAACACTCAAAGTTAATGTTTACATATTTAAAAATTTAAGTACAAAATATAGCATGTTGCATTTGTACTCGCATGTGTTGCCAGTACTGAGGGGATTGCCCTCTCGGATGACCTTGTAAAATTGTGGAATATTTGTTCACCAGGTGGTGGGATAACAGCTTTGTATTGAGATTAGGTGCGTCATTGGCATGTGTTGGTCAGGAATATTTTGTTAGTTCACTAATTTGAAAGCAGCATATGGACTATATATCTGACAGTGAGAGGAACACTTGTCGAATTTGGATTACACTACGATACCTCATTTGTACATGCATATATGTTGTGATGGAATACCCATTACATTGCTGAGGTACTAGCCAAATTCTAATTTTGAAACTGGTAACTTTACCAATTTCAGATAGCAGTGCAATATCATAACCTTGAACATAATTCATGTTATCTAAACAGCTCATGACAGCTGTGAACTATTACAAGAGAAAAATGTATAAAGTATTTTCATGTTTCTTGTGAAAAGTACAGGATGTATATTTTCCAGTGACTCAAAAATGTGTCCATTTATAAACCCAGGTTCTTCGCAACCAAATGTAGAAATAATTTAGTGGGGGGGGAGGAAAGCATTTGAACCTTGGACAGGTAATGCAAAATCACCTGTTTTCTATAAAAGGTTTTATTGGCTGCGGGGGACCCAGCAATTTCGTGGAAATCTAAACCACTGCCTTATGAAGGCACAGTTAAGGTGAGTGACACACTTAACTCCGCTCTTTATGCCAAGTAAAATAATGTTAACATATTTTTCTTTGTTCTTTCATGGTGGCACTTGGTACCCATTACATGTTTTCTCCATTGGTGGTCAATCAGACAGTTAGTTGCTTTTTTGGCGAGATGCTTAAGGAAGCAGCAAAAAGCATCATGCAAGTAGGAATGCTATGATCCTTTTGATATTGTCCTCCATCCAGTTGTGATGTGGTAATCAAGCACACCACACACACCAAACTCTTTGGCAGGCAGAGGAGCTGCCAAATAAACACTTGTGCAATTAATTATTATTCTTGTTTTTTGTGTAGCAGCTTTATTTGGTGCTACGCACCACGAATTTCAACCTCACTTCTGGGTTCCAGTCACCTGGTTGAGTTGCTCAGAACAGTACAGCTGTTGGATGATTTTTATTTTTAAAATAAATATTCACTTGGTTCCCACTTCCAATAGTACTGAATGTTTTCAGAATGCAGTGCCGAAGATGACCTGCATAAGTTTTTGCTAACATGTTATAACTAAATGCAAATATAGGTTCCAGCATGCTGAAGGTTTTGCCATGTTACTGCACACATCTAAGATATTTTTGATTAAACAATGCAGTATGGCCCTATATGTGGCTTGACTAATCCTGTAAACAAGCCATTGGAATGTGCCTAAATGATCAAAAACTGCATGTTCCTTTAAAAATACTTTCCTGTAGGGGTTCATGCTTGAAAATTATTTGTAAATAGTGAAACACTATCCCCCATCCCCCATCCCACTTAAAAATCTCAAGTTGTGTATACTTCCTTGTCAACAATAGCCTGTTCCACGTTATTTTGGATCTACTTAAATCATTGATGAAAATACCAGATTATTTTGTTCGATGTATTGCTTTATCTTGCACATTGAGAAGTGTAACTTAATGTTTGATGGTACTGGATGTATATAAGTGTTTAATTCTGTCTGTAAATGGGAGATGATGTAATAAAGTCATAGGTACAAGGTTTCCTTTTGTAATTTAATAAAAAATATATTATGAAATTATTGATTACATATCAGTTGATGAAAAAATGAATCAGGTCACTGTCCATGAAATATGTACATTTTGATATGTAATATTTTTACTTTGATTTCCATGCATAGTGTAATTCGATAAATTGTTTGTAATTTAAATGCACTATGGATATTTAATATTCAAAATAAAGTCAAATGAATTAATTTACATACTCAACTTTGTTCGACTTATCTTTCTTCATCTTGTTGCAGATGCATTTTCAATTTTGCCTTCCAATTTAGCAATTAATTGTTACTGTCTTCATGACGTAAACTAGTCAGACAAACTAACAATGTGAGATGACAACTTCATTGTAATGTTCAGACTATATTTCACTTGAAATAAATTTGATCACTGCACAAGCTGTCTGCCTGATTCAGAGTGTGCTCACTTATGTTGAAACTGGTTTTGTGAGTTAAAAGCTTGCTTTGATGATAAAGCATTGTTAAATGCTCCTTTTGTATAAATTGACATGCAAAAAAAGTAGCCTTGTCTGTCATTTACATGGCAAATAGATTAGCCAAATTTTGGTTTGGGGAGTTGATGGTTGCAACAGTTTTATGTACCTGTTGTTCTTTTTTCAGGATATAGCACCACAGTTCTGTTACTTTAACTGTCTCAGGCTTCATTTTGGGTAAGAATGAATGCACACGTGCAAATATATTTTTAAAACAATAATCTGTAATTTGTTAATTTTGTGACAGGAGGAATACTTGCATAGCTATGTGCTTTGACCTACAATTACATAGGCCATTGTTTGTGATAAGATGCCAGGTAAGTAAATAAAACGTTGTTAATGTTTGAAATCTTTTTATGTATGAAACCATTTTATCCACATTAATAAAATCCCATTACTTATAGTAAATATTATAGAATTCCCAGTTTACCAAATCTAATTTCTTGTTGACTGGAATACTCTTGAAACCTGGAAGCCAATCCTTAGAACATTAATGAAAGATCTTTAATACAATAAAGCACTGATTATTCATTAATTTGTAATCTGTGTTACCAAAACGTGCACCTCCTTCAATCTGGTCTATTGCATTGGCTCCTCCCAACGCAATTTATTCTATGTTGGAGAGACCAAACACTGACTGGGTGACCGTTTTGCAGAACACCTTCAGTTTGTCCGCAAGAGGACCCGGACTTTCCTGTCACTTGCCATTTCAACACACCATCCTGCTCTGCTGTCCACACGTCCATCCTTGGCCTTTTGCAGTATTCTAAACTCCAACACAAACTGGAGGAACTTGGGCACTTTACAGCCTTCTGGATTGAACATCGAGTTCAACAACTTCAGAACATGAACTCTCCCCTCCAACTTTGCCCCATTTCTATTTATTTTATTTCATTCATTCATTTTACCATCCTTCTTTCTCACTTTCATTTTTCCACTTCTCCATTCTAATTTTCCTCCTTATGCCCACCTCCCCCCACCATAATCCCCAAGCTACCCCTTAATTATCTGTACTTCTGTTCTGCCATTTTGATCAAAACTAAAGGCAGAGGTTTAAGGGGAGATACACAAACAGGTCCAGAGAGGCAAATACTTTCACAAAGGGTGGTGAGTGTCTGAAATGAGCTGCCAGAAGCAGTGGTATAGGTGAGTACAATTTTGTCTTTTAGAAAGCACGTAGACAGTTACATGGGTAAGATGGGTAGAGAGGGTATGAGCCAAATGTGGGCAATTGGGACCAGCTTCGTGGTTAAAAGCTGGGCCACAGGGCCTGTTTCCATGCTGTAAATTCCTATGACTCTCTGATAGGACAGAATGCAAAAACATTTGCCCAAATCATACTCAAACCCACTCAGGAAAATCTGAACAGACTGTCAGCCATGGGCTGAAAGTCAGACTGTATTTGTTAGTCCCCTTGGAAATGCTTCAAATTTGTAACATTACAAGATTAGAGAGCACTTACTACAACCAGTGTTCACATCTTCAAAAAAGTGAGCATTTTGTAGAAAATGTTGATATAAATTAGACAAAAATTGTATGAAATCTTAGTAATTGGCAACCTCTAAGTCATTGCCAGTCTGACCAAGCTCAGTACATTGAACACTGAAAAGTGTTAATATTACAGACAAACTCTGGCTGATTAAGATTGTTGTAATAAGAGATCGGATAATTTAGGTTAAGGCCAAGAGAATTTGTTGGAGGCAAACTTTCATGCAGAAGCTTAGTATTGCTAGTAGGGGTGGTGTTTGTTACACGTTGCATAACTCTCACTGGGGAAAGATTTGCTTTTTCTGGTCTTAACGTCATCAGTGACTCCTAACTGGTTGTGGTAGGTTCCATCAATGGTCTTAGAAGCAGCCATGAATACAACAGGAGTATTAGTGTTCTCTAGATTGTGTAAAGTTTAACAGAAATTCGGACAATAGGCTTATACCAACATTCTTCCAGATGCTGAACAAGACTAACTTATAATCAAGTAAATGAACTTCAGACACTTCCCCAGTGATAATTTCAGTGACATTGCAGGATTTGGCACTGGTCCTTTTCACTGAAAATATTCAGGAATCCTTCTGTTGAAAAGTAGAGTTGCAAGCTTCAATTGTCCATGTCATGAGTTATCTGTCAGAAGAAATTGTATTTAACATTTTTGTTGCATTTGACTTTTCCATTTACTTTGTACATAGTCTTATTTATTCTTTCAAGACCAGAATTCGTTGCTCAAACTTTCATGACCTCAGGATGCCCCAAAGTCCTTTACAGTTGATTAAGTTCTTTTGAAGTGTAATCGCTGTTCTGTAGAAAGCCACAGCCAGTTTGCACAGAGCAAGGTCTCAGACAGCAATGAAATAAATGATCAGGTAACCTTTTTTAATAGTATTCGTTGAGGGATAAATTAGCTAGGATGCTGGGGCGATTGTCCCTGCTCCTTTTTGAATTATGGCTTGGATCTGTTGTGTTCACCCGAGATTATAATTGGGACCTTTGATTTTATATCTCATTCAAAAGATGGCACCACAGCCAGCGTACCATCCCCTCAGTACTGCACTGGAGCATCAGCCTAGATTTTGTGCTCAAGCTTTTAAAATATAGAATCATAGAAAATAGCAGGAATAAGCCATTCTGGCTTCTAGTCGACTCAAGCATTCATGATGATCATGGCAGATTGTCCAATTTACCTGTTCCAGCTCCTCCCCCCCCCCCCCCCCCCCCCCCCCCCCCCCATATCCTTTGATCCCTTTTGCCCCAAGAGCTTTACCTAACATCTTAAAAGCATACAATGTTTTGGTCTCAACTGCTTTCTGAAGTGGGATGTAAAGCCAAAATCTTCTGGATGTGCTGCCTCTTGGCAAGTCTTTCCATGCTCCCCATTGAACCAGTTTTGGTCTCTTAGCTTAATGTCTTGGGACTTCACTGAAGAAGTGGCTGAGTGTGCTCGACACAGAAGGTTATGTACTCTGATAATGTCTAGATTGCAGTGCTGAGGTTCAGTTTACTGGATCCAACTGACCACCTTGCCAAGCTGCTGTAACTGCTGCTGTGAACACTGGCATCTTTGGATACAGCATCAAGAGAAATTGTAAGGAAAATGTTTCAGAAGGATTGCAACATAAGACTGATCAGTATTAGTAGTGACCTTATATAGATTTTCAAAAAAAAATTGAAGGGTTTTTATTTGTGGGGAAGATCAAACAAGGAAAATAATAAGTATGAGTGACTAATACATCCAAAGGGGATTCAGGAGAAACTTCATTGTGAACTCTACAACAAAGAGTAATAAAAACAGAAAATGTTAGAAAAACTCAACATCGAAACATTAACTCTGTTTCTCTCTCCAGAGATGCCACCAGGTCTGTTGAGTTTTTTCAGTATTTTCTGCTTTTATTTCAGATTTGCAGTATCTGCAGTATTTTGTTTTTAGTCATAGGATCCCTAGAGCGCTGAAGGAGGCCAATTGACCCATTGACTCTACCGTCTTTGACAGAATATCATACCCAGGCCCTCTCCTTGTAACCTCACATATTCACTCGGCTAATCCATCTGACCTATTTATCTTGGGACACTAGGGGCCAAAGATGTGCAGGTTAGGTCGATCGGCCATATTAAATTGCCCTTTAGTGGCAGGGGGATTAGCAGGTTAAATTCGTGGGGTTATGAGAATAGGGCTCGGGTGGGATTGTTGTCAGTGCAAACTCGATGTGCTGAATGGCCTCCTTCGGCACTGTGGGGATTCTATAATTTAGCATGAGCAATCCACAGAGATTTCTCTAAAAAGTTATTAACTTGGATTTGTTTATGGGAAAGCTGGATAAACATACGAAGAAAAAAGGCTATATCGATCGGCTGAGAGGGAATAGATCTAATGCAAAGACAGTTATTGTTTAAAAATCCTCCTCTCAAATGGCCTTGTGTGATCTGTCAGATTCACATGGGCAGGCCGAGCTGGGTTTTATAGCTGAACCAATCCAGCCCTGAAGTGGTAGATGAGTTATACAGCAAACCTGGAGCCACTGCTGAGCCGAAACTGGCCATTAAACTGAGAATATAGCTGCAGGGTGACCGGACTGGAGTCACGGCGCCAGCTTCTGCAGGAGGAACTCAGATCCTGTTTGTGTTATGGGAAGCCACCCCTCAAATCTCTCATTGGAAGACAGTTAAACGTACGTGTACAAAACAGAGCCTGCGGAGCAGACGCTCTGGTTAACAGATCACACTCTATTTATATTTCGTTTTATTATTTCGCAGTAACTTTCATCTGTATATTCCCCGACTTTTATCCGCAGGTAGGTAAAAACATTGTTCTTCAACCTATGGTAAAGATACGTTTCGATCTCCCATTATCATTGAGAGGGTTATTTGTTTCTGCACCTGTCTCTACATTGACCTGAGCCTTTCAAACTCTGCTTTAATTTGTCGTCGAATCGTTAGAGCAACAAGCACAGAATTAAAAACACTTAAATTTAGATTGAAATGAAACTTAAATGTTGGTTTTGCATCCTTGGGTAATTAAAATACTTTGAAATTAGAGAATGATGTATTAACCGTGGGGCTGCTGTAATGCTGAAGTGTGGGACTAAAATAATATTTGAATTTTAAATCTGGTCCGGTGTATATTGGAGTTGGTGAATTCAAACTGTTAATATAAAGCGAAGTTGGAATCTGAAATACAAATGGAAATTGTTGAGGAAAAGCAGATTATACTGGAAAAACTCAGCAGCTCCGGCAAATTGCTGAATTTGTCCAAAAATTTGTTTTTTTTCCCCGACGTTGGAGAAAGCCAGGTTCATAGTGCTTTAAAACTAGAAATTGTTCACTTTTCTGTGTTACAATGTTTGATTTATGCACCAATTGATAATTCATTCTATATCCTTTTTGGAGGCAGGTTGTTGGGATTTTCCGCCACCTGCACTGATGATGCATCTTCGGCGGAGAAGTGGCGTAAAGGAGCCGGGATTGCGATAATGAAATCCAAGTCACCATATCCTCCTCCCTCGGGTCTGAAGGGCAGGTGCGGCGAGGCTGGAGAAGGTGACTGCCAGGGGCTGAAGGGCAGGTGCGGCGGGGCTGGAGGTGGTGACTGTCAGGGGCTGATGGGCAGGTGCGGAGGGGCTGGAAGAGGTGACTGTCAGGGGCTGAAGGGCAGGTGCAGCGGCGCCGGAGGAGGTGACTGCCCGGGACTGAAGGGCAGGTGCGGCGGGGCTGGAGGAGGTGACTGCCCGGGGCTGAAGGGCAGGTGCGGCGGGGCTGGAGGTGGTGACTGTCAGGGGCTGATGGGCAGGTGCGGAGGGGCTGGAAGAGGTGACTGTCAGGGGCTGAAGGGCAGGTGCAGCGGCGCCGGAGGAGGTGACTGCCCGGGACTGAAGGGCAGGTGCGGCGGGGCTGGAGGAGGTGACTGCCCGGGGCTGAATCTGCACCTGAGCGCCGAGGCCACCTGCAGCGAGCGCGAGCCCGGCCGCCAGCAGGGGCGGGGCGTGAGGGCGCGGCCCCGCGGAGCGCGCGGGCATTGCGGAGGGGCGCGGGCACGGCGGGCGGGCACGTCCAGTGCGCGCGAGCGCAACCTGCGGCGAATCGAGAGCAACGAGCGCGAGCGGCAGCGCATGCACAACCTCAACAATGCTTTCCAGGCGCTGAGGGAGGTCATCCCCCATGTGGAGGCGGATAGGAAACTCTCCAAGATAGAGACCCTCACCCTGGCCAAGAACTACATCAAATCCCTCACCTCCACCATCCTGTGCATGACCAAGGAGCACCCACCCATGCCTGGCCTGCCGCTGCCCTCTGACAGCCCGGCTGATGCCAATGGCTCCAGCCCACCCTTGCGCCCCCTTCGCCATCGCCATCACCGGATGCCTCCCAAGGAAGACTCCATTCGAGCGTGAATCAAGGACACCAGGCATTCTTCCCCCACCCATCAACTTCACGCCTTCCAAAGCAGATGACTGGGAACCATTCTATGGTTGGTCTTCAGTCCGCTGAATTCTCCTGAAGAAGGATGCCCTTTCTGTTTTAGCAAGTTCCACTGCGTTGCCAGCGTGAATCCAATAGTTGATCGATGGAACCAATTAATCCAATAGTTGACCAATGCTTTCATTCCAAAAGAGGTGACCTGGACCTTGTACAAAACTCTCAACCTGTGCCAACCATTGAAAAGGAATTCATACAGTGCCTTCCGGAACTTTCAGCAAATGTTCTGGTAACACTAAAAGACTCCGCTTTTACAAAGAGCCATTTTCAGTTTAAAAGTTAACCTGTGTGGCAGCTGATCTGTGGCCTCTGATGCTAATAGTGATTGCGGATCTGATGTCGGCCAGAGCGACGAGGATGTCAAGGGTTTTATTCAGAACCGCAGGGGTTTTCAGAAAGGAGGACCACAGAGACCAGCACTTGTACCACTCCACTTGGAAGATCAGGCAACAAATCTGCCTTTTTTAATTAATGTGGTGTTTTCTTTCAATGTGTATTTTTATTTCTGTTTTATTTGAATATTTAGTTTGAGTTTGCTAATTTATAAGGGATGCAGTGTGTGTGGTAAATAGTTTTCTCGCAGCCAGTATAGATAGTTATGGCTCTTAAAACATTTAATCCCTACAGGATTCGACCCTTGCACACCACTCCTTGCGATGTATCTCACATTCATGGCTGTTTTGAAGCAAACTTTATATGGTTAAAGTTTATTTGTCACAAGTAAGGCTTACGTTAACACTCTAATGAAGATACTGTGAAATTCCCCTAGTCGCCGCACTCTGGTGCCTATTTGGGTCAATGCACCTAACCCACATATATTTCAGAATGTGGGAGGAAACTGGAGCACCCAGAGGAAACCCATGCAGATATGTGAAGAATGTGTAGAGTTTGCACAGATAGTGACCCAAGCTGGGAATTGAATCCAGGTCCTTGATGCAATGCTAACCACTGTGCCAAGAAAAGTGAGCTTGTGAGCCTCCTCCTGTTTGATAAGCCAACAACACAGTAACCATGAGAATCTGCTGTTACTGGTGAAATTATTCTTGACCAAATGTCACTAGAAATGCTGTGGCATCATGAGAGGGCTGATAATCTTCCTCCTGGGCTGCTTAATGTCTAAGAAGTGGTAAAATTACAGGCGAGGTCCTAAAATTATCAGCAGAGAATTAAACTAGGGCAATTTCAGATGATTGCTTAAAAATTGTTCCATGTGTTTGAAGAGTTCAGCAGCCTGGAGCAAAACATTCATTGTTTGTCTGAGAGATTGTTGTTTAAAGGGAGTGCTCTGAGATTTCTGGTTTCCCTTCAGCCCTAAGCATTGACCTTTCTCACCTCCGCACGTTAGCCAATGGAGAGTGGGCTAGTCAGAGGCCTTACGCACTGGTCTGCTTTTGAATCTGACCAAAAACAGCTACCCACAAGTGCAGGATGTGTGGAATCTGTGTACAGTTTTGATCTCCTTGAGAAAAATATACTGGCACTGGAAGGAGTGCAGAGGAGATTCACTAGGTTGATTCCAGAGTTGATAGGGTTGGCTTATTTAGACTGGGGCTAAACTCACAGGCATTCAGAAGAATGAGGTGAGATCTTATAGAAACATAAAAGATTATGAAGGGAATAGATAAGATAGAGCAGGGAAGTTGTTTCCACTGAGGCAGCAGGGGGAAGCAGATTTAGGACTGAGTTGAGGAGGAATTTCTTCACACAAAGGGTTGCAAATCTGTGGAATTCCCTGCCCAGTGAAACAGTTGAGACTATCTTATTGAATGTTTTTAAGGCAAGGATAGATAAATTTTTGAACAATAAAGGAATTAAAGGTTATGGTAAGCGGGCGAGTAAGTGGAGCTGAGTTCACAAAAAGATCAGCTACGATCTTATTGAATAGCAGACCAAGCTCGAGGGGCCTACTCCTGTTCCTAGTTCTTATGTTCTTATTAATCCACAGTGTTACTGTGCCTGCCTTTGGTAATGTTGAAGGTAACTGGGTGGCCCTGGAGAGGTCCTTCACCATCAGCAATTTAGAATCATGGAATCCTTACAGTGCAGAAAGAGCCTGTACCAACAACAATTACATTCAAGTCCTAAGCCCATAATCCCATGTATTTACCTTGCTAGTCCCTCTGACAATAAGGGGCAATTTGGCATGGCCACTCGACCTAGAAAAACTGGAGCACCCAAAGGAAACTCAAGTAGACGTGGGGAGAATGTGCAAACTCCATACAAACAAATCACCTAAGGTCAGAATTGAATCTAGGTCCCTGATAATGTGAGGCAGCAATGCTAACTGTTGTGCCACCATGTTGCCCATGTATTGTTCAAGTGTATTGTTGATAAGGCAAAACAGACCAAAATTTAACTTCACTTTAGTAAAGACATGGGTTCAAATGAATGGTGTGTGCAACAGTAATGGCCTCCCTTTATAGAACAGCTATCTACAGTGGGGAATTAATTTAGATAGCAGAGACCTGTGCTGTCCTATCACAAAATAGTCCTGGCACTCACTCTGTACCAAGTGATATGCCTAGTCAAAACTTAAGATTGAAATTTACTGATAGTTCTGAAACTTTTTGATCTTTGCCAAACTAAATGGGAGCTTCCCATGGCTGGATTATTTTCTGACAATCAGCAACAGATTATCATTCAACGTAAGTGACAATTGATAATCTTTTAACTGGGTAGGATAGTCTGGGCATTAACATCCATTATGGTGTTAGGAATGAAACTGACAGCTTGTGTTTAGATCACCATTTCAACACTTGCAGTTTAAGAGTTTCATTAGGAACCCTCTGCCCTCTGGGCAACCAGTAATTGCCATCTGCAATTTCCTTTGGCCAGTTGGAAATTGCAAGCAGAATGGTATACATAACTAGGCAAAATGTCCCAAGACAATCTAGTTTGGTTGATTCTAGTTCCCAGATACTATGTTCTGGTCTAGAGTTAATTTGTTTCATAATTATGCTTGAAACGATTAATGATCAGGGAGGTTTTGCTACATTAGTTGTAAAAACAAAATGTCTATACTATTTTGCGGACCCTCAGAAAATGAGCATTTCACTCTCAGCATCACTAATGTCTGGCAAAATAACCACAACTTTCTTCCTTCTGATTGTTGTTATCCCCAAAGTTGTGTGGGGACTGAGTGCTCTGCATTCTTACAAAATGCAGCAGCATTTACATGAACTAATGAGGCAGTTGGTGCCGATTAGATCTGTTACATATGAAACACTACTATTTTATATTCTTGAATTCTCTCATCTTGAAACTAATTATGGTGGTGGGCAGCTCTGTGGTGCCGGTCGCGTGACCAGAATAGCAAGATTCGATACCAGATTCAACACTTAGAAACTTCCCTCTGAGTCACCTGACAGGCTGGCAGCTGATTCGTTCGCCTGCCCTCAGCTGATGAATTCAAATGTTCTGGGGCCATATTTAAACACCAATCCAGTGCACTCATACCACTACCTCCAGTCCACCATCTTAACGAATGAACAGGTTTGAAGAGTCGAATGACCTACTCCTTTTTCCTATGTTTCTAGATCATGCAGGATATCAGCAACCCAGGTTGCAACAGTGAGCAGCTTCAACAAGTCTGTTCTTGACTCAACCAGGCTCCTCCCAACTCCATCACCAGTGAGGTTGCCCCGCATCTCTTGGACCTCTACTTCATCTGGAGTTTTCACCCAACCACTCACATAAACGATGCAATAACTTATTGACTCATTTGTACACGTTTCATGCAGCCTTTCTGGGTCCAATGTTTGTCCTCTGTCTTTCCTCTGCCATTGTTCATCTCCATCATCCACCTCCTTGCCACTCTCTGCCTGCCATCGTGAGCCACTGCCCTTCCCAGTTCCACGCACAGCCCTTCTTGCACGTTGCCCTCCCTTGTCTTCATCAGGCCACCCACCACACCCCAGCTGCACCTCATACTCCATCCCCAGGGTTGTACTTTGAATCTTTGTTGTGGTGGCTGCATGAATTTCACAGCATAGTGCTATCCAGATAGACACTGGTATGCATGTGTAGTACCAAACGGTAATTCCTTCCACCCTGAACACTATTATTTTGAATGGGTGGCAGAGGAGAATCTAGCAGCATGGTGCTGCCCATAAGGACCATGGAGATGAAGGCAGGAACAGGTAAGCCTTAGCAGAGTGGTGACATCAAACCAGGAGCAATGCAGCACTTTGGCAGAAAGTTGTTGCACTCACCCCAAAGTCTCTGGTGCACTGAGGACCCCCTTACACGTGCCATTCTTTACAGTTGGGTTTTGACATTGATGTAAATCTGCTACTTTAATGAACAATCACAAGAGACAAATTAACCCAAATGGGCACCTGCCATTGGGAAAATGGCCATGGTGGCTTTCCCAACTCCATTCTCCTGCCAGATTCACCATGCCTGCCACCAAATCCGACACAGACTGGTAGAATTCCACCATCTGGAAGGGAAAGGGGTGATGACAGAGATGAAGCAAATAGGTATTTTTTCCAAAAAAAATCTACATGATAGAATTTACTGGGTTTAGTTTTCAATGGAAGTGTTTAGCAGAATGGTTGATGTGTTTTCTTATTAGGAATGCAATGGCATTTTGGTGCCAAAAACTGCAGTGCCCCAGGTTAGTGATACTTATTACATGGTATGAGAAGCCAGTAGGTGATCCACCTCTTGTTCACAAATGGTTGTCAAGACTCACCATGCATGGGGTTTTGCACAATCACTTATTTGACCTAGGATAGGGACTGAGCTGAAAGCAAAAAACCCTCACTGTGCTTTCCACAATGTAAGAAATACAAGGAATATTTACTGAGATGCAGGATTACACCAGCTTAAGATAAAAGAGCCCTGTTGAGATGAAACTATGATGCAATAGTTTCCCCACCCCATCTCCAGGAGGACAGACATTACCAACATTTAATGTTGAAATCGGGCTCTCAGTCATCATCCCAGATGCTTCACTTTACAATCTCTCTGTAGGTGGTTCCTGAGTAAGATATCACTTGGGATTATTACTCTCATCACAGAATTAGAAATATATTCCACAATTCACCCAAAAGCGCTGAAATGGTGGGAAAACTGGTCTAGATCCCAACTGTTTTGTCAGTTCAGCTTCTCAGCTGCAGAGGTCTCAATCGTGAATTTCATTAAAAAACCTGGGTGGGGGAGGGCCTATTTGTGCTGGAGTTTGATAGTTCTGTGCGTGCACAGTGGCCCCAATATGTCAGTCTTCCTGTTTGCTGGCCAGCTCGATTGCTTACTAGCTTGGGATTCCCATAGTGCTGCCCCTCCAGCATCCCCCCACCACAACCTGATTGCAGCTCTCACAACAATTCCTGCTGCACCCCTCCCTCCCCATCCTGGAGTGCCCTGATATCCAGCTAAACCCCTCCAGCAGTGATAATACCCCCTCAACCCAGCTGACACCCTGCCTCCCAACCCTTCAGACTCTTCCATCTTTACAAACTCCACCCCCCACAATAACTTTGCCTTCCAACGCATTGAATTTAAAAACCTTCATCCTGTCAAACATTGACCTTTTCCTCAGATTTATTGGAATAATAGCAGAGGTTCAAGGATTGAATCGTGAAGCTGGTTGCAAAAACTTGGCATGTTAGCCCTTGAGTTTAGAAAATTGGAGGATATTCTAATCAAAGTATTTAAAATAATAAATTTGATTAGGGCAAGGCCTCCCATGGACAGTCTAAAAGCAGGGGACAGTATCTGAAAATTAGCACCAGGGCATTTATGAGTGATACTAGGAAGCTTTTCTTCAAAAAAGTTAGTGGTAGAGATTTGGATTCTGAAAGCTTGTGACTTTTGCTACAAATAAACCTGTTGGGCTTTAAGCTGGTGTTATGAGACTTCTTGTTGTGAATTGCCAGACCAGGAGCCAATATAGATCAGCAAGATAGGGCAGCATGATGTCACAGTGATTAGCACTGCTGCCTCACAGTGCCAAGGACCTGATTCAAGTCTTGACTTGGGTCAATGTCTGTGTGGAGTTTGCACATTCTCCTCATGTCTACATGCACTTCCTCCAGGTGCTTCAGTTTTTTCCCTCCACTCAAAAGATGTGCCGGTTAGGTGGTTTAGTTATGCTAAATTGCCTTTCAGTGTCAGGGAGATCAGCTGGGTAAATACATGGTGTTATGGGGATGGCCTGGGTGGGATTGCGGTTAGTGCAGACTTGATGAGCTAAATAGCCTCCTTCTGCAATGTAGGATTCTATATTAATAGCCTTGTTCACGAGTACTTAGGATGGAGAGGGGGAAACTGAGTTAAAACTGGCCACTGATTCCATCTTGTGACTAGAAGCTGAATGGTAATGCTCAGAAGGAGTTGCTGGATCCAAGAGTGCCTCTTCTACCATTCTAGTTGAATTTGGGAGTTTTTAAGCTCAGAAATACCCAGGGATAGCAGATGACTGGGGGCTGGACTGAATACATCCATTCACAAAAGGCTAGGGACGCCAGCTATAACTTTCTACCTCATGGGTACAGAAACTCAGATTGATGAGTATCTGTGCCATTGATGATTTGAAAATGTTAAAACAATACTTACCTTAGAGATAGCAATGGATTAGGTATTATGTATGAAAGTCATTAAAGAAAATCAGTTTACAGTTTTTATAATAATAGGACTTGACAGCGTGCCCTTGGGTTAAAAATAAAACCAATGACAATATTTTCCTTGCTCAATGCAAAGCTGATAGAGAGTTCTGTTTGCCACGCTGTGCCAGTGTTCAAGAATATACATTTAATTGGTATTTTTAAAAATTAAATGCAGCAGGCTGGGTTTATTGTGATAGTACTGAGCATTAGTGTAGCACACAAGATACTAAAGGATGGTCAGAAAATTTCAGAGCCAGTCTGACCAAATTAACAACACAATAGAAAAGAAATAACTTGCATTTATAAACCGTCTTTTCATCACCTCAGGAGGTCCCAAAGTGCTTTGAAACCAATGAGGTACTGGACCAAATGTTGTAGGGACAATGATAACCATTTTGTACACATTAAGTTCTTACAGAAAGCAACAGGATAAATAACTTGAACATCTGATTTTTTTTTAGATGTTGGTGGAAATATAAATAATGTCCAGGACACCGGGGAGAACTCCTGAACTTTTTCAAACTAACCCTTAGTATTCGAGAGGAAAGACAGGCCGTCAGTTTAACTTAAGACAGCACCTCCAAAAGCACGGCACTCCTTCAGAGCTATACTAGGAGTACCAGCCCACAATTTTTAAACACAGAGGTGAGAGTGCTACCCACTCGGGCAAAACTAACACCTGGTATTTTTCAGCAGGAGGTCAGGACAATGCAAGGGGTGAGTGTTATTCAGACATATCCGCATATCTCTGATATGGGAACAGAGCTATCAATGCTGGCGTGCTCTGCTGAAATTAGCGTTCAGACACATTGTTGGAAGTGATTTGGGAGGTCAGTTCTGTTGTAACCTACTTAACCCACAAGTGCTTTGATGTAGCTGAAAATGGTAGTGGTGGGGTTTAAGTTGATTTAAATGCTGAGTAATTTCACCTTCAGCACAAAACAGAAATGTAAATTTGAGACGGGTTCAGCCCTGCAGGAAAAAGAGTGGCTCTGTCTCTAACGCACGATGTTGGCCGCAGCATTTAAACAGTACCTCACTGTAGTACAGTGTAGTATTACACTATTTCAAACAGTTTATTAATAATTCTAAACTTTCTGACTAGTGAATTCCCAACTATTTCAAACTAGCTTAAGTAAATTCAAATTCTCCATTGCATACATCTTACATTTTTGCATTAATGATAACAGCAGCATTTAATTAAACACCACAAAAACCGAATTACACTATTTAAATGCACAGGAAGATTGTTGAAAGTACTTGCAGTCAATGGTTACTTGTAAAAACTTAGATTGTTATGAAAAGAAGCTTGGGGTGGGGGTGTGGGAGATAATATATTTTTTGATTTCTAAATCCTTCAGTCTTTTAAGATTGAGGTACAGTAGCTATATTAAGATGCAACTATCTTTACACGTAGCTGCAAAGTAGCAGCCATTTACGAAAATATAATTGTACAGCCAGATCACAGTGTGACTCTATGGTACACTACAGTAGTGGGAATAAAACCCATTCTGTCAGACTAATGTACCAGGGAACACAGAGAAGTGTAACTCCAGCATACTGAAGGCTGTTGGCTAAGATCAAGTGTAGTATCAATATGCTGTGCTTGGTTGAAGTCATTAGGTTACATTTCAGCTTCATTTGAAGCAACTTTTAAAAGTGGCATCTTGGCCTTTTGGCTAAGATGCAAATGAGATCAAGCCTTGGAGGAGGAGCTAGGCCTTACTCCAATGAGCTTGGACCATGTAGATCAAGCCCAAGACAGGATGTGAGAGTCCTGTCTTGTCAACTTGGATGAGGAACGTCTCAACTTGTTAAGATTCTGAATTGGACTTGATTGAATCGGAATAAAAAACAAAAAAAAACTGGAGTGTATGTGCATTTACAGCGATCTTTCATGTCTTTCTCTCCACATACCTCTTCACTGCATTCAGTCCTTGAAGTGGTGGCCTCTGCAATTCTCAAATAGATTTGCACACAACCTTTCACAATATATGATGATCTGATCCTTCACACTGCTGTGTGTATGTGTCACCATCCCAGCATCTGCAGCATGTTTGCAACTCTAGGCCCCAGACCCAGTTTTCTTATTATAGAGTCATAGAGGTTTACAGCATGGAAATAAGCTCTTCAGCACAACTTGTTCACAACCTTTTTTTTTAAAAACTCCTAAACTAATCCCAATTGCCCACATTTGGCCCATATCACTCTAGACCATGTAACTGTCTAAGTGCTTTTTAAAAGACAAAGTTGTATCTGCCTCTACTACTAACTCTGGCAGCTTGTTCCAGACACTCATCACCCTCTGCATGAAAAAATTGCCCTTCTGGAGACTGTTGTATCTCTCCCCTCACATCTTAAACCTATGCCCTTTAATTTTAGACTCTGCTACCTTTGGGAAAAGATATTAATTATCTAGCTGATTTGTGCCCCTCATTATTTTATAGACTTCAATAAGATCACCCCTCAGCCTTCTACGCTCCAGTGAAAAAGGTCCTAGTCTATCCAGCCTCCCCTTATAACTCAAACCAAGTCCCAGTAACATCCTAGTAAATCTTTTCTGCACTCCTTCTAGTTTAATAATATCCTTTCTACAACAGGATGACCAGAACTATATACAATGTCTTGTAAAACTTCAACAAGACGTCCCAACTCCTGTATTCAGTGTTCTGACTGATGAAACTAAGCATGCTGAATGTCTTCTTTACCCCTCTGTCCACCTGTGGCTCCACTTTCAAGGAACTATGGACATGCACCCCTAGATCTTTGTTCTGTAACTTTTCTCAACACCCTACCATTAACCAAATAAGTCCGAGTTTAATCTACCAAAATGCATCACCTTGCATTTATCTAAATTAAACTCCATCTGTCATTTGTCAGCTCACTGGCTCAGTTGCTCGGAAAAAAAATTGCAGCAGCAACTTATTAAAGCTGTGGTGGGAGTGTAAGACATTCCACAATGTTTGACAGATGTCAAAATTTGTCAAAATTTAATGCTGAGACACAGCAGAAACCATGGTCACCAATAATGGAGTGAATAAAATCAGGGATGCACACGTGGCCATAAATGAAAGAGTAGAAATGTGCAGATAACTCAGAGGATGATAGGACTGGAGGAATTTACAGAGAGATAGGGAGCCTGAACAAGGCCATGGAGGGTTTAGAAAATGTTAAATTTTTAACATGACTGAGTGCCACTGTAACACTGGTCTATACAAATCCGAGACCAGTAGTATTGTTACACACTTTCTGTACATGTTGCTGAGAGAAAACTTATAAAGGAATTCTAGTTTTCCCTTAACCATTGTAATTGCTTTCCACTTGCTGCAGCTGTTCTACATTTTGCTGAAAAGTAAAATAACGTGGATCCCAGAAATCTGAAATAAAAACAGGTCAGGAAGTGTCTCTGGAAAGGGAAGAACATAGAAGGTTATTGATACAAAACGTTAACTATCAGGATTGTTCCCTCTCTCTCTCGCCACAGATACTATATTTTGCACATCTATTCATTTAAAAGATGCTGAAAGTTCTTGTCCTGATAATTGTATCAGGGAGGGAACAAGAGGGGAACAGTACATTGTGAACAAGTGCTCTTGTAAATTCATTACACATTGTAGATCTTTCTTCCACTTAAACAGAGAAGTCGTTTACGTTTTAACTGCAATAGGCCCAAGTGTTTCTTTTAAGATGTAAATTTCTGTCATTTGAAACTTGGTATAGTAGCTTCCTTTTACACTTTGTACAATTTTAAAACCAAAGATGAAAGTTAAACATATTTCTCTCTGTATTTCCGTGAGACAATTGTGATTTAAAACGAGAACTATAAGATAATGATTTTGTTGTGTCATTTATAAACTTGTTTTCTTGACATGATTTTAAGATTAAAGAAATTAAATTTTTTTGTGTGTCAGCATCAATAATAATTACTTGAAAGCAATTTTCTTCAAGATCAGTATTTAAACATGCCAAAAATTATTTACAATCACACTTTAATCATAGAATTTTATAGCATAGAAGGAGGCCATTGGGCCCATTGTGTCTGCTAGCTTTTAAAAAGTTATCCACTTAGTCTCAATTCCTCTGCTTTTCCCCTAATAGACCTAGAAAGTTTTTCATTGAATCATAAAGAGGCCATTCGGCCCATCAAGTCTGCACCAACCACAATCCCACCCATGTCCTATCTCCATAACTCTACATATTTACCCTGCTAACAGTAAGGGAAATTTAGCATGACCAATCAACATAGTCCACACATCTTTGGAGTGAGAAAACCAGAGCACCCAGAAGAAACCCATGCAGACACAGGGAGAACATTTGTGGTGTTTGCTCAATGACCCACGCCAGGAATCGAGCTAGGCCCCTAGTGCTGTGAAACAGCAGTGCTAACCACTGTGCCACCCAATTTTCTTTAGAAAGTTGATGTTGAACCTGCTTCACCATCCTTTCATGCAACACATTCTAGCTCACAAGTTATTGCACTTAAGTATTGCTCCTCATTCTTTAGATCTTCAATCTGTGTCTTCTGCTTATCCATCCTCGTGGCGGTGGATACATTTATTCCTTATGTTGGTATTAAATCTCCCCTTAACCCCTTTATGTTTTATGAAATTGAAATTCAACTTCATAATGCCCACCAGGTTGTAACCTCTAACATTAGGAACTGATAGAAAAGAAAGACAGTTATATCTTGACTTCACATGACTTCCAAAGCACTTCACAGCCTCAGCAGTACATTTTGAAATGTAGGCACTCTTGTAAAGTAGGAAATATGGTGGTTCAGAGTCTTCCCTCAAACTGCAATACGACTATGACCAGATAGTCTGTTTGGTGATGTCTGTTATGGGATAAATATTGCCGATGGCACTGGCCGTCTTCAAAAACAGTTCAAAACAAACCAAATTTTTTGATTCCCACTTGAGCTGGCCTTCGTTTAACATCTCTGCTGAGAGACAGCGTGAAATGTCAGCCTGGATTTTTATGCTCGAGTTGTTGGGCCAAGATTTGACCAGGGTGTCCTTGCTCAAGAGTCATAGATGTTACCCAACTAGCCAGTTTGTGACTACTCTCGCACTAAGGACACGTACGTCCACATAATAAATCAGGCAGCAGCATGAAGCACATTCCTTGGCAAAGTCCACTGCCATCAATGGAAGATGCCAGGAATAGGCAAACCATTTCTCCACATGCAAAGGGGTCCAAGGAAACCCAAAGCAAAGGCCATTCACACAAGTAGCAGAGTGTCTATTTACAGAGTCAGAAAATTGAATAATTGGGGGAGGGGGCAGGCAGAGGTGGGGGGAGACATGATCAGGGTGGTAGGGGATGGATTGAGGGAATCTAAAGCAAGAAGTTCTCAATGGAGGGGGGAGGCGGTGGAATGATTGGCCTAGAACAAAATTATTGAACTGTCTGGTCCAACCCATTTGCAGATGGACTGAAGAACAATTACACCTGATACTTCTCATCACTCTCCAGCATGAGGTGGGATGAATATGCAAAAGGGCCAGTTTGGCAGAATTACTAATCTGCAACAAGCTTTCCATTTGGAAATGTAAATGATGAATTAAAATAACTATCAGTTGTATCAATTGAGGGATGCAGATTATTTTCACATGACCTCTATAGTAGAGTTTTTTTCCAGACCAAAAGTTGACAAAAGTAGCTCATTTATCCCTGAATGAGTTTTTCTTTTCCTTACTTTTAGGCCAGATTGAAAAAATTATAATCTCAATTTTCTTATCCAGTAGTTCTAAAACTGTTGGTTTGACTTGTACCATTCTAAATTTCTACACTGCTGTAAAATAGCTGCAGTTAATTATGCAAAGGTTAAACAGTGTTCAAACAGGTACCAATAGTGTTTAGTTAAAGTTGATGTCTTTTAAGTTAAAAATGATCAAATTTGCACAAACTGAAATTCTTTCAACCCAGAGTTCCAATTCTTGGAGAAAATCAAAATCTCAAGCCATTCTAAAAATAATTAAATGCTTTTTTTTTTTTTTACATCATTTGTGGCATGTGGGTGTCACTGGCTGGCTAGCATCTTACTGGCCATCCCTAGTTGCCTGACGGCAGTTGAGAGTCAACTGCATTGTTGTGGGTCTGGAGTCGCATGTAGGCCAGGCCAGGTAAGGATGGTAGATTTTCTTTCCTAAAGGACGTTAATGAAGCAAATGGGTTTTTCCTGACAATTAAGATTGGTTTCATGATATCAGAAGATTCTTAATTCCAGATTTCTTTCTACTGAATTCAAATTCCACCATCTGCCATGGCAGGGTTCAAACTCAGGTCCCGAGAACTTCAGCTGAGTTTCTGGATTAATAGTTTAATGATAATACCATTAGGCCATTGCCTCCCTCAAGATCAATATGGCAATATGACATCAGAGCAAGAAACATATTCAATAATAGAAAGGTTGGCGGGCACTGATGGCACAGCCCTTGAATTTGATTAACTAAACTATTATGTGGGAGTTAATTATTATCAATGTTAAAGCAAGCAAGGACTGCAGGAGAACAAAAAGTCTTGCAAATATTTAGGAACAGTGGACGAGATTACAGTTGTTATTGTGTAAAGATCCTATTTAACCCTTTTTAGGCACAGTGAAAAGCTTTTAAATTTGACTCCATCCCTCAGTGCCTCTGGTCATTTTGTAATGTCCTTTTAAGATAGATAATATGGTCCAAATAACAATGCCCTTATATCAGAACAAAGGGTAAGCTGTTCAGGATTGAGATAAAAAAGAACTTCTTCACTCGGAGAAACAAGAAACAATAGTTTTTCATTGCACACTAATACATGTGACAATAACAAATCAAATCAAAACAAACTTGGCTTAATATTTTAACTGAAAGCTAATACCTCTGGCACTGCACTATTCCCTCAGACCTGCCCCTCTGAAAGTGCAGCATTCCCTCAGGACTGTCCCTCTGACAGTGCAATGCTTCCAAAGTACAGCTACACCTACAGTGCAGTGCCTCCCCCACACCCCAATACAGCTCCAGTAGTAGTGCCGCACTCTCCCAACACTGATCCTTCTATGTTGTGGTAGCCTAGATTTTGTTTCTAACTCACTGTAGCAGCTCTGATGCTGTGCTATCGCTGAGTTTGAAATCCATACACATATTTACTAAATTGACTTCTGCCGCTCAATAGTACTGACAGCATCTACTGCAATCTTCACAGCCTGTTTACTTCACCTAGTAAACATATTCCCAAAACTGCTTCACTTAGCATCACTGGGGCATAATGCCGAAGGTATGGATCACAGTACTGCTGCTGCACAAGACTCAAGAATAATTAGACAAAGCAATGTGTGTGTGAGAGAGAGAGTGAAAATGGCTTTCCTTCAGCTCATGCTGTAGCTAATTCTTCGCCCTTGTTTGGCAATGCCACTTCAATATCCCCTCTGCACTCTCAGATTGCCCATCACTTCTGAACACTTCACAAAAAGGTGTCAGCACGCTGCAGTAATGATTTAAGACAGTATGCGCCTTCAGAAGGCAACTTACCTGGTTCCAGTTGATTTTTAAGGTTAGCAAACCCAAATTCTTATGTAACAAAATGTGCTTCTAAGCCCATGTTGTTCTCACAATTGATGCATGCTGGATGTCACAGCCTCTTACCATTGTTTTCTGACAAGAACATTTGAACAAATTTGATAATAAGTTGCATTCATTGCAAATATTTAATTAATTGTTCATATTCATATTTTTAAATTAATGTTTAGTTTGGGGAAGATTATTTCTGTGAAGGTAACTAAAATGTTAGACTTTAGAAATTGCCAGAACATTTAAGAGAACATAACAATTCAGAAGATTACCCATGTTTGTTTAATAGAGTCAGAATAGAAACAGAAGGTGGGCTTACTTAGCTAGAGCAATTGTAAAGGAGGCTATCCCTAGAGGGAAAGAGATCAGGGCTTAAGAGATCAGTTTGAGAATAAACGAGATCATGCTACGTTGCCATGGAGGTAGATGGTTAAAAAAGGTTCTCTGATTTCAATTTATTTGTATGCTTGGGCGGGAGGGAAAAAGGAGGTAGGATGCAATTTGGATCTCATGTGATTTGTAGCTCACAGAGAAATCCTTGGACTATTTGATGCAGTTAGAGCTTATTGCTGCCAGCGCCAGCTCAGTGAAGCTAGCGATCTACAAAAGAGTTGCAAGAGAAACAGAAAATGCTGGAAAATCTCAGCAGATCAGATAACATCTGTCGGAGAGAATAGAGCCAATGTTGAGAGTCTAGATGGCCCTTCATGAGATCCTTGGTTATCTAGGCTCTAAACATTGGCTCTATTCTCTCACTACAGATGCTGTCAGACCTGCTGAAGTTTTCCAGCATTTTCTGTTTTTGTTTCAGATTCCAGTATCGGCTGCATTTTGCTTTAATCAAAAGAGTTGCAAGTATGCCAGTAATTATAGGTGGAAGTGTAGCTTTGCAAATCCTGCAACTTTATGAATCGCTTAGAACACATTCTTAGGAGGTGATGCTTCGGGGTCAGTGCTGGGACTACTACTAAGTTTGCAGATGATACAAAGATATGTGGAGGGATAGGTAGTATTGAGGAAGCAGAGGGGCTGCAAAAGGACTTGGATAGGTGAGGAGAGTAGGCAGAGAAGTGGCAGATGGGATACAATGTGGAAAAGTGTGAGATTATGCACTAATGGAGGTATAGACTATTTTCTATATGGGGAAATACTTAGGATATCAGAAGCACAAAAGGACTTGGAAGCCCTTGTTCAAGACAGAGGAGGGTCAAGAAGAGATGGGGGGGTGGCGTTGTAGTTAGTTAGTTAGTTAGGGAGCACATCACAGTGGTGCAGAGGGAGGACAATATAGATGAGTTAGAGTTGAGTCACTGTGGGTGGAGTTGAGGAATAGGAAGGGGGTAATTACTATGCTAGGGGTGTATTGTAGGCCACCCAATGGCCCGTGGGCAGTGGAAGAAGGCATATGTAAAGACATTTTGGATAGGAAACCCAGTCTATGCATAACTCCAAATGTACAACAATGTGGTTGACTCTTAACTACCCTCCGAAATGGCCTAGCAAGTCACTCAATTACACTACACCGTGCCGAAGGACAAACACTATAGTTATGCCTATCCCACGCAGACTACAGCAATTCAAGAACACGGTTAGCTACCACCTTCGCAAGGGCAATTAGGGATTGGCAATAAATGCTGACCTTGGCAGTGATGTTGACATGTATTAATAAAAAAAATTAATCTGCCACCTAGCCAATATTTTTCTTATTCTGACCTCCCATTTTTCAGTTGCCTGAAACAGGTAATTGAGACTTCCAAATACTGTGGCATAATAGCCCTTCAAGACAGGTCTTTCAGCAAGAAACCTCTTTCCATTAAGATGTGTGAGATTTTCAGCAATAAGGCACTGAATCACTGTTCTTTGCCTTATATTCAGACGTAGGGCTACATTGAGTGGTTAATGAGCACCGTCACGGTTATGTTGCTGGGCTCACAGAGATCCATAAAACATTTACAAATAGAATGGGTTTGCACGAGCACATCCTGCAAATGGATGTGGCAGATTCATTTCTGCTGTGAGCAAAGGTTAAAAAATGACAGTATTAACGCACATAGCAGAAAATAAGTACATTATATCGCATTTGGGTAAAGCTCTGTAACACTGTATTACACCCAGTTTGTTGAGTGATACATTATACATCTCTTCCACAGCAAGAATATCTACTTACATCACAAGGAACTTAAAATCACTTCAAAAGGTAACAAATATAGATAACACATAAAAACAAAGAGCTCTTTAACAATTCAAATTTGTTACACACATAATTTAATACAAATGCTTTGTTAATACCATCAAGACCCGTGTAACCTCTAAAGAACCGTGATTTATGCAAATTTTCTCTAGCATTCCACTCTTTTTAAACATGGCTCAAAAAAGACAATGAATCTTTCAATAAAACAGTATTCCCCCAGACTGAAAATCAGATTCAAATAGTACATGTGTATTGGCTGATTTATTTCTACTGAAATATGTCACACTGACCAAAAGTTCGACGGTCCCGCTACAATCCTGCTTTTGGGTTCTGAATGCATTTAATTGTTTACAAAGTGACTGGCTTGCCAGTGCTCTTAACCACGTTAAACTAATCACTGCTTTCATATATACTTCTGTATAATAATAGTCACATAGATACACAATATTCTCTTAGAGAGAATGCATGCAAACCAGACATAGCAAAGAAAGTGAACTGGTCCTTCTTTTCACATTATTCTGAAGACTACTCATCCTTTTCAAAAGGTGGTAAAGGTAATAAAGCTGTACACCATAAATAAAATAAAATATAATCTAAAAGAGGCTGTATTTTCAGTGAAGTGCAGATAATTTGCACAGAGTAACCTATTAATAAAGGGCTTCAGTCAAACATCAGTAATCAAAAATAACTCAACATGATTTTCAAATCTCTCGTATAGGATGGTAATAGATTCTAACATTGTCTTATGCATCTAGTACTTCTACAGATCCTTGTAACTTCCCAATGGTTTGCCCTCCACAGAATTTACAGCCCAGCAATTGGCGTTTTGATCAAACAGGCCAATGTTTATGCTCCATATGAATCTCCTCCAAGCTTACTTTTAAAGTTTTTTTTGAAGTTTATTTACTAGTCACAAGTAAGGTTTATATTAACATTGCAATGAAGTTACTGTGAAATTCCCCTAGTTGTCACATTCTGGCACCTGTTTGGGTCAATGCACCTAACCAGCACGTCTTTTAAACTGTAGGAGAAAACCGGAACACCTGGAGGAAACCCGCACAGACATGGGAGAATGTGCAAACTTTACGCAGACAAGGACCCAAACTGGAAATTGAACCTGGGTCCCTAATGCTGAGAGACAAAAGTGCTAACCACTGTGCTGTCCTTCATCTCCCCCATCAACATATACTTCCATTTCCTTTCATGTGATATTCTTAACTACACACACTTGTGCTTTCATTCATCAAATAAAATATTACTTGGCTGAGCTTGAGATGCCAACGCGAAGAATCCAAAGGGTAACAGCCCCTGAAGGGACTTGTAATGGTGGGGCCATTTATTTTCACAGATAGTTCTGTGATCTTTTATCTCTTGACGAAATGAAGACACCTTTCACTTAGACATTATTATCTTTTCCCATGGACATGTGGAGGAGAAGAACAGACGGCATGGTGGAAAATATCTTTCAGTTGAAAGCAAAAGACATACTTATGACCTTTGGAGAACACATTGAACATGGGAACAGGAGGAGACCATTTAGTCCTTCGAGCCTATTTTATCATATATTGAGATAATGATTGATCTAACTCCGTACACTCACCTACGCTCATATCCCTTAACAAAAAAAGCCATCAACATTTACAATTGCTCCAACTTCAACTGTCATTTATGGGGAAGAGTTCCACACTCCTTTGTGTGAAGAAATGTTTTCAAACTTCACGCCTACAGGATCTGGTTCTAACTACGTCCCCCTAGTTTGAAACTTCCTAAACCATGGAAATAGCTTCTCTCTGTTTATCCCCTTACTATTTTAAAAGCTTCTATCAAATCATCTCTCAAACATCTAAATTCCAGGGAATTAGGGTTGTGAACAACCCTAATTTGAGGAGTTATGGAGGTGACTTCATTTGTGCAAATGATACTTACTTTCATCATGTTCCATGTATCACTGGAATCAATTGAACAGCATCCTGTCAAAGTGTGCAGTGATATCTTTATGGTTGGCCCGATGTGGTAATCTTGCACCATACAGCACAGATAGAGACAAATCTTAGCAATTTAAATTGCCACACCCAATTCCACAAACCCCACCATCGCCAAATACAACACTATAGAAGACAATATGATCCATCTGTTTGCTCAGATTCACTCGGTAAACAGACTGGCAGGATTAACTGTCAGATGCTGGATATCATAGTTACTCCACTGGGTCTGTCCAGTGACAAAGTGTAATCTTATGGCAGAAGGAAGTTACACTGTCTCCAGCAGATGGCTCTTTCTCAGCCAAATAACGGCAATGAATGCGGCCCAATCAATTACATATTTGAACGAATGAAAAATAACAACAGTTGCCCCCCAGAGGAAGCCACAAAAGCATCCTATTCTGAATGACCAAATGTTAGAACAGGGCTGTAGAAATCTCCAAGTGGAGGATTCAGTCAGAGGCTGAGGAAAATGTCAAGACCATCACCAAAATTATTTAGAATCAAGGATCTATAGATGTCACACTCTGTTCAACTAATAAGTCCAACTATGGAAAATGGCAATACTTTTTACAAACATTGAAGCTGAATCCCGAAAGAGGTCTACCAACCACTTGGATACGTAAAGATGTTGAGACAACAAAGCCTCAAAAGGATACTACAAGAAAAGGACCTGGCAAAAATTCTGGAGCAACTGGAATTCAAACAGTAGTGTTTAATAATGCAAAGCTTATTTTCTTGAAAATTGAGAAGGCATTGTCTTCTTATCTCTTGCAAGCACCAATGGAAGAAGCTTGGTTGAAACCTCTGCTGATTATTTTGTAACGAGCTGGAATGCACTGGCACCAACCTTGAAACACAAATATTTGATATAATCTCATTGCATGAGCTTCTGGGTAAGTATAGCAGCTTCCCAGCTGACCCTGTACCAGCTAGAGCAAGGTTACAATGATGCCAATGCTGTCAGAGAGGGGTCCAACTAACAGGTGTGCAGCGATATTCTCTGTGAAGAAGTGGACAATAGTTGCTAATTGGTTTTTGGCTTCTCATTTGTCATTACTGTGCCTGGAATTCCTACAGCCTTGAATGGTTTGGATTGACCTGGGATAACATTATCTTTACTCAAAGGGTTGTGGATCTTTGGAACTCTGTATCCCAGAAAGCTGTGGATGCTCCATCATTGTCTATATTTATGGCTGGGATGGATAAACTTTGGTCTGTCAGAGAATCAAGGGATACAGGGAGTAGGCAAGAAAGTGGAGTGGAAGCCCAAGATCAGCCACGATGATACTGAATGGTGGAGCTGGCTAGATGGACCTTACCAGTAGCGTTTAATAATGCAAGGCTTATTTTCTTGAAAATAGAGAAGGTATTGTCTTCTTATCTCTTGTAAGCACCAATGGGAGAAACTTGGTTGAAATCTCTGATTGTTTTGTAATGAGCTGGAATGCACTGGCACCAACCTTGAAACACAAATATCTGATATAATTTCATTGTACAGGCTTCTGGGTAAGTATCAGCAGCTCCCCAGCTGACCTTGTACCAGCTAGAGCAAGACTGCAATGATGCCAATGCTGTCTATTTGTACTCTGATCTGGTATTGAATATTTCAGCATTTAAAAAGTCCAAACAGAATGAAAGAAAGAAGACTTGCATTCATATAGCACCTTTTGTGACCTCAGGACATCCTGAAGCACTTTACATCCAACGTAAAAGCATTTTTGAAGTGTAGTCACTGCTATGATGCCGGAAACATGGAAGTCAATTTGCTCACAGCAAGTCCCCACAACAGTAGTGTGACAGTGACCAGATAATGGGGGGGATTTTGTATTTTCCAGCAATGGAGGTGGCTCACCATTGGCAGAATCTTCTAGTCTCACTCTACGGGGCTTTGCATGTCTTGCACTCCCCCGCCTTCCCCCATCCCACTGCTGGGGAGGGGTCAACATCGGCAGGATTGTAAAATCTGTGGCAGGAATGAGTAGAAAGTTTCGGCCAATCTGTTCCACTGATGTCGCTCAAGGGATAAATATTTGCCAGGATAGCACGGAGAATTCCCCTGCTCTTTTATGACCTGGTGGCTGTGGGGCGTTTTACATCCTCCTGAAAGGACAGACAAAGTCTTGATCTGACCACTTGTCTAAAGCTCATATGCATCTCCTTACTGATATTCTGAAATCATTTCAGCGACTTACAGAGGATACAGATTAAGATTCATAGGAAGGTGAAGAACATCAGCAACACAATTTGCTTTAAGGTTTAGGCCAGCAAATAAAAACCAGATAAATCTAGTAAACAAATTAAAAGAAAAGACAGTCAGATAATGCGGCTGTATTAACATCCTAATCTTCAGCTCCATATGTGAAAATCCACACAACATGACTGAGGTATATGTGAAATGTTTTTGAATGATTAGATTAAAAATGACATCCTTTCTGAATTGATGAGTGTTACCAATCCAATGCATCACTCTTAAGTCAATTTAGTGAAGACATTCAGTATGGCAAAAATTAATGTAGATTCAAATGTGACACACACTATATTCCACACACTGCTGAATGGAATATAGTTTTTCCACTGCTAAATTCTCAAATACTATTAGTAATGCATCACTACAGACACTCCCAGTAACTCTGCAAATGTTTCCTTCACCTGTCCTGTTTTCAGTACCTTTTAACAAAATTTCATTTCTTTATGGGCTGAAAAGTTCAAAAGAAAATACTCAAGGCTTCCAAAATGTTTTGCATGTTATTCTTCAGTGTTTGACTGCTGTAATAGAGTTTATGGATCAGTAGTTCAAGGGGACAGGTTGTTCCTACCACAATGCTCTTGTCTTCTTTAATTTGCTGTGCTAAGGGATTTCAGTGCCACCAGATGAATTATTTTAAAACATCCTCCAACTATCAATGAAACATCCTGTCTAAACCAACTTGTGATTTAGTAACAATTACACTGCTAACATCCCCCTCTGTATTACTTTGCTAACTTCTCCTGGTCATGATGGGATCTCCTCTTTCCCCGCAGGTCTCTAATCTCTCCTGCCAGAAAAGGGAGGGAGAGAATGGGAGGAGTTGCTTTTAACAGGAGGCAGCTGGGTGGGTTGGACAGAAGTCATTGAAAAGCAATTCTGGGCCGACTGTACATGGGAGGGTTGGGATAAATGGATGACAGAGGGTGTAAAAGTTGCACATGGAAAGATTTAAATAAGGTTTAAGATGTTGGACTAATGAAACCATCACTGGATGAGAAGTTCATACCTTCAAGAGAGGACTATAGTTGGCAGAGAAAATAGAAAAATGGCCTCACTCTTTTGATTGGGTTTTCCTTTAATAGCTGCTGTATTGACAATCAATTAAGAACAAAACTGGGAACCATAAATTTAAGATAGTCATCAACAAATTCAACAGGGAATTAACTAGAAAGTGGTGAGAATGTGGAATGTAGCACCACATGGAGGCAGACAGCACGCGTATTTGTGGGGAGTGTAGATAAACACACGTGGGAGAAAAGAATAGAAGGATAGATTGATGGGTTGAGAGGAAGTGGGGTGAAGGGAGAAAGTTCTGAAAGAGTGTAATTACTGGTTAGATCAGTTGGGTGAACTGTCTATTCTGTTCAATCTTTGTAAACATTAAGATAACATTTGCTTATATATTTATCTAAACCCTCACCGTAACAAAGTGCATCATTGTTGGGACCTCCCACTGTAACTCATCAACAGCCCATCATGAGGCACCAGGGTGAATCATTTTTGTTGCCATTAATGTTCACATTCAATCGAAGATTTAAAGATGGGGCCAATTCTCAGTTATGTTCAGGTGTAGACTCAAAATCCTTGGAATCATTTTTGCATTAATAAACACCCAATTTGCCAAAACAGGAATCAAGACAATATAAAATGGCAGTAAATAGTTGAGGCAGTACAAGCTGCTTCATTGCAAGAGACATTTTCAAATCAGTGGCATAAAACAGCAGGCAAGTTGGAAACATTAGATATAACCTTAGCAACCAGGTATAGGCTGTTAAGTTGCTATTATTTGTAAAATAAACCATTCCCTTTGTAATTAGCACTAGATGTATGGAAGAGCATTTGATACTGTTCCTGCAATTCAAACATGTCTAGATTCAGAAGATCATACCCAATTTAGTTTGTTTTTAGCCCATCCATGGTAATAACAGTCAAGTTAAATCTAAAAAAATGATAATAATCATTGGAAATTTCACTATTGGTGGATAATTACTGTCATATAGAATGACTCGGAATAAGCAGCAGAGAAACTGGTCATTTAGCTCAACTGGTCCATGCATTACACCCCCCCCCCCAACCTTATCTCAAGTAATCAGTTGTAAAGATAATTTGACGACTTCAGCTAAACCACTATCAGATCAAACAAGTAGCGACATTCAAAGCTGATATACCATTGCAACATACGAAGCACCGTGAAAAACGCCATACAACATAGTACTGTGACCAATATTATTGACACTCATCTAGACTGAATATACTACACGCTCATTTAGAATGCTGCCTTGACTTGAATCAAACAATACATGATAATTAATTCAATCTGTTTTAAAGAGCTGCAAATGGCCAATCCCAGTCAATTGTTCAGCACAGACCCTGGTTGTACATAAACTTTTTTTCTTCAAGAGGACCCATCCCCATCTCTCACGCCATAGTGGTGGGATTGTGAAGTTCAGGGTTAAGTAATAGATAATTACATTAATAAATTTTACAGATTTGGGGCACATGTATGAGTTGTCCCATAATGTGTCAGTGTAATGATAGTAAACAGTATTTCTGCAAGATCCATTATGAGGTAACCTGTCCTGAAAACAAACTGCATTGATCCTTTATTAGCCTTTTGATCCTGAAGAGACTGTATTAATGATGTAACGCAGCAGTGGAGTGAAATCCAACAGTGTTGGTTTCAGACATTTGTGTTGGAGCTGACTGCGCTACATTTTTTGGAATTGGATTTGAAATAAAGTGAGAGCCTTTTTTTTTGCCAAAAGTGCAGTACAATTGGGCAACAGTTAAACACTGTTAATAGAGAAATTTTACGAGAGCATTCTACTTACTTAAGAAAGGGCCAAGTTTCAGATTGACCTGAAGAAGAAGATCAGTAGTTATTCAAACTGATAACATCAAACAGAAAATACAACAGTTGTAGTATAAACTGTCAGCAGTTAATGGCACTTCCATTAAGTTCCTGTTGTTCATTGACCATTAAGCTGCTTCTGGAATTATCACCAACAGTTCCATCCTGGTTAGACAATTTCATTGGTGTGTTATCAGGAGCCTTGTGCACAGGATGATGTGAAGATTCCATAGAGTTTGCTCTGATTGTAATGTGGTCCCAGCCACCCTTCAAAAAACACAAGAAATTCAGAACAAATTACCATAATGGAAAAGACCTCAAAGTGTGCAATTTGGACTTAAGTGACATGCCACTAAAGAACATTAAAGTTGCCGTGATTTAAAACGACAACTTTATGTGAATATTTTATGCAAAATTTTATAACAAAGGAGACCATTTGACTTTAGAGCCTATGATGGCTCTGTGAAAGAGTTTTCCAAAACTCTCACCCTTTACCACCATCCACCCCCAACACCATCTTTTCCCTACAGATCAACAAATATCCCCTTTTCAAGAATTTATCCAGTTCCATTTTGAAAGTTACAATCAATTCTGCTTTCTCATAAACATTTTGTTTTGAAAGTTTGAGTTTTGGTGTCAAAATCTTGGGAGTGGGAAAATCAGGAAGTGCCTTCCCAAATAAAAATCAGATAAATCTGGTAAACAAATTAAAAGAAAAGATTGACTGGGGGTAAAGCAGTTAAATTCAACAAATCAAAGAATGGGAGTAAGGAACAGCAGACTATCGGGATCTCACTTAGTGTGCTGAAAGCACATTTCAGAGCACATTTTTGCAGCATGAACATTGCAAGGGGTAAAGTCACATGAAGGTGCATGTTTATTTACAATAACAGGAATAAAATCCATAAGTATTAAATTGTGGCTCATCTTACTTACACATCCAACATCATAAATTAACTCAATTTACTTGTGTTGGTTGCACCAGTATGTTGAAATTAATTTGGTCCCTTTTATAAAAATGGAACTACAAATCATCTTTTTCTTTAGTCTAGATATCAGGGGGGGTGAGGTGCACATACATCATGCATGTTACGTATAAAATGCAATGGCCTTATGTGACTTACTAAGTCACTGGCCCCAGTTTGAGAAATCAATCAGAAATTTTGGGGTCTGGTCACAGATTCCCAAATTTGGGAAATTCTTTTAAAAAAATAATCTGAATTGAAAAGGATATGAGGAATTTATTGTGAAAAATGGGAACAGAACTATTCAATGATCCTCATATTTAGTTTCATAGAACCCCTACAGTGCAGAAAAGGCCAATCGGTCCATCAAGTCTGCATCAACTCTCTGGCGGGGTATCTTACATGACTACATCCATTACAATTATAACTTGTTAACTTACTCCGATACCATAATCCCAACTGCTACCAATGGGCTCTTGTGGTTGGACACCCATTCGATGGCACACTGTCCCACAGCTCAAGCTGTGACTCCCCTGAACTTTATCAGCAATTATCCAAACCTGTGTCAGGGACAACAGAACAGTTATTGTTGGTTAGGCTCATCTGAATCAACTCTCAGTCAGTGGGACTTTCCCTTCAGTAGTATAACAATGACAAGTTGCATTTATATCGTATCTTTCACAGGAGAGATCAGCAAATAAATTTGACTCTGAACTACAGGAGATATTAGGGTAGGTAACCAAATCCTTGGCCATAAAGGAAGGTGTGTATTAAAAGAAGAGAGAAGGGTTAAGATGACATATTTTTAAACTTATTCATATCAATATTCATACAAATTAAGAGAAGGCCATTCTGCCTCTCAAGCCTTCTCCTTCAATCAGATCATGCTTGATCTGATTGTAATCTCAACTCCACATTACTGCCTAAACCCTTCATCCTTTCAGTCCCATTGTTTATCAAGAAACTATCTAGGTCAGCCTTGAAAATATTCAAAGACTCTGCTTCCATTGGCCTTTGAGGAATAGAGTTCCAGAGACTTTCAACCCTCAGAAAAATATTCTCCTTATCACCATCTTAAATGGGCAACCTTTATTTTTAAAACCGTGACCGCCTAGTTCTAGAATGCCCCACAAGATGGAGCATGAGCATCATTGGCAAGGTGGGCATTTGTTGCCCAGTCCTCATGCTGTACAGCTGAATGGGCCATTTCTGTGGACAATTCTGGGCTCCACACTTCAGGAAGAATTTGAGAGAACATAGAGTCAGTTACGCAAACCAGCCATTGTCTTCACCTATATTTTTTGCTGCTTCAGAAAAGCAGCCAGCATAATTAAGGACCCCACGTACCTCGGGCATTCTCTCTTCCACCTTCTGTCAGGAAAAAGATACAAAGTCTGAGGTCACGTACCAACCAACTCAAGAATAGCTTCTTCTCTGCTTCATCAGACATTTGAGCTGATCTACCTTGCATCAAGTTGATCTTTCTCTACACCCTAGCTATGACTGTAACACTACATTCTGCTTCTCCTTTCCTTCTCAATGAACGGTATGTTTTGTTTGTATAGTGTGCAAGAAACAATACTTTTCACTGTATCCTAATACATGTGACAATAATTAATCAAATCAAATAGGTTTACAATAATGGTTGCACAGATGAGAAACTTCAATTATGAAAATATTCCAGAAGCTGATTCTCCTTGGAGAGGAGGCTAAGAGGAGATTTAATAGAGATGTTCAAAATCATGGTGGGGGGACGTGGCTGGTCGGAATAGATGAGGAAAAACTGTTCTTGCTCACAAGGATCAAGAATGAGCAGGCACAGATTTAAAGTGATTTGTGAAGGAAGCAAATGCAAAGTGAGAAAAACTTTATCACATGAGTTGTCAAAAGTCTGGAAAGCACTACTTGGAAGTGTGGTGGAGGCAAGTTCAATCGAAGCATTCAAGAGGGCATTAGATGATTATTTGAATGGAAACAATGTGAAAGGGTAGGGGGAAAGTCAGGGGAATGGCACCAAGTTAAAATGCTCATTTGGAGAGACAGTGCAGACATGATGAGCCAAATGGTCTTCTTCTGCACCGTAATAATTGTGTGATTTCAGAGAGCAGTTACGTGTCAATTACGTTGCTGTGAGTCCAGAGGAAGACTAAGATATTAGTGAACCCGACAGATTTTTATGACAATCGATGGTCAACTTCACTAAGATTAATTCCAGATTTTATGAATTGAATTTAAATTCCATCAGCTGCCATGGTGGGGATTTGAACCCGTGTCCCTAGAATGTTAGCCTGGGCCTCTGGATTACCAGCCCAGTGACAATACCATATCCCCTAAATTCCTGACTTTGGAGCCTAGAGATAGCTGAATCCATGGCCGTCAGTAGTGGTGCGATTAAATGCAGGGATACACAAGAGACCAGAATTGGAGGCATGTTGAGATTTTGAAGAGTTGTAGGGCTGGAGAAGGTTACACAGAGGTGAGGGAGGGAAGGATGCGAATTTTAAAATCGAGGTGATTCCAACTGGAAGTCAATGTATATTATATCACTCTGTTCAGTACAATTCTATAGAATTAATTCCACACATTTCTGTCAGGGGATTATGAATAAATTAGGCTGCATTCGTTGATGCTCCAAATACAGAATATGAATATTCGTAAACATTGTAGGTTAATTCTATAAAACATCATTAACAGATTTAGAAAGATCTGAATGATCAGAACTAAATAGTAACATCACTATTTCTCAGCATCAGCAAAGTCTAGATATGTATCTGAGAATTGAAACAATAATTCTCTTCATGAAATAGAGCCCATTTTTAACCCAATGTGAATAGGTTTTGAATGAGTTAAAATTGCACCAGATATAATCTTTAACCCAGCAACAAAAACCTTTTTAATTTCTTTCTGAGGATGATATTTATATTGCAAAGTCACTGTTTTTATTGCCTGATCTTTATACCTCTTTAAATTTCTTCCTTGTTATTTTTGGATTGCATCACTTAACAGCCTGATTGAGAAGGCATGAGGCCAGGAAAGGGGACACTATCAATACTGCTCTAGAATTACAACAACATTCTTGGTATACATCCACATGACCCCTGGTTTTATGTCCCATCCATTCACTGGCTCCTTAAAAGTCCAGATGAGATTGGCAGAGGGAGAGCTGTTTATTCTGGGAGAAGAGGAAGAGGAGGATAAGCAGAATGAGGAGGGGAGGGGTGTGTGGGGATCTGATAGAGGTTCCTTAAGATTTTCATGGATGTGGACAGTTTGTGCCTGGGAAATGTTCCTTTGTAGGCAATTTAGTCTTTGTAAAATAGCAGTAGAATTGTGAAACAGACGGCCAGAAAATCATAACAGCTTTTGAAAAAAATAAGCTGGAAAATTTCCAATTAGAAAAGGTGATACAGAAAGATCAGTTTTTGAATCAAGGTAAGGCAACTGATGGAAAGTTCAAAATGGTTGAGCAGATGACCTAGTGATCTTGATGCCAACAAAATTTCATCACAGACCCATTGCTTAGCCACCCATGATGAAATGCATCACTATCATCATAATATTGTGGACCATTCATCCCATGCATCCAGCAGTACATTCCTTAAAGTTTAGGAAGGGAAAATGGGCTTAAATTTTAAGCATGCAGCAATTGCAAATTGGAAGAATTCTTTAAGTCCTCTCAGGAAGGAAACCCTGCTGTCCTTGCTCAGGCCTGAGACTGTATGCGAGTCCACACCAACCTGCCTGATTTACATCTGCTACACGAATCAGCCCAACACACCACTAAGTTATACTGATCCACCTTCTTGTGAATAACTGGGTAACAGACAATGACCTTGCAAGGAATCCATTTCTCCTTCTACATAACTTATAGCACAGACAGTATTCTGAGCGCTGGAGGATATGCTCCAAAACCCAAATTTAAAATATTCAATAAATTAATCATTTAACATTTCAACAGGATGATGTTGGAGAGAGGGTATAATGGGACCTGGAAAACTTGGCATTGGAATTACATCATCAAAAGGAGAGTCTGATCTATTCTTTCTGAAGCTTACATTAAAAAAGTCCAGGCAACAATAACTTCTAATTAATTAATTTTGTATAGCACTATTAACATAACAAAATATCCCAAGCTGCTTCACAGGAATGATCATCAAACAAAACATAGTACATAAGGAGATATGAGGATAGATAGTCAAAAGCTTGGTCAAAAATATTTATTTTGAAGGAGCAGCTGATGGGAGGAGGAGAGAGGGACCAACAGGTTTGTAGAGGAGAGAGAGATGGAGAGGTTTGTACAGGAGGAAAGATTGAGAGATTTCTGAAGGAGGAGAGAGGGATGGAGAGGTTTGTGAAGGAGGAAAATTTGAGAGGTATGTGAAGGAGGAGAGAGAGATGGAGAGGTTGGTAAATTTGGACATGGGATGAAAAAGTTTTTATTTGGGGGAGGAAGGTTTCCAGAGCTTTGTGTTTGCAGCTGAAGGCACAGCCATGACAGTGCAGTGGTTCATATCAGTAATGTGCAAGAGACCAGAAGTGAAGGATTTCTGAGTTCGTGGACAGGTGGCAGAGCTAGAGGAAGTTACAGGGATAGGGCAGAAGGAATTGTTTGTTCATAAGGAGTAACCCTGCACTGAGTTCTGTCAGATTAATTAAATGGGCCTTAATAAGGGATAGAAGTCAAATAGAATGCCCAATCCATCTTGTGCACCTAGGCTAAGCTGTGTATAAAAAGATTATGATTATGATACAGGACAGGGTTCAGGAGTGGAAATGTGAAGAAGGTGGAGATCTATGGTATGCAGAAGCTCACAGAAACCCTGCGGCAAGATCTTCCTCATTGTTCCCTTAAAGCAGGACAAAGGTTGCAGGCGACTGAAGAATGTCTTAGCATTGAGTCACTGTAAGTGAGACTGGCTTATTTTATGGCTGATACGGAGTTTAAAGCTGGAAGGTGGTTGAAGCAATGATAAAATGGTGAAGCAGACTAAATAGGCCAAAATGATCTACTTCTACTCCTATGTCATCTGGCCTTATAAAGTATCGAAGATGCTTTTAACATAATCAAAAAATGAGTGAAATTGATAGAAATAGCTCACAATAAGAGGGGAAGAGAATCTATAAGGAACTGCAGACAGCCACCAGAGGGCAATGCTTTATAGGATGCAGTAAGGGAGTTACTGTCACTGTAAAAGCAAAATATTCTTGATGCTGAAAATCTGAAATTAAAAGAAAAAAAAACTTAGCAGCAACAGTGAAGAGAGAAACAGAGTTAACTTTGAGAACTGTTCATACTCCTGGGTCTCCTTATAACAAGAAAGAAAGAGGCATTGGGAAAGGTACAAAAACAACGTACAAGGATGATTTATAGATTCATAGAACCTACAGTGCAGAAAGAGGCCCTTCAGACCATCGAATCTGCACTGACCACAATCCCATCCCAGGCCCTACCTCCATATCCCTACATATTTTACCTGCTAATCCCTTTAACTTAAGCATCCTAATACACTAAGGGGCAATTTTTTTTTAGCATGGCCCATCAACCTAACCCGCACACCTTTGGACTGTGGGAGGGAACCAGAGCACCTGGAGGAAATGAGGAGAATGTGCAAACTCTACACAGATAGTGACTCAAGCCGGCCGCCCCGATGATGTCAGAACTGACAGTTTACAACTACCAAGGAAGACTGAACAGCCTAGGACATTCATTGCCAGAAAGGAGAAGAATGAGGGGTGATCTAATTAAAGTCTTTACAATTTTTGAGAGGAGAAATGTCGAGAAAGTTATTTTCACTTACGGGGCAAATCAAAACTTAAGGATAGCCAACAGAAGATAGTCACCAATAAATGCAAGAGGAAAGTCAGGAGAAATGGCTTCACCTAGAGAACGGTGAGAATGTGGAGCTCTCTACAACATGTAGCAGGCAAGGCGAGTATCAGAGAAGCATTGAAGGGAAGTCAAATAAACATAGCGGGGGAAAAGGAATGGGAGGATATGCTGAAGAGATTAGATCATGAGGACTGGAACTCTGGCTGTTCACACCGTGCTGCTGTACCAGCGAAAATGGACTCAGATTCCCATTCACTGCAACGGGATAGGAGAATCCCAGCTGCAGGGAGATTTGGAAAATCAAATCCCAAGGGTGGGAAGAGGCTTGTGCCAAGTACAGGCCAATTGGAATGACAGACCAATTTCTGTGCTGTAGATTCAATATAATTAGATGATAACAGTTTAAGTCCAAGCTCTTTTGACAGAACCTTTCATCCCATTCCAATGAAAGGTTGTCAACCTGAAATGTTAACTCTATTTTTTTCTCCTGCCTGACCTGCCAAATATTTGCCAGAATTTTCTGAGGTTGCATAGGTTCCCACTACAGGTGTGGAATGTAAGGTGAAGGAACAAGCTCAGCTGAGGTGTACACATCAGAGTGGGCTAACCTGATCAAGAGGACCCACGGACACTTTGCGAACATTAGTAGAAACATGCTGCCAGCTCGATCCTTGAGGATAACTTGGGGCTATCCCTTGTCGAAACCACAAGTTACCTAGAATAAAAGCATCGTTAATTTAGTAACATTTTTCACCACTCAGAATAGTCATGTTCAACAAACCTTTGTCTTGTAAACAGTTTAAAAATATTTGTACTGATCCCCTTCTAAATCTCTTTCACTCAGATAAAATGATTCAGATTACTGCCTGAAAGGGTAGTGGAAACAAATTCAATAACTTTCAAAGGATAATTGAATAAATATTTTTGGGGCAAAATTTGCAAGGCTACAGGGGACTACAGGGAGCTATAGGAGATTGGGACTAATTAGATAGGTCTTTCAAAAACATCAACGCAAACATGATGGATAGAATGGCCTCCTCCTGTACTGTTATGTACGTGGCCGTTCTATCATGCTATGATCTTTCAAAATGGTGTTTCCATCCAGCTTCAATCTAGGGGACAGCTGGAGAGTTCATAACTACATTTGATGACTGGTAAGTGGCTGACATCTAAAATATTGAAACAGTTACACAAACTGCCACTAATCATCAATGAGTCACAAAGAAATAGATTATGGGGGTGACATACATGTCACACAATAGCCTTATGTATTGCAGTCAAAGGAAATTCCATTCCTCCTTCCATTACATGGTTATGACAATAGTGAACACCTCAGGCAGTTCTTTATGTAGCTACCTGAAGACTTTTGCTATCAATAGCCAATGTCAGACATGCACAGTCTATTCTATGGCTCCCTTATGTAAAGCAAGTGACAATTGTCAGTGGCCAGGGACAAAAATAGTGTGGCTCAAACAATCACAGCTGTGCTTTCTTCCCTGAAAATTTTTTGATAATTCAAAATGTGTTTCTGCCTGGTATTTTGTAAAATGATTGGGGTTTCCTTAAATTAATGTGACACTTAACCAATGTTAAACAATAAATGGTAAATTAATTGACAGAAACATTTAGGCACATATAATAATTTTGCTTTAATCTAAAAACATTTTAATACTTCAAAAATAGATTGTATCTGCTACTGCATAGGTTTTTTAAAACCCACAGACTTGTAAACATTGCATGTTTCTGAAGGCACCAATACATCACAAACTCTGTCTATTCTCAGTAAGTATTTCATACGATAAATTTATGAGGGGAATATTTTAAGTAGCCCCAAATTTGGCTGGGTTACATCTCACAAACTGTCAATGAGCTGTAGCATCAGCTGGTTGCTAAAGCAGGACTCTCAAATTTATATATAACATACGAATACAACCATCTGATACATATATTGCCAAACTGTAATGTAAATTTACTTTGCTTTGCATGTTGACCTCATTCACGCATGTATAAAGGTATCCTGGCAGCTGCGTGTAGTGGAGTGACAACATTCAATTTCCATGTCTGCACAGGCCACATTCAGTGGTCATTTTGCATTGGCAGGAGTTAGTGTTATTTGAAACCAATATAAACTTGAGCATAGTTCTGCTTGTTTACATTGTGTGATTCAGATTCTTATTTTTAATATTTATCTTTGAAGCACTGAACTGTAGAATGCTATGACACAGAAGAAGGTCAATCAGCTCACTGTGCTGATTCTCTGGCAGACCTACCAATCAATCACACTCCTCATGGTCCTATATATTTTTTCCCCTTTCAGTATTTATCCAATTTCCTTTTGAACATAATTCTTGAATCTGCTTCTGCTACCCCTTCAGGCAGTGCATTCTGGATCACAGCAACTCTCTGTACAAAATAATGTTTCCTTCTTTAACTGGAGTACTTTATCCAGTTTTGGTCACTCGTCTTTATGAAAGATGTAAAGGCATTGGAAAGAATGGTTCCAGGAATGAGGAATTTCAGTTACGAAGACAATTAGGACTGCTTTTCTTAGCGAAAAGAAAGTTGAGGAGAGACTTGTAGCAAGTGGAGAGATTGGGTTGTTTTCCTTGGAAATAGGGGAGGCTGAGGAGTGACATGATTGAGGTATACAAAATTGACAGAATGAAGTAACATGTTTCCCTTGGCAAAGAATTCAAAAATCAGGGGTCAGAAGTTCAAGACGAGTGGCAGAAAGATTAGAAGGGACATGAGGAAAAACCTTTTTATGCAGAGAGTGGTGGGTGTCTGGCACTCACTGCTTGAGTTGGTAGTGAAGGCAGAGACTCCAAGCTCTGCATTTTAAGTGCTGTAAGTTGCAGGGCTAAGGGCTGTGTTCAGGAAAATGGGATTAAAAAGACATGGGTGTCTTTGGAATGCATAGACAAGATAGGCTGAATGGCCTCTTTCTATGCTATATCATTTCAATGGTTTTATTTCTACCTGGTAGAGATGTTCAAAATCATGAAGGATCTGGATAGAATAAATAAGGAAAAACTGTTCCACCCATGGAAGAGTCAAGAATGAGAGGAAACAGATGTAAAGCAATTAGTAAAAGAAGCAAAAGTGATACAGGAGAATTTTGCTTAATATAGTGAGTGGACAAGGTCTGAAATGCACTGCCTGAGAGTCTGGTGGAAACATTCAAAAGGGAATTAGACTGTTATCTGAAAAAAAAGAATGTTCATGCGTATGGGGAGAATGCAGGAATCGTATTAGGCAAGTTGCTCATTTGGAGAACCAATGCAGACACAATGGGCCAAAATGGTCGCTGTCTACACTGTAACAATTCTGTGCTTCTTCTGGTACCTCTGGCACTTTCCCATTCATTTTAAATCTGTGTCTTCTGGTTAACGATCCTCCAGATCAATGGAAGCAGTTTTTCTTTGTTCTAGGGAGATGGATACAACATACAGTGTCCATCATGAGTTACCCCAAGGACATTAAGAATTATCCATATAGTGTGGGACTGGAATTGTATTTCATTATATTCCAGAGACAAGGCTCATTGCACTTGTGATGTGAATTCTCCATTCTGTATCAATTATTCACATTCTCTAACACAAACTCCTGAATTCTACTGCCTTGCCTGCGGTAAGGACAAAGGAAATGTCCATTGTCCTCAGGCAGAATGTCCAATTTCGCTCGAGTGAGGCTGTAAAATCCCACCCAAAATCTCAGAACAAATGTAAAAGTTTAGGACCTAGCCAGGTGAAGGTAGAGGTGGGGATTGCACCAAAGCATACAGTTGAGAGAATGCAGAGTTCTTATTAGTTATAGAGGTGAAGACGCTATACCCAAATCTTAGAGTCTCTCCATTTCTCCCTCCTCCTTTCAGATACTGTTTAAAATCCATCAGACCTAGTAAAGGATATCAGACTCCGCTTCCTGAAGGACATCATGAACTGGTAGGACCTTTACAATAATTCGGCAGTTTCCAAGGTCATTTTCTGGTGCCAGGTTATTAATGCATCTGCTGAAGGTAAGATTGAGGGGTAGCTTTAATCTTTCATCTTTAATCAGGAATTTTTCAACTTTGTCACTGAATTCGACAATTTCAGGTCATAACAACTCCTCCCATTTTCTCAGACAGCTGATGCTGGGAATGGTTCTTTGATTGCCTTTTATGTCTTCTCCGGATCTATTTTATATTTCTTGTTCCATATTAATTTACACTGTTATCATTCCTTTCCTCATTGAATCACTTGTGCCCTCCATAGCATGACAATCCTCTCCCTTTGTTCCTCCCACTGTTTATATACTGCTGAATCTCTACCATTTTCCAATTCTGATGATAATTCATTGACTGGAAATGTTAACTCTTCTTTCTCTTATCACATACGCTGCCAATCCTGCAGAATATTTCTAGAAATTCAGTGTGATTTGAACTTTTGACATCTGGTTTGCTAGTTTGGGACCAATAGTATCATAGCTACTGTACCCAAAGTATTGTCATGTTTCAAAGGTCTACATGCTAATCATATTATGAAAGGTCATTAGAGTAAATGTTTACACACAGCTTACCATTTTCATCCACTGTGTATACAGATGTCTGGCCCACAGACACTTGTATTAACTTCTGTTTGGGAGGGGAGGGAATGTGGTACCAGCAGTCACCTGTAAAGAAAAGAAAGATTTGCATTTATATACTACCTTTTGCAGTGTCAGGACATTACAAAGCACAGTGAAGTAGTCAGTCGCAGTGAAGCATTTCAAAGTGTAGTCGCTGTTGTAATGTAGGAAATATGGCAGCCATATTCTGAACAGCAAGCTCCCACAATTTGATAGTCTGTTTTGGTGAGGGTAGTTGGTAGATAAGTATTGGTCCCTGGTCACCAGAGAGAACTCCCACATCCTTCTTCAAAATTGTGGATGTGGGATCATTTACATCTACATGAGAGGGCAGACAGATGGGCCAAATAACATCTCATCCAAAAGATCTCCACCAGAACAACACTCCCTCAATACTGCACTGAGAATGTTGGCTTGGATTGTGTGTTCAAGTTGTTGGGAAGGAGTGTTCGTGAACCCATAACTGTTTGGCTCACAGACAAGAGTATTGAGCCGCAACTGAAAACCAAAAAAACTAAGGTAACATATATCACTTCATGGCAAATTCCAAAAGACTCCAAGCGGACCTCAGAAGATTTACATTACAGATTCACCTTAAACATAAACTCAGTTATGTGCAATTTAGAAAAAAATTATGATGTCAATCATTTACAAGAACTTCCCTATAGGGAATCCGTACAACAATAAATCTCTGTTTATTGAAAAAACGCTTTGACAAGATTTTAGCTCCTGAATTGTGTTTACCTGTAGGGTTTTGTGGAGAGACAGATCCACGGTAGAAAGCTGCTCCATCCCTGGCAATGGCCCAAACCTGGTAATAGCCCCCAATTGAGATTGATACAAATGGTTGATCTGTACCAATGTGCAGCCATGAAACACCCTGAAAAGAAAGTTACTTTACTGTGACATTAAGTGTTTCACATAAGGTCATTTACAGACAGATGGCACCAATTCAGGCATAGCTTGAAAAATAATAACGTAGCACTTGCATCTCCAAATCAGAAAGCCATTGATCCAAGCCTTACTCAAAAGCCCTGAACACAGAACCTAGGCTGACACTACAGGACAGGACTCAGAGGTTACTGCTTTATTGGAAATGCCATCTTTTGGAAGAGATCTTTAAACCAGTTCTCTCAGGAAGTTGTAAAAGATCTAATGGCACTACTTGAGACAGTGCAGGAGAGTTATCCCCTATGTACTGGCCAGTATTTATCCCTTAACCAAGATCATACGCTAGAATCCCTACAGCACAGGATGTCATTCAGCCCATCGAGTCTGCACTGACTCTCCAACAGAGCATCTTATCTAAGCCCAATCCACTCCCTCTCCCCACCTACCCATTTAGCATGGCTAATCCTCCTAATCTACATATCTTTGAAACAATGAGGCAATTTAGCGTGGACAATGTATGTAAACCTGCACATCTTTGGAATGTGGAAGGAAACCAGAGCATTCAGATGAAACCCACACAGATGTGGGGAGAACATGCAAACTCAACACAGTCACCCAAGACAGGGATCAAACACAGATTCCTGACACTGAGAGGCAGCAACGCTAACCATTGCACCACCATGCCACCCTTTTAGTCATTAAAAGTTTTTCTGGTCATTGCTGTTTGTGGGAGCTTGCTGTGCAAAAATTGGCTGGAGTGCTTCCTACATTATACCATTGACTGGAATTGTGTTAAGGAAGGTAACTGGTTGAGTTATGTAAGATGTATGGTTAGGTACAGTTCAGCTAAAGTTACTTTTTGTGGGGAATGAAGAGCAGGAAGAACCTTCCATATTTTCATCCCAGAGATGAAAAGCTGTTTGGTGGGATCCACAGTAGAGGGGTGGGATAATGGCACCACTGCTGCCTCAACGACCCTGGTTCAATTTTTGCTTGGGTAGCTGTGTGGAGTTTGCACATTCTCCCTTGTCTGCATGGGTTTCCTCCGGGTGCTCCAGTTTCCTCCCACACTCCAAAGATGTGCAGGTTAGGATGGATTGACTATCCTAAATTGCCCCTTAATGTCAGGGGGTCCAGCTAGGGTAAATGCATGGGATTATGGGCTAGGGCCTGGGTGGGATTGTGGTCGGTGCAGATTCAATGGGCTGAATGGCTTCCTTTTGCACTGTAGGATTCTGAGAGTAGACTGGACATGGTCAGTGGATGGAAAGGCACAATAGCCTACATACCTTCAAGCTCATTTCTTCTCCTGAATATGCTTTAAATAAATCATTTATTTCAGAAAGATACCTCAACTTCTCTGTTAAAGAAACAACACTTTCATATACATTTGCTTAGAATGTGCTACAAGCTAAAATGCATTTTCTTACTAGTGCATTTTGCTTAGTTACTCCCAGCCTACACAAGACATCTCCTTTGTTGCTAATGGCCCACAATGCGGATGCGTCGTCTGCTTTCTGTGACACACATGGGATCAGGGAAATGTCCCGAAGAGCAATGGGTGCAACCTCATACCAGGGACCCGTTGTCACTATTTTGCATTTTCTACGGAATTAAAAACAAAAGTGCAATTAATCCTTTGCAATAGAAAGCTGAAAACTAGTCAGCAGAGAGAAGCTACGTTTTCAAATAAAATAATTTGCATCAATGAAACCAACCCTTTCAATTTAAATCTTTACCTTGCCCATCGTCTGCGTCGCACAAAATCTTTTATCGTCTTATAACCATGGTAAGAACTGAAATGGGAAATGTTCATTAATATCATACCTCACATATTAATACAGTTACAAACTCATTTCACATTTGTCTGTATTAAAAGGGATCAAACTGAAAAGCATATTGTAAAGATGAAATTTAAAAAAAGATGATCAAAAACACTATCAAGAATAATTTAAGACATTGATATTTTAAGCTGTTGGGGAATAAAAACCAGATAACTTGCATTATCAATCATCTTTTATGTTAATGGACACAGACACAAATTCAGATTTCAAACAGGATCCATAAAGTTTACAAATGGAGAACATTTGACTAAACTACACTTCAAAATCCCCTGCAGTCATGCACTATACTGGTCAAAATCCTGGAACTTTCTTGCTAACAGCACTATGGTATACCTACGCTACAGGGACGACAGTTCAAAACAGCAGCTCACCATCACCTCCTCAAGGGCAGTTGTGGATGGGCAATAAACGCTGGCCTTACCAAGAATTGGACACAATGCACCTGATGTTAGGTCACTGTTTGCAAGTTTAAAATGAAGTAGAGTGATTCTCTTATGCTCCAGCTATTGTGACAAATGGCTTGGTAGCTGACTCTAAATTTTGAGTATCTTTACATGATGTTAAGTCCACCAAACGTAAGCAACAAGAGACAGGAGTCTCTTCTCACTGTGCTACAATAGCACGCTACAAAATCACCATCACTATGCATAAACTTTAATTCTAGTTGATAGATTTGAGTACTCACGCAGGGAAATCAGCTGCATATTGCCATCCTTCCCGATCAGTCCCTCCAGGAGCATTGAAATCAATATACCAATCAGAAACCTGTCAGTAAAGAAACATGGTTTCAAAGAAAGAAATGGCCTACTTAGACAGTGACCTTGCATGTAGAGCATAGGTGAGGTTTAATCTTTCAGCAGTCGAAATGAATATGATTGGTTTAAACTTAGATTCTTATAGCATGAGAAGTTTCACTATTTGGCTGTGCTGCTCTCTGCCGCCACCATCTGTCATCTGTCAGGAATTACAGCATTAATTCTCAACTTCCAGGGCGGGATTTTCCAGCCGCGCTTGCCACAAAACCAGAAAATTCCATCCGACGTAATGGATTTTTGCATGGTCTGTCCCCCACTCCTGCCCATGAGGATTCCCATGGTGAGCGGGACAGGAACATTCCCCTCAAGTTTATTACCATCAGTAACTTGCATTTAAATAGAGCTCTAGGGCTCCACAATTTCCCACGGTACTTCACAGGAATGTTCTTAAACAATACTTAACACTGAGCCATGAAAGAGACTTCAGGATAGGTGACCAAAAACTTGGTCAAAGAGGCATGTTTTAAAAAGCATCTAATAGAGGGACAAGTGAAGCAGATGGGGATTAGTAGGGGAAAATTCCAGGGTTTAACACCCAGGTAGCTAAAGACACAAGTGCTATTACTGGAGTGAAAGAAACTGGGGCTGTGCATGATGCCAAAACTGCAGCAGCACAGAGGTCATAAAGGCTGGAGAAAGCAACAGAGATATGGAGGAAGATATCGTAGGCAAATTTTTACAGAATATCTTTGGTTGCATCATAAGGCCAAAATACAAGATTTTGTCTCATTATTCAGAATGTGCCCCTTTGCAAAACCAATGCTTCACATGATTCGACTTGATGAGAATGGGATAAATTATTGCAGTTATACACCATTAGCAAGAATTAAAACCTATATATTTTACTTACATATTGTGTAAACTCAATACTTCCAATTTGCTCTTTAGCCAATTCAATTGACAGCTTGTGAATTTGCGAGTCATTCCATCATTTAACCTCAGTCTTTGACTGTCACGTAATTATCCTTCTCTTCACCATTCCACCTCCAGTCCTTTACTGCCTATTTCACTAAAATTTTTGTTTGTCTTCCAGTCTTTAGTTCTGGCTTTGGCTTATGTGCCCAAAAACCATAAAGGGTGAGCTTACAAAAAAAAATTCAAAGTGTCAAACAAGCATGAAAAGAGGAGAAAATCGCACTGATTTTTTGGGCGAGCTTCCAATTGCAATCATATGGCACTTAGTTGAAAAAAATTCCTGCCAGCTGGAGGAAGGAGTGGAGCCTAATCTTGCCAGAAAGCTGCCTGCTAAGCTCTAGGAGTGCCATTGTGCAGGTGCTCCAATCCCCCAGTATACTGTGCAGACATAGTACACTTTGAAACCTGTCACTACCCCCTCCACTCCTCCCAATGGACATTGCGATCCAACATTATTGCTACCCCGGCTGATCAACCCCCACCCCCCATTGCTGCCCCAGCCATTTCCTATCACCCCCAATTGCAGAGTTCCTTCTTTCCTCTTCCTCATCTGTGCCCCCACACGATCTCCCTCACCCACCGCCCACCATAGCCCCATCCCAGACTATCCAGGAGGCTTCAATGGCCTTCTGTCCCACCAGTGAGGCTATCATGTTTGGTCCCCATTGGTGGGGACCACACATGATCCTCACTGATGAGAACCTTGATTGACAAGCAGATGAAGATCAAGTGAGCCCAGACGATAGCATCCAAGAATCATTATTATATTTATATGAAATAATGAATATTGAAGTTGGCCCAGGGCCAATAACATCATGAGAGGTAAAAAAACAGGTTTAAACCCAATTTTTCATCTCTCACCTGATCTTACAGCTCACCGCACTCTTCGACCGGTGTAACGAGCCCTAAGATTACCCCAGATTGGAGTGTGATCCTTTTACAATTAACATTAATTCTCAGTTTGGTATCAAAAGATCACACATCAACAAAAATGGGCAGAGCAGTAGAAAGGTTAAGGGGTTTGGAAAGAATTCCAGGGTCCTGTGTACACTTAGAGGACTAAACCCTTATGTGTCAGAAAGAGGGTGAAGACTCTCAAACAGACTGCTGAGAAAAAACAGATTCTGTGGGTCTACTCACTGTTTAAAACCTCATGAGGGGAGGGCGCCTCCAGTCTGAAGGTGGCTTCTGATTGAAGCACTTCCCCCCCTCCCACCCCCGCACTTGTTGCCCAAAACGGAGGATGAAAACTTTTTCGGTTGCCCTCTGTTATGAGCTCCTGCCAGCCTAAACATTGAGCATCCTGAGCAGGAATGGACCTCATATGGCCATTAAGTGGCATGGGTGGGCTTCCTGTCCAAGGCCCTGCCCTCCCACCCCACTGCAAAATCACATCTGGGTTGGGGTAGCCGAGATCGTGGAGGGTATCCTGTCCACCTCAGAACTCATTAGGTTTGGGAGGGGAGAGGTTTAGGATGGGTGGGGGTGCACAAAACTCTGGCCAACGTTTTAAAGTTTTCCAGTAGAAAAAAATGCATCAGTGTCAACCCTACAATCCCAGAAATAAACTCAAATAATAGCAAGGACTTATAGTTATTGTAAATGAAGGTGTTCATAGTCCTTTTATCTGAGAATAAAAATGTTCGTGACAAACATGGACATAAACATGTGGAAAGATTGAGAGGGAAGCATGGAAGAGTTGGCCTGCTCAGCTGGATGTAAAGATCCCATGACTACTACTTCAAAGAATAGTAGGGGAGATAGCCCAGTGGCCTGACCAGTATTCATTTCTTAACCATTTTCCTGCATTACAGCAAGTGGCTACATTTCAAAAGTACTCATTGGCTGTAAGGTGCCTTGGGACAGCCCTACAATCATGAAAGAAGAAATATAAATATAAATATAACTCTCTAAGTTAGATTAAAAACAATAGCAACAGTTTAATATAGGTATTAAAGCATTAGAAAGGCTGTACATACCCAGGCCCACTGAGAAGGAGGTTTGGTGTTTGCCTTGGTACATTCTTGCAGACCTGATGCATCACTCCACATGTATCTGTCAGTTGGCAACCCCCTGTAAAAGAGGAGGTTTAGCACGCCCTTCCATTATAGCATCTTTACCCACAGCAACATTTCACAACTGTTTTATTAATACATTATCCAAAACTTAGAATTATCACGAGAGCTTGATTTTTGAATCCTGCTGCATTTTGGAGTGGAGATGGGTTGGGAGGAGTGGCTAAGAATTGACCTGCTGTTGTCATGCCAGTTTCCCAGCTTCATTTTGCCTCAGGGCCTTTTTTGCAGAGATAGAATCAGGGAGTGGCAAGGTGGGTAGGTGATTCAGCCGACTGAAAGGAGGCCAACAGGGATTTTCCAGTCAGGGTCCAGGTTTCAACAGCCGTGGGGCCAGTTCAGATGCCTCATGGTGGGTTCCCCACTCCTGGTTACTTACAGTGCCACACGCAGCCTTCTATAGACATCCTCCTTTCCCACCAGTCTCCAACAGTGGTGGCCTGGCTGCAAAAACAATATTGGAATTTAAATTTAAAGAATTAGAGTGAAGATGCCTCCATCATGAAGCCTGCTGTTCATTGCAAGCTGCAAGACCTCTGATTGGCCATCCAATTTCAAGACACTGCCTGTCGTCCTTAATTGGAGGCAAGCTAACTCCATGGTAATTAAGGGTGCGCTCCCTCACAGGGGGGGTGAGTTTGATAACCATAAACAGGCTTGACTTTTGAGTCCTATCCCTAGAGTGAAGATTCTGTCCATAATCTACAGTACAGTAACTGATCATTATACTCTTTCAGGATTTCTAGAAGGTATTTGATAAGGTACCACATCAAAAGTTATTACGGAAAATAAACTCTCATATTGTAGTGGATAACATATTAGCATGGATAGAAGACTGGCTGACCGGCAGAAAACAGAGTATGCATAAATTGATCTTTGATTGGTAGGAATGTGACGAGTGGAGTCCCGCAGGGATCTTTGTTGGGGCCTCAACTTTTACAATTTATATCAATGTCATAGTTGAGGGGCTGACGGCACGGTAGCCAATTTGCATTAGACACAAAGATAGATAGGAAAGTATGTTGTGAAGAAGATAAGGAATTTGCAGATTGATATGAACAGAGTGAGTGAATGGGCAAAAATCTGGCAGATGGGAGTATAATGTGGGAAAATGTGCAGTTGTTCTTTTTGGCAGAGGAAATTGAGAAAACAGACATCGAAGGTGCAGAGTGATCGAGGTGTTCTACTGCATGAGTCACAAGAAGTTAATATGCTATCTTTTATTACAAGGGAAAATGAACATAAAAATAAGGCTGCTATGCTTCAATTATACAGGGCATTGATGTGACCAAGGCTGGAATTCTCCCAAAAAAATTCAAAGTGTCAAATTCGTATGAATACTGGAGTAATTCATGCTTTTTTTTCCAGTAATAGTTTGGAGAAGAATCTCCCATACTTTGTGCATTGCAGAGACCACTAGTGTGAATAACATTAAAAATTAGGGGGCAGGTCCTATCCTGCTGGAGAGGCTGAAATCAGTGAGCTGAGCGGGTGACTGCACATGCATTGATCTGTCAGTGCTGAGATCGATGTATGCGCAGTGGCCCCACACTGATGGCCAACTTGATCGCTGGCTAGCTTCACAACCTTCACATTACCACCTCTTCGCTCCTATGTGGTCCGATCACTGGCCCGCTCGATCACTCTCAGGCCAGCCACGACCCCCTCCTCCTAGTCTGCCCTGTCCTGATCTCCATCTCCACCCCTCTCCGAATCCAACTCCCATAGTCCTGAACCCTCCTGCAGTTCTGATTCCCCCATCCCCTGCAGTGCCAATCCCAAGTGACCCTCCCCAATCGCTGACCTCCCAACAATCCCTATGCAGAGTGGCCACAGGACCCCATCCTTAGATAAGTCCCCTAGGCCGGACGGGACTTACCCTAGGATTCTCTGGGAGGCGAGAGAGGAGATTGCAGAGCCTCTGGCTCTGATCTTCAGGTCGTCGTTGGTTACGGGTATAGTGCCGGAAGACTGGAGGATAGCGAATGTGGTCCCATTGTTCAAGAAGGGGAAGAGAGACTTTCCGGGGAATTATAGGCCGGTGAGTCTTACTTCTGTTGTGGGCAAAGTATTGGAGAGAATTATTAGGGATAGGATTTATAGTTATTTAGAGAGAAATGAATTGATTGGGGATAGTCAGCATGGTTTTGTGAAAGGTAGGTCGTGTCTTACTAACCTTTTAGAGTTTTTTGAAAAAGTGACCAAAGAGGTGGATGGGGGTAAGGCAGTTGATGTGGTATATATGGGCTTTAGTAAGGCGTTCGATAAGGTGGCACATGGAAGGCTTCTGCAGAAAATGCAAATGTATGGGATTGAGGGTGATTTAGCTAATTGGATTAGGAATTGGCTAGCAGATAGAAGACAGAGGGTGGTGGTTGATGGGAGATATTCATCGTGGAGTTCGGTTACAAGTGGTGTACCTCAGGGATCTGTTTTGGGGCCCCTGCTGTTTGTAATTTTTATAAATGATCTGGATGAGGGTATTGAAGGATGGATTAGTAAATTTGCAGATGACACCAAAGTCGGAGGAGTGGTAGATAGTGAAGAGGGGTGTTATAGTTTGCAGAGAGACTTGGACAAGTTGCAGAGCTGGGCCGAGAGGTGGCAAATGGAGTTTAATGTGGAAAAGTGTGAGGTAATGCACTTTGGCAGGAATAATAAATGTGTAGAGTATAGGGCTAATGGTAGGATTCTTAATAGTGTTGATGAACAGAGGGATCTTGGTGTATTTGTGCATAGATCCCTGAAAGTAGGCAGTCAAGTCGATAAGGTTGTTAAGAAGGCATATGGAGTCTTAGCTTTTATTGGTAGGGGGATTGAATTTCGGAGCCGCAACGTCATGTTGCAACTGTACAAAACTCTAGTGCGGCCGCACTTGGAGTATTGTGTGCAGTTCTGGTCCCCGCATTATAAGAAAGATGTGGAGGCATTGGAGAGGGTACAGAGGAGGTTTACCAGGATGTTGCCTGGTATGGAAGGCAGGTCTTACAAAGAGAGGCTGAGGGATTTGAGGTTGTTTTCGTTAGAAAGAAGGCGGCTAAGAGGAGACCTTATTGAAACATACAAGATGATTAGAGGTTTAGATAGGGTTGACAGTGATAGCCTTTTTCCTAGGATGGAGAAAGCTAGCATGAGGGGACATATCTTTAAATTAAGGGGTGGTGGTTTTAGGACGGATATCAGAGGTAGGTTCTTTACCCAGAGGGTGGTAAGGGTATGGAATGCCTTGCCTGCGTCACTTGTAGATGCGCCAAGTTTGGTGGCGTTTAAGAGGTTAGTAGATAAGTTTATGGATGAAAGGGGAATGGTTTAGGTTAGAGGGTCACTGCTTGTTCCTAATTGGTCGGCGCAACATCAAGGGCCGAAGGACCTGTTCTGCGCTTAATGTTCTATGTTCTATCTACCCGCACTGATAGCCATTAGGCCACCCCTCCCTCCAAGGCCCCCATAAGGCCCATTCTCTTGGCACTGCCCCATGCCAGGGGTGTGAGGGGGGGTGTAATCACATTTAAATCCTATGCAAATGACCATTTCAATGGTCTTTGTGCCTCCCCACCGATTTCCAGCATGGATTTGGCGCCACTGGAATTCCTGCACTGGGAGATGCTAGCAGGACACAGTCCCTGCAAATTGGCAGACATGAGAATGTTCCCACCTAATGCACTAAAATATTAATGCAGTGGGATGGGAGAATTGTGGCCCATGTCTCTAATACTGCGTGGAAGGATGTAAATGCAATGGAGGTGGTTCAGAGGAAATTTATTAGATTGATATCTGGAATTAATGGGTTGCCTTATGAGAAAAGGTCAGACACGATGGGCTTGTTTCAACTGCTGAAGTTAGAAGTGTGAGGGGTGACGATTGAAGTATAGAAGATCCTGAATGATATTGACAAGTTACATGTGGAAAGGAGGTTTCCTCTTGTGTCTAAGTCCAAAACTAGGGGAACTGTAGAGTCACATTTATAGGAAAGAGATGAGGAGAGTTCTTTTCGTTGAGAGTTGTGTGTAACTCTGCCTCAGAAAACATTGGAAGCAAAGTCATTGTCTATTTTTAAGGCAGAAGAGAGATTCTTTTTGGGCAATGGGAATCAAAGGTTATCAGGGAGGATAGATCAAAACGGGGAGCTCGAAGCACAAACAGATCAGCCATGATCTTACTGAGTGATGGAGCAGAATTGAGCAGCTGAATGGCCTACTTCTGCTCCTATTTTGTATGTTCCAGGAATTTATGGCTCACGTGAGCCTCCTTCTTTCTTTATCATATGTTTTTCTAGCTTCCTCTTAAAGGTATCAATGCTATTTTCATGTTCTTGCTGTGATAGCGAGTTCTACATTCTTACCACACTTTAGATAAAGCAGTTTCATCTGAATTCTTTAATGGAATTATTAGTGACTATACTATATTCATGGCTTGCAGTTCAGGTTTCTTATATGTGGAAACATTCTGGGCACAATCTTATTAGCTTGTCACGCTGGTCAATTGGGAAGGTGAGCCACTTAAGATCAGGCGAGAGGCCAAAAATCAGGATCATGCCCAGTTTTTTGCCCCTTACAATTTACAACTTACAAAATCAGCTTCTTGTTCTACTGCTTTTAATATGCATGACATAATTTAAATATCATTCATTTGGACTAATGACCGTGAAATACTAACTGAGATCCTCACCAGCGGGGAACAAGGCTGGTCCTCGTGAGCGGGGACCATACTCGGACTGGAGGCCAATGAAGCTCCCCAGGTGGTCTAGGGAAGGGCTGTGCAGTGCCCCTTGGGATTGGCAATAGGGGGGCCAGGTGGGCAATATCCAGGCTGGCAATTGGGGTGAGGGATGGACTCTGGGATTCTGCAGCAATCATCAGTGGTGATGGGGAATTGGCACAGGGACCGATGTCCATGGGGAGCGTAGGGGGAAATGACATGAGGTCTCCTAGTATACTTGGAGATCAGGGCATCTGCACAGTGGTGCCCCTAGAGTTTAGCAGCTGGCTTCACTCGCGAGATTAGGTTCCACCCCATCTCCTCCTGGTATAAATCACATCCTGGCACTTTTATTTCACTAAGATTGCTTTTTTTAAGCTCATCCAAAAACGAGTTTGAAACTCTCCCATTTATCCACTTGTTCACTATTTAGAAATCTTTTCATGAAATTTTGCCCTTTCCCAATGTATATCCTATCGAACACCTCCATAACATTGAAATCCTCTATCAAAGCAGCCCTTAGTCTATTTTTCCCCAAAATAAAAAAGTCCATATTTTTCGATCTCGCCTGATCATTTTGAGATGTCAAAGCAACTCACTGTTCAAAATCATGTGACATGATTCTGACTATTTTTGATTTTATCCCATGGCCACTATTTCAATTAGAACAGGTGAGTTCTTTCTGGAGTCTTGATCAGTATTTATACATGTTACATCTGTCTGTGTGTAAATATTATCTGTACTGCTAGCCAGTCCTGAAAAAAGTAAATGACATATCACTAAAAAAAAAAACACGTTTTGCAAAAGAAAACCAGTATTTAATTAAATATAATTCTGTATTTGCAGAATATACAAATACAGCTTGTATATTGTTATAAGGCTTATACAATGCCTGTATATGTCTTGTACATATACAAGGCATACACAGGCATAAATGAACATTGGAAAAACACAATAGCAAGGTTTAACAGTCAGAGCACTACACTTAGAAACTAATAATTTCTGTCAGTGGGTCAATTTTAATTCCACAACAATGTGTGTTTATAGAGCATCTTTAACATAGTGAAATATTGTCACTAAAACAAGTTATCTGGTCATTATCATATTCCTTGTGGGTCTGGCTGTGCACATTTTGGTTGCCATTTTCCCTACGTTATAACAGTGACTCCATCTCAAAAAGTACTGCATTGGCCATAACTGTCGATGGGAAGACATGTGTTGGTGGATGTTGCTATATGCATAGTGACACAGTGATTAGCACTGTTGTCTCACACTGCCAGGAACTTGTGTTCGATTCCCGGCTGGGGTCACTATACGCATGTAGTTTGCATATTCTCCCTGTGTCTGCGTGGGTTTCCTCCCACAGTCCAAAGACATGCTGGTTAGGTGCATTGGCCGCTGTCTGTTAGTGTACCCAAACAAGTGCCGGAGTATAGCGACTAGAGGATTTTCACAGTAACTTCATTGCATGTGAATGTAAGCCTACTTGTGACTAAATAAATAAACTTTAAATGCAGATTTTTTTCCTCCTTCATTCACGAAATTGACTCCAAAATACGTGCAATAAAATTTCTGTTTCTAAATAAATGTTTGTAATAAGTAAACCTTCTAACAAGTTTAGAAGGTTGTTGTAAACTTCCTTTAGAACCAAAGTAAATTTTAGATGTTTTTCATACCGACTACTGTATCCAGTAACAGGGTTCCAACGTTGGTTTTCATAGATGTAAACACATGTTACATCTGTCTGTGTGTAAATATTATCTGTACTGCTAGCCAGTCCTGAAAAAAGTAAATGACATATCACTAAAAAAAAAAACACGTTTTGCAAAAGAAAACCAGTATTTAATTAAATATAATTCTGTATTTGCAGAATATACAAATACAGCTTGTATATTGTTATAAGGCTTATACAATGCCTGTATATGTCTTGTACATATACAAGGCATACACAGGCATAAATGAACATTGGAAAAACACAATAGCAAGGTTTAACAGTCAGAGCACTACACTTAGAAACTAATAATTTCTGTCAGTGGGTCAATTTTAATTCCACAACAATGTGTGTTTATAGAGCATCTTTAACATAGTGAAATATTTAAAGGTATTTCACAGAGATGATTGTGAAACATGTATTGACACCGAGTGAAAGGAGAAAATATTAGGCCAGATAATTGCTGATTGAAGACAGCTTTTAAGCAGTGTCTTAAAGGATGAGAGACAGAGACAGAGACAGAGACAGAGACGTATAGGAATAACATCCTCCAGCTCTACAAGTCTTTGCAAACTCTACCTTCCTCCAACTGTGGTCTTTTGTGCATCCATCATTTCCTTCACCACATGTCTGACTTCACCCAGCTATGCTCAAAGTTCTCTTAGTTTATATGAATTCTGAGATTTTGTGTTAAGGCACAAATGAACCATTGATGCAAAACAAAGACTTCACAGTACAAATGCAATGAGCCCTAGCTCCAGAATAAAATGTGAATTTCTGCATTGCTCATTTCTTGCTGTGAGCTGCATTAACTGGGGAGGCGCAAAGCAGAGGGTGCCTGCAGGGAAGAGAGATGTACAGTGGTTCCTAACACCTCCTGGCAGGTTCACTTGGGCAGGCAACCTGGAAGCTCACTGACAGCCCGCCTCAATACAGCTGTTCAGAATCCAGGTGGACCATGTGTTATGGGAGCAGTGGGGTTCGTTCTTAAAATAAGTTAAGGACATAGAAGCAAAGCATTAAAATGAATCACCTTGAAAGAAGCCACCTCCATATCCACCTGTGTAAACCCAGGCTGTGTGATCATATCCAATGCCCCATACAATTCCTTGGCTGTTGCATTCAATCAAACGGAGATGTCCTCCAATCTGACGCCAATACCTATAGAAGACAATTCGAGAATCACGGAATCTTGCAGTATGTAAGGATGTCACTTGGCTCATCATTCCCGTGTCAGCTCTTTTTTAAAAAAGACTATCCAGTTATTCCCATTTCCTCCCCTACTCCACTCTCTCCCCATAGCCCTGCATTTTTTTACTTTTTTATGTACTTGGTCAGTTTTCTGCTGCAAGTTAGTTCAGAATTCCACATTTTTTAGGTACTGCTTTATTACAAAATTATACACAAACGCACTTGAACTTCTTTAACAGAATCAGAAGTTGTTTTCTTTATGAACAGAACAATGGTTTTATGAGAGTGTAACATGTGCTGATTTATAAACCTCTGTAGCACTTTTGCAGATGATAATTACAAAAATTTCACGTAGTGAGGTTTTGAGCCCGTGTTAACCATCAGCATGAACAGCGATGAGGGCACAATATCCGGTGAGAGTTGAGATACAGCAATTTTCCACATGTAATGAGATTCCTGCCCAGTAAGGTTGGAATCATTATTTAAATACACTAGCATCTGATTAGCGGACTGACCCACCGGGACTTCTGCTCTCTGATATTCATTATGCGCTGGCATGACATTACATTGGCGATATTTACAACAGCTATATAAAAACAAGAACCTGCATGATGTCATCTTGGAAGGGAATATCAGAGGTGAGTACTCATGGTGCCACTATCCTCCTGGGTGCCTAATGGATAGGGGGAGCCAGAGGAGACATGGGCAAACTAGCTAAGTGATTATTGGATGATGATAGGGTTGAGTCTCAGCATACATGTGGGAGGATTGAATGCTTACGGGCTTTGGCGCGCCTTCTTTGCTGCAGATTGTACATCTCCAAGGGGTCTGAATCCCACTGTCCCCACAACATATGATTCACCTGGACTCTGCATGCCTTCGTCAAGGCAGGCTGTCAATAAGCTCTGGTGTGTAGTTAGTGCTTCTCAGGTGCTCTTTGTTGCAATCTTACCTTGGTGGGAATGCCCTTCTGGAGTGGCAGCTGGAAGTGGACAGTAAATATCTCAGGGTCAGGGTCAGCATAGGATATTACATACGGCAGTGTTTCGTAACACTGGAAACTCAGTAAGGAAGTTTAGTAAATTCACTCATGTGCCTCAGTCATCACCCTTAGGGGTCATGAGAGCTGCTGAAGTTCACCAAATGGAAGCACATTTGTCAACTGAAGTTGGGGGAGGTAAGTATATGGAACTGGCCATTGTGTGGGAGAGGAGGGAATAATGCTGTTGGAAAGACACTCACATGGGGATTGTGCATGGGTGTATGTCCCAGATCCTGAAAGGGGAATGGGTCAGGGAATTGGCAGGTCATCTCTTTGCTCACATTTCTATTTGCTTCATTTCAGTGTTTGGATGAGAGGACGATGAAGGCAATCAAGCTGGTAGTGCTATTGTTGATGTTGCTCTACTGCAAGCAATGTTAACATTCTGATGCACATGAACAGGAGTAGCATCATAGAGAGGGATTGGCACAGCCTGCTGATTTGAAGAACACTGTAGCTCCAATAGTCAAATGTTGCAGATGACTCTGTCTGTCCAAGGGATGGTGGACCATCTGTGCCAGATGAGGCAGAGCTGGCACCATATTGACTGGGAAGTCACCTATTGCCTGGCATCCTGAAAGTTGCAGCCACGCTGAACTTCTACAACAGTTCATTTCAGGGTGTCCTGTGCAGCATCTGCCAATCTGCACATAAGGGACTGATATGCTATTGTGAGATGTTACCTGTACATCAACTTTGATCAAGACCAGGCTAGTCAGAACACCAGACCTATGCACTTTGCCTGCAAAGCCAGACTGCCCCAAGTACAGGCTCTGATTGACTACATGCAAATGGACCGGTGTTCCCCACATGGAGGCATTGGGTGCCACTTATCAGCCACAAGGGATTCCACTCTCTTAATATGCAGATCGTGTATGACATGCCTTGTATATTATGCAGGTGTGTGCCAGTTTCCCAGCAAGCATCTAAGACAACTAAGTACTCAGATGCTATCAAATCCTAATTGTATTCAAGGGAGACCAGATGCTGAAAGGATGGTTCCTTAGGGACAAAGGGTACCCAACCCAGAGGTAGCTGATAATGTGAGTGGGAAGTCCCAAAAACCCACTGAAACTCAATACAAGACTCATGCATCTATACATGTGCTGATCAAATAGGCCTGCTAAGGATGCAGTGCCAATGCCTGGACCAGTCAGGTGAAGTCCTCGAGTACGGCCCCCAGAGTGTGTTCCTGCATCAGCATACTGTGCTGCATTCTGCATGACGTGGCACTGCAATGGGGCAAGGTGCTGGATGAGGCACAGGAGCACCACATCTCTTGGATGAGGATGAGGAAGATCGGAAGAGTCAACCCCCGGAGAAAAGACCTTGGCAATGGCCTGGGCCCCAATGGGGTGAGGAGCTGGCACCCCATTTTGTCTTGCGCTTTGGGGAGGACCAGGACCTTGACGGTCTGGGTTGCTTTCAGGCACTATGGGTGTTGCAGAGTTACTGTCTTTGGTGTATCAGTCACGGGGAGGGCGGGTTGTCAGATGGACTGGACACATCCCTCCCAAGTTGCACCTGCTAATCTCTGTGGGTGTCTGGGGTCTCTGTGCTCCTCCATGAGACAGAGGAGTGAATTTTAGAAACCCCACTTTCCTCTGGTGCTAGGCTCTGCCGATTGCCAGAAGTGCCTACACCAAGCAACTCACATCCTCCAAGATAGAGTGCATGACATGAACCATGGAGTGGATATCCTGCACCAAGGTCTCCACTGCAGAAGCCACGTTCGCAGCCTTGGCCTTACTGCCACCGAGTGACAGCACCATCTCCCCAGACAGAAGACAATGGAATTCCTTCTCTTGGCCTTGCAGTCTGAAAAAGGCAAAAGGTATTTGCCTTTGTAGCTTGAACTGTTGGGGCATGACAAAGCCCAGGGTCATTTCCAACATCTGACCATGGATCAGCAGAGTCCTCGGCTCCAGTATCTCTGAGTGCCAGCTTTCTGGGATGTCACTCCCTCTGCCTATCGTGCATTATCAACTGTGACAAACTTATCAGTGGATGAGCCAGAAGCCTATTTACTATTTAATCCAACCAAGGTGAGAATATCTGATGGAGGGTGACTGCTGTGATGCCTTTTCCTCCAAGATGTCTCCCTCAGAACTCTGGTGTCCAGAAGGTGTGAGAATGGTCTGGGCTGGTCCACTGAGTGACCTGCAAGGGAACTGAGATGGCATTACTGCATGACAGTGGCAGATGGATAGAAGAATGTTAGGCAAGTGCCACGGCTGGATGTGTTGAGGGTTCTTACTTTTGTCTCTTGCCTTTACTTTAGCTGCATGAAGGAGATCATCTCCTTTTCTTCTGACACTGCAGCCAAGTCATCTTATGGAGAGAGATGGCACTCACTATCACAACCATAGCCTTCTAATGGGTTGGTGATCTTGCTGGCTGGGTGTCTACTTAGTCATTGGTACAGGATCTCAAATCTCTGCTGAACCCCATTTAGCAGTTTGCTAAGATTCCCTCGTGAAATGTGGCGCTGCATTCCTGACAGCCATTCTCCTGACTAGAATTGGAACAAGTGCTGGGAGATGTTTAAAAGGAACACTCCACTGATTGCAGAGATTGAGTTTTATCACGAAGAGTGAATCTGAGACAAGTCACCATGAGTGCAGCGTGAAACTTGAGAAAATAAATTTTGTTTTAAAGTGACTGAATACATGACAGTTTTTCTCTCCAATGGTGCTGGTGGGATTCTCTTTTCGTCAAGACCGACTTTTAGAAAATATACCCGAAAATTCTGCCATGGTTTCTTCCATTTCAAACTACAGCAGGGATTTGATTAAAAAATTATACGGGTATGTGTGGTGAATGGCGAAACCCTGTGAGTGGTTGAACTGTTACAACCCATTTTCTGCTCCCCTCCCTCCGTGTTAATTTTTAAAAAAAAATGTGATTCTCAAGACATGGGCATTGCTGGTAAGGTGGGTAATTACTGTGCGTCTCTAGTTGCTCTGAGAATGTGCTGGTGGTGGGCTGTCTTTTTGAACTGCTAGTTGTGGCTGGGCCACCTCAGAGGCAGTGAAGAGTAATCCATATTGATGTGTGGCTGGAGGAGTCACATATGGGCAAGACCAGCTAACGACAACCAGTTATCTTCCCTGGAGGACATTGGAGAACCATGCTTTTTTTTTAAAAAAATAACAATCCACCAGCTTTGTGACTCTCTTTATCCATATCGTGTTTCAGAAGTTACACTAAATGCATTATTGAAGCATGCAGATCATGCACTGCTTCAGATCTGGGCATCTTGAGAAAGATAAGGACTTACAATTGGTCACTTGGCGTAGGGTGTTGTGCTGCTTCCAAGTCTGAGGTAGGCTCACTGACGAAGATATCTCCTTTACACGTGACGGACCAAAGAGCCTGGTTAGATGGGGGACCTTGAAGTTCCCTGCTGTCACAGCATGCTAAACTCAGGACAGCAAGCTGTAACACAATGCACCATACTGCATTACAAATTATAACCAAAATTAATACATTATACAAGAATGATAGCCATTTTATTTAGTTTGGATGAAACTTTGCCTGTGCAGATGGCTTCTAAAATTATTCAATTTTTTATCTGACCATCATCAACAAACTGTATCAATACATAGTGCCTTTAACGGTACTTGATAGGAGTGTTATCAAACAAAATCTGACTCTGAGTTGCATAAGGAAATATTAGGATTAGTTATTAAAAAGGTAGGTTTAAGCAACAACTTAAAAGGAAGAGAGAGATGAGGTAAGTTTTCAAAGAGAATTTCAAAGCATAGGACCCTAGCAGCCCACGGCTGCCATTAGTGGTGCAATTGAGATCCAGGTCAGAATTGGCGATAGACAGAGATCGAGAGTTTTGGGCCGTCAATGCCAATCAAAGACACAACGATTTAATCTAGTGCAAAAATCTTTGCTCAGTTACTCGGTAGCACACTCATTAGCACTGTTAACTCAAAGCACCAGAGATCTTGGTTCAATTCCTGCCTTGGGTGACTGTCTGTGCCTTCTCCCTGTGTCTGTGCAACTTCCTGTGTGCGCTCTGGTATCCTCCCACAGTCCAGTACTGTGTCGGTTAAGTTGATTGGCTATTCTAAAATACTTATAAGTATCTAAAAGATTTGTAGGTTAGGTGGATTTGCCGTGGTAAATGCACGGGGTTATGGGGATAGGGTGAGGACGGGCCTGGGTAAGATGCTCTTTAGAACTGGTGCAGACCTAATGGGCTGAATGTCTACCTTGTGCACTGTAGGGATTCTATGATACTAGGGGAATTAGCCAGGTAAATATATAAGATTATGGAAATAGGGCCTGGGTCGATGACCATCTTCTACATTGTATGGATTCTATATTGCTATAGGACAGCCATTTTACTTTTAAATTTCAAATAATTTTAAAATACAAACACAAGATTTGTTTCTATGTCTTATTGTTATATGAATAAAATAATATAATGAGGAGAGATACTATTTTTTGTGTGTGATGCTAACACAATTTTACCAGTGGCTACCAATTTGAAAATAACAGATAGAAGTGTTAAAATAGGGTAGGTTCACTTTGGATCCCGAAAACATTTTTGGGCTGAACTAAAGAATGTGGAATTCCAATTATTTTCTGCTCCCTCAATGATGTGCCTGACATTTGCATCATATATTGGGGGCTGGAGAATCCCAAGATTGGGCCTTAATTACAATGGATTGGCTGAAATCAAGAAGACAGCAACAGACATTACAATCCACCAAAATGTGTTGGGGGAAAGAAGGAACAAATAACAATTTAATCTAGAGAACCAAGGGAAGGGGGCTGCACGTGTATGGATATCAGGGGTTCCCTATGATTCTGGTTCAATCCTTTCCACAGTTGAACAGGGTATCAACATTTTATTTCAATCTCATGGCACTTTAGATTAAAGATCATTTAGTGTCCATGGAGCAATAAAGCATTGCGCAAATCATTGTCCTCATGAGGCATGAGCAAAAAGTTAACTGGCTAAAGTGGTAAATCAGATCAATTATTTCTCCTAGATGTAGGTTTTCCTTAATAATGATTGATTCTGAAGTAGATGTGCCCCATTCTAGCAGTCACTCCTAAACTTTCCCTAGCTCAGTTGAGAAGAGTGATCAAGGTCATGTCCTGTAAGTCTGCGGCAAAACAAGTTATGTGCTGAGCCTCAAAGCTGCCTTTGTCTGCTAGTTTTATTGAACATGAGCACTGCACAATGATTTACTTCTTATTTGTACCATATGGTTCAGTTCTGCAAAGAAATTGCAAAAATAAAGCAAATAAGAATCATACCACAGACAAGTTTCTTGGCTCATGTCTAAAAATCACAATACAAACTCCCACAGTGACTCGGGAGATACGTGGGTGAAGATGAACAGGAATTTCCCAGCTTCAATCCCTGATTCATGTTGAGTTGGCTGTAATTATCCTTCATGTGGCAATACGATCTTAGAATCCGCTAGTCAAAGAGAAAATAAATAAACCAGGTCTTTTGCTCCAGATCACTATCATGTGAACTGTGCTGAAATGTGCATAGATGTGGGCAGCATTAGCCAGTATTGAGCTAAACGGTAACACAGTGGTTAGCATTGCTGCCTCACAGTGCCAGGGACCCGAGTTCAATTCCAGCCTTGAGTGACTGTGTGGAATTTGTGTGTTCTTCCCATGCTTGTGTGGGTTTCCTCCAGGTGCTCTGGTTTCCTCCCACAGTCTAGAGATGTGCAGGTTAGGTTGACTGAATACGCTAAATTGCTCCTTAATTTCAGAGAGATTAGCATGGTAAATATGTGTAGTTAGGGAGATAGGGCATGGGTGGAATTGTTGTCAGTGCAGACCCAATGGACCAAATGATTTCCTTCTCTACTGTAGGTATTTTACGATTCTTGGCACAAAATTTAGCCTAACGTTCCTAAAGCTGGAACTGAAGGAGTGCTGCAATGTTGGGAGTTGTTGATGTTGAGACAAAGCCATGACTGCCCTTTCAGGTGGATGTAATACTCCACTTGACGCTAGTCGATGAAGAACAGGGGAGGTTTCCAAGCGACTTGTCCAATATTTAATCTTCAAACACAAAAATGTATAGGTTCTTATTTAATCCTATATTTTCCACTGACAAAATACTCACAAGGTCAGCATGTAAACTACCAGCATTAGAATTTAGAAACTGCTAACATTTCTGGTCATGTAAATTGACTTTGAGGACTTGTTGCGCTCCATGTCCCTTAAGTCAAATCATTGTTAAGATACAGAGCTGACTGACCCCAGCCACAATGGCAGTGACAGACAACTCTGATCACAGTTATTACAAGGTATTACAAAATATTTATAACATAGAAACAGGCCACTTTGCCCAAGTGGTCTCTGCCAGCACTTATGCTCCACATGAATCCTCTCACTACATTCCACCATTTTTAAAATTCTAAGTTTTTTTCCCTCATGGGCTTGTCAGGCTTTTCCTTAAATGTGTCTATGCTATTTACCTCAACTGCTCCTTGGGTAGTTAGTTCACATCCAACCACTCTTTGGTTAGAGGTTTCTCCTGAATTCCTTATATCCTCACACATATAGAATGTCTTTCATATTTTAAGAACCATTAATTCTTCAGCTGTTGTATTCACATAGTAGGAATCAGTGAAAGCAGGATCCTACGATCATGAAAAATATTTATGCAGGCGCTGACTCCACGGTATAAAATTCATCGAGCTGCAGGAAATGGTTAGTAAACTTAATCATCCCTTATTTAATCGCTTACCCAATCATACATTTCTTGCTCTGTTGTTGTTGCCAACCTGATTGGCCATCTCTGTTTCGTCCTCTCAGGAGTGTAAATAGCGAACGAGTGTTTTGTTTCATTAGCAATTGGAACCAAAATTGTAACTTCATTTGAAAACACGTGAAGGTACTGTTACATTGTAAAGAAAAAAAAAATCAGACATTTGATGGGGTACTATTAAAATGTTAGAAAACTATATTCATGTTAAAGAAAATGCAAAGAGTAATTATTCCAGAAAAACCAGTAGCGTTCATGAAAAGAGATGCATTTTTTTACAGTTATATTTAAGTCACGCCCATTGACTGAACATCTAGGTGCTAAATAATTTACCGCTCAATATCATGGGATAGGTTGCTGTAATAGATAACTAGCCAATGATATGGGTCTCCATCATTGTGTATTATTGTTGGAAAGGGGGTCACTCTGTTGGCTGGACAGCTGGCTCATGATGCAGAGTGATGTCAACACTGAGTTCAATTCCCTTACCAGTTGAAGCTATTCATAAAGGCCTGCCTTTTCTACCATATCCCTCACTTGAATTGTGGTGACCCTTAGGCTATGGTCATCTGGTACTATGACTTTACCTTTATTACTACTGGTAAGATACATAACTGCAAAATGGTCTGCCTATCCACTCACAGGATATAGTGGGAAGATCTTTTTAAATTGGTTTTGTAACTTCTCAAGGATTAAGCTCACAAGTCTCCTGTGCCACCTGAGGACAAGCTCTCCCATCCATGCTGTTGCTGGATCAAATGCTGCAAGATCTGAAGGTGTGATCTGAATCAGATAACTGGTATCCGTTTCTAAAGGTGGGAGGGCTGAGACCAACAACTCTTGTTATTTTGGAAGGGAAAAGGATGGAATGAGCACTCCAAATTGTCCTCATTATATCCCTTTATTTTTCAATTTCTCAAATATAGGAGGAGGCAATTCAGACCCTCAAGCCCTTTTTACCATTCAATTAAATCATGACTGATCTGTAACTTAACTCCATCTAGCATTCTTGGTTCCTTAATACTCTGTACCCAACACAAAGCTACGAACTTGAGGTTTAAAATTTTTAGGTGACTCCAACCACAGCAACTGTTTGAGGCAGAGAACATTCCAGATTTCCACTACTTTTTGTGCAATTAAGTACATTCTGGCATCAGGCCTAAATGGCCCAGCTTCAGAATTTTCACCTCTTTTGACAATAGAATCAGATTTTCAAAAGGATGTGAGTCTTTCAAGGTAGAGATATCTTAAAAAAACAAAATGATACACAAACATTTTCACTAAAACAGATCTTTGGAAATATTATTTACAGCACAAATCCAAGATGGGTTCTACTCTTTTGGACTGCCTCGTGCAGTAATCACTAACTAGGAGAAACTACAGCCAACTGGTTTCTCTAATAGGTCATTTAGCCATGCCTAATGAATTAGATGGGCTAATATCTCAGATCCTTTGCTGCTCTCACTACATTACAATAAAGAATCACTTCAAAAATTGCATTCTGGAAGCTTACTACAATCTAAAAGGACAACGGCAGCAGATGTATGGGAATACCACCATCTGCAAGTCTTCCAAGCTACACAATATTCTGAATTGGAAATATATCGTCATTTCTTCACCGTCACTGGGTCAAAAATCTGGAGCTCTCTGCCGATCAGAACTGTGGGTGCACCAATACCACATACACTGCAGGTTACCACTAGCTTCTCAGGGCAATGGGAGTGGACAACAAAATACTGGCCTAGTCACTGATGCCTACATTCTATGAAAGAATCCAGTGTAGAATTTTGCGTCAAAAAATGCCTTCCACACCTATCACCCACTTTTAAAAAATAATTCTTGTTCTTAATCTTGACAAAGCTCTACACAGTCACTTTTTAACTGAAAGTGATAAGTAAGAAAGCTGCATTTTTTTTCAATAATAGGAAGGGCATGAATAATTTCAAGTGTATGGTCAGAGGAATTTTCTTATCCCTTCACTGAGAAAACAGCATCTATCCTCCTCTAGCTGAAAGCTCACTTATCCAAAATCTCAATTCTGTTTCCCATTCCATGGGTGATGCCTGGCTTGCTGAATATTTCTGGAATTTTCTTTTTATTATTTGTCACTGTTTATTTCCTTTCCCAGTATTTTTGCTGATCTTTCCTTATAATGCTGTCAAATTTCCCTGCCTTTTTGCTAACTGTTTCTGAATTACTCCCAGTTAGTTATGTAATTCTTCATCAAGTTTTTTTAGGAAAGGAACAAAGCACAATTAAGAAGGAAAATGCTGAAAAGTGTGAGTACAAAGGCAAACATAGGCAACTGCAACTTAGGCACTGTCCCATCACTTAGGCTGAGTAATTTGGATCTGTATACATTGCAGCTTAGAAGAATGAGAGGCAATCTTATTGAGACAGAGCACTCTCAGGGTTCTTGACAGGGAATATGCTGACAGGGTATTTCCCTTGTGTGAGCATCTGGGACCAGAGGGCATAATCTCAGAGTATGGAGTCATATATTTAAGACAGAGGTGAGGAGGAATTTCTTCTCTTGGAGGATAATGAATCTGTAGAATTCATTTACCACTGAGGGCTGTAGAGGCTGGGTGAAGTATGTTCAAGGCCGAGATAATCAGATTTTTAACCAGTAAGGGAATCATGGGTAATAAGGAAAAGGAAGGCGAGTGGAGTTGACAATTATCAGATCAAGTCACTCACTGAATGGTGGAGCAGACCTGATGGGCCAAAAAGCCTACTTCTGTTACCATGTCTTATATAGCACAAACACAATTTAAATAAATAGTTGTGTATTTCTTTTGAACCAAGCTGTTCTTTGGCATATGTGAAGTATTTAGGATGGTGTCAAAGGAATAACTGTGTATCTTTTTTACCAAGTTATGCAGGAAGTCCGTGTACCTTGCCCTGCACGCCTCAACAATCCACATATAAAATAAACTCAAACTGTAATGATCAGGCTAAAACTAATTATCAAGTTTATTTACAATAAAGAATAATTGCTCAGGAACACTACAACACGTGACTTACATAATACTTAAATTGTTACAAGGAATGTATTCACACATAATACAAATAATTCAAATGACCAACTGTTATTCACTTTAATATTTTGAAGTATTTTCGCTCATTTGAGTATAACAATTAAAACTGTTCTCCAAATATCTCTAGCTCCACTCCACAACACTGAAATTTGTAATGGAATATATGTGTTGCTCTGAAACATTTAGTGAATAAAGGTCTAAATCACATCTCCTCTAGTATCCAGCCTGAAAATTACAGAACAGCAGAACAGACACACAGAACTCACCTTCTTCTCATCATTGAATGTGTAGTAAATGAAGAAGATCCCATCCCTTTTCCCGTCATTCCCTGTAAACTGTTCCAGCGCTACCCGGACATCTATCCATTTGTGGGGCTTTCCATCTCTCCACCACTGCATTGCTCCCTTCTTTATCCATACAGACTATATATAACAGAGCAACATGGAGAAGAGAACAGTTACAAATCACTGGAATCATGTTTATCTATGTATAAATAATTGACAGCAATACCCCATTGTTTAAAATTAAGAAACCCACCTCACAGGAATGTGAACCAAATTGAAATATTCAGTTCCTTAGATGATGTTTAATGTGACAGCAATTATTATACCACATCAAGAGTCTATTCCGTACTACAAGGTGGCATGGTGGCATAGTGGTTAGCACTGCTGCCTCAAACTGGAGACCTATGACCAGTGGTGTACCTCAGGGATCAGTGCTGGGTCCACTATTATTTGTCATTTATACTAATGATTTGTATGAGAATATAGTAGTCATGGTTAGTAAGTTTGCAGATGACACCAAGATTGATGGCATAGTGGACAGTGAAGAAGTTCATCTCAGATTGCGATGGGATCTTGATCAATTGGGCCAAAGGGCTGATGAATAGCAGCTGGAGTTTAATTTAGATAAATGCAAGGTTATGCATTTTCATAGACTGAAACAGGGCGGGACTTATTCAGTTAATGGTAGGGCATTGGGGAGAGTTACAAAACAGAGAGATCTAGGAGTACATGTCCATAGCTCCTTGAAAATGGAGTCACAGGTGGATAGAGTGGTGAAAAAAGCATTCAGCGTGTTTGGTTTCATTGGTCAGAACATTGAATATAGGAATTGGGACGTCTTGTGAAATTGTACAAGACATTGGTAAGGCCACACTTAGAATACTGTGTACAGTTCAGGTCACCCTATTACAAAAAGATTAATATTAAACTAATCAGAGTGCAGAAGAAATTTACTAGGATGCTACCGGACTTTGTGGTTTGAGTTATAAGGAGAGGCTAGATAGAGTAGGACTTTCTTCCCTGGCAAGTAGAAGGCTGAGGGTAATCTTATACAGGTCTATAAAATAATGAGGGACATAGATCAGCTACATAGTCAATATTTTTTCCCAAAGGTACACCAGTCTAACGGCATAGGTTTAAGGTGAGATGGAGAAGAGACAATTGTCCAGAGGGGCAATTTTTTCACACAGAGGGTGATGAATGTCTGGAACCAGTGGAGGTAGTAGTAGAGGTGAGTTCAATTTTGTCTTTTAAAAAGCGTTTAGATAGTCATACAGGTAAGATAGGTACAGAGAGATATGGGCCAAATGTGGGCAATTGAGACTAAGGATTTAAAAAAAAAGGCAGCATGGACAAGTTGGGCCTGTAAACCTCTATGACTCAATGACTCAGTTTGATTCCCAGTTTGGGTTACTACCTGTGTGGCGTTTGCACGTTATCTCCATATCTGCCTGCGTTTCCTCCAGGTGCTCTGGTTTCCTGCCAGTCTAAAAGATGGGCTGATTAGGTGCATTGGCTAATTTAAATTTTTCCTCAGTGTACCCAAACAGGCACCGGAATGTGGCAACTAAGGGATTTTCACAATAACTTCATTGCAGTGTTAATATAAGTCAACTTGTGACACTAGTAAATAACATTAAAACTTTAAACTTTAACTTTAAAGAATAACTTTAAGGTTCCAATCTCTGGTGAAACATCTTTTAGAAATTAAGCAAGAAATAAAACACAAATCTGAGATAAATAATAACGATGCAAAAAGCAAAGTATTCAATTTGTTTCTGTGTTAGCTGGGGTTCTTTGAATAGCATTCTTTTTGAGTCAGAAGGATATGGGTTCAAGACCCACTCCAGAGACTCAAGCAGACAATCCATGTTGGAATTACTTAAGGAATGCTACACAGGCAGAGGAGTCAGTTTTTGAGAGAAAGATATAGATGACATGTGGATCTAAAGATCCCATAACACTATTCCAAAGAACAGCAGGGAAATTCTTGCAGTCTCCTGGCCAATATTCATATCTCAATCAATATCATTAAAACAGCTTATGTGTTCAGTATTACATTGCTGTTTGTGGGAACTTAGTGCGCATATTGGTTGCAATATCTCCGACATTGCAGGAACAATTCAACAAATACTTTGTTAACTACAAAGTGCTTGGGGGTACTGAGGTTTATGAAAGGTGCTGCACAGCCCAAAAACATGCCGGTTAGGGGTATTAGCCATGCTAAATTCTCCCTCAGTGCATCTGAACAGGTACCAGAGTACGGTGACTAGGGGATTTTCACAGTAACTTCATTGCAATGATAATATAAACCTGTCACTAACAATTAAACTACAGAAATGCAATTTTTTTTAATGCATTAGAAACATCTTACCTGCTCCACTGCCTGCTCATAATGCTTAAAATCCTCCAGTTCCCGTTTGGACCGTTCAGTTAACTGATGAACTATCTGTTTCCGCCAAACTGTCTGCTGGGCACAGCTAACAGGCATTGAGAATGATTGCAGAGAGAACAGCTGTCCTGCAAAATCATGGAAACAAAATATGTGGTCCAAGTCTGTCTATTTTCTGCAGAAAAAAGGGTCAAAGCATTCTGCTATTATTATTATCTGACCCAGACTGAAAATCAGAGAAATCTGTTTGAAGAAGCTAGGGCTGTGAAATGCAATAACCAGTGGCAAAGTAGAAACTGAGAACATTTTCCTGAATATTCTTAAAACATCAGGAATGAAACCAAAGCTGTGGTTCTGAACTTCAAGATTTGATTTTGTGAGATATATTATTTTGCCAAACATTTAGGATTAAAATGGCAGTATGAATAGAAATGTGGTTAGGAGGGCAGTATAAAAACAACTTTTAGTCAATTTTAGCTCATCCAAGCAAAAAGACTACGATAATACCATAGGAACACATGATAGTTGTTGACCATTCAGCCCCTCGAATGTGTTCCACTGTTTAATGGCTGAACTGTGACCTAACTCAATATTTTTGCCTTTGCCCCGTATCTCTTAATAACTTCAGTTAACAAAACTCCATCTTTCTCAGATTTAAAACTGCTGGTTGTCCCAGCATCAACTGCCATTTGCTGAAGAGAGTTCCAAACTTCTATCATCCTTTGTAACTATTTTTTAAATTTCATTCCTGAAAAGTCTAACTCTCATTTTTAGGCTATGTCCCCTGGTCCAAAATGGTACCCAACTGGTTCTTAAATGATTTCAGAGACTTTGGCTGGAATTTTACCACAGTGCCCACCCCAGCACCGCACTGTTGGAATCCATGTGGGCGAGGCTTGCAAAATGGAATTCTCCGTTGGCCTCAGGTGGGATTTTATGAGCCTTGCCTGAGCGCGGTTGTAAAATCCTGCCCATTGTCTCCACTGGTTTCATTACATGGATTTGCCTTCCATTGGTTTCAATCAGTATCCACTTTGTCTTACTCTCAGCTCAGTTTGAAGCTACTTTTTCAGAACGTTGTCAGATTGTGAGTCAGTGTAGCTCAGTGAGTACAGTGGGTGAACAGGACCTATTGTGTTAGGGTGTAGGACGGCAGAATTTTGGATGAGTTCACGTTTATAGTGGGTGCCAGGTGAGGGAGCTGACCACTATAGTGTGTAATATTCAAGTCTGGAGGCAACAAGAGCACAGATTAGGGTTTCAGCAAACGATAAACTGAAATAGAGTCAGAAACCTATTGTACACCGCATTCAATGAATAAAACATGCTCAGGATATATTGCGACACTGGACAGAGATGCAATTACCATTGATGCAGTATACCTGCAAGTGCATGGTCACTTTTATTATTAGTGGCTGCATCTGCTCAGAAACAGTACTGACAAGAACAACATTAGAGAGACTGATTACCTGACTGGGCAGTGAACCAGTTCAGCTGGGTGTGAGCTTCTATGTCGCAACCGCCTCCGCTGAGCCAAGCCCAGAGTGGGCGTTCATCAGCCACATAATGCTCTTCAATTCCAAAAGGATAGGTGCCCACAGAAGAAACACTGGCTGTTTCAGCCAGGTCAGCGGTCATGGTGTTCGAGTCCGAGCGGGCAACGACCAATTCAGCACCATCCCGCAAAGGACCCCCTTGGTCTGTCGAGTACTGAGATTGGGCAACAGACTGGTCAGGAACAGATTGCATCCATTTCCCTGAGGATGTTTCCATTAAAGGGATGGTCTCAAAAACATTCTCAACATCGGCACATTTTTTCTCGACGCCAGGAACGGAAGCAACATCTCCACAGGCATGTGGACAACCCTCAATCTCACCAATTGTTTCTAGAACACTTTCAGTTTTCTTTGCCAGTTTGTCCATTTCTGAGGAGAAATCAACTTCACTGCAAATGGAAGCTTGGGATGGTAATCTAACTTCATCAGCAAAAAAACAGCCAGCACTGAGATGCAAAGAGAAAACAAAGTTAAATGCACTTAAGAATAATTGATAAAAGAATTAGTGGCAAGATGGGGAGAACTTAATTTATACAGCAAGCCTGATAGTTGTTTGGAATACTGTGACTAAGAGAGTGCTGGAAGCAGATTCAGCAGTAAATTTCAAAAGGAATTGGATAAATATTTGAAGAGGAAAAGAGCAGGGGAGTGAGATGTATTGGATTGCTATTTCAAAACAAAACCAGCAAAGCACAATAAGTCAAATGACCTTCTTCTGTGCTGTAAGGTTGCACTACATACTACCCATTATCGAAGAACACACAATGAATGTGGATAGGAATTTTTGTTTTTTTATGGTGAACAGTTAACTACTGAGGAATATTTGACCAGTGGTGGAAGATGTACAATCCGTCATCATCGATGCCAGAAATATCAAAAGCTCCTCTTTGTGTCAATTATTAACCAACCTTCCACAAGAGTAAAGATAAAGATAGAATCATAGAATCCTACAATGCAGAAGGAGGTCATTCAGCCCATCAAATCTGTACCAACCACAATCCCAACCAGCCTCTATGCCCTTAAACTCCATGCATTTATCTTAGCTAGTCCTCTCTGATACTAAGGGTCAATTTAGCATGGTCAATCCACCTAACCCACACATCTTTGGTCATGGAGGGGAAAACAGGAACACCCAGAGGAAATCCATGCAGTCACAGAGAGAATGTGCAAACTTCACACAGACAGTGACCCAAGCCAGAAATCCAACCTGGGTCCCTGGCGCAATGTGGCAGCAGTGTTAACCACTGTGCTGCTCTACAGTAGTAGGCCCAGGTCTATCAGTACTAAATCCGTGCACGTAGACGATCATAGACCATAGGATTAGGAACAAATATTTCATGCGTTAATGGGTAACAATTGCTCACTTGGGTTGGTTTCTCAGAATTGTGAGTTGGGTGTTTAAGGCATTTATAGGATTTGATGAGGCAAATATAGAGAGGAATCCAGAATAAAGGGGCTTAACCTTCCAATTAGAGTCACACCATTCAGCGATGATGTCAAGAAGCAGTTCTTCACACAAAGGCCACCTCTAACTCTCTCCCCAAAATGACATCGAGATTGGGAATTAATTAAAAATTTCAAAAACAGGGATAGATAGATTTCTAAGAGTATTGGTAATAGGGTTATTGAACTAAGGCAAGTTTATGGAGTTAGGATACAGCTTAGCACTTACTTAAAGGGAATGATTGGCCTCCATATGTTCCCACATTCATTCCTACAATGATTATTACTTACTTTGTAACATATAAGTGCCAGTTGTAAAATACAAGGTGAGTACATGCTGTAAATTCTTTTTGTTTTGATGGATTACTGTACCTTGTGAGACTGGTGGCGCTGCCTGTACGTGAAGCTCTGTCATGCTCTCTACTCACTACTATTATTTTCCATGCCTTTCCACTATATTCAGTAGGTGTCACTCCATGACGGAAGTAGATATTGCGATCTTCATAGCCAATTCCCCATACCTTGCATTAGAATGGGAAAGAAACTGGGTATGAGCAACCTGGAGTGTACCTTGTCCAATTTGATTTTTGGCCCAATAGCCAAATCAAAGCATTTGGGTGTGGTAATAGATTAACAGCTGAAATTGGTTCATACATTTATGCACCATTCACAAGGTCCTGTGGGCTACTCACAACAATTCTTCTAATGAAAAGAATGGATCAAAAATGTTTGGAAGATAATTTTAAAAGGATTGAGGAATACATTAGATAGAAATGAAATTGAGGAAGTTTGAAAAGTGGAAACAAACTGTATTAGTAAAATATATTTGCTTTTGAAATAGTACAACATAGATGTGTGTCATTTTAGTGCTGTGAGGCTAACATTCAACTGATCTTAAAAAAACAAGAGTACAGCCAAAAAAAAAAGGCATTATACATACCTGATCATTTAACCCCACATCCACCATCACCATCTCAATGTTCATACAAATCCAACCTGTTCCCACAGGGTTTTCAGAACAAACACCTCTTCGAAACCAAACCTAGTGACAGATAAACACAGCTTGAAAAGTTTTATGTATATATTGACAAAGAAGTGTTTGGAGTTTTGACAGAATAGACAGAGAGAAAAAAAAATTTCCCTGGCAGGAGGGTCGATAACCCAAATTTAAAATAATTGGCAAAATAATCCCAAGCAGAGATGAGGAGAATTTTCTTTTTTTTTGAATCCAGAATGCATTCCCAGGAAGGGGATGGAAACAGATTCAATAGTAAAGGAATTTGTGTATAATAATAAAGAAGTTTGCAAAGGAAAGGTCAGTGGGGATGGAGAAGATTGTATATAGTGTTTTCAAAAAAGCCAGAACAGATATTACAAGTTGAAAGGAATAAAAACATAAGGTGCTGGAGATACTCAGCAGATAGGGCAGCATCTGTGTAGAGAAATAGAGTTAACATTTAAGGTTGATGATTCTTCTTCAGATCTGAGAAGGATAGAAACACAGTAATGTGATAGATTGTCTGTCACAGGGTGGAGGGCCAGAGAGATTAAGTGATAAACTGTTTGATCGTACAAAAACCAAAGTGATTAATAATAGGAGAGGTAAAGAAACAGAAAGATGTCCACGAGGTACGAATGGCAGAATAACAGCCATCTGAATGCAAAGTGAAGGAATAAAGAAAGAAACAAGAAAAAAAGACAATAAAATAAAAATGAAACAACAGACGCAGGTAATGATCTCACAACTGCTGAGTCCAGAAAGTTGCAGAGTACCAAGTCAGGAACATTATCAAACAAAATCTAAAACGGAGCCACATGAGGAGACATTTGGACAGGTGAACAAAAGTTTGGTCAAAGACGTTTGTTTCAATGAGAGACAGGCAGAGAAGTTTAGGGAGTGAATTCCAGACTCCAAGGCCTAAGCCACTTAAGACCTGGCTGCCAATGTTGAGGCATTAAAAATCAAGGATTCTCAACAGGCCTGAATTGGAGAACTGCAGGTATCTTGGGGGAGTTGAAGGGCTGATGGAGGCTACAGAGATAGGAGTGGGCAAGGCCATGGAAGCAGCTGAAAAAGATGAAAATTTTAATATTGAGGTTTCACCAGATTAAGTGTCAAAATGGATCGAGTGCAAAGAAGATGGATCAACAAGTGCAATGATGATGGGTGTGCAGAATTTGGTGTGAGTTTGAATACAGAGAATAGAAACATACGAACTGACTCAGAATATGGCTGAAATCCCAAGCTAATGGGACCAAACTAGGAGCAGAAAACTAGAGACATCAAAGTCTGATTATATCAAAAGTATTCATGGGCTCCTATGGTCTTTCATATATGGGTGGCACAGAGGCACAGTAGTTAGCACTGCTGCCTCACAGTACCAGAGACCCAGGTTTGATACCCAGCTTGGGTTACTGTCTGTGGAGTTAGCACATTCTTCTCATGTCTGCACAGATTTCCTCTGGGTGCTCCGATTTCCCCCCAAAGTCCAAAGATGTGCAGATTAGATGGATTGGCCATCCCAAATTGCACCTTAGAATCAGGAGGACTAGACAGAGTAAAAGCATGGGGTTTTGGGAAAGGATCTGGGTGGGATTGTGGTCAGTGCAGATTCAATGGACCAAATGGCTTCCTTCTGCACTATAGGATTTTATGATGTAAAGATTGCACACAGCATGATATAGTTGTACTTCGTTTCCTTTAATTAGTCTTACAGTAATTTATTGAAAAGGTATTTCATCGACATTTACTATAAGTTTGGTATTAGAGCATGGGAACTGATAATACACCGAAAGCTGCAACACAAAAAAAAAACAGATTCCAAGAGGCACTTGAGTTTCGATCAAACAAGTTTTGATCATGGATTGAAAACAAAAGTCACTGGGAAACAGCAAGAGGACGTTCCAAAAATTGATTTTAGAGGAGTTAGATAGCAATAAAGCAAGCTTATGACAATATTCACTTGCAATACATCTGATTAGAGCAAGAAATGGTACACAAAAGGACAGCAATTTCAAAAACAGGTATTCACATAGTCATGAGGAGTTTTACAAACACCAAACATCAGTCTTAGTGATGGTGCAGATCCAGAGGGTCATCTTGGGGTAAAATGTGACACAAAGGTTGCAAACAGTCTGATTCAGCATTTTTGACAGCTGACAGGGAGCTGAATGGAGTTGGTGACAAGAGAAGATTGTTTGCAACATGGACCTTGGACAATGGTTTTCTCAATATTTATGAGTCTCCAGACATCCACAAAATCAAGCAGACTTTAAAAAGCAGAGTATTTAAATATTAGGTACAATGAACAACTTTGTATGGGAGTGAATTCTGAAGGCAGATGACATATTGACAAGGCCATTCAAATTATGACATTACTGGTACATATTGAAAATGAGAATGGAAACCTCACTCACAACGCCCATAAATTAACACAGACAGAAAAATGAAATGAGAACACATTGTTGACGCATTAGTCCAGAAATGGAAGGAAAGTTTATTGAACAATGTTAGTAATTGGAAAAGCTTTTTGTTTTAATTCATTCATGGGATGTAGGTGTCAGTGGTAAAGCCCACATTTATTGCCCACCCTTAATTACACTTGGCAAGGTCGTGATAAGGTACCTTCACAAATACAGGCTTGCTAGGACACTTCATAGGATAGTTAAGAGTCAACCACATTGCTGCAGATTTGGAGTTATTTATAAGTAAATTTCCATTTCTAAAGGACAAGTGTAGTTTGTATGACAATCTGCTAACTACCACTGATACTGACCTTTCATTTCAAATTATATGTAATGAATTGGTGGCCATAGGTTCAGCTGCCTTCGTGGGATTTGAACTCATGGCCAAATTTTTCCAGTCATTCACACCAATGGGATTCTCAATTAGGCTGCAATGAATGGAGATTTAGACGTGTGCCAAATTCTCCATCCTCACTTATGAGCAGCTGGAAGATTCCTTGTCCTTGTCTTTGGATCATTAGCCCAGTAACATGCGCACTATTCCCTTGCACTCCTAACATGATAATTTATATCCCCAGAAGGCAAAGGAGGATATGATTAGACAATGTGATGAAATCAGCAGGTAGAATATCTGGGGATGATGTAATCCATTCTTGCATCGCCCAAGAATGTAATCCATTCATGCGTAGCTGGAGGAATGCAATGACCTCCAGCCTTCACAGCAGAAATGGAACATGGAGCATGTTGTTGCCAGTGTAACATGTGGGAGGTCTTGGAGGCTCCTGGTCTCCCAGATGTCCATACCTGTGATCGCTGTGTGGAGCTGCAATCCCTACGGGACCAGGTAAAAGAACCGAAAATGCAGCTTGAGGACCTTCGACTCATTAGGGAGAATGAGGAGATTATTGATCGGAGCTACAGACAAGTAGTCACACCAGGGCAAAGGAAAGAAGGCACATGGGTAACTATTAGGAAGAGGAAACCTCAGGTGATGGAGAGTACACCGGTGGATGTCCCCCTTCAAAATAAGTACTCTTGCCTGAGTACTACTGTGGGGGACAGCTCATCCAAGGGAGGCAGCGGTGGCCAGCTCCCTGGAGCTGAACAAAAACAAAAACCTAAAAAACAGTGCAAAAAGGCAGTGCTTATAGGGGAATCACTAGTGAGGGGGACGGACAGGCATTTTTGTGGACGCAGACGGGAGTCGTGGATGGTGATATGTCTCCCTGGAGCTGGGATTCGGGATGTCTCTGGACACATCCCAGACATCCTGAAAGGGGAGGGTGAGGAACTGGAAGTTGTAGTACATATAGGTACTACTGACATAGGCAGGAAGAGGGAAGTGGACATGAAAAGGGATTATAGGGAACTGGGTAGGCAGCTGAGAAAGAGGAAAGCGAAGGTAGTAATCTCAGGATTGCTGCCTGCGCCTCGGGAGAGTGAGAGCAGGAATAGTATGAGGTGGAGGTTGAATACGTGGCTGAGGGACTGGAGCAGGGGGCAGGGATTCCAGTTCCTGGATCATTGGGACCTCTTTAGGGGCAGGTGTGACCTGTACAGCAAAGACGGGTGGCACCTGAATCCCAGGGGGACTAATATCTTGGCAGGAAGACTGGCTAGGGCTACTGGGGGGACTTTAAACTAGAAAGGTTAGGGGGAGGTAGTAGTGATGTGGAGACTGGGAGCAAGGAAGTTAGCTCCCAGGTAGGGAAGGACTCTAGGCAGGATGAGAGGCAGGTTAGACGAGTGGGGGAAAAGGGAAATGTCCAGTCTGAAGGGCTGAGGTGTGTCTATTTTAATGCCAGGAGTGTAGTAAATAAGGTGGATGAACTTAGGGCGTGGATTCCTGCTTGGGTTTGTGATGTGTGGCCATTACAGAGACTTGGATGTCTCAGGGACAGGACTAGGTACTACAGGTCCCGGGATTCAGATCCTTCAGGAAGGACAGAGAGGGAGGCAAAAGAGGTGGTGGAGTGGTACTGTTGATCAGGGACAGTGTCATGGCTGCAGAGAAGGTGGATACCGAGGAGGGAATGTCTACGGAGTCTCTGTGGGTGGAAGTTAGGAATAGCAAAGGGTCGGTGACGTTGCTGGGTGTATTCTATAGGCCGCCCAATAGTGACAGGGAAGTTGAGGTGCAGATAGGGAAACAGATACTGGAGAGATGTAGAAATAACAGAGTTGTTGTGATGGGAGACTTCAATTTCCCAAACATCGACTGGAATATCCCAAGGGTAAGGGGTTTGGATGGGGAGGAGTTTGTTAGGTGTGTTCAGGAGGGTTTCCTGACACAGCACGTGGACAAGCCTACGAGAGGAGAGGCTGTACTGGACCTGGTACTAGCTAATGAACCAGGACAGGTGATGGATCTCTCGGTAGGAGAGCATCTTGGGGATGGAGATCATAATTCTATCTCCTTCACCCTTGCATTGGAAAAGGATAGGATCAGGCAGGCTAGGAAGGTGTTTGTCTGGAATAAGGGGAAATATGAAGACATCAGGCAGATGTTGGGGCGAATAAACTGGAAGGAGGTGTTCTTGGGGAAAAGCACAGAAGGAAGGTGGCAGATATTCAAGGAATGCTTGTCTGGAGCTCTGCACGACAACGTTCCGGTGAGACAAGGAGGTTTTGGTAGGTCGAGGGAACCGTGGTGCACGAAGGCTGTGGTGAACCTAGTCAGGAAGAAAAGAAAGGTGTATAAAAGGTTCAAAGAGCTAGGAGATGTTGGGGATCTAGAGAAGTATAAGGCTTAAAGAAGAGAGCTTAAAACGGAAATTAGGAGAGCCAGAAGGGGTCATGAGAAGGCCTTGGCTGGTAGGATTAAGGAGAATCCCAAGGCCTTCTACAAATATGTGAAAAGTAAAAGGATGAGAAGAGAAGGGATAGGACCTATAAAAGGTGAAGGGGGAAAAGTCTGTATGGAACTGGAAGAAATGGCAGAGGTGCTTAATGAGTACTTTGCCTCAGTATTCACGGTGGAAAGTGATCTGGGAGGATGCACTACAAGTTTGCGGCAGACTGAAAAGATTGAGTATGTAGATATTAAGGAAGTGGATGTGTTAGAACTTTTAAATGCTATCAAGATAGACAAGTCTCCGGGACCAGATGGGATGTACCCCAGGTTATTGTGGGAGGTGAGGGATGTCATTGCAGAGCCCCTGGCGATGATCTTTGCGTCGTCGATGGAGACAGGAGAGGTTCTGGAGGATTGCGGATGTGGTCCCTATTTTCAAGAAAGGGAACAGGGATAGTCCTGGAAATTACCGACCGGTGAGTCTGACCTCAGTGGTTGGTAAGCTGATGGAGAGGCTTCTGAGGGACAAGATTTACGAGCATTTGGAGAAGTTTAGGTTGATTAGAAATAGTCAGCATGGTTTTGTAAAAGGCAGGTCGTGCCTTACGAGCTTAATTGAGTTCTTCGAAAATGTGACTGAACACATTGACGAAGGAAGAGCAGTGGACGTGGTGTACATGGACTTCAGCAAGGCATTTGACAAGGTCCCACATGCAAGACTTCTTGAGAAGGTGAGAGGCCATGGGATCCAAGGGGCTTTGGCCTTGTGGATCCAGAACTGGCTTGCCTGCAGAAGGCAGAGGGTGGTTGTGGATGGCTCTTTTTCTGCATGGAGGTCGGTCACCAGTGGAGTGCCCCAGGGATCTGTTCTAGGACCCTTGCTGTTTGTCATTTTCATAAATGACCTGGATGAGGAAGTGGAGGGATGGGTGAGTAAGTTCGCCGATGACACGAAGGTCGGTGGTGTTGTGGATGGTCTGGAGGGATGTCAAAAGTTGCAGCAGGACATCGACAGGATGCAAGACTGGGCGGAGAAGTGGCAGATGGACTTCAACGCGGATAAATGTGTTGTGGTCCATTTTGGCAGATCCAACGGGATGAATGAGTACACTATCAAAGGTAGGAGTCTTAGCTGTGTGGAAGAGCAGAGGGATCTTGGGGTCCGGGTCCATAAGACTCTCAAATCGGTCTCCCAGGTGGAGGACGTGGTTAAGAAAGCTTATGGTTTACTGGCCTTCATTCATCGAGGGATTGAATTCAGGAGTCAGGAGGTAATGCTGCAGCTTTATAGGACCTTGTCAGACCACACTTGGAGTACTGTGCGCAGTTCTGGTCGCCTCACTATAGGAAGGACGTGGAAGCTATTGAAAGGGTGCAGAGGAGATTTACAAGGATGTTGCCTGGATTGGGAGGCATGCCTTATGAAGACAGGTTGAGGGAGCTGGGACTGTTCTCCCTGGAGAGACGAAGGTTGAGAGGCGACCTGATAGAGGTTTACAAGATGTTGAGAGGAATAGATAGGGTGGACTCTCAGAGACTATTTCCCAGGGCTGAAATGGTCGCGACGAGAGGGCACAGATTTAAGGTGCAGGGAAGCAAGTACAGAGGGGATGCTAGGGGAAAGTTTTTCACTCAGAGGGTGGTGAGTGAATGGAATCGGCTGCCGTCGGTGGTGGTCGAGGCGAACTCGCTGGGGTCTTTTAAAAGACTTCTGGATGAGTATATGGGATCCAATGGGATTGGGGGTTATAGATAGGTCTATGGCTGGGTAGGTTTTGATGTGTTCGGCACAACTTGTGGGCCGAAGGGCCTGTTTGTGCTGTAGTGTTCTATGTTCAAACAAACACAAACCCCATTTTTGAGGGAAATTTGCTTAGTAAATACTTGTGTTGCTTTTCTTCAAGTGTCCGCCTTAGCTCAGTGGTAACACTCTCACCTCTGAATTGCCTGTGGGCACAAAGTCGAGGGTGACACTGTGGGGATACTGCACGGTTAGAGACATTATCTTTCAGATGAAATGTTAAACGGAGGATCTGCCTGCCTCTCTCAGGTAAATGCAAAAGATTCCACTTCACTACTTCAAAGAAAGACAGTGTAGTTCTCTCCAGTGTTATAGAACATAGAACATTACAGCACAGAACAGGCCCTTTGGCCTTCGATGTTGCGCCGACCAATATAAAAAGCAATGGCCAATATTTCGCTCCACCAAAGTCATTAAAACAGATGATCTGAGCGTCGTCTCAATGCTGTTTCTGGGAGGTTGTTATGCACAAATTAGCTGCCATGTTCCCTGCAAAATAAGTAACTACACCATTGGCTACATGAAAGATACTGAATAAACCCAGCACTAACTACGCGCTCTCCAAGACTGTAATGTTGCCTGCTCTCCTGCATGTGACAAAGACATGGATAGCACACACCAGATAGGTTAAATCCCTGGAGGTATAGCACCAATGATGTATAGGTGCCCCAATACTGGTGTCCTCTCTCAGGCCATTACTGGGGCCCAGCTACTTAGTGGACCACGTCATCTATATGCTTAATACAAGACTACCAAAACAAGCTCTTGCCCCAAGCTCCAGCAAGGCAAACAGTTACAAGGAAGGCAGAGGAATCATTTCAGAGATGTCCTCAAAGCTTCCTGAAAACAATGCAACACATGTACTGATATGAAAGGGTCTCTTGCTCAACATCACTCAAATTGGAGAAGAAGGATCTGTGAAGATGCCCACCCATTTTGAATGTCTCTGACACCAGGTGAATCCAACTGCAAACAGCTGAAGGAATGTACTCAAATCTGAGCAGCCCACCCACCCGCCTAATCAACCTGCAGTGTGCAAGGATCCAGCATTGGACTTTTTAGTCACTTCAGGACCAACAACTTGTAGTGAAAGAAAATCATCCTGTCTAAGAAGAAATAAAATGCATTTTTTTTTTATTTGTTTCCTTAGCCATTCCTTGTCAAGGTGGCAAGAGATGCATGAATGCAAATGGTAGGACCAGTTTCTGTTCTATATAAGAGCACTGATTTGTTTTAGAAAGCAGATGTAGTTTGAGATCGTCCTTGGAAGTCCACAGCTAGTTCCCACTGCCACATACCAATCCTATCCCCCCACCCTTACTGACAGCTCATTGTACAAATGTACCGTATAGTTACAGAATAGACCATGCAGAACACAAAGATTCCAAATTCACATCTCTGACTTGCTTTGCTCCCTGATTTCAGCTGAGGAACCCCAAACTAGTGTATATATTATTTACTACGCTATGGTTTCAAACATCTGCAGTGTGTACTTACTCTTCTGTCTCGTGTGATAGCCCATAGCACATTAATGCCCACTGAGGCCTGAACAAGACCATTTTCAGAGTTTGGTGGTTCAACAATCTTCCAAGAACTCCCTGTGAACCAAGTAACAGAGAAAATACTTGCAGCATTCATGGCACAACTTCAGAAGCAGAACTGCACATTGTCATGGGACTGTTATTAGACCAACATACAACATTTCAAACAGTGAATGAACACATTAGATTGTCCCTGGGGAAAGATTGAAGAAATACAATCTGAACAGAGATGCTGTAACATGTCACATTGAAGATAGTAGCTTTGGCCTCTTCAGTGAATTCCAACTGTCCAAATTTCCTCATGATTTCACAGATTTGATCCGCTGTCATCAACAAGACCATCAGTTAAATTCCAGTCTAAGCTGTGCCCTTCTCCTCGTGGGACCTCTGTAATATCCATACACTATGACACTATAAACCTGACTTCCTGACTTTCACCAGGTTTGAGAGAGGTGGCTGATCACATGCATTGACTTGATTGTTGACCATTCCTCACCATCTGTTCTTTTACTTATGTGTCACCTTCAGCCAAGGCATAGGGTCTTTCCAATATCTCCTGCATCAAAGGCAGTGCTGTTACAGTGTATCCTCAGTGCAATTGTGAATAAACAGGCAATATTTCAGTGACTACATAGAACACTACAGCACAAACAGGCCCTTCAGCCCACAAGTTGTGCTGATCATATCAGTACCTACCAGGCCAAAGAACTATCTGTAACTCCCAATCCCATTTACTCATTTTAAAAGACCCCAGCGAGTTCGCCTCTACCACCACTGATGGCAGCCGATTCCATTCATTCACCATCCTCAGTGAAAAACTACCTCTAACATCTCCTTTGTACTTGCCCCCCAGCATCTTAAACCTGTATCCTCTCGTCGCGACCATTTCAGCCCTGGGAAACAGCCTCTGAGAATCCACTCTACCTATTCCTCTCAACATATTATAAACCTCTATCAGGTCGCCTCTCAACCTTCGTCTCTCCAGGGAGAACAGAACTAGCTCTCTCAACCTATCTTCATAAGGCATTCCCCCCAATCCAGGCAACATCCTTATAAATCTCCTCTGCACCCTCTCAATAGCTTCCACATCCTTCCTATAGTGAGGCGACCAGAACTGCACACAGTACTCCAAGTGGGATCTGACAAGGGTCTTATAAAGTTGCAGCATTACCTCCCAACTCCTAAACTCAATTCCTCTATTAATGAAGGCCAGTACTCCATATGCCTTCTTGGCCACATCCTCCACTTGCGGAGGACCCCAAGATCCTTCTGCTCCTCAACACTGCCAAGACTCCTACCCTTGATATTATACTCCTTCATCCCATTGGTCCTGCCAAAATGGACCACCACACATTTATCCACGTAAAATTCCCCCTTTACAGTGAAGCTGCAAACCTTCATCAGATTTTAGCATCTCTAGCCAACCCCCTTATATGAGTCAGTTTTTTTCTGTAACCCAACCAAATGCAGAAGCAGATGCAAATGACAAAATTTAACAGTTTATATCTCAAGCCATGGGTACAATCCCATTTCCTCAAGGTCAAAAAGTTAAGGCCACGATTCCAATAGTAACAGTTTGGTAACAGGAAGACAGGGGAGGTTGCAATGGGATAATTAACCTAGCAAGACTGGGGATGTGGAGGCCCAGCCAAACTTCAGGCAAGGCTCTTGTTTAAATAACATGTTGCAATCTCCTGATTGACAGATAACCAAATTGACAGCCAGGTCAGGCTAGGCTGACCTGTGCACAATTGAGGAATAGGAGGCTGCAACTGGGGCCCTCTTAGGATGGTCTCTCACAATTAAGAGTGTTATTTATAAGCTTAAGTATGTATTTGATGGGATGGGGAAGGAAGAGGCTGAGAGATGGTTCTGTGGGGACAGAATCTTGTTGTTGGATCAGTGGGCATATATACCATCACCCGCCCACTCTCTTTGCAACACTCAATTTCCACTTAATGGGAGGCAGTTAACATCAGGGCCTGTGTTTTTTTTGTCCTTTTTGAATTTTTGTGGACCTGGTGTTTGCAAAGAGCTACTCTTAGAATATTGATAAATCCTAAATCAGAACATCAAGATCCGCTTGTGTTGACTGCTGCATTATGTATGTGAATAGAAGAATAGATACATTGTGTGATATTCCCTGATGTGGAACTAAACGGCCCATGATGACAAGAAGCTAGGCATTTTTGGAATAACACTGACATAGTCTTCAGAAGCCTTTACAGCTTCAAACATTATTGTACTTGATTAGGAATAAATTTGTCAGCAGTGTCCTTAACTTCTTTATCCAGAGATTTGTTAGAATGTGGAACTCACCAACACGTGGAATACGTGAGGTGAATCACATAGATACCTTTGAGGAGACCTGGATAAGCACATGAAGGAGAAAGAATTGAAGGTTATATTAATAGGATGAGTTATAGGAAAGGAGGCTTGTATATTAAAGTTTATTTATTAGTCACAAATAAGGCTTACAATGAAGTTACTGTGAAATTCCCCTAGCTGCCATACTCCGGCAACGCCTGTTTGGGTCAATGTGCCCAACCAGCATGTCTTTCAGACAATTGGAGGAAACGGAGCACCTGCAGGAGAATGTGCAAACTCCACACAGACAGTGATCCAAGCTGAGAATCAAACCCAGGTCTCTGGCACTGTGAGGCAGCAGTGCTAACTACTGAGCCACCATGCTCCAATCCCAGTATAAACATCAACGTCGATAACAACGTCAACTGAATTATTTTTAAATGTGATGGTATTAGATTGTTCTTGATTCAGAGTATAAGGAATTTAAACTAGAGCACACAAATAACCATTTGGGCCAAATGGCCTGTTTCTGCACTGTATAGTCCGTAATTTTATGTACAGAAATTTTCTGGTCTACCCATTCAGTAAAGATTCTAATTTTAACATCCTATTTCACATTAACCATAGAGGTGAGGGGAACATTCATGCTGAATGAATAGAAACTGTGTACCTTTAGGGTTCTCCCTGTTTATTCCTTCTCTCACCATGAGCTGGCCTTCCCATAATACAGCACACAATAGATCACTTGGTCCACAGGTGATCTGAACTACTTCCCCAGGAGTCTGGATTTCAGTCCATGATGAACCCTCAGGATTCTGATCATTTACATTTTCTCTGTAAAATATCTGAAAGAAACCAAATGCTAAATTTGCAATTACTGATTAAATTTAATAGCTGGTTATATTTTCCTGCATAATGTGCCATAAAAACGTCTTGTGGATTTTCTGGCTGCAATGTTTAATTGTAGCACTTCCTACCAACTTTGTAAAGACAAATAAATTTTTAAAAACGATAGTTTTAGGAAAAGGCCAGAAATTTGTGGCTTGTGTGGAGCTAATCTCAATATCAGGGTAGGAACACTGCCTTCAATGTTGCAAAGTTTGCGGAGGAATGAGGAAGACAATCACATTCTTGATTACACAGTCACTCCTGATGAAAGTGAACGTGCACAGAGATAAGAACCAGTATAATTACGTTGTCTACACGGGCCTGGGGCCTGACCAGTTTTATAGGCATGGGGTAAATTTACTTTTGAATCAAACTAAAAGATGGCAGAAACTTGAGTGTTGGTGGCAGTGGGTAATGTGTTCCTTAAGCCATGTGGGTACATGGTCACATAATGTAGATATACATCAGAGGCCTTTTTCCATGATAAATAATATATGCGATTGTGTAAAGAAATGTAAAATGGACTGTGCTTAAAAAAAAAGGCCGCATACATCTACTAAATTTAAAAGAGAACATTAGCTATGTTCTATAACCCACCTGTGTTTTAAAATCTGCAATTTTTTGCACAGTGTTGATTAATTCTACCCAGATTGTGCTGACATATGGGTGGATAAAACATAGAAACTTCAGGCTGTGTTTTAACACTGAGAATTTTGCAAAAAAAAATTCCATGACATTTACAATTCTGAATTTATTATACCTTTCCTTGAACTGTAACTGCCCAGACTGAAAGATGTCCTAAAGGCTCATCAGTGATTTCCCATCCTCCCACTGCAATATCATTAAAGGGATCTGGCAGTTGTCCACTCTCTTGCGAGGGAATCTGGGAAGAAAATACTTAACTTAAGACTCCATGAAATAAGTTTCTACTTAGCTATTTCATTTCAAGTTAATTAATTTAAAATTACATAAACTAAAGAAACATTCTGCATTCATTACATTAGTTACAAATTTACATGGATATTGATAATACTGTAAAAGCATATCTTTTGAATCAAAGCCTTAGAATTCATTTCACATCATTAATGACCTTGGGCCCTTTTGGCTTAATGTTATTTAACCCTCTGGCTCTGAGTCAAATTATGTTCTCACAAATATGTGAAAAACAAGAGCTAGTATTAGCTAAATAGCAAACCGTCTCTACTGAACTGACATAAAAAGAACTTATCTTCTTAATTTATCCATTTCTAGGATATGTTAGCACCCTAATGACCCTTGAAAAGATGATGGCAGCACCTGAGTGGTTTATTAGACGATTTCAGAGGGCAGTTAAGAGTCAGCCACACGGGTCCAGAGTCAGATACAAAAGAAACTGGAGAAGGCTAGTAGGTTTTCTTCCTTAAAAGGTCATTTTAAGGATTGTAATTTCAAGGTCACCATTACTGGTACTAGCTTTTTACTCCAGATTGATTGAATTAATTGAATTTTTACTTTCCAGCTGGTGGGATGAGATTTGAACTCGTATCTCCACCCAAGATTAGTGCAGCAACATAACCACAATACCTTACACATAAAGTCAATGTACATCTTGCATACCTATAGGACAAGAAACAGACTGTAAATAGCCAGATGAGTTGTTTAGGTTGGCCTTTCATAGCAAACTAATAGAGTATGAGACATCCTTCAGGTCAAACATTATGTACCCCAGCAGAGCAGAGTTGACATGGAATGGGATTCATTTTTTTTCTACCTCACCTGAGGATGTGTATGTGCTTCAAACTAAGTAAGAAAAGTTGGTAATTTCATTGGAATTTTTGCATAATATGCTAGTATTGTCTGAATTGATAAAATAAAAAGCAGCATGCATACCCAATAGAAACATCTTTATTAATAACTGCAATACCATTGTTATGTCCTGAAAATATCAAACTATGCTTTATATTTACAATCATATACAAAAAAGCAAGAGTGCGTACTTTCAGAAAATGAGCAAATTCATTGATCTTGTTGTAAATTAATTCATTGGCAACTCAATCCAAACCACCTACTGAAAAAACATGTATTCCTGTCTTTTGCCTTCCAGTTAGAAAGCTCACTCTGAAAATTAAGACAAAGGTCCATTCTGAATTATTATTTGAATCTTAACACTACTTGGAGGATAGACGGGTTTACGAACCTTAGCCCACATGTCACACGATTTGTATCTTCTGTATCGGATCCATCGCCGCCGACGCACACAAGAGTTCCACCGCTTGTCTTTTGTGTAAGTGGCAGGAAAATCAATGGCATATGTCCAACCCTGAAATGGCAAACATCTTTAGTTAATCTGTTATAGGTTTAAATCTTGTACCATAAAACCACTGGCACAAGCTGGCTGGGCTGAATTGCCTCTTTCTGTATAGTCTTTGGAGGTGGTGACACTTGTCATTGGACTATTAATCCAGAAACCCAGGGTAATACTGAGGACCTGGATTCAAATTCCACCATGGCAGATGGCAAAATTTTAATAAAAATCTGGAACTAAAAGTCTAACGACGTCCATGAAGCCATTGTCAGTTGTTATAAAAACCAACTGGTTCACTAATATTGTCCTGGGAAAGAAATCCGTGACTCTTATATGGTCTGATCTACATGTGACTTCAAATCCACAACAATCTGGTTGACTCTAACTGCCCTCTGAAATGTTCAAAAGCATGTAGTGATATCTGTCTAAGCCAGTGACACCCACATCCCATGAACAATTCTTTTTAAAAAATGAAATCAATGGATTTGCAACAAACAGATATGCCAATGGTCTCTCAAGCAGCATTTTATCCGAAAATCCAGGTCTCATATAGAAGTGAGGATCCACAGATAGTTTACTACTTTAAATGCGCTATATAAGTACAAACTGTAGTAGTAAACCAATGACTCACCAGAATAAGCAAAAGTGACTATATGAGAAGGTGTTTAAATGTGTTTGCAGAGATTTGTCATTACAGCGACATTTTCTGCAGTTAGTATGTGAAGTAATTTTGTTGCATGGAAGCTACTAGAGATATTTCACTGTGGAATGGGTTAAGGGGTTATATTAATCTCCATAAGTGTTATTACACAAAGACATTTTATCAAGAAACCTTAAATTTTATTCAGTGAAAGAAATACAGAATTTACCATAAGCAACACAAATATGTAATGCAAGATACAAATGAGCTTTCAAAAAGATCTGTGATTCTGAATTTAATTAAACCTTCATCGTTAATGGACCCTATGTTAAATTACTCAGATTATTTTAACATATTTACTTATATTTAATTAGTATTAATTTTTTCTTTCTCTAAACGGTGGATGTGACAATAGGTGGGATGTTTTAATTTACCGGGTGATAAATGGCAACTATTTATTCCTTAAATTTATTTCAAAAAACAATTACACACTCAATAGGTCTTAATGTCGACTGTGTCAACTGTTCTCTAGAGAAGTAAACTGACAGATATACAACTTTATAATTGATCATTTACAGTTAATTAGAAATGGTCCTTTGTTAGGTTCTAGTGTCAAGAGATTTCAGACTTCGTTAGGAATACAAGGTATTTATTAAGAAGAGAAACTTGAGGTTGTGCAAGAACTATCAAGATATATGTAATACCACGCTGGATTGCGATGATTGAACCTGCATGCATTGTAGAGTAAGGTGCTTGACAAAAAAATCAGAGAGAGTGACACCATCTGTAGAATAAAGTTTATAATTCATGGTCAGCGAACAGTCAGCTGAGTGACTTAATTTACCAACCTCTACCTTCCATCTTCTGAATCAACCAATCCTCTGCTTAGATCTGAGTTATTTCTTTATTCCAATGTATCTGCTTTCACAATCTATTCAGTTTATTAATTTCCAAATTCCCTCCAAGGTTAATCAATCATTCCCTCCTAACATTTGATAAAAATCTCTCCCTTCTCATGCTTTGCATGTTTTCAGACAATTGCCATGTTCCTTCTGTTGTAGTTACAATAACCAATACTTCTATGTTCAACATTTCTTCTTTTTTTTTATCATGAGGCAATTCTCCTGAATTCAACAATTGTGTTCTCTCTTTGGGTTTGTCCTTCTCAGCACCCTCAAATACTAGACAGTTTCTGCCTCTCTGCAGAATGCCAATTTCTTTAAGCTCATTTGAGTGTCCCGCATGATTGGTAGTCTGATTATCCATTTGGATCTCTAAAGAATGACCGATGTGGATCCAGTGAATGATGGCTCTGCTCTAATTTCTGCAGTAGGAGTCTTGCAGTAGACGATACTGAATGTCCTACAAGAGCGCCATGAACCAAATCCTTAAGATGCTTCACTCTTTGAGTTTCCTCACCGATCATGAATTCTTATCATCCATTTCATGGGATCTCCCATATGTTTTCTCGAGTTCCATGCTATGACATATGTTTCTGAGTTTCGCTTGTGCTTTTTCTCTCAACCCTTTCTACCTTTTTCTTCACATCTTCATGTTCTAACTTCAGGTCCTTCACTGCTTATTGGAGAATGTTGTAGTTTTTTTTTTACTGGCCCCAATAGAATTTCTAGCTACTTCCCATCTTCTTCATAGTGTTTTGTTTACATTCTTAGCTTTGATGTAGGTGGGCCATTTCTCATCTAGATTAGGGTCACAAACTTTTACCTGATTTTCTATTTGTTGTAGTTCTCAGTTAAATTTATCCAACTCTTTTTTTTACCCCAGTCCTACTAGTTCTTCTACTGTGGCTCATGTTACTTTGACTAATTACAGCTTTAATATTTGCTTGTAATTTATTGCTGAACTTCTCATTACAACACAGAGGATGCAAGTCTTGTTTCCTTCAGCTCTTGATTTAGTCAGTCATTCAGGGTCTACTTTGCCATCCTGATGTCTTCTGGTGCCCACCTTCTGGGGCTCATCTGTGCTCCCCTCCTGAAGAATTTTTCAGTGACTACTCAGAATCTGGTGTTGTCTCTTCCTTGAGGTCATGGTTTCCTCCTCGAGCCCCTGCACTGCCTCTCCTTAAGTCCTGGTGCTCTCCCTGCTTCAGGCCCCCACACCACCCCCTCTTTGGGCCCACCTCCTTCTTGAGCCCTCGCACTGTCTCCACCAAAGTTGTCAGTTGCTTATGTTCCCCATTTTAGAGTTGCCCTCTTTTATGAGTTTCCTGTTCCTTCCCATAATTGTTGCATTAAATGTTGTTTAACCTTTAAATTCATTACTGCTTTAAGGCTGTCAGTTTTTTTAAACCACCAGAGCTGGTGTTTCTCTTCCCGCTTTTCTGCGATTTCGGCAGGAAATTACAACTTTCTTCTTGGACTTATGGTAAACTAGGTAATCTTTTGCTTTGGCTGGTGGAAAATTTCTTCAATAATTTCTGCAGCTTTTTTTAAGTTTCTCACCTGCTGGAGACTCCTTTTCTTTTCACGTGTTGTTCTTTTTGTTAATTTCACTCAGGGTTTGGCATTGTTCTTTCAGGATCATCATCTTCTTTTAGCTTCTTAATTTACTTTCTTTTTTTCAAGCAGCTAAATGATTTATTTTGTTCCAAAGCAGCCAATCTTCACTGCTTGCAGTCGCTTAGCACACAGATGGACAGTTGAAAGCTCAGGTTGAGAAATCTGCAATCTCAGTCTTTCACTTTCCTGTGCTACTGGCATATGCTTTACAGTTTCTTGTGACTTTTTGTCTTCTTTACACTTGAATTTCTTTTGCCGGAGTCAATATTTGCCTTCTTACACCTGAAACACAGCTTTCTTCTAGCTGGGTATATCTTTTTTTCCCAACACTTCCGCTGTCCGTTTTTTCTTCTTTTACTCAGCTTTCCCTTTCCTTGTTCCTGAAGACCAATCTTTCTTCATCTTAATTTTTCTAACATCTTTTCAAAACTCTTTGATGCGCCAATCATACTAAGCTTGTTACTCCATTTTCTCCTCAGGGTATGGCATTACCTGGACAAAGCTCTTCAAGTCTATTTGCCTAGAACAGGCACTCTGGTTGGTATTCCTTTTTCTAAACTTCAGTTAAATCCACACTCACAGATAGACCGTGCCATCTCATCACCAATATGTCATGTTGTAGCATTCTAGTATTTCAAGAGATTTCATCTTCATTAGGAACAAAAGGTATTTATTGGTAAGAGAAACTTGGTACAGGAGGATTTCAGCCATGGTGCAGAGCTCCAGTCCTTACATGCTTACTACATGATTCTAGGTGATATTGCCTGAGAGAGAACTCTACCCTCTGGGGTGATTATTCACTCACAGTTCTCATTTGTCCCTCAAGTCAGATTACTCACTTCTGCTGTACTGTTTTAAAGAGACACACACCACGTGCACAATTTAGAATCTAAACTCTGTTTTAAATCCCTCCTTTCACCTCTGGAGATGCAATGCACAATGTAAACGGATCTGTGGCCTCTCAGGTCATTCCTGGAAGGATGTGTAACTTGAATCATAAGGTGAGAGTTCACGTCCAGCTCCAGGGAGATGAGCATAAAAATCTAGGCTAACACTCCAGAACAGTACTTTTGGAAGTGCTGTCTTTCAAATCAGACGTTAAACCGAGTCTGTCCTTTCAGGTGGATGCAAAAGGTCTCAAAGAAGAGCAGTAAAGAAAAGTTTATTTATTAGTCACAAGTAGGCTTACAATAATCCTGTAGTCGATGCATTCTGGTGCCTGTTCGAGTCAATGCACCTAACCAGAAACATCTTTGAAACTGTGGGAGGAAACTAGAGCATCTGGAGGAAACCCATGCAGACACAGGGAGAATGTGCAAGCTCCACACAGACAGTGACTCAAGCTGGGAATTGAACCCAGGTCCCTGGCACTGTGAAGCAGCAGTGCTAACCACTGTGCCACCATACCACCCTAATTATGTAAATTATCCTCAGTTCCAGGCCAATATTTATCCCTCAATCAACATCATAAAAAATGTGTTGTAACATTTATGTATCTGGGAGCCTGCAATGTGCAAATAGCTATTTCATTCATTACAGCAATGGCCACACTCCAAAAAGTACTTTTTGGCAGAACAGTTCTATTGGACATCAGGAAATGTGCTTTATAAAATGTAAGTCTTTTTTTTTTATTATCAATTTGAATCTAGTTACAAGCATACAAGACTCCGCAGGAGCAAGAAAAGTTAAAAAAAAATTAAAATGAGTTCTTTGAGAGATCTTGAATGCAATGGGAAATTATTTATGCTTTGACATGAGGAATGTTTTGGAAAAGCAAACTTCCTATTTCACAAATGCAACATGTACATAGTGGGGACAGCTTGGCTGTATAAATGGAGAGTCACCTTGAAGTATTGGTGAGATTGTCATTAGTCCAGTGATCCAAGGTAATAAAGAAATATAAAAAGTTGCACTTCATGAGAAAAGTTACATTTCAATCAAAAAACTTGATTTTAATGCTGGATTAGATGAGGGAACAAAGAATCATGGAGGATTACAGCATGGAAGGAAGCCATTTGATCTATCAGCGCGGCCTTGGTACAAATCCTTCACTGGAACTATCTACTTTAATCACACTTCTGGGCCCTGCCCCAACACTTTTCCTTTTCAACTATTTATCCAATTCGTATCTATATAGCTGTCTGTCTCAATAGCCACTTCCGGCAAGGCAATCCATGTTCTAATAATCCTCTGAAATAAACTTTCTAATTTGATATTTGTCTTTTTAAATCTTGAACTTACATCAACTTATTCTAAGATTCATTGATTAGAAAAAGTGGAAAATCAAAAGAAAATGGAGGCACCCTCAATACCATGCATACCCAAGCAGTCTGCTTGATAGGGCTTTCATTCATTAACGTAAACATCTATTCCCTCCACCGTGGTGTTCACTATTTTTCACAATGCACTGCAGCAACTCACCTCAAAGCTTTTTCAACAGCAAACCTAATTCTTAATCCCAACCATCTACAAGGACAATGACAGTAGGTGCATAGGAGCACTGCCGATTATAAGTTACTTTCCAAGTCACACACCATCCCAACTTGGAACTATATCATTATTCCTTTATTGTCACTGGGTTAAAATTCTGGGGAATCCATCCCTAACAACAGTGTGTGTATACCACATGTTGGGCAGTTGTTCAAGGCAGCTCACCATCCCTTCCCCAGGCCAATTCAGGATGGACCCTAACTGGTTTTACCAGTGGCACTTATATCCTAACAATGAATGAAAAATACTTTTGCCTCATTTCAAAAACACAAGTTTTGACCTAATTTCTCCAGGCAAAACCATGATTCCTTTTCTCTTCAGGTTACGAAAGTTTTGTTGCAGCAATGGAAAGAGATTTTACATCTGAGAGAGTAGACAGAGGTGTGGCAATATCTTTGGAAGGTTAATAGCAAGATTCTGTAAAGGGTTATGATCAAGGGCCTTGTTACAGGTTCTCTTTCACACTTGAATTTATTACATGTTTTTATTTTGTATACATTTCTGAAGACAAATAGTTACGTCCATACTTTACTATTTGATTATCAATATACTGTACAGAGATCTGTTTAATCAATTCCAGTTGAAACTATATTCTGTTATGAATGTTTATTCACATGAGGGTAAAACAAAACTGCTGATCAATCCATGAACACTATTTTCCTGATGTCTAGTCTATTATAAAGGCAAAGTCTGGTTTACAGGGAGCTAGACTGTGCCCTTAAGTTTTTCAGTTATCTTTACTTTCATAGAAATGCTACAGTGCAGAAGTAGGCCGTTTGGCCCATTGAGTCTGCACCGACCACAATCCCATCCAGGCTCCATCCTCGCAGCTCCATGTTTACCCTGCCAATCCCTCCAAATGTGCATCCTGGAACACTAAGGGACAATTTAGCATGGCCAATGCACCTAACCTGCACACCTTTGAACTATTTACCAGCCTGAACAATGTTATTGCATGCATGCTCATCATAAACGGACATGTTGTACCTCTTACCCCTTTCTCTGTTGGCTCTCCTCCAATATTTTCATCCACGTACCAGTCAGATTCCCACTGCCAGTGTTCTGACAGAAGTTTAAATTCATCCAGTGGTTGGTGAATCAAGCCTGTAACATTGCTCCATTGCCAGCGATCACTGGGTAGAAGGCGGTCACTAAAGCCATCCACAGGATTCCAGCGCTACACAAGAGAGAGCATGTGATTATGGGAGTTTATCTTAATTGTAACATTGCACTGCCATAGATATAAATACTAGTGTTCTTGTTTGGTCATATCTATTTTCATGGCTGTTGGTAGCCATATAAGTAACTGAACAAGAAATTGCTGTTTAAAGGGTAAAATATCGAATTTCAGGCTTAACTGATATTTAAATGCGAAAACATTTTTATATCGTTAGAGCAGTCAACTCTGAATACCTAGAACTTGTGCAGTCAACAACACTGCCAACGCCAAATATTAGCGTAACAGATTTGGATTCTAAAAGTTCATGGGAAAGATAAAGAACTTAGAGCCCCTGGCCAATTTTTTTTCTGCCATTGATGTTAAATATCTAAAAAAAGATGATCTGGTTACTCAACTCATTGCTATTTGTGGGATCTTACTGTGCAGAAAATGGCTGTCTCATTGACCTAAATAACAAAATTAATTTCCTTCAAAGCAATTTATTACATGTCAAATGTTTTGTGATAATTCAGAAATATATACCAACATGTGCATTTTCTCAGTACTATATTGGACATTATGCCCCATCTCAGTGAAAAAGGAGTGCTCTTAACAAGACAGGTCATTTATCTAATCATAAAAAGGAAAACAAATAAAAGTAGTAAATTACAAGCACACAACACAAAAGTTATTCAATTTTAAGTCTCTGTACCTGATTTTCATAGGTCTCTTCTTGGTAACGGATTGGGACCTCATTTGAATGGACATAGACGTAGATCTGATGGTCACATGCAATTCCCCAACAGCACTGCTTGACAGCTGCTAATCTCTTAAATTGTAATCTTCCATCTTTGCATAACTCCCAGTATTGGCCAGCCGTGGAGAGACTATAAACTCCTCCATGTACATCCACAGCCCACAGAAGGGAGCTAGGCATGGCCACTTCTGACAAAGAGAAGTGAATTCAATTAATTCAACTATGCAGCACTAAACCCCTATTATCAGTATATTCCAGTGCTTCTCTCCAGACCTTCATTAAAACTTCAGTTTGTGACAGCACACAATCAGGAGGAGATTCACCAAATTACCCTGAGCAACTTTTTGTCATTTGTCAGAATTGATACTCCATTCACCTGTTGAATCTGTACTAAATAGGAACAATCTGCCAAAACCCTTCAGATAAAACTGCACTGGAAATGTTCTGAAATGTCTGTGGTTGTCAATTTATTTTTGAATATGAGAGTCCACCACAAGATAATTATCTAATCCATGTGGGGAAACTAAAAAAACTCCAAACATCAGTAGCAAAAGATTAATGGAAGTCCATGGCACACATTTCTTTTCCCAGGAAGTCAAGGAGGCTGGATATAGTCGCCTTCTTCTGGGAACTATTTTTAAACAATAATGCATATTCGCTCATTTCCCCTGATCCAGTTAGTTTCGTAATGATACCATTGTTCAAATGTTATCATTTAAATTAATCAGGGGACATGCATTCCAACCTAACCGCCATATAAAGTGGCACGAGAGTGCAGAAAGCCTCTCTTAGCAGGAGGGTTGGTAACTGTGGGATGCACAGATCTAAGATAATTAGCAAAAGAACCAGGATTGAGATCAGAAGGTTTTTAATGCAGCAAGCTATGATATAAGATGCATTACTTGTAAGTAGCAAATGCCACGGAACTTTTAAAAGAGAATTGGACATAGATTGAAAAGTAGTTAATTGCAGGTTTATGGAAAGCAGCAGGGTCTAAGTGGATAGTTCTTCAAATATCCAACACAGTTATGATAGGCTGAATGTCCTCCTTTAGAGCTGAAAGCTTCAATGGAATATGATGATTCACCTGCCATAAAATGAACCAATTAAATATCAAGGGTAAAAATCCAAATTCCAAATACAAACTTCAAAGATGTGCGGGTTAGACTGACTGGCCATGCTAAATTGCCCCTCTATGTCGGGGAGATTAGCAAGGGTAAATAGGGATTATGGGGCTGCAGTTTGGATGGGCTTGTAACTGGTACAGACATGATAAGTTGAATGGCCTTCTTCAATCTAGGGATTTTATGAAAATGTGCATATAATTTTGGGTAAGTGATAAAATATAGGAACAGTCACAAATTATTCAACCACCGCAATCCTATTAAGCATCACAATGATACTGCAATCAGACCCAGTAGTTGAAATAACCAGCCTAACACAACTTGCAAATTGTTGTGTCTTCAAATGAAACCTCCACAATGAAGCCCTAAAGTAACCTTCTTTTCAAAGCTTGTTTGGATGAAACCACAGCTCAGTTTCCAAACTTCAGCTACTTACTGCAATTAATGGGATATTTCTCAGTTCCTGAAAGACATTAAGAACATACAGTATTTACAGCAATCTTTATTTAGTACAGATCTTGTTTTATCCAAATGATTGTATTTGAGGGTTCAAGCACTGCTTATACTGACATATTGCAGCCTAAGTACTCAAAGTATGATCCATCTAGCCTTGATACACCCTACCTCCAAATACCTTCTCAAAATCAATCTCATCAACTAGTCTAGCAGCCATTTTCCAACTCTTCTTCCTCATTCCAAAATAAATCACAATAAAAGTTCAAACTGACTGTAATCAACTGTCAACTAGAACTAATTTGATAAAACTCCATGTGTGTTCTGCCCAAAATGTTGAGATGCCGGCGTTAGACTGGGGTAAACACAGTAAGGCGTCTCACAACACCAGGTTAAAATCCAACAGGTTTACTTAGTAGCACAAGCCATAGATTTCAGAGTGCTGTCCCTTATCAGGTGAGTGGGAGTTCTGTTCACAAACAGAGCATATAAAGACACCAACTCAATTTACAAAATAATGGTTAGAATACAAGTCTTTACAAGTAATCAAGTCTTGATTACTGCTAAAGACTTGCATTCCAACCATTATTTTGTAAATTGAGTTTGTGTCTTGGTTTGTCCTGTTTGTGAACAGAACTCCCACTCACCTGAAGAGTTCCAAAAACTAGTGGCTTGTGCTACCAGATAAACCTGTTGGATTGGTGTTATGAGACTTCTTACTGTGTTCTGCCCAAAGGCAGATCCGTGGCTGATGTTTCATTTGGAGTTCGTTTTCTTGGCAGTTTCTGTTAGTGGCTGTCTGACAATGCCTTCCATGCTCTCGAATGGGGCAAAGAGGCAACTCCCAAGATTAACTCAGCCCAGACAGGTATAGAGACCATGCTGGTTAGTGCTGTCTGAAAAACATACAGGCCATCTAGCTAACTGAGCCCACTGGCCCCCTAAATCTACGTTATATTTGATAAAATAGTGACTTTTCTGAAAATGATTACTTGAGTACTTTCTAAACTGTTATTCTGCTTCAGAATAGTTCAGCAGTCACTAAAAGTTCACATCTTTGGCTTAATTATAAGTGAACACAAGTCTGCACCTTTACAGAATAAATATAGGTTAGACATCAATCTTTCTCAATGTTCACTGGTGTCTTCTCAAGATTGAGTGACAAGTAACACTTTGTAGTTCACATTCCAATTCTATCTATACTTACCTGCATTTATTGTCTTTCAGACAGGACATGAACCACTCAATATGGGGATCTCTTTCATTCATTCATGGGATTTTGGTGTTGCTGGCTGGGCCCATCACTAATTGTTCTTGAACTGGGCGAGTTGCTAGGATATTTCAGACTTAAGAACCAACACGTTGCTGGCTAGACCAGATAAGGATGGTGGATTTCCTTCCCTAAAGGATATTAGTGAACAAGATGGGTTTAATAACAATTGACAATAGTTTCATGGTCATCATCATTTAATTACGTCTCTTATTGGATTCAAATTTCACCATCTGTGTGGTGAGGTATGAACCCAAGTCCCCAGAGCATTGCCCTGGATTACTAATCCAGTGACAATAACGTTACTTCACCACATCCCTTCCGTAAAGAATGTTCAGAGATTCAGTTGATAGTTGATGTAAAGAACTTATATTTATAATACTTTTAACATAGTAAAACAATATAGTGTTTCACAGAAGCATTATGGAATAAAATTTAATACTAAATCACATCAGAAGATATTGGGACAGTTACCAAAAGCTTGGACAAAGAGATAGATTTTAAGGAACATCTAAAGAGGTGGAAATGTTAAGGGAGGGAGTTCCAGGATCTTTGGCAATTCAAAGTTGTTCCCTGAGTCAAAGGAATCATAAAGCAAATGACATCCTTACTTCCTCATCCCTAAACAGGCCTCAGTCCACTGAAGGGCCACCAGTAAATCACTCATAATCCACTCTTCACAGGAGTCTGTTTAAATTAAAAAGGGTCCACTCTAAATTGTTCAGACAAATTTTTGAGAGGACAATCTCAAAATGGGACAGAACCCATTCAAGCAGACCATCGCAATTAGGTGAACCGTCTCTAAATGGGTCAAAGCTCACTCAGGAACCATCATTAAAGGGCCCACTCCTACAGAGGGAACGTTTCTAAATGGGTCAGAGCCTACTTTTCAGGAAGGGCCACTACTAAAATAATCAGAGCCCAACGTTGGGAAGAAACCATCTGTAAATAGATCACATCCTACACTTCGGAAGGGACCATCTCTAAATGGGTCAGAACCCAGTCTTGGGAAGGGACCGTCTCTAAAAGGGTCGGAGCCCCATCTAGGGAAGGGACCGTCTCTAAAAGGGTCGGAGCCCCATCTAGGGAAGGGACAATCTCTAAAAGGGTCGGAGCCCAATCTAGGGAAGGGACAATCTCTAAAAGGGTCGGAGCCCCATCTAGGGAAGGGACAATCTCTAAAAGGGTCGGAGCCCCATCTAGGGAAGGGACAATCTCTAAAAGGGTCGGAACCCAGTCTCGGGAGGGGATAATCTCTAAGTCAGACACACGGACTGAATATGACGCTTCCACCTCCTGGCCGGCGGCCTGCTGCTGCGGACTGCGAGCCGCACCGCGCGATATTCTCACCATTCAAACCGGACTCGGCTTCCGGAACCTTCTCTCCTGACAACAGCAGAGACGCCGCCGAGATCCCGCCCCCCGCACACCATTGGCCATCGCCATGCCGACGATATCTCTGATTGGTTGGCCACCTGTCAGTCATACGTGATGACGTCACCGATGGAGCCCACGTGCGCCCGCAAGGCTCCGCCCCCAAACTGCTGCTGCTCAGGGAGAGACTTCACCATGCAGCCTGAGGCAGTGTATAGGGACATCACTGATGCTCAGGGAGAGACTTCACCATGCAGCCTGAGGCAGTGCACAGGGACATCACTGATGCTGAGGGAGAGACTTCACCATGCAGCCTGAGGCAGTGCACAGGGACGTCACTGATGCTCAGGGAGAGACTTCACCATGCAGCCTGAGGCAGTGTATAGGGACATCACTGATGCTCAGGAGAGACTTCACCATGCAGTCTGAGGCAGTGCACGGGGACGTCACTGATGCTGAGGGAGAGACTTCACCATGCAGCTGAGGCAGTGCACGGGGACGTCACTGATGCTCAGGGAGAGACTTCACCATGCAGCCTGAGGCAGTGCACGGGGACGTCACTGATGCTGAGGGAGAGACTTCACCATGCAGCCTGAGGCAGTGCACAGGCATCATTGATGCTCAGGGAGAGACTTCACCATGCAGCCTGAGGCAGTGTATAGGGACATCACTGATGCTCAGGGAGAGACTTCACCATGCAGCCTGAGGCAGTGTATAGGGACATCACTGATGCTGAGGGAGAGACTTCACCATGCAGCCTGAGGCAGTGTATAGGGACATCACTGATGCTGAGGGAGAGACTTCACCATGCAGCCTGAGGCAGTGTACAGGGACATCACTGATGCTGAGGGAGAGACTTCACCATGCAGCCTGAGGCAGTGTATAGGGACATCACTGATGCTGAGGGAGAGACTTCACCATGCAGTCTGAGGCAGTGCACAGGGACATCACTGATGCTGAGGGAGAGACTTCACCATGCAGTCTGAGGCAGTGCACGGGGACATCACTGATGCTCAGGGAGAGACTTCACCATGCAGCCTGAGGCAGTGCACGGGGACATCACTGATGCTCAGGGAGAGACTTCACCATGCAGCCTGAGGCAGTGCACGGGACATCACTGATGCTGAGGGAGAGACTTCACCATGCAGCCTGAGGCAGTGCACGGGGACATCACTGATGCTCAGGGAGAGACTTCACCATGCAGTCTGAGGCAGTGCATGGGGACATCACTGATGTAAGAGAGACTTCCCATGCAGTCTGAGGCAGTGCACGGGGAACACTGATGCTCAGTGAGAGACTTCACCATGCAGTCTGAGGCAGTGTATAGGGACACACTGAGCTAGGGAGAGACTTCACCTGCAGCCTGAGGCAGGAGGGACATCACTGATGCTAGGAGAGACTTCACCATGCAGTCTGAGGCAGTGTATAGGGACATCACTGATGCTGAGGAGAGACTTCACCATGCAGTCTGAGGCAGTGCACAGGGACATCACTGATGTTAAGGAGAGACTTCACCATGCAGTCTGAGGCAGTGTATAGGGACATCACTGATGCTCAGGGAGAGACTTCACCATGCAGTCTGAGGCAGTGCACGGGGACATCACTGATGCTGAGGGAGAGACTTCACCATGCAGCCTGAGGCAGTGCACGGGGACATCACTGATGCTGAGGGAGAGACTTCACCATGCAGCCTGAGGCAGTGCACGGGGACGTCACTGATGCTCAGGGAGAGACTTCACCATGCAGTCTGAGGCAGTGCACGGGGACATCATTGATGCTCAGGGAGAGACTTCACAATGCAGTCTGAGGCAGGGTATAGGGACATCACTGATGCTCAGGGAGAGACTTCACCATGCAGCCTGAGGCAGTGTATAGGGACATCACTGATGCTGAGGGAGAGACTTCACCATGCAGCCTGAGGCAGTGTATAGGGACATCACTGATGCTGAGGGAGAGACTTCACCATGCAGCCTGAGGCAGTGTATAGGGACATCACTGATGCTGAGGGAGAGACTTCACCATGCAGTCTGAGGCAGTGCACAGGGACATCATTGATGCTGAGGGAGAGACTTCACCATGCAGTCTGAGGCAGTGCACAGGGACATCACTGATGCTGAGGGAGAGACTTCACCATGCAGCCTGAGGCAGTGCATGGGGACATCACTGATGTTAAGGAGAGACTTCACCATGCAGTCTGAGGCAGTGTATAGGGACATCACTGATGCTGAGGGAGAGACTTCACCATGCAGTCTGAGGCAGTGTACGGGGACATCACTGATGCTGAGGGAGAGACTTCACCATGCAGTCTGAGGCAGTGTATAGGGACATCACTGATGTTAAGGAGAGACTTCACCATGCAGCCTGAGGCAGTGCACAGGGACATCACTGATGTTAAGGAGAGACTTCACCATGCAGTCTGAGGCAGTGCACGGGGACATCACTGATGTAGGAGAGACTTCACCATGCAGTCTGAGGCAGTGCACGGGGAGTGTGGTGCACGGATCACTGATGCTGAGGGAGAGACTTCACCATGCAGTCTGAGGAGTGTATAGGACATCACTGATGCTGAGGGAGAGACTTCACCATGCAGTCTGAGGCAGTGAGGGACATCACTGATGCTCAGGGAGAGACTTCACCATGCAGTCTGAGGCAGTGCATGGGGACATCACTGATGTTAAGGAGAGACTTCACCATGCAGTCTGAGGCAGTGCACGGGGACATCACTGATGCTCAGTGAGAGACTTCACCATGCAGTCTGAGGCAGTGTATAGGGACATCACTGATGCTGAGGGAGAGACTTCACCATGCAGCCTGAGGCAGTGCACAGGGACATCACTGATGTTAAGGAGAGACTTCACCATGCTGTCTGAGGCAGTGCACGGGGACATCACTGATGCTCAGTGAGAGACTTCACCATGCAGCCTGAGGCAGTGCACGGGGACATCACTGATGCTGAGGGAGAGACTTCACCATGCAGCCTGAGGCAGTGCACGGGGACATCACTGATGCTGAGGGAGAGACTTCACCATGCAGCCTGAGGCAGTGCACGGGGACGTCACTGATGCTCAGGGAGAGACTTCACCATGCAGTCTGAGGTAGTGCACAGGGATATCATTGATACTGGGGGAGAAACTTCACCATGCAGACTGAGGCAATGCACAGGGACATCACTGATGTTAAGGAGAGACTTGACTATGCAGCCTGAAACAGTGCACATGTACATCACTTACAACCTGGTCAAATAAAATAATTGGGAAAATGCTTTCAAAATCAAGGAGTGACAGAAATTCTACAAAAGCAACAATGGCATAGACATTGCCAACCTCAGCATTTCAAAATTCATAGACAAATTCTTTAAAAATCAGGAGATTTAATATAAAAATCACCAGTTGCTTATTTTTTCTAGACATCAACCAATTCAGATCAACAGTTGGTTTATAAATCTCAATTATTTAATCTCTAACAGGTGAGAGATCTTTACACATACTGGATTATAACATCTGAAAATCATTTGGCCCATTGAGCTTGCACCATCAACAATTCTACCCTGGCCCTATTCCTGTAACTCCATTATCAGTTTTGACTGGAGCTGAGCACGATAAAATCTTCAGTGAACATTCCCTATTCCTAACCTCAAGTTGGAGGGCAACTCATTGTTGAAGGTTGGGCCTATGACACTGCCCTGAGGAACTCCTGCTAATCCTCCTTCAATAAGTGGCAATTTAGCATAACCAATCCACCTAACTTGCACATTTTGGACTGTGGGAGGAAACCAGAGCACCCGGAGGAAACCCATGTAGACAAGGGGAGAAATGCAAACTCCACACAGACAATGACCCTAGGCTGGAATTGAACCCGAGTTCCTGGTGCTGTGAGGCAGCAATGCTACCCACTGTACTATCAATGAAATGATTTCGTAATATTTTAATGAGATTAAAAAAACTGAAAATGCTGGGTGTATGTATGTCCAGATGTCAGATAATTACCATTTCAAACCAGGAAGAATCTAACCATCTCTCCATGACATTGAATAGCATTACTATCACTAAATTCTGCATCAAACAACTTCAGAGCATGAACTCTCCCTCCAACTTCGCCCCATTTCCATTTATTTTATTTCATTTAGCTTCATTTCATTCATTCATTTTACCATCCTTCTTTCTCACTTCCATTTTTCCATTTCTCTGTTCTAATTTTCCTCCTTGTGCCCCCCTGCCCCCACCATAATCCTCAAACAGTCCCTTAATTATCTGTACCTCTGTTCTGCCATTTTGATCAAAACTAAAGGCATAGGTTTAAGGGGAGGGGTACAAACAGGTCCAGAGAGGCAAATACTTTCACAAAGGGTGATGAGTGTCTGAAATGAGCTGCCAGAGGCAGTAGTATAGATGAGTACAATTTTGTCTTTTAAAAAGCACATAGACAGTCACATGGGTAAGATGGATAGAGAAGATATGGGCCAAATGTGGGTAGTTGGGACTAGCTTCGTGGTTAAAAGCTGGGCAGCATGGACAAGTTGGGGTGCAGTGCCTGTTTCCATGTTCTAAATTCCTATAACACCATCCTTAGGTTTGACAGGACCGAAAACGTATAAATATGCAAATGTATAAGTAGACACGGCCATGTCAGAGCATGGTACAAAAACAGCAAATGTTGTAAAATTTTCACAGGTCTGACAGCATCTGGGGGGTGACTCTATTATCCAGACTTGAATTCTTGGGTGAGATTCTCCAGGTTCCAACCATGTGTTTATTGGTAGTGGAAGGAATCATGCCATTTGCTGGTGATGGGATTCTCTGATCCTGCTGCTGTCAATGGGATTTCCCATTGAAGCCACGCCATACTGCTGGGAAACCCACAGGCAGGGGTGCACTGCCGGCAGAATCCCACTGATAAGAACGGCTGGAGAATCCCAGTCATTAGCTCTGTGCTCGCTCCGCAGATACTATCAGATCTGCAGAGATTTTACAAGATTTTCTGTTTTTGATTCAGATTCCAGCATCTATACTTATTTGTTTTTATCGGAGTCCGACACACACGACAGTGTTCATAGTGGAGTGAGTGAATGTTTAAGGATGTGGATGTGGTACCCATCAAGCAGAATGCTTTGCTTTGAAACAGTGCTCATCCAAATGAAGATTGCTTCGCTCGGCACTTGAGCTTTCTCTTTGGGGAATCAGCTCTAAGTTACTCACAATAGAATTCACAATCCTTGATTTGCTAATGTCATCACTGTATTTATATGGGTGGTCCAGTTAAGTATTTGAAAATAGATAAGTCCCCAAGATTTTGGTGGTGGGAGATTTAGCAATGGTAATGCTATTGAGCATTGAGGAGAGATATTTTAATACGCTTTTGTTGGAGACTGCAGGAGACTAGTAGCCATTCTAATAATCATGTACACTGAAAGGGTTAAAAGATTCAGTTTAGCAGAAAAGTCATACACACTGTTAGATATGAATAAGTACCCAAGGATACAAACTGTAGGCCATCAATTCTCAGGCAGAAACATCACAAGTATTAACACTCATAGATTATAAAACATTCAATTTGTTCAGACAACCAAATGGTCTAAACATAACATAGGGAGACAACACTAACATAGGGTTTGTTTATCTGTCAAAATTCCGTAGCCTGAGAAAATTCAACAAGCATCAGTGGCTTTAGATAAGGGAAGGATAATTGATTTCTATAAGTCAGAACACATTGTATGTTAAGGACTAGATAGCATATTCATAGCTTTGCACTAATAGGATATTATAATAAAGTAGACTTGCACATGTGTTTGATTGGTAGTATTTGTACCTTATGCACGATGTAAACCTAATCAATAGTTTTGAGTGGCTATAGGTAACTTCTATACAAATGTACATCTCTGATTGGTAGATGCTATTTACTTGTTATTGAATCTGGAAGTATATCGGGTTGTGTAACTCTATATCCAGTACTCTGGACAGTGTCACTAGCTAGTGTGTTAAAGCTCTTGCTATAGCTCGTAAATAAAGACTGATTTTAAAATTTTGAAATTCTTTATTCAGTTACTAGAGGGGAACAAGGTATGTAACAGTTGACCATCACAGCACCACAACAGAGACAGTAAAATTCTGTGGCAGAATTGTTGCTTGTTCTCATCAACCCAAGCTTGCATGTTGTCCAGGTCTTGCTGCATTTTGGTAGTTTTGAGAAGTTTTGACTGGAACTGAGCACTATAAAATCTTCAGTGAACATCCCTATTCCTAACCTCAAGTTGGAGGGCAACTCATTGTTGAAGGTTGGGCCTAGGACACTGCCTGAGGAACTCCTGCAATAATGTCCTGTTTGCCTCAAACAAACAAAGCCATCTTCCTTTGTGCTGGGTCTGACTCCAGTCATGAAGAGTCTTCCCTGATTCCCATACTTAGAAATAAAACAGATGTACTAAAATATTTAAGACGGTAATATTTGCAAACCAAAAAGCTTCAGCTTACTTTTGACAATCATGTGAATTTTGTGCAACTTTGTTCCTATTTCCCATGATGTTGACACATATGTCATTAACCACAATGTAAATGTGGAATTGCAACTGATGTGTCTCTAAGTCTCCTGATTTCTCTGTTACTCTCAATAAGTACAAGGCAAACATAAGTGGCCTGCTTTGTGACCACGTGATGCATTAGATCTGGAATTAATCCTTACTTAAGTAGGGTGACAAAACATTTTGCTGATTATTTTATGTAAATGCAATTAGTTTACTAGTTAATTTTTTGTATTGTGTTCTCTGTAGTTGCATTGTTCAACAATATTCTTCTTAATTAAAGTAACAAGCAAAGGAGATATCAGGATAAAGTTGAACTGTTTCCAAATACATGGAGCTTTTGTCTCAAACATTAGAAACTAGATCCTAAACATATGTTTTTGGATTTGTCTACAGATTGGACCTTTTTAAAGATATTTGTTGCACATAATGTCCCTTTAGTATAGTGTGTTGGCAACTTTTTGTTTCAAAAAATCTATTTTATTCTTAACAGTTGTAAAAAGACCACCAAGTTAGGGCAGGAACCAGATTAGCATATTTAAATAAGCACTTAAATATGCTTAGTTAATCAAGAACAAAGAACAAAGAACAAAACAGCATGGAAAACAGGCCCTTCAGCCCAACAAGCCTGCACCACCACCCCGATGTTCCCACCTCTACCCGTGATCCCTATCTATGTTTATAGATCTATGGATTAAAAACCAAATTTGAGACAATTTAGGGAGAATTTGTTTTGCCAATTAGCCTAAGAGCACATTTTTGGGATGTGGGAGGAAACTGGAGCACCCGGAGAAAACCCACGCAAGCACGGGAAGAATGCGCAAACTCCCACAGACACAGGTCCAAATCCATGTATCTGCACAGCGATATGAGACCAGATTCTCCCCGCTTCTGGATCCTTGGGCACAATGGGAACCTGGCGAGAATCACCACAGTCTCCACAGAGTCCAGACATGATGGCCTCCCCAGATGGAGAGTGAGGGGGTTGTTTAGAGGTCGTTGAGGACGCCAGATGATTGGGGACATGACTGGGCAGTGTTCATCTGGGAGTGCCAACTTGACATAACAGAAACACAATGGAAGGGCCCCAATACTGGCAACCTTTGATGATAAAGGGGATAGGGAAACATGTTTTCAATTATTTAGAGAGGATCCCAATGTCCATGTTGCGGGGGGTGGGGGGGAGGCCTCATCAGGTCCTGACGAAGGGGCAGCAAGCACTCCGAAAACTTCTGCTACCAAATAAACCTGTTGGACTTTAACCTGGTGTTGTGAGGCTTCTTACTGTGTTCACCCCCAATCCAACGCCGGCATCTCCGCATCATTGCTGGTCCAGTGACAATAACACCACCCATCACCTCCCACTGAATGTTGGAAGAAAGGTTCTCCTGAAGAAAGGAGGTGGAGTTAGCGGAGATGTTTATTTAAACAGACAAGGGAGGCGGCCCCTTTAAAGGTCGTTGCGGAAGTCACGCTGTTTGGTCATCACGTGACACGCATCTTGTGACTTTGTATCGATTTGGGGAGGGGGGGGGGATTCCCCGGAGTGCGCGCGCTGAGGCCAGTGTAATAAAGCTGGCAGATAGGGTGGTGATTCCCTTTCAGGGAGCGGCACCAGAGGCTCAGCGTGACCACCCTCTTTCCCCAACCCAAATTCCCTGTCGCCGGGAATTCTTTTCCCCCATCCAGAAGCTCCCATCCCTGCCCCACATCCCTCGCTCCGGGGCTGAGAGCAGCGCCTGCTGCCCGCTGGAGGAGGTGGAGGCTCCGCTTGCTGCTGCTGCTCCTGTTCCCTCTCTCCACCCATGGATAACAAGCCCCTCTTACAAGAGAGGCCGCCCGCGTACGCTGCAGTGTCAGAAGGGGGCTACGATTACGGCCAGACCTACGGGAGCATCCCGCCGCCAGGATACCAGCCACCCCCCTACTCTTATCCAGCTTCAGGTGCGGCCTCTCTCTATCTGTCTCATATTGTGAGCACATTCACCCTAATACTGGCGAGGAGCCACAGCACATTAGTGAGGGGAGACAGCAGGATGGATGTAAATTCTCAATTCACCCGACAGAAATATTCTTACCTCAACTGTGTTGAGGGTTTGGTCTTCGTAGTTGCATTTAACAAGGGGCAGGAAAGACTTAAATATTGTGTCACTGGATTCTGGAAAATTGCGAATAAACGGAAGGAAGATGTCATCTTTAAGGCATTTAAGATCATTAAGGTTTTACAAGATTAACGAGGGCTGGTAGCTAATAATGAAACTGGATATTCCTTAATCTTACTATGAAGTTTTGTAATTTGTGTCCCAGTAGTTAACACTGAAATGTTGCTCCAATCTCATGGTGATTATTTTAAAGTATTAATAAGGCAATGTTTTTTTGGGGGGGGGGGATGGGTGGCAAAGAGCTGTAAGGCATTCAGATTTTTGGGTGAAATGTTGTCAAACTAATTTTGTTTTTGTGTTTTGTAGGGTATGTATCTGCTGCCCCTGCAGGTATTCAGCCCCCTGTCTGCCCAGGGCCAAATTACTCAAGCACTTATACCATTATCCAGCAACCAGCAGCAGCTTCTGTTGTAGTGGTGGGTGGCTGCCCTGCTTGCAGGTAACAAATTTTATACAAACTTAAAATCAAAGCTGTACTTGTCAACACAAAAAAATACTGAATTCAACTTTGACATGGAAAAAGTTGTCAATTTTGTGGTGATGTTTTAAAAAGTTATGGTGTTTTTGAACAAGTTCCCAACTTATGACTAGTGTAGTACATTTTTCTTAATGTGTTGCTCTTGTAAAGCAGAAAACCCAGCAGCCAACTTGCTATGAGTGATACAATATTTATTGTCTTGAAAGTTCTATACCTATGCTATTACTTCAGGCCCAATTTTGAAATACAAAACAAAGAACAATACAGTACTGGAAACAGGCCCTTCAGCCCTCCAAGCTTGTGCATGCATTGGTCCAATTAGACCATTTGTTTGTATCTCTCCATTCCCGGGCTGCTCATGTGTTTATCCTGGTAATTAGGTGATGCCAGTGTGTTTGCCTCTGCCACCCTACTTGGTAGTGCATTCTAGGCCCCCACCACCTTGCGTTTTTAAAAAAAAGTCCCGCGATTGGAGTTATACCTTGCCCCTCTCTGAGCTTATGACCTCTTGTGATTGTCACCTCTGACCTGGAGAATAAGCTTCCCACTATTCATCCTATCTATACCTTCATAATTTTGTACACCTCTATTAGGCCTCCTCTCATTCTTTCTAGGGAGAACAACCCCAGTCTACCCAATCTCTCCTCATAACTAAGACCCTCCATACCAGGCAACATCCTGGTAAATCTGTTCACTCTCTCTAAAGCCTCCACATCCTTCTGGTAGTATGGCAACCAGAATTGGATGCAGTACTCCAAATGGCCTAACCAGCGTTCTATACAGCTGCAACATCAGACTCCAGTTTTGAGTATATACCCCATCCTGTGACGGCAAGTATACCATATGCTGCCTTCACCACCTTCTCCACCTGTGCTGCCACCTTCAGAAATTTATGGACTTGCACACCTAGCTCCCTCTTGATGGCCCTGCCATTTACTGGATAGCTCCTCCCTACATTAGTCCTTCCAAAATGCATCACCTTGCATTTATCTGGATAAATCTTTCTCGGGGTACACTCCTTTAATTCATTCATGGGATGTGGGCATCACTGGTTAAGCCAACATTTTTTGCTCATCCATAAATGCCCTTCAATTGAGTGGCTTCATCTGACTTCTTAGCACAGTACTTATGTCTCTTGGCACTAGGGACCTGGTTTTGATTCCTGGCTTGGGTTGCTGTCTGTGCTGAGTCTGCATGTTTTCCCTGTGTGTGTGGGTTTGCTCTAGTTTCCTTCCAGTCTGAAAGACTTGCTGGTGAGGTGGATTGGCCAGCACTGTGTACCTGAACAGGTCAGTTCAGGTCACCTGAACAGGTGATGAGGTACATTTTACTAACGTCATGAGCCTACTCATTGCAGTAAATGAATAAACATGTAGGCCAGACCATATAAAGACATTAAACTAGATGAGGTTTTTTGACAAATCAACAATGCTTTCCTGGTCATCCTTAACTATTGAATTCAGACTTTGCCATTGGCTGTGATGGGATTCCCCGGAATATTATCTGGAATTGTACCACTGCAGTGTGCTGCTGCCTTTCTGATAGTGGATGTACAAATATACAAACCACACTATTGCCTGCACTTGTGGTTTTATTGTCTGGAGGTTGGTATCTCAAATCTTCAGTGTGGCTAGAGAATGGAATGAGCCTAGTTTTTAAATCTTTTTTAAAAAAAATTAAACTCAAATTAGAATTTGAGATTTCTACTTGTGTGGTGTAAAGTTGGGTTGCTATTTACCAGCCTCGTGTAGGAACTTTGTTTTTTTTTCACTTTCTGCTCCCTTAGGCAGAAAAACCATGGCACACCCTCTTTCCATTCTGGTTTCAGATTTAAATTCAACAACAGGCTAGTCTGGAAGCTTGACTGTGCTCACCATCTAAATAGAGACCTTTCAATTTAGTTTAGCCCATTTCTGCTTGATGTAACAGTATTGGCTTTTCTTTTGGGCTGGTGTAATACTGGGAAATCTTAAATGAAATTTTTCTCTGGAGCACAAGAAATGCCCCCGCTTCAGTTTGATTAAACAGACAATGCAAAGCCCCTCTGCAGCAGGGTAGGGTTTGACTGCAGGAATTGGAAGGTTTGTCCTGATGGTACATCAGTATGCAACCCATGGATTATTAATTTAAGTACACTTGAGGTTGCTAGCTGTGGCTTCATTGTTATAAAAGAACATCAATGTCAAATCATGTTGAATGGATTTACAAATCATTTGTTAGCTGGAGCATTCTCAACAATTGCAAGTGCATGTACCACTGAGCTAGCATCACAATAGTTATTTTCGAAATCTTGGGGCTAATGAGTCAAAACAATCCTGTTATTTTGGACTAATTTGATTCCCTTAGTAATCTTTTGCATAGCCAACTCCAGTGTACTGATAGGTAATCACTGAGTCCATGTGTATTAATCCCTGCCAAGACATGTTGATCCATTGAAATTGAGCTTTACCCAAGTGCCTATGATGCTGCTTCGTGGAATCTTTCAACTGCTAATGTTTGAGTGCCAGTTACAGACCAGATTCCTCTTGTATCTCAGCACATTTACCCAGTGATTTGTACAGATGGGGAAGGGCTCAGATCAGGCCCTTGGGTTTTGTTCAGTTTGTTGGCAATAATGTGAAGTAATGACCCTGCATTTGGTGGTTCATTGGGATGTTTTGGGCAAGTGAGCCTTTTAATGCTTGTATCCTTTTGCATTTTAAAATAAGTCAGATAAGTGGAAGCAATTTGAGGTAAACCTAAACATGTTCACACATTTTCTGTATTGACTGTTGTTTAGTGTTAAGGAATTTGCCTGGATATAGTGTTCAGGTATTTCTTCAGTGTCAGCCTTGTTCATTTCTAATTGAGGGATTTGCTCAATAATGTTATAGATTTTTGACCTGGGTTCAAATCCTGCTGTGGCAGATGATGGAATTTTGAATTCAATAAAAATATCTGGAATCAAAAATCCACTGATCATGAAACCATTGTCGATTGTTGGAAAAACCCATCTGGTTCACTAGTGTCCTTCTGGGGAAGGAAATCTGTTGACCTTGGTCTGGTCTGGCCTACATGACTCCAGAGCCACAGCAATGTGGTTGACTCTGAACTGCCCTCAGGTGATTAGGGATGGGCAGTAAATGCTGGCCAGCCAGTGACATGCCCCATGAAGTAAAAGTTTTGCGAGATGTATTATTTTCTATGAAGTCCTTATTTTAAAACTAGGGTTAACAGCTACAGCACTTTGGCCTGTTGGACATCTCAATGTGCTTTACACCCAGTGAAGTTCTTTTTGAAGTGATGTCACTTTTATAGGGTAGAGAAAAAGCCATAATTCTCTCAGCAAGATTTCACAACAAGCCAATTCTTGCACAGTCAGATCCACAAACAGCAATGTGACCATAACCAGAATATTTTTATTAATTGACACTGAAGTAGTCAAGGCACAGGAGGACTCAGTTCTTCCAAATTGTAGCATTTTTGCACATGTCCAAGTGGGCACAAGGATTTAATGCCTCATCTTTTCAGAGCAGCACTCTGTGCTACTTGTGTGGGTTTTTCTCCTCAAGTTCAAAATAAGAAACATAGAAAATAGAAGCAGGAATAGGCCATTTGGCCCTTCGTGTCTTCTGTTTATTTTGATCATGACTGATCATGTTCAATGTTATGATTTTTCTCCTATCCCTTCATAATTCCTTTAGCCCCAAACTTGAATTGGGACTTGAGGTGAGTGTGCTGATATTGAGTAGACTATTTGAAAGTCTGAAAATTAGTAAATTATCTGTGAGTTTGGTAATACTTGCTATATGCCAGAGGGCCTGAGGGTTGACTCCTGGTCTTAGTAGCTAACCGAGTAAGGTTGCTGTTCATGATCAGGATGAGTAACTCATGATGCATGTGTGAAGGATGATTAGGATTGGACTTGGTGGTGATCTCATCAGGCACCAGTACAGAATCCATGAGACTATTTATCATCCAAATTAATCCCACTTATTGGCTTTTGGTCTGTGGCCCTGTATGTTACATTACCTCAGGTGTGATATATTATGTATTTTTAAACAAGGGTTTCTTCCTGAACCATCCCTTTAGTGCATTCCAGACCCCCAGCCATAGTGGGTGAAAAACAGTTCTCTTCCACTCCTGTCTAATCCTAGCAGTCAACATTAAATCACTGCCCCTAGTTATCTACCTTTCTGTCCACTCTGTCCAGGCCTGGACAATGTTATACAGCTGAATTTAATTTCCTCCTTTCCAGAGAAAATAACTCCAGTTTATTAAATATTCTAAATTTACAAAGTCTAGTAAGTCTACAGTCCTAAGTGTGTCTTTTGCAATGCCATAAAGTACTATGCATTTGAAAGGGACACTTGTATTTAGACTGCATCTTTCATGGCCTTTGGCTGGAAAAACATTTCAGCATAACTAGTGAAGTACTTTTCAAGCATTGTTAATGCAGGAAAGATGGCAGTCAGTTAGTACACAGCAAGCTCCCACAAGAGTTTGATCATGACCAGGTAATCTGTCTTTGTAGTATTGCCTGAGAGGTTAAATATTTAATTGTTAAAATGGGAGTAAGCTCCTGTTCCTGGGTACTGCCTGAGTTTTTAAATCCAGCTGAAAGAACCTTGATTAAATATTTCACCTGCAGATCTGACAGTATAGCACAGTCAATACTGCACTGAAATATCAAATTAGATTTTAAACCCAGGTCTCGTGGAGTGGGTCTTGAACCTGCAAATCTCCAGGGTGTACATTATCCTCTGGCTGCTGTCACTGCTATAAGACAAATTTTGGCAATTGTAATTTGTTTTTGTTGCTGGAATCAAATCTAGTGAATCTTGGCATGTAGGACATTGTAATGGAGACAAATTTAAGGAAGTTAGTTGTTCCCTAATGAGTGACTTCCTTTTGGATTGTATATGTGAAAGTTGATATTTGAATATGTTGAAGCTGATATCTGTAAAGTAAGGAGACTGAGATTTTGACTGTCTACCCTGCACAATCCAAGGCCCTATTTCTGAACCTGCGCAGTATCAGTTATTTTCCAGCTTCCTCTGCTTCAGACATCCTGTTTAATTCCGTCCTGCAGTGATCTCTGACCTTCTGTAATCATTGATTGTTCTCATGAGCTTTACACAATGCCAATTCAGAGCTATTTTTGACTTTCACATGGACTGACTCACTGTCATGTGTTCTAGATGCCATTTTAGAGATTGCTTTTCCCTAGAGCCTATGGTGAGGTTTTGCACAAAAACATCCTTCTCTTCACCTTCCTCTTCCTATTATTCCTTCCTCATCCATTTAGTTATTTTTTTGCTCTCCTTCACTTGGTCTCCTCTTTCTCTCCTCAGCTCTGCCCTTCTCTATCCACTTTTCTGTTCTGCTCCTCCCAGCATCACCACCCATTCCTTTTTATTTCCTGATTTCTTCTCCCTTGCTCCACCTCTTCTACTTTCTCACCTGACTCTGCTTCTCTCTGCAGGTTCCTGTGTCCCTGCTTCTCCTTTTGCTTTCTCTCCTGTCATCCTGCACCTTCCTTCTGTTTATATCTCTCTGGCTCCTGCCTTTTTCCCCTTTTGGTCTCATCTGTCTCCTTCACCCATATCTATTATGCACTTGTGCCTTTCATTTTGCTGTCCCTGTTCTTACCCCCTTCCATTCAACAATAAAGCACCATATTTCTTTTCTCATTTCTTGCTGCTTTTTCTTATGCCAACATCCCATTGTGCTCATGCTCTGCACTTCTCCTGTCCATTTCTTGGTCTCTACCACTTCTGCCCCTGCTTTTTTCTTTCCCTCTGTCCATGTTCTTATGCTTAACTGTTGTCCTGGACTCTTTGCTTTATTGCTCCTTTGCCTTTAACTCATCCCCATACTGCGATCCCCTCTCGTCTATCTCTCCTCTTCCCCTCCAGTACCCTTTTCCTTTCACATACACTCCCTTCTATGCTCTGGCATGTTGTTTCTCTCCTCTGCTTTGTCCTCTTTTTTTCTTGTTCTCCTTGCACTCCCTCTTCTTCGTCCCTCTCTGCACTGCCCCTGCCACAATGTGATCTTGCAACCTTCTCTCTCACATAACCCCCCTCATCCTCCTCCCTGATTTGCGCACTGTTTCATCTTATTTTTGTGGCTTCCGATAAAGGTTGTATCAGGAGGAACTTCCTTGTTGATCATCTGACTTCTTGGAAATTGGAGAATTTAAAACTGAAACCTAAAGTCACGAGCAGTGTGATACTGAGTTCACTGGCTGTGGTGTTCTTCTGTGGTTCATTCCCAAGCTGTAAATATTTGAGTGCTATTGTTATTGGACCTTTTCTAACTAAACTCAATCAGCACACAACCTGCTTTATAAAGAGCTCTAATAGCTGTGTTAAAATGTTTAATTTGAGCTCCTTGACCAGGAGCATGAAACAAAGCCCTTTGGCTCATGTCTGCTGGCCATCAAACACCTAATCTGTTTTAATCTCATTGTCCAACACTTGGCCTAGAACTGTTTATTGCTAGGTGTGTATTGCTTTGCTTTTTCTCCTGTGTCAATCTTAATATTCTCCACAGGATCGATTGAGTTTTGTCTTGTGCACTGTGAATGGATAAGAGGATAACACCACCCAGGACAGCGCACTGCTTTGAGTTTAGTGTTTGATCCTTATGCTGAAGTATTAGCCTTTTGCTGTAGCTTCTGCTTTCTAATTCTAACTTTATTTCTAACATAAAGAGCTGTCGCTTAAATTCCTCTTGCAAATCAGCATTCTAATAAAGCATGTTTCCTGAGTTTGCATGAATGCAATAGCATTTGTATGGTTCAATTGTGTTTCCTCAGACTGTGGTCTGTGAAGTGATGGGTGCTGACCATGAAGATTGAGGGATCATTGTGTAACCCAGAGCCTTCAGTTTGGCCCAAATTTCAGGACTGCAAAGCACTCCCCAGCAACAGTGATTTCTTTGATTCTTTGTGCAGAAGGAGGCTATTTGGCCCATCGTGCCTGCACCAACCATATGAGAGAGCGCACTCTACCCAAGCCTAGTCTCCCTCCCTATCCCTGTCGGTGCATGAGAGGTGCAGGGTCTGCATAAGCCTGGCTGGATGTGAGGTTCAGTCCTGTGGTGGTATTTTAGCTTAGTTGGGGAGCACATTTTTCTATGTTGCCATCTTATGTCCAATCCCAGGATGTGGGCATGTTATGGTTTGTGGATAGAGTGAAAACAATTGGGTTTGGTTGTGATTCCTTCTGCAGTTGAACAACACTTATTTTGCACATGATCAGTGTTTGGCGAAAGAGGTAATGCAAGGCAGAACACATGGGAAATGTGCATTAGGAAGATCCAAGATGGGTAATACCAGAACATGGATACAGCAGTAGTTCCCAAACAATGTGCTGCAGCACACTAGTGTGAAAAATATTCAAATTAATTTAAATTAAAACTAACCATTGTCTTCAACTTTATGGTTGGTGTTTCCATGACCCGATTAACCTCCAGCCTCTCACGTGCTGTCCAGGAAAGTGTCACAGAATGCAGTATTGATTTTGTTGGTCGTGCCAACCAGCAGGACTTGGAGTTGATGACAAAAGCCCCATGTGCCTGCTCAAGGTGCAAAAACCCTGGGAGAAGTGGGAGAGACTAGAGTTAAAAACTGGCAAATGCTGTTTTGTAAATCACAATATTGAAACTTTGATTTACAAAACTTCTAGTTATGAGACTAATTATGCTGAGATCTGCCACACTTCAGCTTTCTCCCCTTTTATAATTGCTGCTTTTTTTCTCATTTTTCTATCTGGGTTAGCACTCAATGTTAAGTACAAAAGCAAAATAGTGCAGATGCTGGAAAAACTGATAATCAGGCAGCATCTGTGGAAGGAAGCAGTCACATTCATGTTGATGAGTTCAAGATATTAAATCTTGTACAAATTAGATAAATTCTTTGAAATGTGTTTTTAATGAAATCAAGGTTCTCTTTATACAGTTTACATTTAATTGTTTACATTTTTCAAATCAATGGCCCAGGTTTTGAGATAGCCAGAACGGATGCTATAACAGTGCATGTTGTGGTGGTGATTAGATTCTTGGCATTCACAATGCAGAGCAAAGCATGAAAAGTTTCCAGATTCTCTCTGGATTTTCCATCCATGTTGCTGTTCTCCACAATGGTAAACAAGGCTGAAAATTGCCTCAAGGTATCTTGCTAGAAGGCAGCAGGGAGAAAATAGGAGACATGCCTCAAGTTTCTTATAATAGAGGTATGCTGTGTCACAAAAGGCTGGGAATCATTGCTCTATGGGACATGCAGAGAGGGCCAGAGAGAATTCAAATCAATGGAGAAATATTGTTCAGAGTGCAGCCCAGCCAACCCTCAACAGGAGGACATATGATTAGCAAATTGGGCGAGGTGTCCAAGGATGTTGAGTTATTGATGAGAAACTATTCCTAGGAACAACTTCTCCTGTCCCATTATTCAAATTGAACACGACTGCTCTGTCTCCTCCATTTACCTGTCTTGATTTCTTATCTCAACATTTTTGCCCAATAAGTTGCTGAGTTGATTTGTGTCACAAGCAGGTTTACATTAATACTTCAATTAAGTTACTATGAAAATCCCTTAGTTGCCACATTCTGGCAGCTGTTCAGGTACACTGAGGGAGAATTTAGCATACCCAATGCACCTAACCATGTTTTTTGGACTGAAAACCAGAGCACCTGAGGAAACCTGTGCAGACATGGGGAGAACTTGCAGATTCCACACACAGTGACCCAAGCCAAGAATTGAGCCCAAGTCCCTGGCACTGAGGCTGCAGCACTAACCATTGTGCCACCCTGTGTAAAATCTGTTAGAAATTGTCTAATTGCCTCCAGCCTCAACCTTTTTGTGGGGAGGTGGTCCTCTATCTTTGGTGTGAAAGAGTACTTCCTACCATCCTCCTGAAAAGCCCAGATTGGTTTTTAAACATTTTGCCCTTTGTTCTGGACTGCCTACATCAGAGTAGATAATTTCTCTTCCTTTATTCTATCCAATCATTCCAAGTATTGAAACACCTTGTTTAGATTACTGATTAATCTTCTACATTCAAGAGACCACATGCTAATCTCCAACAGATACTTGACATAATCCTATTATCTGCAGTATCACTGAAACTGCATCTTTATCATTTGGCATGAATTAATATGGGGGATGGGGAGGAGAGAATATTGCCTTTTTAACTGTGGTTTTTTTAATCAAACAGGGTTGGTGTTCTGGAAGATGACTTCACTTGCCTGGGAGTGCTGTGTGCAATATTATTCTTTCCGATTGGAATCCTATTTTGCTTGGCACTGCGACAGCGGAGATGCCCAAACTGTGGAGCCAGCTTTGGCTAAAGTGGATCAAAGTGACCAGCCTACCTGTGGCCAAAATTTAAATTTTTTTACTGTAAATTCTCCACCATTGTGTATAAACAACAGATGACTTGCCTCCATTCTGTGATTTAGTTTGCTAGCGATTTGAGATGTGAACTTTAAGAAGATGAGCATGACAATTGAATACTTGCAAGTGACGATAATACTGAACCTTACCCCCCACCACCATGTTATAGTTGAAATGTACAGGCAAAACAAACATTCTTCCCTTTACCGATTCTTTGAATTGCAACTGAAAATGCGACAATTAAACTTGCATCCCCATATTACTTGTGTTTTTTAAGTAGTGCCTGGTTGCAGAAATATCACTACATTGGGAAAGCCTTTGCCCACTTGAATTGTTCTCACTACTTTGTATATCTATCCTGGCTATGAAAGGTCATAGAATTGAGCAGTGCAAATGAAGGCTTATTGCTCCATTGTAGATGAGTTATCTAATTAGCCCCTGTACCCTCCCTCAGTTGCAGGTGAGTTGCAATCCTGAAGATTGGAGGGGGGTAAATGTGCCTTTGTATAAGGGCTGCAGGCAAATGCCTGGGAACTATGGGCTGTTGAGTCTAACATCTACATTTGTAAGTTGTTAGATATTGAGAGACAGGATCTATAGGCATTTAGAGAGGCAAGGACTCATTAGGAACAGTCAGCATGGCTTTGAGTGGAAAATTATGTCTCAAATTTGAGTTTTTGAAGAGGTAACCAAGAAAGTGGATGAGGGCAGTGCAGTCAATGTTGCCTACATAGCCTTTGGCAAGGGCTTTGACACTTTTTTACAGGGAAGGTTGTTGAATAAGGTTAAATTTCACAGGATCCAGGATGAGGTAGCCAAATGGATACAAAGTTGGCTTGATGAAAATTGGTAAAGAATGACTGTAGAAGGTTGTTTGCCAAACTGGAGGCCTGTGACCAGCCTCGGATTGGTGCTGGGTCATTTTATATTAATTTGGGTGAGAATTTAAGGCATGGCTAATAAGTTTGCAGATGACAGCAAGATTGACATATTGGACAGTGAAGGAGGTTATCTACAATTGCAATGGGATCTTGACCAATTGGGCCAGTGGACTGATGAATGGCAGATGGAGCTTAATTTGGATAAATGAGATGCATTTTGGTAGATTTAACCAGGGAAAGAGTTACTCAGTTAACAGGACATTGAGAGTTATAAAAGAAATCTACGTATACAGGTTCATAGCTGTTTGAAAGTGGAGTCACAAGTGAACAGGATGGTGAAGAAGGCATTCAGCATATTTAGTTTTATTGAAATACAGGAGTTGGGATGCCTTGAAGTTGTGCAAGACCAAGGTAAGGCCACACTTGGAATATTGTGTGCCATTCTGATCATCCTATTATAGAAAGGATATTAAACTAGAATGTGTGCAGAAAATTTTTACTAGGATGGTACCAGAACTTGATGGATTGAATTAAGGAGGCTGGATAGACTGATTTTTTTTTTCTCCCCCAAGAACATAGGAGGCTTAGGGGTGATCTCAGTTCTATAAAATGAGGGGCATAGATAAGGTAGATAGTTAATATCTTTTTCCAAAGATAGGGGAGTCTAAAATTAGAATGTAAGTTTAAGGTGAGAAGAAAGATACAAAAGTGTCCAGAGGGGCAATTTTTTGAGATCGGCAGCTTGTTCCAGACAGTTAATGGCAATAGCAGAGGTGGTTACAATTGTCTTTTAAAAAGCATTTAGTTTTGTGGGCAAGATTGGTGTATAGGGATATAGACCAAATGCAGGCAATTGGGACTAGCTTACTGGTTAAAAACTGGACAAGTTGGGCTGAGGGGCTTGTCTATGCTGTAAACTTCTGATTCTACCCTTTGCCCTTTCCTAATGGTCCTTTTGATTTATTGTCACATGTTGATAGTAAAGTATTTTCTTGTGCTATACAGACAAAACTGTGCTCAGTGTTCATAGAGAAGGAAGAGGATGCAGAACATGGTATTAATCAAAGAACAACGCAGCATGGGAAACAGGCCCTTTGGCCCAACGAGCCTGTGCTGCCATCCTAATGTCTTAATGATGTATAGGGACAATTTGTTACCCAATCAGCCTAAGAGCACATTTTTGGGATGTGGGAAGAAACCAGAGCACCTGGAGAAAACCCACGCAACCACAGGGAGAACATGCAAACTCCTGCAGACACAGGCCCAAATCCATGTGTCTGCACAGCAACAGCGATAGTCTGAGCTGTCATGTTGCCCATCTGATGGTCCAGTTTAAGCATACACTAATGACATGAAGCACTAGACCACTCCTGAAGTAATATCCAAGAGCAGCCCTCGCATGACCTGCTGAATGCATGCGCCTTGTTGGTCAACAAGGTGGACTGAATAGCCTGTGGAAACAAATAGAGGGATATAGGAGGACTGTTTAAATACTATCTGTAGACCGCTCATGTGGCTGTCCAAGAGACCCTTAAACAACCCTAGCGTGCCTGCTCCCACCACCCCACTCAGTAGCGCATTCCACACCCCCAGTACCCTTTGTGTGGAAAAAATGCCCTCTAATATTTGTCTTATACATAGCCCCCCTCACCCTAAGGCCGTGACCCCTCGTTCTATCCGATTCTAATGGTGGAAAAAGCTTACCACCATTTACTCTATCTATACCCCTCAATCTTTTATACCTCTAATAGATCCCCTCTCAGCCGACGTCTTTCAAGGGAAAACAACCCCAGTGCGTTCAATCTTTCCTCGTAATACAGCCCTTCCATACCAGGCAGCATCCTGGTAAATCTCCTCTGCACTCTCTCCAGGGCCTCCACATCCTTCTGGTAGTATGGCGACCAGAACTGGACGCAGTACTCCAAGTGAGGCCTAACCAATGTTCTATACACTTGTAACATCAGACTCCTACTCTTGTATTCTATACCCCTTCCTATGAAGGCTAACATACCATACGCTTTCTTTATCACTTTCTCCACCTGTACTGACACCTTCAGAGACTTGTGAACCTGCACCCCCAGGTCTCTCTGCGTCTCTATACTCTGGATAGTTTTACCTTTTATCCTGTAACTCCCCTCTACATTATTCCGGCCAAAATGCATCACCTCGCATTTATCCGGATTAAATTCCATTTGCCATCTATCTGCCCAATCTACCAGCCTATCTATGTCCTGTTGTATTGCCTGGCACTGCTCCTCAGTCCCTGCCAATCCAAGCATCTTAGTGTCATCAGCAAATTTGCTGATCACGCCACCTACCCCCTCTTCCAAGTCATTTATATAAATCACAAATAGAAGAGGTCCTAGTACTAAGCCCTGTGGCACACCACTAGTGACTGACCTCCAGTTGGAAAAAGAGCCTTCCACTACTACCTGCTGTCTCCTCCTCCCAAGCCAGTTCTCAACGCATCTACATACCTGGCCCTGTATCCCATGCGCCTTCACCTTTTTTATCAGCCTACCATGGGGAACCTTGTCAAACGCTTTACTGAAATCCAAGTAGACGACATCAACGGCTTGTCCTTCATCAACCGTTTTTGTCACCTCTTCAAAAAATTCCACTAGATTCGTAAGGCACGACCTCCTTAACGAAGCCATGCTGCGTATCCCTGATCTGATCGCAGCGCTCCAGATGCTCATACATCCTGTCCCTGAGGATCCTCTCCATTAGCTTACCTATAACTGAAGTCAAGCTCACTGGCCTATAGTTCCCTGGATTATCCCTCTGACCCTTTTTAAACAACGCTACTACATTTGCAATCCTCCAGTCCTCTGGGACCTCACCTGTGTCCAAAGAAGAGACAAAGATTTGCGTCAGAGGCCCAGCAATGTCATCTCTCACCTCCCTTAGCAGCCTGGGATAAATACCATAAGGCCCTGGGTCTTTATGCTACCTAAAAGCCCCAACGCTTCGTCCCTCGTAATGATTATTTCCTTTAACGGGTCCTCAAAGCTGGCATCAGACATCTGGCCCCTCTCCTGCGTGAATACAGACGCAAAGTATTCATTCAGTATCTCCCCCATTCCCTCAGGCTCTAAGCATAGTTCCCCTCCTCTGTCCCTGAGAGGTCCAATCTTCCCTCTAACCATCCTTTTGCTCCTTACATAGTAAAATGCCTTAGGATTTTCCTTAATCCTACCTGCCAAAGCCATTTCGTGGCCCCTTTTTGCCTTTCTGACACCCCTTTTAAGATCCTGTCTACACTGTCTATATTTTTCAAGTGCTGCCTCTGTCCCCAATTGCCTGGATCTAACGCACGCCTCCTGCTTCTTCCTGACCAAGTCCTCAACATCCCTAGTAACCCACGGTTCTCTAATCCTACCCTTCCCATCCTTCCTCCTTACCGGCACGTGTCTTTCCTGCAAAAATTTTAGTTTTCTCTTGAAAGACTTCCACATGTGCAGCGTCGACCTACCCTTGAACAGCTTATCCCAGTCAGTATCCCTAAGATCCTGACTAATCTGGCTATATCTAGCCCTCCCCCAGTTTAACACCCTCCCCTTAGGGCAGGCTTCATCTTTTTCCATTAATACCCTAAAGCAGACAGAGTTGTGGTCACTATTAGACACATGCTCTCCTACTACAACGTCAACCACCTGCCTTTGCTCATTCCCCAGAACCAGATCCAGTATAGCCCCCTCTCTAGTTGGGCTATGCACATACTGCTCCAAGGAGCTCATAGCTAAGCTGTAGAGAAAGATCAACTTAATGTGGTAGGTCCATTCAAAAGGTCTGATGATAGTAGAGAAGAAACTTCTGGAGTCAGTTGGTATCTTTTTTCCAGGCAGAAGAGGTGTAAGTGTTTGAGTACATGGGATCCTCTATTATGTTGCCTGCTTTCTGGAGGCAGCGGACAAGTGTAGATGGAGCCTAGTTTGCATGATGGAATGGGCTTTGTAGTTTCTTGCAGTCTTGGACATTGCAGGAGACATATCAAGCTGTGATGCATTGGGGAAGGATGCTTTCTATGGTGCTTATGTTTCCACCATCCTTTTCAGGCAGTACATTTTGTACTACAGGCTGCATTTATTACGTTCTGCACTTTCAGGCTAGTTTTGCCAATTACCTAAACTCAAATGTCCATCCTCTGCAGTGCCTTTCTGTACTCTTTATCAAAACCACTCATTTTTGAACACCACTTAACTTCTGATCCTGAGATTTATCTATGTCAAATAACCTGAGTTATTTACCTTTCCAAAGCTTCAGGGTCCAAGTCATTCAAATGGGACAATGTTAATAGCGAGAAATGCAAGCTTGAATAGAATAGGGGTTTTGTATGCCAGGCCTAATGAAATGGGGTACAGTTTTCACATAACTTTGCATGTTGTTGTCAATACTGGGTCACTGCATGCTGATTCTGCAGTTATTTCTGTCACTGGTTGTGCAGGTCCAAGTCCATGGAGCCCATGTTTTCTTCTGCTCAGTTATTGAAACAATTTTCTTTCCAGGTCTTGCTGTTTGTCAACCAATGGCAAAGTTCTTTGTAGAATGAATTGATTTTTTTGCTCTCATGGTGCATTAGTTGGGGGTGTACCTGGAGTTTGATTTGTAATTGGTGCTTTTGGCAAAAGGCCAAATAAATCAGTTTTGTATGCAAGATCCTTTGAATAGAAGTAGCAAAGGATGGTTTGCACTTGCTTCCTTTTTATACTTATCAGGTTGGTACAACTTGTCTGCACCAGCATCTCAAAGTGAATCAAGTGAAGTCTGGATATCGTCACTCTTGGTCTGCTACCAAGGAAAACAGAACAAATGTCAGCCAATGTAAAGATAAGGCTTCTTTTTACATATTTTTACATATTTCAGTTGCATCTGCCAACTCTACCCTAGCAGAATTTATCTACCTACTTCTGTAGGTTCCCTTCTCCCTTCCTGTGTTTTTTACCTGTAATTTATGCAAACAAGTTATATTTACAAAAGTAATCCCTGAGCCATTGTTGTGCACTCAAGGAGGGTGAATTGCAACAATTGTTCCTCTGCGGTGCAAAAGTAAAACTGGAAAGATGGCCAAATCATGGCTTACAAGGGAAATTAGAGATCTTAAATCAAAAGAGGCATACAAATTGGCCAAGAAAAACAACATACCTGAAGATTTGGAGCAGTTTGGAATTCAGCAAAACCTCTGATTAAGAAGGGGAAATAAGAGTGTGAGTAAGCTGGCAGGAATGTAAACACTGACTAGAAGTTTCTAAAGTATGTGGAGAAAGATTGGTGAAGCCAAATCTAGGTCCCCTGCAGTCAGATACAAGGGATTATATGATGGGGAACAAAGCAATGACTGGCTGACTGAATGCATACTTTGCTTCTGCATTCACAAAGGAAGACAAAACTAAGATACCAGAAATGAAGGGGGAACACTGTTTTGAGAGGAAGAAACTGAAGGAGATTATTAGAGAAATGATGTTGGGCAAATGAATGGGATTGAAGGCTGATAAATCCCAAGGCCTGATAATCTACATCCCAGAGTACTTGAGGTGGCCTGAGAAAGTGGATGCATTGGTGGTCATTCAAAATTCAGACTCTAGAACCATTCTGGAAAATTGGAGGCTAGCTAATGCAACCTTATTATTTATAAAAAAAAAAAGTGAAGAGAAAACTGAATTGTAGTCCAGTAAACCTGATGTGTGGGGAAAATTCTAGAATCTATTATCAGGTTTCATAGCAAAACATTTAGAAAACAGTGACAGAATCAGATAATCAGGATGGATTTACAAACAGGAAATCATGCTTGTTAAGTCTCTAATATTCTTTGAGGTGTAACTAGTAGAGTTGAGGGAGGAGCTGGTGGATGTGTTTAGTTGGACTTCCAGGTTTTTGACAAAATTCCACATGAGATTGGCATGTAAAATTTAAAGTGCATGTAAATGGGGGTAGTGTATTGAGATGGATAGAAAACTGGATGATAGAAAGGAAAGTATTTTTTTCCAAATGGCAGGCAGTGATTTGGGGATATTATAAGGATCAGTGCTAGGACTCCAGCTATTTCCTAATATATATAGCAGAGGGGAATGTGTAAGGAAGCATGAATATCCTTATACACCACTTGAAGGTAAGCATGCAGATGCATCAGGCAGTCTAAAAGACAAGTGGTATGTTGGCTTTCATAATGAGAAGATTTGAGTACAGGAATAGAGATGTTGCAATTATACAGGGCGGCTGAGGCGACACCTAGAATAGTGTCCAGTTTTGGCTTCCTTTATCTGGAGAAAATCATCATAGAATAGAAACCATTCAGCCTGTTATGTTTGCATCAAATTTCTGATAGGCCCCCTCTCTAGCTCTAAGCCTGTAACACCATTTACCATGGCTAATACCTAACCCACATATCTTTGGACTATGGGGGGAAAACAGAAGCATCCAGAGGATGCAGACACAGGGAGAACTATCACCCAAGGCTGGGTCTGAACCTAGGTCCCTTGAGCTGAGAGACAGCAGTGCTAACTACTTGACTATAGTGCTGCCCACATGTTCTAGAGGATGTGCAGAAAAGGTTTACCAGACTGATCCCTAGCAACACTGATCTCTGGAGATAGGATTATATTTGCTGGTGTTCAGAAGAATGAGGGGGAAATCTCATTGAAACCTATAAAATTCTAACTGATCTAGCATCTACCCTGTCTAGAAGAATGTTCTCAATAATAAAGGTTTCCAAAATAAGTAATTTGACCCTAGGAAGGCATACCATACACAGCATTTACAGCTAAACCTGGAGTATTGTGCAATGTTTTGGTCTCTGTATTTGAAAGATGTAATGGCATTGGAGGCAGTTCAGAGGAGGTTCACTGTATTGACTCCTTATCTCTGGAATTTGTAGGAAGAGATTGAACAGTTAGGCTTATACTTTTGAATTTAGAAGAATGAGTGGATGTCAAATTGAAGTATTCAAAATAGTAAAAGGTATGGCTAAAGTAGATGTGAATCAGATGCTACTTGTGAGGTGTTCTAAGGCGAAGGATCATAGTTTTAGGATAAGGGGTAGCAAATTTAAAACAGTTGAGTAACTATTCTCCCAAAGGGTTGTGAATCTGTAGAATTCACTACCTCAAAAGTGTGGTGGATGCTGGGACAGTGAGTAAATTTGAGGAGTTAAACATTTTAATTGGTAATGAGTTGAAAAGTTGTGAGGCGAAAGCATGAAAATGTGGATGAGTTGCATATCAAATGGCAGAGTGGACTTGATGGGCTGAATGATCTATTCTGCTCCTATATCTTCTGAACTGAGGTGACAGAGATGAGAATTTTTTTCACCCAGTGTGTGGTTAGCCTATGGAATTCATTGTCACAAAAAGCAGTTGAGGCCAAAATATTGTATGCTTCCAAGAAAGTTAAATGTGGCAAAAACAGATGCTGGAAAATCTCAGCAAATTTTACAACATCTGTGGAAAAGGAAAAGAGAATGCATTGAGTCAGAATGACTCTTAGCCAGATATAGCATCTGGGATGAATAGGATTGAAGGATATGGAGGAGAAATATGGGATCAGGCAAGTGAGTTGGATGATCAGCCATGATCATTATGAATGGTGAAGTAGGCTTGAAGGGCTGAATGGCCACCTCCTGCTCCTATTGTCTATGTTTCACCCATTCTTAAAATTGTAGAGTTGTGAGCAATTTTTAGAGAGGCAGAGACAGTTGGGAGGGTTTGGGGGTAGAAACATGAGGTCCTAATCAGCAGGTGTACTGTTGATAGGTTTGGCAATTTGCACAACTGATGTGCACTCTGGGAAATCTGTGCTGAAATCTACATGATATTGACTTGCCTAGTGATTGCAGTAAATTTCCCTTCTCTAAGGTGTGATAGCAATAAACACAGCTGAAGTTTTCTGCTTGGATTCCATTTGCATAGACTTGCACTGGATTGTGGCTTCTGATTTTGCTCCTGGTGAAAGGAATCCAGAACTTGATGCAAACTGATTCTTAAGTTGTGATGGTTCAAAATTGGAGGGATCAATATTAATGAGACCCAAGTACATGAGAGATGAGATGTACTTCTGTCCTATCAAAAACATTTCTCCACTCTGATTATTATCCCATCAGGAATAGGATTTGAGGGTTAAGGTAGATGGGGAAATGGTGTCGTGGTATTGTTACTAGTCCAGGAATCCAGAGACACAGAACCAGTTCAAATCCCATTGTGGCATTTGAATTCAATAAAAAATCTGGAATTAAAAATCTAATGATGACCATGAAACAATTGTTGTTTGTCTGATTTACTAATGTGCTTCAGGAAAGTATCTGGGGACTTATGCTGAAGTTGGGGGACTGTCTGACATTTTCAGGAATCACACCTTGCCATCAGGTGATGGTACAATGATCTCCATATAGGAAGAAGTTATCCTGGGAGTCCTTAACATTGACTTAAGTGTCATGGCACCATGGGCTGAACCCACTATGCCAAATGTGGGCAAGGAAATATCCTGCTGATTATCATGTACTGTGTCCCACCAGCTGATGAACTGATGTTGAATAATACTTGGAGGAAGCACAAAATGGCAATGGTACAGAATGTATGCTGGATGGGGGAACTTCAACAGCTATTGCTAAGAATGGCTCATGAGTACTGCACAAACTGAGCTGCCTGAGTCCAAAAAATACAATCATGTGTTGAGGATACCCTCCCTCATGGTCTGTAGTACTACCGTTGTGGTAACATCTGTCAGCAGCATGAGGGTTGGTGGAGCAGCGAACAGTGTGCTGAAGGCTGGTGGAGCAAATGGAGCCACAATCCTAAGGAGCGGGAGTTGACTTGAGGATCGGCATTAGAAATCAGTCAATGCTGAAAACATCACAATAGGCAACCAGAAGCAGAACCAACTCTAAGGCTGGCTGAAGCAATGAGTGGAATTGATTTTATCTTCCTGGAGTAATCCCAGTAATGGTGGCCATAAACGCATTGGTGAAATGTTTTCACCCCATACTGCTAGGCCGTCTTCTTCATTTTGTGAGTATCTTTTTGCTGCATTGTTTAACATATGGGAAGCAAAACCAGTTGGATAGTTGGTGCTATCTTCCATTTTGTGCTGGGTGGCACAACATTCCCTAGGGTCAAGCATTACGAGATTATCTGTTTGTCTAGGTCAGAATGAACTAGTAAATTGGGTGATTGTAGAGTCAGCTTAAGCCTTTCAAAGGCTGTTTTTGTTGGTCTTCTAGGTGCAAGTGCTGATGTTTTTATAGGAGAGAGTGCAGAGGCAATAATATTGTTGCCAAATATGGCATAAGTTGGTTGTAATTGACCATATCCAAAAAACACTTTAATTCTGTGACATTTATTAGACTGGGAATGTTTGATTGCTTTTGCCCCATCTGTTAAATAATGTAAGCCTTTGGTGTCAACTTTGAACCCCAAACATGTGACTTCATTAGTCTGAAAGGTGCATTTGTCCCTTTTATAACAATAACTCTATGCCTCTTAAGTACTTTAGAGGCTGCTGATCTTTCTCTGAAGTGTCCATCACCAGGATATTGTCCAAATACACAACTTTTGGGATTCCTCCATTGTTCATTGGCAATCTTGCATATTGGAAAAGTCCCTTGTATATATTGTTGCATATTTTCTGGAGTCTTCATCTAGCTCAAGTTGTAGATAAGCATAGCTAAAGTAGAGCTTTGTGATTGTGAGCCTCCCCTTCCCTCTTCACCGCGCGCCCCCCCCCCCCCCCCCCCCCCCCCCCCACTTCTCCTGCTGCTGACTTTGCATAAAGATCTTCTATCTTAGGTATTGGTTACTTGTTAAGTTGGGCTCCTTGGCTTATGGTGAGTTTGTAATTGCCACAGATGCCACAGACAGTGCAGTGTGGCTTTTGAATAGAAAGAATACGGCCTGCCTTTTTGGAGGACTCTACTTGCTTGGTAACTCCTAATTTCTCCAAACTTCTCAATTCAGCCTTGATCTTCTGATGTAGAGCAAATGGAGCGGGCTTAGCTTTTAAAAGGTTTAGGTGTGGACTAGAGGTTGCTGTAGAGTTTGGCCTTCACACCTTGTATCTACCCGAGTTCATTTTGAAAGACATCTTTGTACTTCCACAGAATTTCTTGAAAACCGCCATTGATAATTTAAAAAATTTCCAGCCAATCTATGTTTATCTGTCATAACTAACCCTGCCCCATGAGGCTGGGCATCTGACCTTCCACAACAATCATGGGTAATTGAGCAGACTGGTGTTGCTATAAAACTGGTGCTATTGTGTTGCTTATTACCTTTAGGATTTTCTGCTTTTTAAGTGGCTACCTTGGCAATGTTCTGCTTAGCCTTAGGGGTTGGATTTTTTCATGTAAGGACTTTGGATCGGTTCAGCCACCACTGTGGCAGAAGCATATGTGTCAACCTCCATACTCAACAGTTGCCCATTCACCATAAGCACTATTTCAAGGGAGCCATTTTGATCAAGTTGACCATGTTTAACTTAAAGCTGAGGAAGAATCCAAGATTTATTCACTAGTGTAGATGTGGAAAGTGTGAAAAATTCTAAGTCCAGATTTGAATTTGCCCAAAAAGGATCAGAAGAACCCCTTGTGCTTTCTGCCCATTTGCTGGAGGTTCATATGCTTTCATGCAATAGGCCAAAAATGGGCCATATGACCTGTGAGCAAACATCCCTTAAAGGGACTCTACTCACATAGCAGTCTACAGTCTTAGAAATAAAGCTCCTTGTTTTGGTTGAACCTCCAAGACCTGCAGACTCAGTTTGGAATCCACCACAGCAATGACATTGCTTTATATTTTTACAGCAATTTTTTCCTTTCTTTAAAACTTCAACCTTTTCTGAAATCCAGTTTATTGTTTTGTCAAACCTTGGCGGCGCTTCTCCCAACAGTGCTGAATTGTCAGCCAAACTGCTCTTGATCACACCAGTTTTGACAGTTCACCTTCTCACCTGAATCTCCGGATCTCATGCATTGAAGAGGCCCCAGTCTGTTAAGAGCGCAGGAGGGGCAGTGCTTATTCGCACTAGAATTTGACAGTTCTGGAGCTCTGTGCATGCACAGTGGTCCTGATCTTTCAAACTCCCGTTTGCTGGCCAGCTCGATCGTGGGCCAGTCCAGGACTCCCACTGTGCTGCCCCTTCACAGCCTGATCACTGCCCCCACAACAATTCCTAGGCCTGTCCTGGTCCCACTCCCCCAGCACTGGAGATTCTCCCACCCCAGCAGACCACTACCCTCCCCATTCACCCTCAATCACTGCCCTTCCTCCATCCCAGATCAGTCCTAGGCCCTGCCCACAATAAGCTCCACTTCTTAGGCACTGCCCAATGGGCAGTCCCTGGGGGTACTATCTCCTCACTGCCTAACTCTGTGGGGGACCCCAATTTGCCCCCCCCCTTCATTCCAGCACGATCTCCCACTAGCTCCTTGAACGTAGGGAGCTAGTCTGAACCCCGCCAGAATGAAGTACTCCTGGCAGGGTGGGCGATTCAAGCTCCCAATAATTGACACATCTACACATTTAAAATAGATTTAAAAAAAAATTAAATTATATACCTGCCTTCCTGCCAATTTCCAGTGTGGTCTGGCAGGCAAATGCTTGCCATCTTTGGGAGGTGCACAAGCATTCACCATGCACGCACAAATCCCCATTTAAGACTGCAGATGAATGTCTCCGGCTGGACCCCGCAGAAAAGTAGCAGGTGTAAATGGGAGAATTGCAGCCTTTATCGTTCCAAAAGTTACTCATTGCCCTGTGAGTAAGAAAAATATGCAATTATTTAGCACAGCTGCCTCACAACACCAGGGACATGGGTTCAGTTCTGGCCTTGGGTGACTGTGCAGAGTTTGTACATTCTACCTGTGGCTGTGTGGGTTTCCTGTGACAGTCCAAACATGCAGGTTAAATTGATTGGTTATAAGTTGCCCCTTAATATCAGGGAGATTAGCAGAGTTGTTGGGTGAGGTCACAGGAGATAGGGCTTGGATGATTGTTGCAGGCTGGATGGCCTCCTTCCATTTTGTAGGGAGTCTATGAAATATACTTCCTGGAGCAAAAAGGCTGGACAAGCCTGATCCAGAAGTATAAGGCCAGCAGACACATGGGAGCAGTATCACCTGAAATTTCCCCTCTAAGACCTTTACCATCCTGAGTTGGAAACAAATATATTGCTGTTCCTTCACTGTTGCTGCATCAAAATCCTGAAGCTCCCTCCCTGACAGCAATGGGTGTTCCTATACAACAGGGAATGCAGAAGTTCAAGAATGCAGCTCACCACTACCTTTTTACAGGCAGTGATGCCCACATCTCCTTAGAAAAATTATCACAAACTGTGGAACACTGATATTTTCTCAGGATTTCTGATCTGGGTAATGTCATGCCAGCAGGAGCAAATGATTTTCAAGATAACTACATAGACATTTTTTCACATTTGATTATTTGGCTACGAGGAAATAAGAAACTTTATACAGAACTTTCCTGAGCTTGTGTATTATATGAGAGATTGTGATGTGTTTTTTCCTGCTTTCTTCTGATTTTATTTCAGTAAGACCACCTCCAAGAATTACCTGAAAGAGCTGAGCATTAACTTCCAGTGCTTAGGGCTGAAATCCATCAAGGTCAGGAATGCACAAGAGGTCAGAATTAAGTGCTGATATCTTGGAAGCTGTTTGACAGAAGATTAAAAGTAGGGAGGAGTGAGACCATGGAGTGATTTGAAACCTATAGACTTTACATTAGGTTTTGATTAATAAGACCCACTGATGAAAGGGTTGAAGGGTCAACTACACTTACTACAAGTAAAGATGTGGGTAACTGTTTTGGATGACCTCAGGTTTACAGAGAGAGAGTGTGGCAGAGCAGCCAGAAGTATTTTGGATAGCCAAGTCCAGAGGTAACAAGGACATAAATGAAGATTTCAACAGCAGCTGACCTGAGATGGTGGCAAAGTTATATGATGTTATGGAGGTGGAGATAACTAGACTCTGGTGGCATGTACGGTTGGGAGTTAATTTCAGTATCAAATATGGCACTGAAGTTGGAAAGTCTGGTTTAGCCTTGGTTGGTTGCCAGGAAGGGAGATAGATTTGGCAGTACCAAAGAACAAACATAGAGGGTGGAATTTTCCTGTCCTACCCACCACAGGAATTGTTGCATGGTCCATCCCCAACTGCTAAGGTTCATTGACCTGAGGTGGGAATTTCTAGCCTTGGGGCGAGTATGGCCAGAAAATCCCACAAAGGATCTTCCTGGACTGTCTGATTCATCTGCTTTCCTCTAATTCTGTTTTGTGCATCCTCAAATGTCATTGCTCCCTCCACTGTTAGCCATATCTTCAGCTGTCTAGCTCTGGAATTCTTCTTGTAAAGCTCTCCTTTAAGATGCTACTTAAAACCTTTGACCAAACTTTCAGGACAAATCACAAATGGTTCTGTGGTTTGATATTAAGTTGTATTGGATCATCCTTACTACATAAAGGTGGAATATAAATACAAATTATTAAACTTGCTGGGCCATCGCACAAGCCTAACACACGTATATTCGTAAATTCTGCTAATTCAGGATATATACAAGGGATTGAAGAATAGTGTCTTCTGCTGTGCAGCAAGCCTAGAAATGTCCCAGATACTTAAACTGGGGCATATATATTTATCACTTATGTCTACATGCTGTTGACCCTGCTGCTTGATCAGACTTTAATTGAGTGCTCTAAATATGTCCTAATTGGAACTTTGGGCAAAAGAGAAAGTTTAGTATTTAAAATACAGAGAGAAAGAATTTGGAATAGGACTTGTATTCCTTAAAACCAAATTAGACCAATTGGATTGGATTACATCTAACCTGTGACCATTTGGAGTTTAGATTCACTCTCAATTATCCTGATTAGCTATACATGGATTAGTGCCCTTGTAAGGTACAACAGCAGCCCTTTATATTGATCCACCAATGTATCACATATTACAGGTGTGCTTGGAGCAGCCATTATGGAACATGGAGGAATTTAATTTCCTTTCATTAAAATTAGCACACAGAGTGAAACAAAATCTCATTTTACTTAAAAGTCAGAGTTTATGATTATAAAAACAACACTTAGCCCATACACTTACACCAACTTATTTTACTTTGTTTTGCAGTAATCAGAAAGTTTTAGAAGTACATAACAGAACAAAGTTAAATTATAAACATCAATTCATTGAAAGATAGGTTTGAGGAAAAAAATGTTTAAGCCAGGAACAGGAAGAATTCCCACTGGTCCTGAAAGTACTTTAATACAGAAATACACTTTAATTATGGTTTTATTAAAATAAAAATTGAAGTAATGATTGATTATTGCACTTTATAAGACCTTGGCACGAATTACAGTATATTCTTCAGCATTAGGTCACTTCAACCTACACAAATTAGGCAATAACCTTGTAGAATCATATAAACTATGACCTTCTTTGCTGAGTACTTCCTGACTGAGAAAATAAGATTTTAAATCAATAGAGCTTGACATTTTCTCTTTCCTGACCATGATGGAAGTCAGTTTAGACAGGACGAATTGTCTTCTGCTATTTTCTTGCATAAATACAGTCTTCTAAATGAAGATTTATTGATGGATCACCGCATGAAATAAGAACTATCATGGGAGGAAGGAAGAAAAAGGTGCATCTTCTAGCATTGTTCAACTAAAGAAATACTAATCAGAGAGCTTTGTCAATGGCAGTCATGGAGACATCCTATGGTTAAAGCAGCTTGCAACAGATAACCGAAGACCACATTATTTTTTGGTTCTACATTAGTATCGCTCCTCTGTCAAACATCAAAAATACATTTCTTTAAAAAAGTATCCATTTTCTATTCATTAAACGGGCATGGCATTCTGTAAATGTGGAATCAATTGTATCTCAATATTTGTTGGAGCGTCAAACTATAATTTCTATTCTGTAGGTTTCCTGTCCGGCAACTTTGTTCAACATCAGTCTTGCCATCATTTCAATGTTGACTTACTTTGTCAAAAAGTTCTCATTCTTGAAGTTCGTTCAGAAAAAAACAATTAAATTACACACCTCCATTTTATTCTCATCATCCCAGAGGTAGCAGTTTAGATAACTAGACAATATACATTTAGAAAATGCAAACACCATTAAATGGCAGTAAGCAACTAAGTGTTGAGAAACTACTTCATTTAATACTTTAGAGTTAAGAAATCTCTGGTAGCCTGCAGGTAGTATGGCTAATTGTGTTATAAAAGATTTCTGGTCATAAATACACCTATACTGTACACTCCTTAATCACGCAAGCCTATATGCATATTCAGATTGGATTTAATAATATTAACACTACTATGCAAAAATACACAATCATAAGTTGCACCTCTTGTGTGCATCTAAGGTTGTAATAATATTTTAACAATAATTTGAGAGATTGCTAAACATCTGTACAACTAATTATGCAATTATCAAAGAAAATTCAATATGTATGCTCAGTTACAAGAATATTTATATATATATATATATATACACACACACACACATATGTATAAGCATTGTATATTCAGCAGCTATTTTTGAGTATGAAATTGAGAAAATAAAAACTGGGTGTCGAAATCAGAGTAGATGACTTTTCCGATGTTTGACCCATCAAATCAGTCTAAATAAATATGTATTGTGTACTTAAAGCTAGAATTAGTTTTCATGCCAATCCAAGAACTAGTATTTATATAAATAGCCCAGTAGAGTTCCCTCCCTTATTACTGAGAACCAACAGGAGCTTGTAAATTTCAATTAGTAACCTTTTGAATATGGTTGTGTAATTCATATAAAATTGGTATTTCAGGCTATGCATGTTGCCTTGTGTCAAGTTTTAACTGTCCTGTTCTAAGGCAGTTTGATAAATCTGACATTATGTGTGGTTTGTAAATCAGAAGTAGATGCTTTTCACTATCTTACAACACAAATACATTGGAAACTGAGATTGCCGCATTTGCAATGAACTTACATTAACAGCTGCATTCACAGCAAGGCCAAGAAAGCAGTTTATGATAGTCCACTAAAATCATATTGTAGAAGTCTAAGCTCCCAATGCTTTTATCCTGATTGTTAAGTAGTTACAGTAACTACAAATCTTTGTAACTACAAATCTTTATACAGTGAACTCGTGGCTACAGGTCAATAATTGAATTCTAGTCCCAAATGTCTTCAATAAGCAAAATTCAAAGTCAAGGTACTAACTGGACCAGTGCAGCTGATCTGATTCCCAAGCCTCAAATGCCTGTTAGCAACATAGAGATAATTCAGATCTAGATGTTATGCTGACCTCTACTTACAATTTGGTGACTCAGAAAGGGAAATTATACGAGTGTCTGAATTAGTTTTCTTTCTCTTCATAGTTGGATGGCTTTGGATAATTCAGCAACTCTATCACCTGTCTTGCTGAAAACAAAGGACATCTTACATTCATTTAGTATCCTTCGTATTCTTGAGATGTCTAAAAGTGTTCTATAATCCAATAATTATTTTTGAGGTGTTGTCTTTTAGACAGACTAAGCAGCTACAGTGAAGTCCCAGTGTTGAATGACCTGTTAAACTATTTTAGATGGTATTGGTACATTCCAAATATTAATTAAATTACTGCTCAGATTCCTATAAGGATAGAAAAATGAAGAGCTTTTCATGTCATGTTAAAAATATGTATTTGACTGACCCCAGAATGACAATGTTCACAGAGTTGCTTTTAAATGCAACACATAGGGAAGCTAAAAAAAGCCCTTTAACATGCAACTACTAAAAACATTTAAGAGGTTTGACAGAATACTGCTTAAAAAAGGATAAGGAATACATACATCAGCTAAACATTGTGCTCGGAATGCAGATTTGTATAAATTTCCATAGTGGCATTCACACCATTTGTAGAGCTCAAGTTTAATTTTGCTGATTAAAAAAATCTTTAGTTGTTAAACTCAAACTCTTCTTCAGTTGGGGTTCAATCAGAATTAGCTTTAACAGTCATACAGCTTCATTCAATTGTTGCTGAGTATTTAAAAGTTTAGTCTGCTGTTTCATTAACTCTGCAATGTTGTCACTAGAATGTCAGGAATATGTGACAGATGAGTAAAGTTTTGACAATTCAGTCCACTTGAACTGCGAAACATAAAGCAGTACAATTACAATAGTTAGGAAGACAAGAGAGTGTACTTTTAGCTGTCACAGATATTTGCCATAGAATATCAATAGCAATACACCAAAATGTATTATGACAAAACTGCACCCAATATACTTATTTTGCTAGATTATGGGTGACTGTGAATTATTACAGTGGCCCACAACTTCTTCCTCATAAACTTTTGACTAAAGGGATAAACTTGAATTCCAAATTCTCTCTTTAGTACTGTGTTATGGAGCTAAGGATTTAAGCTTCATTCCTTCATTTTAATCACATTTTGAGTATTAAGCAAACACTTTCAGCTCAATGGGTGTTGTGTGCTACATTTCACTTTATTCTCCATAGGGCAGATCAAAGACATGAAATGGGATTGATATACTGTACCTTTTTAACAGAGCAGTGTAAAGACGGATAAGGCAGATTCACTCTGCTCCCATTGATTATCTGGGAATATTACCCGGCTTTGTCTGAAAGCAGAAAGTTTCTATATTTCTATAGAGATACTGCAGTCATCTCAAAAGCAGGGGAAAGAATGCAAATGGGGATAGAAAACTTGCTGAAATGCATCAAGTGCCATTTGCCCATCCAAACATCAAGAGTGAAAATGGAGCAGATCTCATTCCTGGGTCTGATTTTTATCTTTGGGTCAGATACTTGAAATAGAATTAGGTACATGGGAAGGTGATGGCGATCATTACAACTGAATTGGAGCAACAATTCATGAAACAAACAGAATATTGATTCAGTTAACAGCTCAGCTGAATATAAGTTAGAGGAGGATTTACTGGGAACTGAATGTGCTGCAATCAGAGCCCATTAACTCAGAGTACATTCAAACTCCAGATTTGGAGGGGAGTTAGGTGAAATGCAGCAAATGGCCTTATGGTTCATTTTCAAAGTCGTACACTGAGCTGCAAGGGAAAGCCAATACCACTCATCCTTAAAAAATCCAATGAAGAGGAAGCCTTACAGAACCATGAATGATACAAAAATATAGAAATAATAATTCCAAAAAACTATCACAAGGTAATGTCCAAAAGAGGGCAAAGATTCAAACTTACTGAAAGGCTAATTTAAGGCTGATTTGCCACTTGAATAAATATCTAGGCAGGAAATGGGGAGACAAAAATTTGTACTTCCATTAAGAACTATTTAGATGCAGATTTTCTTTCTTTAGAGGTGAGCTAAGACTATGGTGGGGGGGGGGGTGGAATATCTTATTTACGTTGCAAAGTTCATTGTACATCTTAAGACTTTTGAGTTTATGGAGGTATCTCTCATCTTTCCACTTACGCATTCCTGTCCTCACTGGGTCACTGGCTAAATTTACACTTTTAAATCAACAAAAGGCACGTGCTGTTTCAATTGTTCCATATGTTACAGTAGCTGCATTTTGGCCTGAACATACAGTATTGATTGTGTTCTTTTCTTTGCCACATTTTCACTGTACCTCTAAAGATGATGGAAGTATTATCATCAGAAACTACCTTTAACATTTTAGGTACCAGACCTGTTGTAACAACTAAGGCAAAACACTTCCATGAGAGGAAGAAATGGAAGTGGCAAATACCTACAAAATTGATGTCCAATACTTCTATACCAAGCTGAGGTACACGTAACCACCATAATTTCAAACTGAGTGCACAAACTCCAGCAAAGCTACAGGGAATGTAATGTCATACACAAAGTCATAGTAATTCTTTAATCTTTTAAGTGCTGCGGTGGATTGAAGTGCTATTTCTTCTGATTAAAGGCAATGATCAGATTTTCTTATTGGAATCTAGTAGTCTGTTACATGGGTTTTATCTGACTACCATTGGGAAATGCAATATGAATTAGGAACGCAAAACACACATGTATACACAAACAGTACTTTAAAAGATTATCTCAATGGCACTTTTTATAATTTATAATTAAAAATATAATTTTTCTTCAGATCAACAAAGCTTTGGCCGACACATTTAAATGCACCATGAGTGGATCTGCTCAAGTGTTTTGGTGTTAAGAAGAGCTAAATTTGGTTGGGCTCCTACTGCAGGATGTGCATGTATATATAGCAGAGTTTGAAAAAAATCATAAATGGAACAGAAAATGTTGGAAATACACAGCAAGCCCATCAGCATCTATAAAGAGAAAAGGACAGATCAGTGTTTTGGATGGTTCAGGCACCACAGTCAGTTCTATATTCAAAATGTCAGTCTCAGTTCAGAACTGACCAAATCCAAAAACATTGACACTGTTCTTTATCTCTACACAAGTGTTGATTAATCTTTCATTATTTGCTGTAATTATTTTGTACTTGCATATTCATAATTACTTAAATTTAAATGGGTGGAGAAAAAGTGAAGGCTTCTGAATTTTAGGCATTACGAGTGAACATGTGTTAATGAAGCCCCCATCAATTTCAAAATGACTCCTATCAGATGTAAATAAAGTGATTGGGAGGAAGGGGTTAAGAAAAATAGTTTATGGAGGGAGCAAAGATTTGAAAAGAAAGTAAAAAAAACACACATTCATCCCTGAGAGAAAAATTGAATAGGTACAGTCAGTTGACATCTATGTCTATGGCTTCCATTGCTAACATCAAAACAAAATATGTTCTAGTAAATCAATAGTTTCAAAAAGCACATGCCAGTGAGTTTGAGGCTTATTTCTGCAATATCAGTCACAGCCTGCATCTTTTTAAATAAGCAGCCGCTGGCATCATATCTCCCATGTCCAGCAAAACAGTGAGCAAGATATTAGTTTATTCTCCCCAAAACAATTATTCTAACTAAATATTAAACATCAAAGTGAATAAATTTTTGCTCAAACTCTAGTGCACAATCTGGTACATAAATGTCTGATACGTCAGGGTTTTGAAGGCAACAGCATTTCAAACAGTGAACTTGTCCTAACACAAGTTTTCCCCTCACCCCTTGAAAGATTTAGCAATGAGATCCACTCTACTGTCATCCTCTTTCTCCAGTAAGATGTTCTGTCCCACTATCATCTGTGTAAGAGTGCTTTTGCAGTGATTAATTTGGACAATAGCATAGATAACTGACATTAATAGGATAATAAACTGTAAATATAGCAGTTTGTACAGAAGGCATAATTGCTTATATAACGTTAACTTAAAATGGCATCTGTTGGTTTCAATATTTCATGACTGATACAAAGGCTACAATTATAACTTGTATACTAAATAACTGGTGCTGATCTGTCATTTGTTATCGTTGGTCGGAGCTTTACTGTAGCAAAAGGATTTCCTCCGCTGAAATGGAAAAACAAAGCATTAAAACATTGACATATTACTGACACAACTAAGACAGTATTTCACTAAAATCACCAAGGAAGCCTTCCTGCAAACATTATTGTTGTAGTTTTTTCCACACAGAATGTGCATTGTGTACACTAATGGGATCCTAATATAAAATTATGCACAAAATACAAAGTAAAACACAAAAATGAAAAGTAAAAACACAAACATATAACACAAAAATGCAAATATTATATATTTCTGCATACACTGTACCTGAACTTGAGGACTATTTTGACATATATGTGTGCGACCTTGGACAAGTTACTTTTGTGCAGACTAAGGGAATTGTTGCCTTGAAACAGGATTTCAAAGGGAAGCTTTGTTTGAAGTTGTGAATCTCGTCATTATTGCAATCTTTATTTATAGATTTAGTCATGTGTATGAGATTGTAAAACTTTTTGTTTTCTCATGGGTATGGGTATTTATTAGCCATTCGTAGTTGAACTTGAAGGTGGTGGTCGTGTTGCTTTCTTGAGCTGCCATAGCATGCGTTTTAGATTTAACCCACAGTGCCATTAGATAGGGAGTTCCAGAATTTAGATTCATTGATGATGAAAGAACATTGAGTGAGCTCTCAGTGAGAAAGTTGTGCAATTTGGAAGGGAACTTGAGGGTGGTGATGCTCCTACATCCTTTATACTATACAGTAGAAGTCGTGTGTCAAGGAGAAGGGAAGTTTAGTGGGGAAGAAAGAATAGTTTTAAAATATTAAACTTAGTTTAAAAAAAGCTCTTAAAAAATTCCATCAAAATGTGACTTGCCTATGATGCTCACATCCCATGAAAGAATAAAAGTTTTTCATATAAATATGTCCAAAGATATGCAGATTTGGTGGATTGGCCATGTGGAAAAAAATGTCCCTTTCCCAAGATGTATAGGTTAGATGGATTAGTCACAGTAAACGTGTAGGGTTATAAGGGTAGAGTGGGGGGAAAGGGCTTAGATAAAACGCACTGTCAGAGAGCCAGAGCAAGCATGATCAGCTGAATGGCTTCCTCTACTGTAGGGATTCTATGATTTTACAAAATATGAACAAATCTGTCAAGCATGGTTGCAGTAATAACCCAAGATGAAAAGACATTAAACTAAATTTTCCATTGCATTTATATATATTTGTTAAAACTTTGCCTAAGATTGCATACATCTAAGATCTGCTACACTTCCCCTCTGCTCTCTAACAGAAAGGTGTTCAAGTGTCTTGTGCAGTTCTATTATCAACAAAATGGACACTGGCTTCAGGCCAGGCAAAGAGTTGATCCGAAACAAGACAACACATTATACCATTGAACATGGATTATAAGGGCATCTGGAGAGAAAGAGAATTCTCCCATTTTGAGACTAAGTGCAGCAGCAGCAGCTCTGGCAGCACCTGTCCCACTAACCAGGATCCCGCACCATATTTAGCACTTGGAAGCCAATTAATTATGCACAAGGGAGTTCACTCCAGCTTGCCTAGCAGGCCAGCAGCTCACTCATCCACCTGACCTCAGCTGGTGAGTTCGAAGTCCTGGTGCTAAATTTAAACTCAGTAAAGTTTCACAACACCAATTTTAAATCCAACCAATTTATTTGATAGTAAATTCGCGAGCTTTCGACACTATGGCCTTCGTCAGGCAAATGCAGTGTTCTGGTCTGCAATAGCACTCATACCAACACAGACAGTCATAGATTGCTGATTAGAATGCGAATCCTTACATCTAACCTGCTATTCAAGTGTTAAAGTGGCTAACAATGTGTGTGAAGGGAATCCTGAGCATTGGTTAGAGAATTGTGTATTTTCTTCAGACAGTGAGGTTTTTTGCTAACCCAGGCAAGTTACGGGGGTTTGACTTTCTCTGACCCCCTCGTTTGTGCACTTTTCATGCAGCCTTGTCAGCGACCAGCTTCCCTTCCCTTGGGTCTTCCCTCTATCTTCCTTTGTTCATCGTCTCCTTGCCCCTTGGTGTGCATCACGAACCCTCACCTTACTCCTCCCCCTCACCCCTTACATAGCCCTCCTTCCACATGGCCTCGCTTGTCTTAGTTAAGTCACACCCTCTCCCAGAGGCAGGAATTGCCTGCTCCGGCAGAATGATGACAGTGCATCAAGAGCAGTGTAGCACTCTGGCAGAAAGTTGTAGCATTTGGTCCAAACTTTGAGGACTGCTTTGAGTATGCCACTCAGCAGCCAATACAAATTCCCACATAAATTCATGCAATCTTGAAAGGCTTGATGGGAGGCTAATGGGCAGCTTTTTAATGAGATCCATGAGATGCAAATTAATGTAAGTGGGATTTGTGCCTCCTGCCAGTGGGAAGAGTGAATTGCCATTTGGAGAATTCAGTGGGATTTTACACCAGCAGGTTTTGGCTCCCGCCAGATTCACTGTGCCCACTCACAACCAAATCTGCTGTGGATTGGTTGGAAGAATTCCACCCAACATTTCAGGTCGATTCATCAGAACCGACGGTGGGGCTTCAATTTAAAGCTTTAAGTGTTTCTCTCCATGGATTCAGCCTGACCTGCTGAGTATTTTCTGGGAATATTTTATGTTGTACTAACATATCCCTTACCTGAGGAAAGGTGGTTTCATGATGCCATTCGGCTCTGAACTCTACAAAAACAAAAAGAAAATGGAAGCTTAATGTTGCCTATCAGCAAATAAAAAGGTGATGGGGTTTTTAAAAAAATGATAACTACATGCACCTTTTCTGTATCATAGCAAACAGTTCATTTACTCACAAGGCTAGTAGACAAGCTAAGTTTTCTATGTACATTGCAACAGTGATTACACATCAGAAAGTACTTCATTTGCTATGGTACGGGAAAGGAAAGATCCATGACAACTGACATTGGTAAGCTACAGCTACTGTGGCTAAAAGGATGTAAAATACTTGAATGTAATGTGCTTTGGGACATTTCAAGGTTGTAAATTTAAGTATAATCAAGATTGTAAATTGAGAACATTGCTTAACTGTTGTTAACACACGAACCTCATTCAGGAGTTGCAGCTGTAATTGTTCTCCAACTGACAGTATTAACCATTGAGGGGGAACAATTAGACCCCGTGAAATTCAAGCAAACATAGAAAGACTCAATTTAATAGAGTTTTCCATGACCCTGGATGTTTCAAAGCATTTTACAGCCAATGAAGTATTTTCTGATGTGTAGTCCATAGAAACATAGAAAGCACAGCAACAGGTTTATTGGCCCTTCTTGGCTGTGCCAAATCATTTTTCTGGTAGTCCAACTGACCTGCACCTGGACAATTTCCCTCCACACCCTTCTCATCTATGTATCTGTCCAAGTTTTTCTTAAATGTTAAAAGTGAGCCCACATTCACCACTTCCACCACTTTGTATGAAAAAGCCCCCTCTAATATTCCCTTTAAACTTTTTCCCCTTCATCCTTAACCCATGTTTTCTAATTTTTTTCTTCCCTAGCCTCAGTGGAAAAAGCCTGCTTGCATTCACTCTATCTATACCCACCATAATTTTATACACCTGTATCAAATCTCCCCTCATTCTTCTACACTCCAGGAATAAAATCCCAACCTATTCAACCTTTCTCTGTAAATTAATTTCTCACATCCCATCAACATCTTTGTAAACCTTCTCTGCACTCTTTCAACCTTATTAATATCCTTCCTGTAATCAGGTGATCAAAACTGCACACAACACTCTAATTCAGCCTCACCAATGTCTTACACAACCGCACCATAACATTCCAACTGTTATGCTCAATACTTTGATTTATAAAGGCCAATGTTCCAAAAACATTCTTTATTACCCTATCTACCTATTATGCCACTTTTAGGAAATTATGTATCTGTATTCCCATATCTGTCAGTTCTACCACCATCACACATAACTCTTCCATTTGTGATTTTGCATGAACTATCATTTATTTTCACCCCCCGCTTCACTCTCTGCTCTGGCACTCTGGTTTCCACCTGCCTGCAAATCTAGTTTAAACTCTCCCCAATAATACTAGCAAACCTCCGTGCAACCATACTGGTCCCCTTGTAGGTCAGGTGTAATCTGTCTCTCTTGTACAGGTCCATCTGCCTCAGAAGAGGTCCCAATGATGTAGAAATTGGAAACCCTGCCCCCTACATCACTTCCTCAGCCACATGTTCATCTGCCTCAGCAGCTTACTCTTACCCTCACTGGCATGTGGCACAGGTAGCAATCCTGAGATTACTACCCTGGGGTCCTCTTTTTAACTTGCTACCAAGCTCTCTATACTCACTTTTCAGGAATTCCACGCTCTTCCTTCCTATGTCATTGGTACCGATGTGTACCAAGACATCTGGCTGATCATCCTCCACTTCAGAATGCTGTGCACATGATCAGAGGTATTCCTGACCCTGGCACCCAGGAGGTAACAAACCATCTGAGAGTCTCTGTTACAACCACAGAATTTTCTGTCTGTACCAGTCACTGTTATAAATGTAGGTAGAAAACTTAGCTTGTCCACTAGCCTTGTGAGTAAATGAACTGTTTGCTATGCTACGAAAACGGGAAGACCCTGTTTGTTCTGGTCACAATCCGAGTAGAAGAAAGAATTCTACAAGTTGTCGTTTTGAGTAAGGCAGGAATGCACAAAAGAGTCTTATGGACTTGAAATGTTAACTTTCTTTCTCTTAAAATATGCTGTTAGACCTGCTGAGTTTTTCCATCATTTTCTATTTTTATTTCAGACTAAGCATTCGCATTATTTTGTTTTTAAATGTATAAAAGGATGTACAAAATTCATCCACTAACCCTTGCCAGAAAGTATAGCAAAACTGTACCCCAAAATACAACAGCCTGCCAACAATCTCTCCCTTTGCACACAAAAAGAACAGCTCTCTGGGTGATTTTGCCAACACTTTTGGAAATATATTCAGTAATTATCAAAAGAGACAATATGGCAAGCCAGGGTAATGAGGGTGGGATGTGGGCAAGATTGGGGGCAGGATAGGGTGCAAATTTACACACTGGGATTCCACATGGAACCCTTGCAGCTGAGTTTATTCTTAAATTGGAATTAAACAGATGGCAATATTGTAGATCATTCCATAAATTATTGTTCCGATTTACATAAACTTATAACTTAACACCAAGAACCCCACTGGAGGCAACTCTTATTTTACCAAGGTTATTCTAATCTTGAAGAGATAAACAAACTGGAAGAGATATCCAGTGAAATATGTGAATTTCATAAATCAACTGGGCTTGCTCATCTGTTTTTCTTTTTTTAAAGACAGTAGTTTCAGAATTATCAATATATTTCTAAGTTTTTTTTTGCTAAATCATTGAGGTAGCCAGATGTAAATTACTGAAGCTGAGTGTTTGAGGATTAGAATTAATATTGTTGGAGGAAACCGTCACCGAGAAACGACAATGATAGTCAAGTTCCCTCAGTCCAAATCAGATGCCTTAATGATGACACTAGTATTTGCTGTTTAAACACAAAAAAATTTGAAAAGGATGCCAACTTATAAGGCCTGATTGTTACAACTTACTTTGTTTTAATTTTATTTGATAGGTAGTGTCTATTTTGGTTGAAGTAGGTCAAATTCACTCCTATGCTGCATGCTCCAGTTAAGAAATATAGAAACAGAAGGCTGCCTAAGGACAGTCCCTCCCCTCCTGCAGTACAAGTTTTAATCACAGGAGGGCAGCATTTAACAGAAGCACCATGTAAATTAGTTTTCTGAAACAAACAGCAACAAAGCAACTTCACAGATATTAAAACCCGCTTTTCCACCGCAGTTTGCTATAAGCTTTAACAATTTCCAATTCCTTGATCCTAATCACCATCTCTCCAATCTCTGTACATCTCTAGCTTTCACTAAGGCAGTCCGAGGGTTCTCTGCTTCTTCTTTGAATGGAAGTCCAGTCTCTACCTGTCATCACCCGCCTCCTGGCTGAACTTATCTTAGCATTGTACAAATTTCTCTTTTAATTCTCTTTTACATCCTTCAAATAAAGATATTGCTTTGGAAATCCTCATGGGCCTAGCCTGTTGTTTCATGGAACATTCTTTGTTTCAGACTTACTCCAGCCCTCTTCCTCACCTCTTTTTCCAGCTATTAGTAACCATTTCCAAGTCTCGCCCTAAACTGGAAAACTTCATCAATTTTGCTTCCAATTTTCACATTTTTCTCATCTCCACATGGTCCATCTCTAACTTCTCTCTTCTACAACTTCTCAGTTTCCATTTTGGGATCAAGCTTTCAACAGATATTCATTATAAACTCACAGCTATCTCAATTACATTTCCTCACACTCTGCTTCCTATAAAGACTGTTGTGCTTCTGGCGTGTCACCCTTATTTCTCCTTAAAGGATTCCACCCTATTGTTGTTGACAAATTCCATTTCCCACATTTCTGCTCTCACCTGCTCAGCTCTCTTCCAGTCCTCACCTTCCAACATGGGTAAAATAGATCAACCTCCACAATAATGCCACAACCAAATACATTCCCCTTTAAGGGGAATTAATTCCCTCTTTTATTCCACAATCCCCCATCACTACCTGCTATGCAAACGCAGGAGTTGTAACACTTGCTTTTTTACTTCTCTCTCGCTCTCTTGAAAGTCCAAAGTTCCAAACATTCCTTTAAAGTGAAACATTGAATAACTGTACTTCTTTCAAAATTAGTATACTGTACTTGCTGCTTACAAACACAAGAAATTATTTGGCCCATCATGATTGTGCTGGTCCTGAGGACCTATAGTTCTTGTTCCTATAGTCCCACATTTTTCCCTTTCAGACAGTAACCTAATTCCCTTTTAAAAGCCTCAGTTGACCTTGCCCCACTACGGTCTCAGGCAGCGCATTCCAGATCCTTATCACTTGCTGTATAAAGAGGTTTTTCCTTATGTCTTTTTTTAAAATCAATTATCTTAAATCTGTGCCCTCTGGTTCTCAATCCTTCCATAAATGCAAACAGTTTCTGTCTATCTGATCTGTCAAGACCACTCATCATATTGAGATCTCTATCGAATCTCCCCTCAACCTTCTTTTCTCCAAGGTGAACAGTCTCAACTTCCCCAAACTGTCGATATAACTGAAGTTCCTCATCCCTGAAACCATTCTCACGAATCTTTTCTGCATCCTCTCTTATGCTTCACGTCGTTCAGCTGCAGAATAGAGAGATGGAAGCGAAGTTGAACATGATGGTAAGTGTTTAGAGTGCAGAGTTTAAAAAAGACCTTTTACAGTTTGTTTTGTGGCAGGAATCATACTTCAAACATCTGTCTGTTAGACATGGACGACAGTGGAAAGAAAAATGGGGGTTTAAAGGAGTCTTATAGTTATTAGCAATCAGTCAGATCTCCATGAGTCTTATAGCTCATGACTTCAAAATATCATCTCGCAACCTACAGTTTTGGAAAAATGCTCCAAGCTACATATGTCTTACTGACCACTCTCACTGTCTGCTACCTTCAATTTTACATACATGTACACACAAGAGCCTTCTGCTCCTGCCCTTATAATCTTTTCTACAATGGGGAGAATAAATGCAGCTTAAGTGACTGTTTTGCAGAATACTTCCGTTTATTTCCCAAGCACGACCCTGAGCTTCTGGACTCGTCATTTTAATTCTTCACTTTGCTCTCATCTATCCTTGGCATCCTACAATGGGAGTAAATATAATCTAACCAGATCAAAATTCACAAAGCAAGGTCTAAAGGATTCCAAAATCTGGACATAAGGACACCTCTTTGGCAAATGCAGCAACTGTAGAAGAGCCCAACTGTCAGGCATCCTCAATGTTACTAATGTCATCACTGACTTTTATGAGCTTATCACAAAAAACTCAGCGCAGGTTATGACAGCTTTTTCAAGCGTTTACAGGGAGAGCTGGCTCAATAAGTTGATGATTTAAACTCTAGTGTTTACAGAAAACTGCATAGCTTTATACCATGCTTTGCACTTATACATTGTGTAATGTCTAATTGAAATTTATACATAGATTTTACCAAAAATAAGCACATTTTGCACTAGGCACGCTGTGCACCCTCTGCAGAAGCTTCTAGTTTATCTTGGTATTCCTACTGCCCTTAGCTCTATCTAGTACTAAGACAATTGTTCTTGCTGTCTGACTCCAGGACTTTGTCAACTAATACAGTCCTTGCGAGGTGCTAGGTGCAACTACAGATTCTGCTGATGCGTCTTTAAGTTTTATGAAGGTCAACTGCTGTTAGAATGTGCTTGATACTGACTTTTGCAGCAAAAGAATATGCTGACTCTTCTTAACAGAGATCTATAACTCTTCTCTATTATTTTGTTATTAATTCTTAAACATACATTACATAATCATATTAAAATTTCAACCCCAATTATTTCCCCCTAACACAGGGGATTCATGTAGGATAGGGCCAAGATGATGTGTAGCGGTGGGAGAGGAAAAAGACAATGACCTATAGTAAATGAAAAGGGATATGGATGCCTCCCATGACATAAATTGTCCTTAAAAAGAACCTGCAACTTCCAAACTGAAGCTTCAATGTAAAAGCCATCAAGGAAACCTCAAAATCACAATGGCTAATAATTTCAGTTTTAGGTTGGAAGGCAGTATGGAGTAGGAGTGGAGGGTGGAGTGTTGGAGAAGAGAGAGCAAATAGAAGGGTCTTGTTGTTGATTGTAATCACAAGTGAAGGCAGTGCTGAAATTCCTCCAAGTTTAGATAGCTTGATATCACACTCACAAATAAAGAGTAATGAACCAGATAAGGTACCAGCAGGTAATTAACGTTAATGGAACTATACACCAATATGGCTGACCTTCAGAAAAAGAAAGAAAACAATGAAAAAAACAAATACTGGGACATAGAAATATGGTGGCTGATTTTGTTAGAAAATAATTACAATTATTCCTGAAATTAAATTGATGATATGTAAACTATTTATTTTTGGAAGGTACACTAGTTAAAGTTTATCCAAACATGTCTACCAGGTTGACTGTGCACTGTTTTTACAAAATTCAGTTAAGACATAATAACTCTCAGGGAACACAACAATGAATTCGCAAAGTCTTTCAAATGATGAAAACACAATTTAATGATTTAGGGTGGTGAGGAACTAGGTGCTTTATTCCTATGGTGCATGCCTTTCTACATTAAACATTAACTAGCAGTTTTATAATGTTGAAAAATTTGATTCTCTTTTCAGACAGTCACCTGTTCATGTCACATGAATTTTCTGTTGGACTGCTAGCTAGTGGCTGTGCCAAGCACTTCTTTTCAGTTGCAATAAATCCTTAACTATTGATAAAATAATTACAGGCAAAGGACATCTTGATCCAAATATCAAGACTCCAAGTTCCCAGCCTAATTGATCACTACAACATATGCAACAGCTGCAGTTTTTACAAATTTGTTTCTAACAAGTATTTAAAATACTGAATTTTGGATTTGGATGGCCAACATGAGAAAATTACTATATTACAAACAATGCATCTTAAAACAATGCAAGGGTGTGAGTGTAATTCACACATGTAGACTGATGCTTGTGAACATTTTATATTTCTTGTGAAATTTGCATGCTCCAGATAAGTAATGTCACCACTTCAGAATATTTCTATTTTGGGTACTCAATGTCAGCATTAGGCATTTTTAGGTCATATACAGGCCAAGTCAACCCCATGCTCTCTTCTCATAAATATGCCTCAAAAATGCATTTCTTATCCAAGTGAGAAATTCTATATCTTACTGCGCTGATTATCCTTCTCAGTGAGATTGCAAATCTATGTCAAATTGCGTTTGGAGACAACTGATTGCCAACACTTTAATCTACTCACTACTCCAGATTGAAAGCACAGCCACAGTTTTATCCATAATATGTACATAATTTATTTTTGCTAGGTGTACTCAGAAAATTTGTGCACAGCAAACCTGAATAATTTACACAGAAATTTGTAATGGCAATATTTTAATAGATTTATACATACTTTTGAAAAAATATTCATGTCAATACAAATGAAACTAATTTGCTTTCTCCATACTTCCTCCACGTCCCAATAGTGTGCAGCTTAGACCTCAATGTCAAAGTTTGAATATAACCTATAAGTTCTCAGTCTAGCCATGTTGTTTCTCTTGACATGAGTACTGAGTTCAGTTTCTTTCTACTTTAATGGACAAAATGCTCTCCATCTAAGATGAGGTTCTATGGTAGAGGCAGAGATGGGAATGTGGAGTGTTCCATGTTGTGACAACTTACAGAAAAACACATCAAATCTTTGATGCCAAACTCCAGAATAATTACATTGCTTACCACAGCAGGTATATTTTAAATGTCATATCTGGACTAAACAAATAATTGAAAATAAACTAAATATGAATACTGGTTTAAAAATAATTTGTTGATAAAAATCCAAAGCTAGATTCCAGTTATTTTGTCTTCTAAAATCTAAATCAGACTTCCTTCAAGCATGAATTGTTTTTACTGGCATTCAGGGAATTATACGTGCTGATAACCAGATCCTCTAAGTAACGGGTTATTCTCAATCTGGTAATAAAATCTAAATGCTGCTATTCTGCTTCAGATTAATATAGTTTTTTAATCCATTCCTGGTTTGTGCAGTGATGAATATAAAGAGACAAAAACTAGGACAGCAAGTTTATAGCAGCATTAAATAGTGGCAACTGCAACATGCAGCAGATTTGGGCATCACGAGAATATTCCAAGTCACTGTACATTGGCAATACCTGATTTAAACAGTTGTTAGGTCATGGTAGTTGTGAAGGAGTAGGTAGCAGAAAGTAAAAAACAAACTTTGGAAATGGTTGGCAAGTGCATCAAATGAAAAATAAAGATATAAACCAATACGGTCCGAAATGGTTTAGTAAGCTTGCACAATGAGTAGCTAAAGTACACAAACTTGTAAGATCCTAATGTTTGTACCCTGGATTTTTGCTGAATGAAAGCTACAATTGACCTCAGAATCTTGGTTGATGAAAGTTAAACACTGGGTTAGGGGGTGGTGCAAGGAAGGGAGAAGAACCAAAGAGAAGAGGGAAAAAACAAAAATAAAATAGTTATCAGATCATCTTCTTAAACAGCCAACTCTCAGCAGTACAAAAGTCTGGGAAAGATTATTCATCCTTCATTTGATGCAAAGCCCAAAGAATTTAGATGAAAGGTGAAGATTGAGGCCTTAATACATATGGTAGTGTACATTATTCATTATGTCTAAGAACTGTTAAGCTGAGAACAGTATCATTCTTCAGTTCATCTACTGGGATGTTCTACCAACATTATTTTCTTTTTGAAGTGTCAGGCTACCTATTCACTACAAGCTGCCGAAGACCAAATTTACTCTTATGTTGTTTGCCATTTCAAAGGATCCTACACTACCATAATTAATCATAACCAGAAGCAGGAACTTGCTTGAGTGCAGGTGGAAGTTGTATTCTTTATGATAGCCGCAGTTAAATTAGGGAGAACTACATCGCATTCCTTTAGAATAACATTTGACTTTATTTTAAGACGTCATATAATTTAGATCAAAATGTTTTTTTCCAATTCTATTTTGCAGTACATTACCTTTCAAATATTTTGATTATTTTACAGAAAAATGCACAACTTGAAAGCTGAAGGGAACAATGGTGGCAATGCCACTAACTAGTAATCTAAAAGTGCAGATTAATATTCTGGAAAAGTGAATTCAAATAATAATATGGCAACAGGCAGTTAGGGAATTTTAATTATTAATAAACCTAGAATGTTAATATTAATCATATCAATAATGATCATGAAACCACCAGCCTATCATAAAAACCCACTTGTTTACTAATACCATTCAAAAGAGCCCATCTTTAACCAGTCTGGCCTACATGTAGCTCCAGACTGTTGACTCTGAAGTGGCTCAGCAAACTGCTGCAGAAAAGTTGAAGAATAATAAAACTAGACAAACCACTTAACAATGATTTAGGCACCTAGGCATACTGTAAAAGCCTCCTCATTATATAGTGTAGATATTAAGAAAGAGGATATGTTGGAGCTTTTGAAAAGCATCAAGTTAGATAAGTCGCCCGGACCAGATGGGATGTACCCCAGGCTACTGTGGGAGGTGAAGGAAGAGATTGCTAAGCCTCTGGCGATGATCTTTGCATCATCAATGGAGACAGGAGAGATTCCGGAGGATTGCAAATGTTATTCCTTTGAGAAAGGGCGTAGAGATAGCCCTAGAAATTATAGGTAGTGAGTCCAACCTCAGCGGTTGGTAAGTTGATGGAGATCCTGAGAGACAGGATTTATAAACATTTGGAGAGGTGTAATATGATTAAGAATAGTCAGCATGGCTTTATCAAAGGCAGATCGTACCTTAAAAGCCTGATAAGAAAATGTGACTAAACACATTGATGAAGGAAGACCAGTAAATGTAGTATACATGGACTTTAGCAAGGCATTTGATAAGGTGCCCCACGCAAGGCTTATTGAGAAAGTGAGGGGGCATAGGATCCAAGGGGACATTGCTTTGTGGATCCAGAACTGGCTTGCCCACAGAAGGCAAAGAGTGATTACAGATGGATCATATTCTGCATGGAGGTCGGTCACCAGTGGAGTGCCCCAGAGATCTGTTCTGGGACTCTTACTCTTTGTGATTTTTATAAATGACCTGGATGAGGAAGTGGAGGGATGGGTAAGTTTGCTGATGATACAAAGGTTGGAGGTAACGTGGATAATGTGGAGGGATGTCAGAAATTGCAGAGAGAAATTGATAGGAAGCAAGACTGGGCAGAGAAGTGGCAGATGGAGTTCAACCCAGATAAGTGTGAAGTGGTTCATTTTGGCAGATCGAATAGGATGACAGAATATAATATTAATGGCAGGACTCTTGGCTGTGTGGAAGATCAGAAGGATCTTGGGATCCAAGTTCATAGGACGCTCAAAGCAGCTGCGCAGATTGAAGCTATGGTTAAGGTGGTGTATAGTGTACTGGCCTTCATCAATCGCAGAATTGAGTTTAGGAGTCAAAAGATAATGTTCCAGCTATGTAGGACCATGGTCAGACTCCATTTGGGGTACTATGTTTAGTTCTGGTTGCCTCATTACAGGAAGGATGTGGAAGCCATAGAAAGGTGCAGAGGAGATTTACAAGTATGTTGCCTGGATTGAGGAACATGCCTTACAAGGATAGGTTGAGGGAGCTTGGCCTTTTCTCCTTGGAGAGATGAAGGATGAATGGTGACCTGATAGAAGTGTATAACTCGTTGAGAGGTATTGATCGAGTAGATAGTCAGAGGCTTTTTCCCAGGGCTGGAATGGTTGCCACAAAAGGACACAGGTTTAAGCTGCTGGGAAGTAGGTACAGAGAAGATGTCAGGGGTAAGTTTTTTTACTCAGAGTGGTGGATGCATAGAAAGGGTGGAGGTGGATTTGATAGAGTCTTTTAAAGACTTTTAGATAAGTACATGGAACTTAGTGAGATAGAGGGTTATAGGTAAGCATAGTAATCTCTAAGGTAGGGACATGTTTGGCACAACTTGTGGGCCGAAGGGCCTGTATTGTGCTGTAGGTTTTCTATGTTTCTATTAACATCTGTGAACTGGGTCAAAATTGGGAGAGCTGTCCCAGAGTAGTTGAGCCACAGATTGATACAACTACACTCACCAAATCATACCTTACAATCAACGTCCAATCCCTGGGTCTATTTTGGCGATGAGACAGGACATAGCGTATCAAAGGTATCAAAGAAGTACATGCTTTGGCAATTACACTGTTAAATTGCTTTATTAAAGGCAGGTGATGACTATTTACTCAACCTTCAAGACAGAAATGGATGCAGCTGGAACAGTTGACGTGGGGGAGAATCGTGAGGAATTTGTATCTCTATTGAAGTGTATGCAGAGTAACTTGCTGAAGATAAAATCTAAGCTGCTGCATTATTTCTCCATGAGTGCCCATCACCTAAGAGTGGTTCAGTAGCACCTTTACTAACCAGACTTTTAAAGTTCTGAAGGACATATTTACCAGACTATATAGGTGTCCAGAGGTAAAAGCCTACTTGACTTTAATCTCATCAAACTACCTGTCATTTATGGTATGTCTGTGATGGTATTGACAGGATTGATCATCACATAATCCTTGTGGAAACAAAAACCTGTCTCCCTTCATTGTGTTGTGTTGCATTACCACTGTGCTAAACAGGGCAGATTCAGAACTGACCTAGCAATTCAAAACTGTGTATCCATGAGGTATCGTGAGCAATCAATGATTGTACACTAATTAGTACCATTCACAACTCCTTAGATAATGAAGCAATCTGTGCTCACATGCAACAAGACCAGGACAACATTCTGGTTCGGGCTGAAAAGAAACGTTTGCTTAAATTATTAGAACCAAAGCCTGACAGTTGACCAGGTTCTGATAGACTTCATCCTAGGGCCTTAAAATAAGTGATTGTTGACATAATAGATGCACTGGTTGCAATTTTATAAAATACCTTAAATTCTAGCAAGATTACATCAGATTGGAAAATACGACATCTTCAATTCAGGAAAGGAGGGAGACAGAAGATGAGAATCTATAGATCAGTTAGCTTAACATCTATTGCATTTATTGCAAGATGAATAGATTATAAAAGTAGAGATGTTTTGCTACATTGGTAAGACCATAATAGAGCACTATGCATGGTTTTGGTCTCTTTATTCAGGAAAATATATAATTGCATTAGAATCAATTCTGAGACTGATCAATTCAATGTAATGACCGTATGAACTTATAATTAGGAGCAGAAATTAGTCATTCAGGCTCTCGAACCTGCTCCACCATTTGATAAGATCATGGTTGATCCAATTGTGTGTGTGTGAGCGAGCGAGCGGGATTGTGTGTGTGTGTGTGTGAGCGAGCGAGCGGGATTGTGTGTGTGTGTGTGTGAGCGAGCGAGCGGGATTGTGTGTGTGTGTGTGAGCGAGCGAGCGGGATTGTGTGTGTGTGTGTGAGCGAGCGAGCGGGATTGTGTGTGTGTGTGTGAGCGAGCGAGCGGGATTGTGTGTGTGTGTGTGAGCGAGCGAGCGGGATTGTGTGTGTGTGTGTGTGAGCGAGCGAGCGGGATTGTGTGTGTGTGTGTGTGAGCGAGCGAGCGGGATTGTGTGTGTGTGTGTGTGAGCGAGCGAGCGGGATTGTGTGTGTGTGTGTGAGCGAGCGAGCGGGATTGTGTGTGTGTGTGTGAGCGAGCGAGCGGGATTGTGTGTGTGTGTGTGAGCGAGCGAGCGGGATTGTGTGTGTGTGTGTGAGCGAGCGAGCGGGATTGTGTGTGTGTGTGTGAGCGAGCGAGCGGGATTGTGTGTGTGTGTGTGAGCGAGCGAGCGGGATTGTGTGTGTGTGTGTGAGCGAGCGAGCGGGATTGTGTGTGTGTGTGTGTGTGAGCGAGCGAGCGGGATTGTGTGTGTGTGTGTGTGAGCGAGCGAGCGGGATTGTTGTGTGTGTGTGTGAGCGAGCGAGCGGGATTGTGTGTGTGTGTGTGAGCGAGCGAGCGGGATTGGTGTGTGTGGTGTGTGTGAGCGAGCGAGCGGGATTGTGTGTTTGTGTGTGTGGCGAGCGAGCGGGATTGTGTGTGTTGTGTGAGCGAGCGAGCGGGATTGTGTGTGTGTGTGTGTGAGCGAGCGAGCGGGATTGTGTGTGTGTGTGTGTGAGCGAGCGAGCGGGATTGTGTTGTGTGTGTGTGAGCGAGCGAGCGGGATTGTGTGTGTGTGTGTGTGAGCGGGCGAGCGGGATTGTGTGTTTGTGGTGTGCGTGAGCGAGCGGGATTGTGTGTGTGTGAGTCGTGAGCGAGTGCGGGATTGTGTGTGTGTGAGCGAGCGAGCGGGATTGTGTGTGTGTGAGCGAGCGAGCGGGATTGTGTGTGTGTGAGCGAGCGAGCGGGATTGTGTGTGTGTGAGCGAGCGAGCGGGATTGGTGTGTGTGTGACGGCGAGCGGGATTTGTGTGTGTGGTGAGCGAGCTAGCGTGGATTGTGTGTTGTGTGAGCGAGCGAGCGGGATTGTGGTGGTGTGGGGGGGGTTGTGTGTGTGTGAGCGAGCGAGCGGGATTGTGTGTGTGTGAGCGAGCGAGCGGGATTGTGTGTGTGTGAGCGAGCGAGCGGGATTGTGTGTGTGTGAGCGAGCGAGCGGGATTGTGTGTGTGTGAGCGAGCGAGCGGGATTGTGTGTGTGTGAGCGAGCGAGCGGGATTATGTGTGTGTGAGCGAGCGAGCGTGTGAGAAAGAGTGTGTGTGTGTGTGTGTGTGTGTAAGATTGTGTGTGTTGTGTGTGTGTGTAAGATTGTGTGTGTGTGTGTGTGTAAGATTGTGTTGTGTGTGTTTGGTAAGATTGTTTTGTGTGTTGTGTAAGAGTGTGGTGTGTGTGGGTATTAGATTGTGTAAAGAGTGTGTGTGTGTGTGGTGTGTAGAGTGTGTTGTGTGGGTGTAAGATTGTTGTGTGGTGTGTAGATTTGTTTGTGTGTGTGTAAGATTGGTGTGTGTGTGTTGTTAGATTGGTGTGTGTGTGTTGTTTGTGTAAGAGTGTGTGTGTGTGTGTGTATAAGAGTGTGTAAGAGTGTGTGTGTGTGTGTAAGGAGTGTGTGTTGTGTGTGTTTAGAGTGTGTGTGTGTGGTGTGTAAGTGGTGTGTGTGTGGTGTGTGTATAGGTGTGTGTTGTGTTGTAATAGTTGTGTGTGTGTGGTGTAAGTGTGTGTGTGTGTGTGTAAGAGTGTGTGTGTGTAAGGTGTGTGTGTGTGGTGTTTGTAAGAGTGTGTGTTGTGTAAGAGTGTGTGTGTAAGAGTTTGTGTGTGTGTGTGTAATATTGTGGTGTGTGTGTGTGTGTGTGGTAGTGGTGTGTGTGTGTGTGTGTGTGTGTGTGTGTGTGTGTGTGTGTGTGTGTGTGTGTGTGTGTGTGTGTGTGTGTGTGTGTGTGTGTGTGTGAGAGAGAGAGAGAGAGAGAGAGAGAAAGATTGTGTGCGTGTGCGCGTGAGACTGTGTGTATGAGAGAGAGTGAGCTTTGGAGGGGCGGGAAGTGGCGTGGTGGTACAATGGTTAGCACAGTTGCCCCTCAGTGCCAGAGCTCCAGGTTCATTTCCCACTTGGGTCACTGTCTGTGCGGAGTCTGCACGTTCTCCCCATGTTTGCGTGGGTTTCCTCTGGGTCTTCCGGTTTCCTCCCACAGTCTGAAAGACATGCTGGTTAGGTGTATTGACCATGCTAAAATTCTCCCTCAGTGCACCCGAACAGGTGCTGGAGTGTGGTGACTAGGGGATTTTCACAGTACCTTCATTGCACTAAGCCTTCTTGTGACACTAATAAATAAACTTTTTAAAAAAACTCTACTTCCCTGCCTGCTCCCACTTGTTAGTCAAAAATCTATCCACCTCTGCCTTAAAAATATCCAACAACCTTATCTCCATGGCTCTCTACAAAAGGGAGTTCCATAGAAATTCTCTCCCTTTCCATCTTAATTAGGAGATGTCTTATTATTAAACTGTATCCCCTAGTTCTAGGCTTTTCTACAAGGCAAAACATTCTTTCAGCATCCACCATGTAAGATCCTCTCAGGATCTTAAAGATAATCTCTCATTCTTCTAAACTCCAATAAATTCAGACCCAACTTGTCCAACCTTTCCTCATAAGATAGAGCACCCCATCCCAGGAATCAGCCCACTGAACTTTCTCAGAATTGATTCTAATGCAATTATATATTTTCTTGACTAAAGAGACCAAAACTGTACATAGTGCTCTATTATGGTCTTACCAATGTCCCCAATGTAGCAAAACATCTCTACTTTTATATTCTATTCATCTTGTAATAAACGACATTCCATTTGCCTTCCTAATTACTTGCTGTATGTGCATGTTAACATTTCCTGATTCATGTATCAGCATTCCTAGGTTTCTCTGTACCATAGAAATCTCTCTATTTAAATAGCATATTGTTTTTCTATTCTTCTTGTTGAAATGGACAAATTCACATTTTCCCATATTATACTTCATCTGTCAATTTTTTGCCTGCTCACTTAACCTATCTATATCCCTTTGCAGACTCCTTGGCTGGAATTTTACCATCCCGCCTGCCCCAGAATTGGGACGGGTGAGGCTCGCAGAATGAAAATCTCCATTGACCTCCGGCAGGATTTTATGATCTCGCCCGAACAAGATAATAAAATCCCACTCATTTTCTCTTCATAAATTACTTTCCTACTTACTTGTGTTATCAGCAAATTTAGCAACCACACTTTTCATCTATGGCACTCATTACATTCTGCTAACCCCAAAACAAAACAAACATTAATGCACATTCTGCTTCCGGTTAAGCTAACCAATCCTCTATCTATGTTAGTATGTACTACATGCTTTTCCCCAGTTATCCACACCATGTGCTCTTATTTCATGTAGTAATGTTTGATTTGGAGCCTTGTCAAATGTCTTCTAGAAATCTATGTATACCAAATCTACAAGTTCCTCTTTATCTGCATTGCTTGTTACTTCTGCAAAGAACTCCATAAATTAATCAAACACTATTCCCTTCTGCCTGATTGCATTCAGATTTTCTAAGTTCTATGCTATAACTTCCTAAATAATAGATTCTAACATTTTTTCAAAGACAACTTCCTTAAGTGTCTTCTAAGGAAGACAATTTTTGTCTTTTTTTTCTCAATGACAGATGTTAAGCTAACTGATCTATAGGTTCTCATTTTCTGTCTCCCTCCCTTCCTGAATTGAAGATGTGCTATTTTCCAATCTGATGTAATCTTGCTAGAATTTAGGGTATTTTATAAAAATGCAACCAGTGAATCTATTATGTCAACAATCACTTATTTTAAGGTCCTAGGATGAAGTCCATCAGAACCTGGTCAACTGTCAGGCTTTAGTTCTAATAATTTTATCAGTGCCCTTTCCCTGGTGATTTAAATTGTTTTAAGCTCCTCCCTCCCTTTCATCTCACAATTCACAATTATTTCTGGTATATTACTTATACCCTCTATAGTGAAACTAAATGCAATATCTCTGTTCAATTCATCTGCCATTTCCTTATTTTACATTATTAATTCCCCAGACACACGCACTAGAGGGCAACACTCATTTTACTTGCTCTTTTCCTTTTTAAATACCTTCTGAAACTCTTATCTGTTTTTATATTTCTAGCTAGCTTTCTCTCATACTATGATTTTGTGATTTTTCTTTTAGTCCTTTTTTACTTTTTTTTTAATATTCTGTCCAATCTTACCATTGACCAGAAACTTAATTGGACCGCCTACATAAAAACTGTGGTTATAATAGCAGGTCATGTGCCTAATTTTAAGGTCAGCAACTCACCTCCCCGACTGTCCATCATCTGCAAGGCACAAGTCATAAATATGATGGCATATCTCCACTTGCCTGGATCACTGCAGTTCCAAAAACATCACTGCAGCTTGAGATCATTCAAGACTCAGCAGCCAACTTGAATGGCAACCCATCCAACATCCAAAATATTCACCCCATCCACTAACTGCGCACAGTGGTGGCATTCACAAGACACATTGCAATATAATTAGAATATTTTTGATTAATAGAATATTTTTGGCAATGAATTAGTGATCCATAACATTAAGAATAGCAGCCATATGCTAGAGACTCTGTACACCAGATGGAATAATCAGTACTGAAGAAGAATGAGCATAATTGGTGGCTTATCATGTATATGGGTGGATAGTGTAAATAAAGCAGTTTGAAGTAATCTCCCAGAGTCAAACCAGTTACTCAAATTAGCACGCAAGACCACGCAACCAATACAAGACATAGTAGCAGCATTGCTGACACCAATGTAAAGAAGGGTTGGTCCCATCAACAGAGCACCCATGGCAAGAAAATGGAAGAAAACTTATTAGAAGCAAAAGTCTGAAAATCTATGGGGGAGTCAAATTAAAGCAGCAGCCATATAATCACTGGGCAAGCAGTCAATACTATTCCCCAACCCATCTTAAAGCCTCAAGGGCTTGCAGAGAGACCAAAACTGGAAGTCATGGAGAGAAAGGTTATGAGTATCAAAGAACAGAAACCACCAAATAACTTAATTCCTCTAAGCTGTCGAGCCTATTGTTTACAACGTCCATCAGAGAAACAGGGTACAAGAGATCACCACAGTCTTCAAAGCTGTTCTAAAAGCATTCAATGTCTTTTTACTTTTACTTTGAAACAGAAGCTTGTTGTCAAGTGAGTGCACTGCAGAGATCAAAGACCAGGGAAATCTGTTGAAATTTTTCTTACTAACCTATATAAGTTAGCTAATTATTGCCAGTATGGGGCATTGAAGCATAAACTTGTTCATGACTGTGCGTCATTCACAGTCTGCAATGAAGAGCTATCTGATGTTTTGCAGACAAAAGTTTAACTTACATTGTATCGATTGGTTCAGTACAGTAGGCAGGCTGAACTTGGGAAATTGGCCTCTCATGCATCAACACATCAAGACTTCAGATATATCTGACACTTGTTCAGGCTCAACGACAGTTACCCCACCCATTTAAAAGCCACTAAAGGATGGGAAACTCTATGGCAGCCATCTTAAGATGCTTATGTTACAGTGCAAAGCAGCAGTCCAGATAGCAAGATAGCCTAGTAGGGGGCAAAGACTGCTTCCAATGCAAGAAGACAGGACACTTGAAGTGGTTCTGTAAATTTAAAAGCCCCACTAAGGGAAGAAAGCCATAGAAAAAAATGACACAAATCACTCAAAATATTGGGTATAAGCAAATACCACAGATTTCCTTGGAGAAATAAAGGACCATGAATAAGACTTTTAGTCTATAAGTTGAAGGTTTTACACTTAATCTGGACATTGGAGTTTGAATACTGGCTGATCATTTGACATGGTGCAACACACTTATGCTGTTTGTTTGCGTTTGTTTTAATCACCTTACTTTTGGGATATCAGTTCTGGAGCTATTTCAGCAAACTATGTCCAATATTCTAGAAGGCAAACAAGGCATCATTTACCAAACAGATGACATCTTTGTCTATTGAGCCACAAGACAAGAGCAAGCTCATAGTGTTCAAAGGTTTTCAAAGCCCTACAAGAGGCAGGTCTCATCTTAAATGTGAATTGTGAATTTGCCTAAAATATCAAATTTGCCAAAACTATCAAATTCTTGGGGCACAAAGACAGGGCATATGGTAGATTCTCAAAACAAAAGCCAAGAGTGACTTCCCACAACGTGTGGGTGTTATCAATGTCAAGAGGTTCCTCAGAATGGTCAATCAGGTGTCAATTTTATTCAAAGTTTAGCTACCATCACCAAATCTGTAAGAGATGCTTTACTCATGGGCCAGTGAACAGACCAATGCATTTTGGCATATAAACAATATAAATACTAGCATATTACGATCCAATATTGTCCACAATAATGTTGTTAATGCATCCCCATTCTAGTCCAGAAGAATGGCAACATAAAACTTGTATAATTGACCTCCAGAGCATCGATAGAAACCAAGCAATGCTATACAACCATAGACAAGAAAGTTTTGCAGTGATATGGACAGTGGAGAGATTCTCCAACTACTGGATGGGTTTGCCCTTCTAAACAATTATCTTTCCATCAACAATTAATCACCTTCTTGAATTTCACAGAAATCATTAAAATCCCCCAATGCATCTAAAGGTTCAAGCTTGCTTGATATGTTACGAACACACATCCTGTGTATGTGATGGAAATCACCGGCCACAGCTGATGCTCTATATTCAACCCTGGTACATTGTAGACTTACAACTTAAGCTGATGGGTTTTCACCTATGAAACTGTTCATAAGTTGATGGCTGTCTCTTTGCTGCAACAGAACATGTAAACGCAACATTACTGTAGCTGACAAAAGAGAGTGAGGAACATGGAAAATGGCGCATGTGAAAAGCAAAAGAGTTGATATAATACCAGTCATAAAGCAAAGAATCTAGTACCATTAATATCAGGTCAGAAGACCTGGATTTGGGACCATACATCTGAAAGCACAGTCCTTCAAAGAAATGGACATCAGTCTTCCTATCTTATTCAAACACCAGGAGACTCTTTGAGGAAACAAAAATGCCCTGATTGTATTGGTGTTTTTGAGAACGCAGGTATTTCATTATTATGATTTGGAATGAAGGTCTGAAGGATACATTATGCAAAATGCTGACTCATCCACCGACCCAGTTAAAGACCACCATCTCCATTGTTCAAAACAAGATCAAGGAAAGTTGTGAAGACACCACAGATTTAACTTGTGAACATTCATGGGAGATGGGGTAGGGTAGAGATAATGTGGAGTTTGCACATTATTATTAAAACAATTAAAGTAATTGATATTAAACTTAGGGGTGATATAGAATGATGGATTAATTAAATAGTTTTGTTAATTAGTAATGTATATCATGATGTAACAGTAACAACAGCAATTGAATGCAAAAGACTTTGTATGGCAGATGGAAAAGTCTGTACTCAAGGGATGTGCAACTAACTAGTAGCTCAACATTAATTAGTAGCATAAATAAAGAAGTTTGTAGTAATCTTCTGGAGTCAGACCACAGTTACTCAAGAAAATGTAGACCACACAATCTACATTTAACACATGCAACAACTTGCCAAGATGCCCATGACAGCACTTTCCATACGTGTGACCGCTACCACCTGGAAGGACAAGGGCTTAGAGACACATACTATCAAATTCCCCCTCAAGCCAAATACCATTCTTACTTTCAACTAAATTACTGTTTCTTCATTGTTGCTGAGCCAAAGTCCTGAAACTCCCTCCAGAACAGCACTGTGAGCGCAACTACACCAGTGCAGCAGTTCAATAAGGTGAAGCACCATCAGAGAATCATGAGTAATTATGGAAGGATAATAAATGCTGGCCTTGCCAGCATCACTTGTATTCCAAGGATTAAGAAAAAAAGAGCTGATAAATTGGAAAAGGAATGGATGACCTTTGATTAAAAGCTTTAAAATAAGAAACCCTTTCTCTGGATGGGATATTACTTTCATCAAATTAAAGAATACATTTAGTGTCCGAGTTTGATAATTTTTTGTTTTGAGCAAAATTACATTTTCAATTTGTCCTCTAGATGTAAAAATACCGTAATGCAGTTACTGAGAATAGCATGGGTAATGAGCAGCTGCTGCTTCTAATTATGACACATGAGAATATAAAAGTCACTAAACAGAGCCCAAATATTGTGGTTTCCACATCAATGTGTAAAGGACTTCCTAATGGTTTGTAACTGACTAGTTTTGATATAAATACGTCTATCACCCCTCCAGGTAGGAACATGATGCAAATTGACCTGAAGAGCAGTAGAAAATGCTTTTAAAAGTAAAACCTAGAATCAACTCAGAATTCAGCCCAACTAAAACTACTTAGGTGTGAAAAGAGAATTACTTCGTGTTTCACTGAAGTCAACTCTTGCTGAAATATTTCACATTTCTAGCTCTGTGTCTTAAAGTTTTATTTATGAGTCACAAGTAAGGCTTACATTAACACTGCAATGAAGTAACTCTGAAATAGTTGCCACAGTCCAGTGCCTGTTCAGACCAATGCATCTAACCAGCACATCTTTCAGAATGTGGGAAGAAACTGGAACACCCAGATGAAACCCAGGTAGTCATGGGGAGCCTGTGCAAACTCCGCGCGGTGATCGAAGCCAGAAATTGAACTCAGGTCCCTGGCATTGTGAAGTACTACCCACTATATTTGGTAACATGTTTACAAATACTCAGTTGATACTGGAATTGGGCAAGAGAGCAAGAAAAGCCTAATTAATTATAAACACCATACGTCAGAAGGAGTTTTTCGAGGAAGTGACAAAGATGATTGATGAGGGTAGGGCAGTGGATGTTGTCTACACAGACTTTAGTAAGACCTTTGATAAGGTCCCTCATGGCAGACTGGTGCAGAAGGTGAAGTCGCATGGGATCAGAGGTGAGCTGGCAAAGTCAAAGAAGACAGAGGGCAGCAGTGGAAGTGTGTGATTCTGAATGGAAGGCTGTGACAAGTGGTGTTCCTCGGGGATCAATGCTGGGACCTTTGCAGTTTGTAATATATATATATATATAAATGATTTGTAGGAAAATGTAACTGGATTGATTAGTAAGTTTGCGGATGACATAAGGTTGATGGATTTGTGCATAGCGATGAGGATACAGCAGGATATAGGTCAGTTGGAAACTTGGGTGGAGAGATGGCAGATAGAGTTTAATCCAGAAATATGTGAGGTAATGTATTTTGATAGGTCTAATACAGATAGGAAATAGAGTAAATGGCAGAACCCTTAGGAGTATTGATAAACAAAGGGATCTGGGTGTACACATACACAGGTCACTGAAAGTGGCAATGCAGGTGGAGAAAATAGTCAAGAAGGCATACAGCATGCTTGCCTTCATCGGTCAGGGTACTGAGTTTAAAAATTGGCAAGTCATGTTGCTGCTTTATAGAAACTTAGTTAAGCTACACTTGGATTATAGTGTTCAATTCCAGTCACCACACTACCAGAAGGATGAGAGGCTTTGGAGAGAATACAGAAAAGATTAAACCAGGATGTTTCCTGATATGGGGGGCATTAGCTATGAGGAGGGGCTGAAGAAACTTGGTTTGTTCTCACTGGAGTGAGAAAGGTTGAGGGAAAACCTGACAGCAGTCTACAAGATTATGAGAGGCATGAACTGAGTGGATGGTCAGAAGATTTTTCCCCCCCAGAGTGGAAGAGTCAATTACTAGGGGGCATAGGTTTAAGGTGTGAGGGGCAAGTATTAAGAGAGATGTACAAGGCAGATTTTTTTTTCTTACACGGAGTAGTGGGTGTCTCGAACTCATTGCTGTAGGAGGTAGAGGAAGTGGATAAGGTAGAGGAGGTATATGAGGTAGTGACTTTTAAGGGGTGTCTTGACAAGTACATGAATGAGATGGGAATAGAAGGACATGGTCCCCAGAAGCATATGGCATTTTAGTTAAGATAGGCAGCATGGTCAGTACAGGCTTGGAGGGCTGAAGAGCCTGTTCCTGTGCTGTAATTTTCCTTTTTCTTTGTACCAATGCTACTGATCTGGGATCTGCATTCCATACCATTAAAATGGATGTCTATCTCAATAAACTTTTCACCTCTCAAATAAACTTGCTATGCTTTCCATGATTTTAAAAATATTTTAATTCTATTTTTATTAGATATCTGTGCATTAAGTTTTTAACTTTTCTAACCATTGAATTATGCACTCTCAAGTATTCCCTTTTCATTAGCATAGAATATATTCTATTTTCTATAAATCTGTTGTCTGTATTGACTATAAAGAAAAGAACAAAACATTCTTTTTACTTGATCATGCACTAAAGTTTGGCATTTTATCATTGTTTAAATGTGAATAATCAGGCACCAGACACAGTGCTGTAGTTTTATGGCATTCCCTAATATGCAAATTACATATTCAACTCAAATATTGGTTTTATAGATTTGCAATGGAAGTTGAAACTCTCAAATGGTCAACTCTGACCTGATGGCCACCAACTTCCTCAGCCTGCAATATATGAACAAGTGAACATATGAATTAGGAATAGGGATAGGCCTAACAAGAGTTTGACAGCACTTCAAACCTCTGTCATTCAATAAGACCATAGTTGAACTGCCTGTAATCCCAGCTCCACATTCCTGCCTACTCCCAATAACCTTTCACCTCTTGTTAGTTAAGAATCCAGGTTTCAATCAAGCCACCACTTATCCTTTTAAACTCTAACGGACACAAGAATAACCACTCCAACTTTTCCTCATAAGACAACTCAGCCATTCTTGGTATTAATCTAGTAAACTTTCTCTGAACTGCTTTTACTGCTTTTATATTGGTCCCTTTTTCTAAGGAACAATACTGTGTACGATACCCAGATGTTTGGGAGGGAGGCGGTTTGGGATCTTATGAGAAAAATTCTAAGTCCAGAATAAGCATGAAAACAGGAAAGTTTCTGATCTGTTTTTTGGCAGATTCCAAATGTGGTATTTTAGGTATCTGCAGAAAAGAGCAGAAAAAAATCTCAAAATTCATTTCTTGCAGATAGGGGGCAAGTTTTAAATCAGTGAAAAGCTGGCTGAGATCAGCAGAGGGTACCATTGCACATATGTGCTCTCTGCTCTGTGCACAGAGACATGTCACACAAACTCTGCCGCTTAAAGCAGGCCTCTTCCTCCCAGCTATTGTGGGATCCTGCGACCTATCACAATACATCCCCTACCCAGACAGATTAATCCCTGCAGCCCCCTCCGCCTGGACCAATTAATCTCCCCGTGACCTCCACCTGGAGGAAATGGACCCAGCAACTCCAACCCCACACAGACTGATTCCCCTCCCCCACTGATTGCAGTGCAGAGTTGCAATGTGTTCCTCCACCTCTCTCCCTCCCCTCATCTGCTCCCCATCAGTAGGCCCTACTCCCTCAGGCCTAGTTCCCTTGGCACTGCCTGATACCCATTGGGAGTGCTAGGTGGGCAATCTAGGGGATCAAGTTGGCACTGCCCATGGGACATCCCATTTGCCCCTAACGTTCTAAAGGCTACTCAATGGCTTTCAGTTCTACCAACAAGGCCATTATATCTGGTGCCCTTTACTGGCGACCAATTGTGATTCTTGCCGGAGATAACCACAGAGGCAGGTAAGCGTAGACGATTGATTCCCAGGTTCACTAATCACATGACAAATATTTATAAATTAAATTGAAGTAATTTATTTAGCTTTGTGGTAGAAATGGGTGCAAGGCTGATGGCACCGGATATTTCATGCCAGTAAGATCAAGAGAGGCAAGAAATCAGGTGCGAACCTGATTTTCCAACTCGCTTGCAATCTTACCGGTTTGCCCCACCCAACAACCAATAGGACACGATGCTAAGATCTCTCCCGTGGTCTTATCGAGGTCCTCTACAACTGAAGCATAACCTCTCTACTTCTGTAATCAATTTCCCTCACAATAAAAAAGTAACATTCTATTAGCTTCCCTAATTACTTGTACCCGAGTCTTTTACAATTCAATCAGGGACAGTTGGATCCCTCTGCAACCTCACACCATTTAGATAATGAGCTTCTTTTTTATTCTTCTTGCCAAAATGGAGAATTACACATTTGCCCACATTGTACTCCATCTGCCAGATTTTTGCTCACTCACTTAACCTATGTCTCTTTGCAGCCTCCTTATGTCCTCTTCAAAATTTACTTTCTATCTATCTTTGTGTCATTAGCAAATTTAACTACCTACCTTCAGTCCCTTCATCCAAGTCATTTCTATAAATTGTAAAAACATTGAGGCCCCAGCATTGATCTTTATTCATACCACTCATCACATCTGGCCAACCAGAAAGAGACCTATTTATTTCAACTCTGTTAGCTAACCAATCTTCAAACCATGTCAACGTTATCCCCTACACCATTACTTTTCTCGTTAATCTTTGGTGTGGCACCTTATTAAGATGTGAAAAGATGGGAATTTTGGTCAGTGATGATTTTGCGCTCAAATCTTTGCAACTTTCTGACTTAAGAAGCGAGACTGCTATCACTGAGCCATGACCTATAAATAGGAGATTGCTTTTGTTTTTAGCAAGGGATTTCAAAGAAACTTGTTTTGCTTTTGTAATACTGATACATGACAAATGACTTCAAAGAAACAAGTGACAATAGTTCTGGAAGTAAATGCAATAACAGCCTTATAATCACTGTTATTTTGGTTGAAACATTTGATCTTTGATTGGTACTTACTGAACTTGTATTGTCTGGTTGGGGTATGATTCCTCTGCTTGGGGCACTGCTGTAAGAGTGGAATGATACTTCCTTGTTGTGATGTTTAACTGGGTCTGAGATATAATCCGGAGGAGGTAGGACAACGTTTGACCTCTCTGCGAGATTCAGAATGCTCATACTCCGCGCTGGAGCTGGGCTAAAGCAAACATAATAAAACAAAAATTACAAAGTGACTATTTCCATTTTTACATGTGTAGTATACAAAAGCAATAGGATAGAAAATATTAAAACAATCAGATTTTACTGCTGATCGAATGGCCCAATATGAAAAGTTATAAAGTAATATATACATGCTACAGAGTTTCCTATCAATCAAATGCAGATCATGTGTTGATTATTTTGATAGTTCTTTTATATTAATATCTGACATTCTGACGCACAGTACATCAGCACAGCAGTCATGGTTATGTAACTTTGTCTTAGGTAAGGCCCTGGTGTAATTCCAAAAAAAAAATGAACTCTGGCTGTTTGTACTATTTAAACTGCTTTTTGTTGCATTATCCTTTGATTACTGAAATTAATCCCTATGTCACAATCATCATTCTACATTATGAGAAAGAACATGTATATTTAGGCACATATTGTATTGAAATGATGGCACATATATGGGCAAAACCTCAAAAAATAAGATTAAACACATTTAAATCAGGAAACTTATAGAAAGTATTATTTAAATTATTGAAATTTCCAAAGAAGAATTAATTCCTGTAACTCCAAGTTGGAGTCAACTACCCAGGGAGACTGTCACATGGCTTTGCATGTGACTTTCAATTAGACCTTAGTCAACCCAATGTGCTGTCAAATTAAACATTGTTGTTTAAGTCCCTGAAGGAGGCCACACAAATTATCACAGAAAAAATGAGAACCAATGATTAACACAGCAAGATAATAAAATAGGTTTCTAATAGAATCATATAGCACAAAAAGAGGCCATCCAGCCCATTCTGTGTGCTGGTGATTTGAAAGCACTACCCAATTAGTCCCACTCCCTGTGTGCTTTCCCTATAGCCCTACATTTCTTTTCTTCAAGTACATATCCAATTCCCTTTTGACAGTTACTATTGAAATCTGTTTCCATCATCCTTTTAGTCATCACATTCCTAAACATAACTTGTTGCTCCTATTAACAGAACATTTCTAGTTGGGTATCAAGTTGTTGAATCTTCAATGCATCTTTCAGGGAACTGAGTGACACAAGGACTTAGCTGCTGATCTTTTATCCCTCAATCTGATGGGATTAAAGTCTCCTTTTTCTGCAAGGAATGAGTTTAGACAGGGTGTCTTTTATAACAAATGGAAAATGTTTATTATATTGGTTCAGTGTGACATAGTTGATCTTTTGAGATTGAGGATGAGCAAATTGCTAAGATTCCACTCCATTTGGTTGTGCTATTCCTGAGCTGGACTGCTTGATGCTGATGCTGGTGTCTCGCACCTTCTCTTAACTTGAGCACAAGAAATGTCCAAAACAGAAATAAATTTTCCCAAATTATTATATACCGGAAGACATTCACACAATGGATTGTTTTCCCACAGAAACATCTTTCATAGAGAGAGTTGATGTGAAATGAAATGTGTTCCACGACTGCTACAACATACCTAAATATTTAAAATTCATTTAAACTTTCATTGTTAATAATTAGGACTCCACAGGATTCCTTAATATGCTGCAAAGGGATAGACTTTGTGAAGTTATCTATCAAGTTACATTGAGTATTTATCATTGAATCGACGTAACATTCACATCCTGCAAGTTCCAGGCACTGATTATTCCAAGAGAAAGTCTAAACACTTTTCCTTGACATCCAATGGCATACCATTGACAAATCTTTCGTCAACAACATCCTGGGATCACAACTGCCCAGATACCAATCGCAAACACTGTGGCAAAAAGGTCTGAGGCTGGCTATTCCGTGCTGAGTAATTCACTTCCTAAATCTCCAAAGCCTATCCAACATCTATAAGGCACAAAATCAATAGTGTGATGTAATACTTTCCATTTGTCTGGATAGATACATCTCCAATAACACTTAAGAGGCTTGACACCATCCAGGACAAAGCAGCCTATTTTTTCGGCACATTACCCATCACCTTAAATATTTACTTTCTTCACCACTTGTGCACGGTATCTGCAATGTATACCATCTGCAAGATCAAATGCAGCAACTTACCAAGACCTCTTTGACAGCACCTCCAAAACCTACCTCCTCTATAACCCAGAAGGAGGAGGATAGCAGGCATTCAGGAACACCAACACCTCAATGTGCCCTTATAGTCACAGTGTTCTAATGTGGAAATGTACTACCATTACTTTGTCATTGGGTGAAAAACTTGAAACTCCCAACCTAGAAGCAGATGAGTACCTTCATCTGATGGATTCCAGCAGTTCAAGAATTCAGTACATCACCTTCTTCAAGGGAAATAAATGTTGACCTTGCAGTGACACCCACATCCAGTGAATGAAAAATAAAAACTGGTTTATGCTCCACATAAGCCTCATCCCATCCAACTTCATGTAACTGTTTTAAATGTTTTTAGGCTGGTAATTACATGTTTGTTCAAGATTACATTTGATTTGTTCAAGATTACATTTAGACGATATTAAAAGGCAGGATTATAGTTTTGAGTGATTACAGTGTTATCTGACTTGCTCAAGCATATTACAGCCTCAATACAATCCTAATTTCTCTTGCCAAATGTGAAATGTATTCTTCACATCACCTCCACCCTCCAGTCACCACAGAGCTTTCAAGTTGGCATTTAAAATGTAGATTGCATCAAATGAAAGCCAATAATTATCTACATTTCCATTGAATTGCAGTTAACAGATTGCAACATAACAATGCAATTGTTTTGATTAATGAAAATAAAGAAAAATGAATAGGCAAGCCTATGTCAGCCAAAATCAACTGAATATAACTTGCAAACAGAGAAAGGATCAAGATTTCCAAATGTTTAGGAGAAGCATTCCTTTAAAATCAATGTCCTTATTAATTGGAATGAGCTGTACTACCTTACGATGTTTGTGACTCAGGAGATTAAAGCACAGTGATTAATGAAATGCCCTTGACATGATTACTCATATTAAGCCACCTCAGTCGAGCAACACCATTGTTATCAGATAGATCTTTTTAGTTGTATATCCCAGATTTTCAAACTAAAGTCCTAGGATATTATTTCTGCTATGGTACATTAATTTAAAAAAATTATGCATAATAAAGCAACAGCTCTGGATAGTTGGGACGATTAGGTAGGGTATATTATGGCAACACGATCTCCTCCCTCTGCTTGTTTTGTGACCCTGTTGAAGATGAACTCAAACATTTCTTATCCCCATTATGTTAACCCAGTACATCATAATAAATAAAATCTCAAAAGTTATTTTTCTTGTCACTGGAGTGTGGTAAAAACAGAATGTATAATAATGAAATTCCCTTTATCTTCAATGATTGTCAGCATTGAGCTCTCAGGTATAGCTTAGCCAATAAAAGTAAAGATCCTGTTCAATGCGTTCGAAGTCCAAATCTTTTCTCCCACTGCCCCAGTGTGACATGTCCATTTTCCACAACAAGCCATAGGGATTCTGTTAGTGTTGCTCCGCAGTGATTTGGACAGAGAGGAAAACCTTAACAGCAGTTCTCAGAATTGTTATGGCATAGGAGGGCATTCAGCCCATCATGTCTGCATCAGTTCTCCAAGGCCAATCTCCTACTTTCTCCCCATAATCCTGCACCTTCTTTCTTTTTAGAAAACAGTTTTCTTTTTGCATGCTTTAAATGAGCCTGCCTCCATCACACTCTCAGGCTTCTTTTCTCCAAGGAAAACAGTTCTAATTTCTTCAAATTACTCTCTCCAATACCTTCCTAAAACCGGGCATAATCTTCCTAAAACCGGGCATAATATTCCAACTGAGGCCAAATTACCATGTATACAAATTTAACATAACTTCCTTGTTCTCATACTCTATGCTCCTATTAATAAAGCCTAGAATATTGTATGCCTTATTAATCATGTTCTCAACTATACTATCACCTTCAATGACTTATACACATACATCCAGGTCCCTCTGCTCCTGTATCCCCACTTAGAGTTGTACCCTTTAATTTACACTGTCTCTCCATTTTCTCTCTGTCAAAATGTACCATTTCACATTTTTCTGCATTAAACTTCATCTGCTACCTGCTCACCCACTCTACCAACTTGTCTATGTCATTTTGAAGTTCTACGTTATCCTTCTTGTAATTCACACTGCTTACAAGTTCCATATCATCTGAAGATTTTGACATTGAGCCCTGCACGTAAACATTTAGGATACAAATCCATATTAGGAAAAGCAAGGATCTCAACACTGACCCCTGGGGAACTCCACTACAAATCAGCCTGAAACATATCTAATAATTACAATTCTTTATTTTCTGTCATTCAGCCAATTTTCTACACAACTTGTATCAGATGTTACCTTGTCCATCTTAATTACTACCTACGTAGTCATCTAGCAGCTCTGGACCTACCTCCCTCCCTCTTTCATAGGAACATAGAAAATAGGAGCAATAGGCATTCAGCCCTTTGAGCCTGCGCTGTCACTCAATATGATCATGGCTGATCCTCTATCAACACCGTACTCCTTGATTTACAATCTAGAAATCTATGTTCTTCATAAATCTATAGTAAGAAATCTCACAACACCAAGTTAAAGTCCAACAGGTTTATTTGGTGGCAAATGCCAATAGCCTTCAGGTGAGTGGAGAGTTCTGATCACAAACAGGGATGTAAAGACACACACTCAGTTTACAGAATACTGATTAGAATGCGAGTTTTTGCAGCTAATCGAGTCTTAAAGGTGCAGACAATGTGAGTGGAGATAGCATTAAGCATAGGCTAAAGAAATATGTATTGTCTCCAGACAGGACAGTAAGTGAGATTTTGCAACCCCAGGCAAGTCATGAGGGTTACAAATAGCATGACATGAACCCAAGATTCCGGTTGAGGCCGTCCTCATGTGTGCGGAACTTGGCTTTCAGTCTCTGCTCAGCGACTGTTGCGTGCCATGAAGGCGTTTACCTGAAGATCGGAGGACGAATGCCCATGACTGCCGAAGTGTTCGCCAACAGGAAGAGAACATTCTTGCCTAGTGATTGTCAAGCGGTGTTCATTCATTCGTTGTTGTTGTGTCTGCAAGGTCTCCCCATTGTACATCCTTTTCTGCAGCGTATCAGGTAAATAACGTTGGCTGGGTTGCAAAAGTATGTACCGTGTACTGGTGGATGGCATTCTCACGTGAGATGATGGCATGCGCGTCGATGATCCGGCATGTTTTGCAGAAGTTTCTGTGGCAAGAATATGTGGTGTTATGGTCACTGATCTCCTGAAGACTGGGTAGTTTGCTATGGACAATGGTCTATTTAAGATTGTGCAGTTGTTTGAAGGCAAGAAGTGAGGGTGTGGGGATGGCCTTGGCAAGATGTTCGTCTTCAATGACATGTTGAAGATTCCGGAGAAGATGTTGTAGCTTCTCCACTCTGAAAAGTATGTATGATGAAGGGAACTCTGTCCACTGTGTCCCGTGTTTGTCTTCTGAAGAGGTTGGTGCTATTTTTGGCTGTGGCGCGTCAGAACTATAATTCTCCGCTACAAACAGTATTCTGTAAATTAAGTTTGTGTCTTTACGTCCCCTGTTTGTGATCAGAACACTCTGCTCATCTGACGAAGGGTCAGAGGCCCAAAAGCTAGTGGCATTTGCTTCCAAATAAACCTGTTGGACTTTAACCTGGTGTTGTGAGACTTCTTACTGTGTTTATTCCAATCCAACATTGGCATCTCCAAATCACTTCTTAAATATATTCAGTGACTTGATTCCCACTGCCCTCTGTGGCACAGAATTCTATAGCTTCATCACCCTGAGTGAAAACTTTTTTCAATTCAGTCCTAAATGCCATACTCTGTATCCTAAGACAGTGACTCCTTATTCTAGACCCTTTCCCCAGCCAAAGAAAACAACATCTTTGCATGCAATCTATCTAACCCTGTAAGAATTTTATATGTTTCAATTAATTCTCTCTCATTTTTCTAAAGTCCAGTGAATACAGGCCAGTTGGTCCGAATCTCCTCATACGACAATCTTGCCATCGCTGAAATCAATCTGGCGAACCTTTATTGCACTCATTCTTTATAGGGCAAGTATACAATTTCTTTAGATAAGGAGAAGAAAACTAAATACAATACACCAGGTGTGATCTCACCAGTGCCCTGTGCAGCTGCAAATAAGACATCTTTGTTCTTGTACTCAAGTTCTCTTGTAATGAAGGCCAACATAGCATTTGCCTTCTAACTGTTGGCTGTACCTATTTGCTTGATTTCAGTGAGTGGTTAGCAATAACACCCAGGTCTCTTCATACATCATCATTTCCTAATCTATGAATATTTAGATAATATTCTATCATTTTGTTTCTCCAAATGAAGTGGATAACTTCACATTTAATTACATTATACTGCATTTGTTAAGTATTAATCCATTCACCCAACTTTTCTAAATCACCTTGAAGCCTCTTACATTCCAAGTTTTGCATAATCAGCAAACTTGGAAATATTACATTTGGTCACCTCATCCAAACCATTAATGTATATTACGAATAGCTAGAACCCAAGCACTGATTCCAGCAAGACCTCACCAGTCACCACCTGCCTCTTGGAAAAAGATCTATTTAATCCCATTTTGTTTCCTGTCTGCTAAACAATTTTTAACCCCTGCCAATACATTACCTTCAACCTATGCACTTTAATTTTGCACACAACCTCTACTGTGGCAGTTTATTAAAAGCTTTCTGAAAATCCAAATTCATCACATTCACTATTTCACCCTTATCTATTCTGCTACTTATATCCTCAAAAACTTGAGTGAACATACCTTGAATGTATCCGAATTCTCTCTTCTTCAGTCCACTGTTCAGCTGCCATTTTTCCTGCCAACTTTTGACTTTAATTTATTTGGTTTATATTTGTTTTTATCCCATTGAAGTTGGATTGCCCTCAGCTAATTATTTTTAGTCTGAATTTTCTTTTTCCTTTTCGACCATCAGCCTTCTATCCCTAAATCATAGAACCCTATAGCACAGAAAGAGATCCTTTGGCCCATCGAGTCTGCACCAAACACAATCTCACCTAGGCCCTACCCCATATGCCTACATATTGTACCCACTAATCTCTCTAACCTATGCATCCCTGGACACTAAGGGGCAATTTCTTAGCACGGCTAATCAACCTAACCTGCACATCTTTGGACTGTGGGAGGAAACTGGAGTACCTGGAGGAAACCCACGCAGACATGAGGAGAATGTGCAAACTCCACACACACAGTGACCTGAGCCAGGAATCGAACCCAGGACCCTAGAGTGTGAAGCAGCAGTGCTAACCACTGTGCTACCTTGCTGCCCATCTTCTCCTATGATCCAGTTGGCTGACCTCATTCCTAAGAGTCAGGTCTAGTAGTCCTCTCTCATTGGACTGGCAACATATACAGCTGTAGAAAAATTTCCTGAAATACACCTAAGGAATTCTTGTCCCTCATTATTGCTCTTTACATTCCTACTATCCCAGTCAATATTTGGATAATTAAAGTCCCTCTTTATACCTTCTCAATAATTTTTGCACCATTCTAATTTTCTTGCCGGTTTGTTTCTCTACATATTTTCCATTTGTTGGTGGCCTATGTATCACATCACATAATGTAACTGTATCTTTTTTGTTCCTTAGCTCTCTCCAGGTAGATTCTGTTCTTGACCCACTGGAACATCCTCTCTCACTAGAACTCTTACCATCAACAGTATCATTGCATCTACCCCTTTGCCCCTTTCTTTACTTCTTGAACAATTTGTATCTAGGATTATTTAATACCCCAGTTCTTATCTTCTTTGAGCCAGGTCTCTATTATAGCTTCAAGATCATACTTCCACATGGTAATCTGCACCTGTAACTCATTAATCTTATTTGCAAGCTCCGTGCAGGTACGATAACTCTGATTTAGTTATTACTTTCTCCTTTATTCTGAGCCCACCTATTAACTAATTTGATCTAGAATCATAGAATCCCTACAGTACAGAAGGAGGGCATTCAGCCCATCGAGTCTGAACCAATCACAATTTCAGGCACTATTCCCATAACCCAACATATTTACTCTTAATCCCCTGACACTAGGGTCAATCAATGGCCAATCAACCTAACCCGCACATCTTTGGTCAATGGGAGGAAACCCATGCAGACACAGGGAGAAACTGCAAACTCCACACACACAGTGACCTGAGGCTGGAATTGAACCCGAGTCCCTGGCAGTGTGAGGCAGCAAAGTGCTAACCACTGTGTTACTGTGTCACCTCAAATTATCTAAACCCTATCTATTCCTCTCTGATATTATCCCTTGGTTCACACATCCCTGCCAAATTATTTAAACCCTCCCTAAAAGCATCGACAAAAATGCCCTATAAGGAACTCAGTCCTGGGTCTATTTAGGTACATTCCATCCATCCAGTACAGAGCCAATTTCCCTCAGAATTAGTCCCTATAGTCACAAAAATTTAAAGCCCTCTCCCCATACCATCTTTCCAGCCACACTTTCATCAGTTTTATTTTCCTATATCTATGCTCACTTGTGCATGGTATGGAAGTAATCTGGAGAAAACTAACTTTAAGATCCAACCTGCTGCTTTCTTGTCTATAAGTTCGTAAGATATAGGAGCAGAATTGGGCTATGCAGCTCATTGAATGGTGGAGCAGACTCAGTCATAGTTGATATGCTCCTCATCCACATTTCCCTGTCTTCTCCCCATAACACTTCAACCTATTACCAATTAAAAATCTGTCTAACTTCTCCTTAAGTTTACTCACTATCTCAGCATCCACCGCACTTTGGGGTAGCGAATTCCACAGATTCACAACCCTTTGTGAGAAGTAGTTTCTCCTCAACTCTGTTTGAAATTTACTATCCCTTATCCTAAGGCTATGACCTCTCATCCTAGAATGCCCTACCCGAGGAAGTATCCGCTCCGCAACTACTTTATCCATACCTTTTATCATCTTACATACCTCAATTTGATCTCCCCTCAGTCTTCTAAATTCCAGACAGTATAGGCCCAAACTATTCAATCCCTCTTCATACAACAAACCCCTCATCTTAGGAATCAATCTAGTGAAGCTCCTCTGAACTGCCTCCATTGTCACTACACCTTTCCTCAAATAAGGGGACCAAAACTGGGCACAATACTCCAGGTGTGGCCTCACCAATGCCCTGTATATTTGCAACAATACTTCCTTACCTTTATATTCTATTCCTTTAGCTATAAAATGCCAAAATGTCTAGCTTCCTAAGCTCTGACTGCAAGACCATATCTTTCCTTCTGCCTGTGTTGTTTTATCAATGTGGACCATTACTGCTAGCTATTCACTCTCCTTTCTCAGGGTTCTGTGCAGCTGCATAGTGCCATCCTTGATTCTGGTCCCGGCACACAAACCATTCACATCTGCAGTTACAGAAACACCTATTGCTCTTATATTACCCTTGAATTTTAGTAACTCTCCCACACCAAATTCATTGCATGCTTATATGTTGAAAATCACCCTTGAAGTAACTATACATCAAGTTGTTCATATTATTGATGATAGGTGGCAACATTGAAAACGGCAGATTCTGAACGTTAAGGTAAATAAAAATGTTTCACAAGTTATCTAACAGGAGTGGGGAAAAAATGGTTAACTGACAACAGAAAGGAAGATGGCAAGAAAAAGCATTCAGCATACTTTGTATTCACAAATTAAACTGAACACAAATGAAAAGCATTGCCAAAATATATTCAGACAGCTCTTTTCAGTGTATAATTGCAGGCATGGATTTTTGATGAGACATGCTTACCATTGGTCCCACTGAAAAACAAATGGTAACTAAGAATTGTCTTTTCAATTATGAGAACAAGGACAGTATTATTGCAGTGATTTACGTCTCCAGTAAAACATTACTTTAACTACAGTTTTTATCAAGGCAATGCAAGACCAGCTACAAGCATGTGAATTACATGACAACCATAACAAATACAAAGTGCAAGTGTCTCAAATGTCCAAATTCAAAACAAGAATGCAGCAACCTCAACAATTATGCATTAAAAGTTAAAATTCCGAGTTGAACTTTACATTACATATCATTCAGATATGTTTAAAAAATGTACTTCAATACAGAAAATTTAATGTTTGCATAAGTATTATTTGTGTCATTATAAACCTAAGTAAAACCGCTGACTTGTACCAAGCACAGTTACTTGGTATGCATTCTAATTTGGAAATGTACATTGCTCCCACGGATTGGAATTTTTAACAAAATATTACAACACAATTCCTAGATACTGAAAAAATGTTGAGTCATACTGATAAAGCACTAGATCTTGGAAAACATTCTCTTTTAAACATAAAATTGCATTTTATAAATTTCAAAGATGCCAAAGAAAAATTACATGAAGTTATTTTGAAGTAGCCACATAGAAGGATTATGAAGCTTTTCACTCATCAAACTCATACTTTAAAAAGAGGGGCTAGAAATTCACCAAAGGAATATGGCGTCTATAGTTACTATTCTACTGTAATTATTGTTGTGGAGGGTGCAGGGGAGAATTACCAAAAAGGAACCACAGACAAGACGGTGAGTTGAAATAATCTTGAGTTAATGCCGAATGCACAAACAAAAAAATGTGTTGGAAGTTGATTCAACAATAACTTTCTAAGAGGATTTGAACATATACTTGAAAAAGAGAAACTTGCAGAGGTAAGGGGTTTGGGACTAATTAAGTAACACTTATTCAATAGGTCACATAGTATCTTTCTGTGACGTATTATTCTATACTTGTGCTCATTAGAATACCAACAAAATTATGGAATGCCAGTCCTTTATAAGTGAAATAGCAGAAGAGGCAGGATGAGCCTTTAAGTTAGACCTCAACAGGCCCATGGGTGGGCAACCTCCTAAAATCTGAGACAGGTAATGGGCAGTTAGGCAGCAGGAAGGCAGTCCCTCAGAACATTAAACTACATAATGTATTCTATAACAAATTATACACTGTTTATAGTTTCCTCACTGCAGTGTTACAATAAAACATAACTTATAAGACTCTGAAAACCAACACCCAATTCATTTTGTGTTAAAAAGTGAAAACATTCCAGCTAGCTAAAACAGGATTGTGAAATTTAGCATTCTGTTTTATCTAAACTTAAATGAAATAATCTAATGGTAGGAGTTGCAGACTTGCAAAGATTACATAAAAAAGTGTATACCAAAGCAATACCAATTTTACTGTTATTAACTTTTTCTCAAAAGCCATATGCAAGCTTTAATGATCAAATAATTGTGTTTTTAAAAAGCCAACATTGTTTACACTTTGTACAAGTTTGCTTTCTCAAGCTAATTTGGCCAAATTGGCTTGAAGAGATGTAATCAGATTTACTGGAATGTACAATCCAGAGAACATGGAGTTAGATCATTTGTCCAGCATGACGGTATATCTAAACTCTTTGTAACTGTAGTTTCAGACATATTTATTCAGTACTTTCCAATTAATCTTTGTCAAGAAAGTTATTGACTGTGGGTAAGATACAGCTATAACATTACCACTACAAGTAAATATCATGTCCTATGATGAGAGATTGTTTAAAGTAGGCCTAAATTCCCTATAGTTTAGAAGAATGAAAAGTGATCTAACTGAAACATACAATTCTTAAGGGACTTGACAGGATAGATGCTGAGAAATGTTTCCTCTGGCTGGGGAATACAGTGAGGGTCAGTCATTAAGATGAGGAGAAATTTGTAGACTAAAAGGGTTTGAATCTTTGGGATTTTCTACCCAATTGAGCCATGGAAACTCAGCTGTTGAGTATATTTAAGACAGAGGCCAATAGATTTTTGGCTACACAAAATCTGAAGAGGTATGGGGATAAATTTCACTGTAAGGTAACTAGCTCTTCTTACCCCATGCGGCAAGGGACAGACTGCTCTAGAAATTAGATGATGAAATAGAGCAGTATCATTCTCACAAAATTCATGGAACAGAAATGGGAACAGAGGATATAATCTTCCTGTCTCTTTTGCTTTATAAATTGGATTTTTGAATATGGGATCTTCAATAACACTTTCATGTTTAGCAATTACACAATATTCCACCTTGTTACATAACCACAAATGTGTGCATAAAGCTAGCTGAAAAGAAAATTTTTAAAATTGGATTCCATTTATTAGCCTAGTTGTAATGACAAAATATTTCCCTGCTCTTTGAAATAGTGGCATAAGATCTTTTAGTTACAGCCACCTAAGATAGTAGACGGGGGCCTCAGTTTAATGTTTCAATTAAAGATAACACCTCTGACAATGCCATGTTCTCACCAGTTTGGCATTCGATTGTTAACTTGACATTTGTGCTCAGATCCTGTTGTGGGACTTGAACTGACAAGCTATGACTCTCAGTTGACAGTATTATCCACAGAGCCTTTGTTAACATATAAAGTTTTTGTTTTTTTAAATTGAAAATGCTTCTGTGTAGCACCTGGAGATATTTCATGTTAAATGTTGCTATAGAAATACAAGTTGTTGCTGTTAGATCTTGTTAGAATTAATTGCAAAAGCTAAAATACAAAACTATAGATGTGGCTTTGCCATTTCAGGAACTGGTTTAGCAATCAATTATAAGGTAGACATCAGGCATGTAGTGAAACAGGAATAATTAATTTAGTTTTTACACCTACAACAGTTTTATACAGTATAATCATATTCATCACCGATGCAATGGATCTGAAAATTGCTGGTTTATACAAAGAGGGAGTCTTGCTGTCGGCTTTCTTTTTAATGTTTAAAGGATTGCACAATAATTATGGTCAACAAATGTTTGGGTAGGTGATAAATAATTTCTAAGATATTTATTTATAGGATGTGGGTGTTGCTAGCTAGACCAGTAATTATGCCCATCCCTAGCAATGATTAGCTGCTTCTTGAACTACTGCAGTTCTTGAGGTGTAGATAAACCCACAATGCTGTTAGGGAAGGAATTCTAGTGCGCCAGTGAAGGAACGGTGATATATTTCCAAGTCAGGATGGTGAATCACTTGGAGGGGAACATGGAGGTGGTGGTATTTGCAGCTGTTGTCCTTCCTGAAGAACCTTGGTGAGTTCCTGCAGTGCATCTTGTGAAATGGTACACATGGCTACCAATGTTTGTCAGTCATGGATGAATTGAATGCTTGTGGAAGGTGCAGCAATCAAGCAGATTGATTTGTACTGGATGGAGTCAAGCTTCTTGAGTGTTGTTGGAGCTGCACTCATCCAGACAAGTGGAAAACATTCCATTACACTCTTGGCCTGTGCCTTGTATATGGTGGACAGGCTTTGGGGAGTCAATAAGTGACTTCCTTACTGCAGGATTCCTAGCCTTTGACCAGCTCTGGTTTGCCCATATTTAGTATTTACATGACTAAACCAGTTCAGTTTCTGGTCAATGGTAATCCCAGGATGTTGATAGTGGAGTATTCAATAATGGTAATATCATTGAATGTCAGGGCTGATGGTTAGATCCTTTCTTGTTGGAGATGGTTGTTGCCTGGCATTCTGTATGGCTTGCCACTTGTTAGCCAGGTGTGGCTGCATTGGCACATGGACTGCTTCAGTATCTAAGTCACCGCAAATGTTGCTGAACATTATGTAGTCATCTATGGACATCCCTACTTCTGATCTTATGATGAAGGAAGTCTTTGATGAAGTAACTGAAGATGGTTGAACCTAGGACATTACCTTGAGGAAATCCTGTAGTGATGTTCTGTGGCTGAGATGATTGAACTCCAATCACCACAACCATCTTCTTTGCATCAAAGTACAACTCCAACCAGTAGATTTTCTGCCTGGGTTTTGCAAGGGTCCTTGATGTCATCTTTGGGTCAATTGCTGCTTTAATGTCAAGGGCAGTTACTCTCACCCCTGGCATTCAGATCTTTCATCCATGTTTGAACCCAGGCTGTAATCAGGTCAGGAGCTGAGTGATCATGGCAGAACCCAAACTGAGCATCTGCGCGCAGGTTATTGCTGACTAACTGTCACTTGATAGCACTGTTGATGACCCCTTTCATCACTTTACTGAAGATCAAGAGTAGACTATAGGGTAGTAATTGGCCAGGTTGATTTGTTCTGCTTGTGTACAGGACATACCTGGGCAACTTTCCACATTGCTAAGTAAATGCCAGTGTTATAGCTATACTGAAACAGGTTAGCTAGGGACATGGTAAGTTCTGGAACCTTCAGTACTACTGCTGGAATATTGTTAGTGCACACAGCCTTTGCAAAATCCAGTGTCTTCAGCTGTTTCTTGATATCACATGGAGTGAATCAAAATAGTTGAAGACTTGTGTATGTGATGCTAACGACCTCTGACGGCACTTCTGGCTGAAGATGTTGCGAATTCTTTGGCCTCATCTTTTGCACTGGTGTGCTAGCTTCCTCCATCATCAAAGATAGGGATGCTTATGCAGCCTCCTTCTCCAGCGAGTTGTTTAATTGTCCACTACTATTCACAGCTGGATATGATAGGACTTTGGAGTTTAGATCTGGTCTATTGGTTTTGGGGTCATTTGGCTCTGTTATTTCCTGCTTATGTTGTTTGATGTGCAGGTCTGAAGTTTCGCAAGGTTGAAACCTAATATTTAATTATGCTTAGTACTGCTCCTAACATGCCATCCTGTATTCTCCATTGAAAGAATAATCCTTCTAACATCAGGGAGAAACATGAAGAAGCCAATGATACTATATGCACTTCACTGTCAACACCAGTTCTGACACCTCTGGCAAACATGATAGTGCTGATGAGTTCAGTGTATGGAATGGTAATGTATGTCCCAGTCTGTGACAGCAACATAAATATTTGATGTCAGGAAGGATCATCTTTTCCTTTCTGGCAAAACTAAATTAAGCTGAGACTAGCACAACAATTGAAAGTTTCAGTCCCGCCAATCTCTAGAGCAACAACTGTGTTTGTATGCGTGCATGCAGTTAATAATTCAATTCTTTATGTTTGGGAGTTATTACACAAATCAAAATCCATAATATAAACAGACAGATTCTGCAGGCATTATAGATGTTCAAATGCACTCATGCTTACCTTTTCACTCTATGCACTGTAAACCTGAGGTCAGTTAAAATGGATAGGGACGAAAGAACTGAAACCCCTGTTCCCTTCTCTCACTATCCATGTTTTTGAAAAAGATGATGCGCATGTTTCTTAACCCAAGAGTATGGCCAATCTGATTAACCAGCAGCATGCTTTTTTTCTAAAGAGCATTATTTATTCACATATTCACCCCAAAAGTCTTGTGTTACATCACTCATTTCGCACTCTCACACTTGAGAAAAAATACCATTAACGAGAATAGTGCTCCTTTACAAGTCATAAACAAAAGATAGTTGTAATTTGTATGTAAGGCCCTTCTTAGGAATGATCCGATTGTGGACCAGATGAAGAACATATTTCGCTCCTAAAGGGTAATCTGGATAAATTCAGTGGCTGGATTTCTATATCAGAACTGTGGCAGCAGGATTCCCTGAAAGAGACGGATTTTCAGCAGATCACAAAATTAGATAGTTTACCCATCAGGAAGTTACATTTTCTTTCCTTTACTTTTAAAGAGGAATGGACTAAGAAACATTTAAAAATTGCAGTCTCCAGGTTTAAAAGACAAATACGTTGCTGCCCTGTCTGCTGCTGTTATTTGCAAACTAATAGTTTCTCGCTGGTTTTTGGGGTATTAAAAACAGTTTTGGTCACATGATCAATGCTTCTAATGGCCAACTAGAACGGATCTGAAGTTGGAAGCCACTTAAGAATAGATGGGGGTTAGTCACACTTCATTTTAACGAATTGGTTTCTCTACAGCTTCTTTTGTCGAGTTTCATCTTCAGTGACAGGGAATCTGGAAGTCCATTGATTTTGAGTTTTGGATAATTTCACAAATAATAAGTGGTGAGAATTCAGATGCTTTTTGTCTTGGTATGTCCATTCAGGGAGGCTTTGTGGCACAGTGATAAAGACCTTACCTCTGGGCCAATAGCTCCAGGTTCAAGTATCACTGCGGAACTTGATGACCATGGAAGGTATGTGCATAATGTGACCAAACAGTTTGATGATCATCCTGTAAATCCTTCCAATACGCTTGATGGAAGGTGGTAACGAGCAAGAGGATTTCCTGCTCAAACAAAGCAAAAGGCAATGGCAAACCACTGCAGTACTTTGCCAATGCATTATCATGGATCAATCAAATGGAAATCCATGGTTGCCAACACAGTCTTTGGGACATGGAATCTGAATGAAGAGGAAGATATCTGTACAGCGCACCCCAACCATAGTGAATCAATTAGGAACTTTCTGGAAACATGAGGTAGTTCTGAGTCTATGCGGAAATTGCAAAAGTCACTTGACCCTCAGCAGCCATTTAATAACAATTTTTCAAACAGATGGCAGTTCCAGAAAATTCTATGTGGAATACATTTAAAGTTATAAATATGACAGACCTTTACTGGCATGACACCATCCTAAACTCTGCTGCCAGTGTCCTTACTTGCACCATAGCCCTGTTTGCCCATCAGTCCTGTGCAGGACTGGTCTACAATGACTCTCAGTCAAGTAACACTTTGAAATTAAAATTCTAATTTTTATTATAAATCCATCCATGGCCTTGTTGATCTTTTTCGCTAATCTCTTTTAGCTCTACAATCCACCCAAACTCTAACCTCTTGCACATCTTCAACTTTAACTACTCCACAATTGATGACTATGCACCATAATGGTATGTTAATTGTAATAAGATTAAATATATAAAGGTGGAGGGGACATTGATTAAGTGCCTTGAGCACATATAAAGAATCACATCTGATACACTGCGTATTGGTTAGGGTGGGAGCAACATGTGCCTGGTTTTCCACTTCATCAATTGGCTTCAGAATAAAATAACTATCTTTCCATCTTTCTATCCAGTTTTCTTCTTTTAAGGGTTACTCCACAAAAACTTAACTTTTGATCACAGCCCCAATATCTCCTTATGTCTCTCAGTGTCATATCTTGATTTATAATACCTGTGAACACCGTGGCATTCTTATTATATTAAAAATGATATGTAAATATGGGTTGCTGTAACTCTGCAATGTAATAACATATTTAGACTACAGAAAATTGTTTTGGGTTTATACAGTGAGATAATTCCAGAACACCAGCAGCAACACAAAAACAACTGAGCAAAATGGAGTAATTTACCTTCATTAAGTCCTCCCTTTTGAGGTGCTCTTGACACCAATGACACCAATTCAAAAAAACAGATACAGCAAAGTTTGTCAAGTGCAAGACTAGCTCAGTTCCTTATCTGGTAAATTACAGCCAACACCAATTATTATTACTCCTATCACCACCACCACCTCAATACTTTAGTAGTAATCTGATTTGATAGCTGTGTTTATGACTTCAACTTTAAAGCAGCAGTCCTTTATAGCAGGCTGATCCTTCAACTCAATAGCATATAATACTGCACAGCCTCAAATGAAATTCACAGATCCTTAAATCTTCAGTAGTGATACTACAAGGCTTTAAACATTGTACTAATAAACAATTCTTATTTACCTGAAAATCAGATGCTTTTTGAATCATTAATTGATACCAGAGAACTGGAGAATTCTAAATGTTACATATGTTCAAAAAAGGTGCAAGGTTAAGCCCAGCGACCACATGCCAGTTTGGTGAGGAAACATTTAGAAATGAAGGACAAAATTCAACCAATGCAAGTTAATTAACAAAAGGCAGGAATTTTTTTTTTTTAAGGATAAAGTGTTTAATTATCTTCTTTAAGTGTTTTGAAGAGGTGACAGAGAGGGTAGATCAGGACATGGACTTTCAACATACATTTGACAAAATATCACATAACAGACTTGTGAGCAAAATTATAGTTCTTGGAATAAAAGGGTCACTAGCATTGTGGATACAAAGTTAGTTGAGTGACAAAAAAATAGAATAGCACTGAACGGTAGTTTTTTGGGCAAGGAAGAAAATAGGATGTCCTGGGTCAATGATAGGACCCTTGCTCTGCTTGGCATACATTGGTATACAGGGCAGAATTTCAAAGTTTGCAGTCAAAACAACTTGCAGAATACAGTGAACTGTAAGGAGGCTAGTGTTGAAATTCAAAAGGACAGAAATCCAATAAGTTGGTGAAATGGGCAACAAATGGCAGAAGAAATTCAGTGCACAGTAGTATGAAATTACTTGTTTTGCTAGGAACAAATCAGACGAAATTCTAAAGAAAGCACAAGAAGAGTGGCTTGAGTATATATGTGTGCAAATCAGGGCAGGTTGAAAGCACAGTTTAAACAAAAAGAACATCCTGGGCTTCGTAAGTAGGTGCACAGCGCATAGTTATGGAAATATATATAAAACACTCAAGTGGAGGTATTGCATCCAGTTCTGGGCACCACACTATAGGAAGGTTGTTAAGGCTTCAGATAGTGCAGAAAAGATTTGTGGGAATGCTTCCCAGGATGAAGAATTTCAGTTACACTTTTGGAGAAGCTGGGACTATTCTCCTTAGAGAATAGAAAGTTAAGAGGAGATTTGATAAAGGTATTCAAAATGATGAGGGATCTATAATGGAAGGATTGAGAACCAAAGGACAACAATTTAAGATGGTTGAGAAAAAGATGGTGACGTGCAGAAAATCTTTTTTGTGCAGCAAGTAGGATTTGGAATGCACCACGTTGGTGGTGGATGCAGATTCAATTGTGATTTTCAAGAGAGAATTGGATCATTATCCAAACAGGAATAATTTTCAATATCATGGGGAAAAAGATGCACAAGTGTTTCCAGGAAATGGTCTTGCAAATAGTTAGCAAAGATACAATAAGCCAAATGACCTCCTCTGTGCTATAACAATTCTTTGATTATACTATTCTGGACAGCTTTGTTGAAGATGGACAAATATGATAGCATGTGTTGGTGCTCCATCAACAGATGTTAGCTGACATTTTCAGAGCGGCAATCCCAGAAGTCAGGTGCTGAGCTTCTAAACGATTTGACCAGAACCAATGTGCAGCATAAAATGATAAATATCTTTGATTCAGATATTCAGGTCACATACTTGCCTCACCCTACAGCAGCCAATGGCAAAATTAGAGATCAAAATGTTTCATGGATGTACCAGCCTGCAAACATATTCCAGGTTTCAAAGAAATGGGGAAGTAGTCATCTCCACCAATATCCTGACCATCTTTCTGTTACTAGTTCTAACAAGGCTGATCGAAAACTCCCATTATAGGTTGGAAGTTGGTTATTCAGTGCATAACCATTTCTGTGCCCTTCCACTCCACCCAAATTATGTTGGGTATTCATAGCAACTGAGTTAACTGTGGCTACATCAGCCTATAACTAGGAGTGAAGAAGGATGCCCATCTCACTTGAGACCAATGTTTACCATTTTAAACATTTGATACATTTTTCTGAATCAGGAGACTCAAAAAGATAAAATCCTAGGAAGATATTATGAATTCAGGATAAACCACACAGAATCTTTTGAGTGATTTCCAACATTTATTAACGTCGAAAGGTATACTGAGTATTCCTTTTTTATCCTATTCCATGTGTTTCTTCCCTCCGTCTAGAAACTGGTGCTTCATTAAAGCATGGTTACGACTTGAAAAAATATTTTAATACAAAATGATGTCTCACTCTTGTGGAATGGAGCTTGAAACAACAGCAGATCACAGATTTACAGTAGCAACATGATTGCTGATTTAGAAGTAGGCACAAGTATGCACAACTAAGCAGTCCACATTTAGTTTAGATTTACAGTTATTATAGCTTCTCCATGGTATATTTTAAATAAATATTATTTAAATATATTTAAACAGTTCAAAGGGAAAAATGCACTAAAAACATTGGTAGAAATTCCCTACTTTCTACAAACCTGAGAGATAATAATGTCACATGATTTTACTTTGTGTTAGTTTCACAAAAGATGTGTTGCCAACAAACTTCAAACATGAACTGATCAACAAGTTATCAAATCCTTCTGGTTTCACCCAAAAATGCCACAAGGAGCAATTCAAATTTGATTATTAAAGAGAAAGATACACAAATTTATCACTAATCTAGTGATTGATAGATCTTTGATAATGCAGTGGCTGCAAAATACATTACCTGGGTGTAGAAGATTTATCTGGACCTTGTTCCAATGGCCTGGTGTAGGAGGTTGGAAACCAACCTCTCCTATACAGGAAGTAAAAATATGAATTGTAATTAAACTAGAACTTAATTCTGCAAATGTTGCTGACAGATGTGACATTCTTCCGTACAGTTTTCAAGAACAGCTTTAGGAGAACTTAATTTACCATTTGAAGATTATGGCATTTAAACATATTTCAAATTGAACTCATCTCATATATAAAAAATCTTTGCTTTGACTAAATTTGCCAAGACTTAACATATCTAAAATTGTTCACAAATTTACAGCAGGATGATTTTACAAATTTGTTTTCCTTTTCTATGCTGTTGCTAAATTGCAATAAAAACATTCCTTCAGGTAGTGAGTTACCAAGATTGTCTTAATGGTGGGAGAAACTCCAACAAATAATTCTACTCAATGAGTTCTTATGATCTCTAGGAAGAACTCTGGCTTCTTCCCATTTGCAACTAAACAATTTGACTGCCAGAATTTGACCCACACAAAGAAGAAATTTGAAATTACCCTGGTATTCATTCCTGCTAACTCAAACTGTTTCAAGTAGAGATGGGGTTATTTTATGCTCTATAGTTAAAAACCAAGGTCATGATATCCATTGGGAGGTGGGAGGGAAATGGTTATAGCAGCTGGGAAACTTGGAAATATAAGTAAACTCAAGATGATGTATAAAAGATAATCATAACGAGGAAGGGAGGTAGGTGAGCATCAGATGGTCGGGGTGGAGAGAAAGTGTATTGCATTTAAAGTTGTGTTGTCATTTGAAACATACAGCCTTGTTAAAATATGTAAATAATGCACCCGCTTCCGGAGAGCGGGCTGTCTCCATTACAATTGGAAATGGGTAACTGGAGTCAAGCTGAGGTTCTGTTTTAGATTTTAAATTCTTAGCCATCATCTATCCCGCCTCTGCCTGTCCTGGGAGTTTAATATCCATTCCTCAGCACCCCTACAAGTAAACTAGTTCAGAACATAGATTCACATCTCTGAAATTATGCCACTATCATTGCAAATTGAGCCCAACAAAACAGTGAACAGCTGTCAGTTAATTACAAAATAAAAATCCAATAGTGGGAAGTTTAAATATCAGAAACCACAGCATGATGCTCAAACAGTTGGTTAATCATCTGGAATTTAAGGACTAGATTATCATTCAACAAGTTGCTGACCAGTTTTATAAAATGTGAAGGTTATATTCAATATCCAGAGCATTAGCTTAGCAGCCAATTGCTTTGGCTTTGCACGTGTTTGAACATAGTGCACTGTTACGCAGATATACTGAAGCTATTTCGAATATGATCTATCTATATTTTCCTTATACCATGATGATGTGCACCAACAGGAATGCGTATACACAATAAGTACCACTGAATCCCAAAACTTAATATTTAATGGCTTAAAACAGGAACATGACATTCATCTGATCAGTACCGAAGTTATATTTTTGAAGCAAGTATGAAATTTTGTGATAAATACTCAGGCGTTCTGCATTCAGGAAATAGATTTGTCATTGTTACTGGGTCAAAAACCTTTTCACCCAACAGTACTGAGAGAGTACCTTCACCAGATGGACTGCAATGTTTTAAGACTGAGTCTCCAGTACTAGGGATGGGTAATAAATGTCAGCCTCATTCCCACATTCAGGGATTGAATAATAAAAAAGAGCAACTCAATTACAGAATCACAGAATACTACAGTGCAGAAGAGCCCCGTTGGCCCAATGGGTCTGCACCGATGCATGAAAAGCTCTGGCCATCTAATCCCACTTGCCAACGCTTGGCCTATAGCCTTGAATGTTATGGCGTGCCAAGTACTCATCTAGGTACTTTTTCAAGTATGTGAGGCATCCTGCCTCCACCACCCTCCCAGGCAGTGCATTCCAGACTGTCACTACCTTCTGAGTAAAAAGGTTTCTCCTCAAATCCCCCCAAACCCTCCCAACTCTCACTTAAGTGAATTATTTCACTATCCTATTGTAAATATCTGAGAAATAATATCTTGAAGTCATAATCCATATTAGTCTAGAATAAAAAAAAATCGAACCAACTGGCTTACAAAATAACACCATTCTGCATAAAGATACATAATCAATTATACACAAAGTCGTTAGTGAAACAATAAAAGACCACACACACAATAACGCAAGTAAGCTATTTTTGAAAAAAAACACTGACAGGCAGAAGGTTATGCATTTAAAATAAATTTGGTAGATTTCATGTATTATAAATCATGTTTACTCTTATGCTTCAAGCATGAGAAGTTGACACAATAATATATTATTCATTACAGCTCCCGTTCATGCTTGATTGTGGTACATCATTAATGACCAAGCCTGAACAGAATGTAGTCTGTTACAGGACTTTCACCTCAACAAATGTCGTTTCCCAACTATTGCTATAAATAGTTACAAGTGTGTTCGTTTTTATGAAATGGGAAAATTCCATTCTTATTTGTACAGCATGTGGATACATTCAGTAACCTTGCTGATGAAAATTGACTGTCCTTTTTATAGTAAAATACAAGAAACTAGAATAGCAATGTTAAACTCATTTAAATTGTAGTTACCTTAATCCACGTTAATCAAGGGCAATTCGCTACTTTATCCATTACTAAGCATATTAGCATAATCATAACTAAAAGATGAGGATATTTTGCACTCCAAAGGCAATCATGCAAAAGATGTCACCAAGGCTCACCACTGCCAGCTCAAGGGCAATAAAATGCTCGCTTAGTCAGTGACATCCATATGCCAAAAATGAATTCTTTTAAAAATTGCTCCAGTGGCTGGGGGTGGGGGGATACTCCAATCTCTTGTTCACATAGCAAGTTAAAATTCAATGAAGTCAGTCTCCTTACAACTCAACTATTAATATGAAAATTGGAAATAATCACTATGGTTTCTATTCAAGATAATTTATTTCATACAAATAGGATGCTATTCAGTGATGGCAATTCATCAGCTCCTTTAGCCCCAAGCGCAAATCTCGCTGAACCATTAAATCTGGTGAAGGGCTCAAAATAGGATTTACGCTGGCTGTTAATCAGATTGTGATGCTCCCAGCCCATTCCAGATTGCATGATCAGGATTTCACTCAGAGCGAAAATCTGATCAGAACGGATTTGTATTTATTTAAATCTCATAAGTCAGATTATAGTAGAATGCAGTGACCTCCTAGTATATTGTCCCCTGCAGCCCACCTCAATGGGAAGTCACCTGGGCACAAATCATTACAAGTCCTTAAAAGTTGGAACAGGCTCCATAGACTCCAAGCAGAAATAAGGAGGTGAGTGTTTGCACACTTACTTCTAGGGTTCTCTTGGGCAAAGCAGCTGCTGCTGGGGTGCAGGGGAGGATCCTTAAAGGGAGGTGGAGTTGGGGTAAGGGGCTTGGGCTGGAAGGGTTCATGGGATGGATTTGTGTGGCTAGTCTTCTCTCTGTTGCTTTGAAAAGCTTTGATCTCTCTCCCAGCATGTCTATTTCAAAGAGCTGTCAGCTTGCATGTGAACATCCTTGCTCTGTAGCTTAGAAAATCTTTAGAATATTTTACTCACTTCCCATTTCGTGGTCCAGTAACTTTTAGCTCCACACTATTTAAAAGAAGGGCTTAGTTCTGTTTGTTTGCACAAGCACTTCATGGTCCGTAAACTCTGAACTGCTTCATTTTTTGAGCAGGTGCTCAGAGCATTTTTTAAAGAATGGCTTGATTTCAAGTCTGAAATACTTCCTAGAAAGAGCAGACACAATGCCTGACCATAATTTTTTAAGAGTGGGTCATTTTCAACCTTTAATGGCTATAATGGAGATAGTTTTTCCACCATAGAAGTAACTGACAGTTCAGATATCAAAGTCCAAGCGTTTCTCAGTGAGGACTTTCTCATAGTCACTGTTGAATTCTCTGGATGGACATGACTACCACCCCAGGAGCTTGAAGGCCATTGTAGCCCCCAGAGGTGGTCAGGGACATGCCTGGACAGTACCCCGGCACTGATCCCTGCAATCATGATTGGAATTGTCAGGTGCTGGGACAGTGCCAGGTTGGCACTATCAAGAGGCAGGGTCTGAAGGGCAGCTTTTGGCAACTTCATAATTCACATGATGAGATGGGGTGTTACCTTTGAAATACTAACTTTGAGCTCCCTTCAAACAATTATTACAAAAACTTGCCCCTAAAATCTTTAGTAATTTCTGGGCTTTGACTTCTTTACTCAAGTGGCTAGGTGGCATTTCAAATACTGCAGAGTCAATGAGGTGGGTATCTCTTCACGTGTTCATATAATGAGCTTCCTGCTTCACTTAGGGAAATTTGAAACTGGCGACATCAATATCAGTACCCATCAGTTGCTGGATCTACTCGGACCACAGATGTGGAGAAATTAAATTTAAAGCTGGATTGAAAGTTGGATGAGAACAAGTTTTAGAAATAAATGATTTAAGATTAAAGATATTGTAAGCGAGATGGCAATCTATAAAACTTATGCAGTTTTAAAAGTATAGTTGCATTCTTCTCATTGAGCCCTTTAACATGATTTACATATATGTGCTGTAATAATTCAAAGAATCAAATGTTTTTCATTAGTTAAGGGTATCAAAGGATAGATGCCAAAATGGGTAGATGGAGTTGAGATACAGGCATGATCTAATCGTATGGCAGAGCAGGCTCAAGGGTGAATCATCTAAAACAAAAAAGACTTCAATTCATATGACGTTTTTCACGATTACCAAACATTTCAAAGCACTTGTGGCCAATTAATTATTTTTGAACTGTTTATTATGTAGGGAACATGGCAGCCAATATGTGCACAGTAAGCTCCCACAAACAGCAAAAATCAGCCTCACATCCATTCACTCTGTCTACACTTCCCACTGCCTCGGCAAAGCAGCCAGCATATTAGGGATCCCACGCAGCCCAGACGTTGTCTCTTCCACCATCTTCCCTCAGGAAGAAGATACAAAAGTCTGAAATTACATTCCAACTGACTCAAGCACAGCTTCTTCCTTGCTGCTGTCAGACTTTGGAATGGGTCTACCTTGCATTAAGTTGATCTTTCTCTACACCCTAGCTATGACTGTAACACTACATTCTGCACTCTCTCGTTTCCTTGTCCATGAACGGTATGCTTTCTATGTATGGTGTGCAAGAAACAATACTTTTCACTGTACACTAAAACATGTGACAATAATAAATAAAGTCCAAATCAAATCAAATGTGATGACAATGAGTAATCAGCTTTCGTGATGTTGATGGAAGGACAAATATTGGTCAGGATGCTACGGATAGCTCCTCTGCTTTCTTTGAAATAGGATCTTCTATGTTCACATAAGAGGAAAGACGGTGCCTCAGCTTAATGTCTCATCTGAAAGAAGACATTCCTGACAAAGTAGTACTTACTCAACACTGCACTGGAATGTCAACTCTGTGCTCAGGTCCTGGGGTGAGACTTGAACTAGAAACCTAGTGATGCAGTGGCTGAGTCACGGCTGAGACCTAGTCTACTTGTGTTCCTAAAACATTACAAGTACAATACTTATTTATTGTGACGATTTCAAAATCAAAGTGAACTCACATTTTGTTCACATCATGTTCTCCATACAACCAGCCATCTTTTTCCTCTGGTATAAGAAGTGTTAGCACATCACCTTCTGCGAAGCTCAACATATTCTTGTTAGTTCCTGCTGAGTGGGGAAAAATGCTTTTCACCTTTGGTCTCTGAACCATATTTAATCCAGTTGCAACAGAAATGGATCTTGTTAGATTGACGTCCTCTGTGGAAAGGTAAATCGTATTTATTATTTCATAATTTCCTTCCCATCATTCATATTATTTGTTCAGACTTGCCACAACTACAACACATGCCACAAATGAATCCTAAATGTAAAACCAGAAAGTTAAAACCAGTTAAGTACTTTTACTGTTTTAAAATAAAAGTGTATTTATTAGTCACAAATAGGCTTACATTAACACCGCAATGAAGTTAGTGAAAATCCTCTATAACCCATGCTCTGGCACCTGTATGGGTACACTGAGACAGACTTTAGAATGGCCAGTACACTTAACCAGCACATCTTTCAAACTTGTAGGAGGAAGCCCAAGCAGACACGAGGAGACTGTGCAGACTCCACACAAACAGTGACCCAAGCCGAGAACTGAACCCAAGTCCCAGACGCTGAGAGGTTGCAGTGCTAACCACCATGCTAGTCATGTTTAGATTGCAATTTATTTCATTATTAGTCTGTAAATAAGTGAAGTCCTAATATTTTATTAAATAGTTAACAACATAGGAATAAGGAAAGTACAGATTCAGAATTCAACCATTGTCCTTTGGACAGTTTAGGAGTAAGAAAAGTCATGTAGTTTTTGACACGCTAATATATCCAGGACACAGCATAATGAAGTTATTTCTTATCCTCTTATACTTTCTTGAGTGCCTAATTACGTATACCTCCTGGAATTTTTTATGCTGATTTTCTACAAATTATTTCAGATAAAATTCAATCTTGATAAATGCGAGGTGATGCATTTTGGGAAAAAGAATGTAATGGGGAGGTATATGATAAAGGGTAGACCTATTAAGAGTACAGAAACGCAGAGGGACCTGGGGGTGCAGGTGCACAAGTCTCTGAAGGTGGCACAGCAGGTGGAGAAGATTGTGAAGAAAGCATATAGCATGCTAGGGAAGGGGTATAGAGTACAAGAGCTGGCCTTTAATGTTGCAGTTGAATAAAATGTTGGTTAGACCTCATTTGGAATACTGCGTCCAGTTCTGGTTGCCTTACTACTGGAAGGACGTGGAGACTCTGGAGAGAGTGCAGAGGAGGTTTACCAGGATGCTGCCTGGTATGGAAGATCTGAGTTACGAGGAGAGGTTAGGCAAATTGGGACTGTTTTCCTTAGAAAGACGTAGACTTAGAGGAGATCTAATAGAGGTGTACAAGATTATGAGGGGTATAGATAGAGTAAACAGGGTTAAGCTTTTTCCTAGGATGGACTCGAATAGCACGAGGGGTCACGGGCTTAGGGTGAGGGGGGTAAGGTATAATTTGGATGCTAGAGGGAGTTTTTTCACACAGAGGGTGGTGGGGGTATGGAATGCGCTGCCAAGTAAAGTGGTGGGGGCAGGCACTCTGGAGTTATTTAAGAAATACTTAGATGGGCACATGAACAGAATGGGAATGGAGGGGTATAGAAAACTGATTTAAAATAGGAATCATGAGCCTTGGGAGTCCGTGGGAAGTGTGTAAATAGATGATGATATTGATGTACTTGTTTTTCTCCTACAGGTGCTTTGGTCCACCTTGTTGTCTAACGAGGGGCATACACGCGATGGGTCGTGAGAGGGCTGCTCTTGGATGTTTTTTCGAGAGTATCCTAGTGCTTCACGTCATTAGTGCAAGCTTGACTTGGACCATTTGATGGGCAACACGACAGCTCAGTGACTATTGCTGTGCTGTGCAGACACGTGGATTTGGGCCTGTATCTGTGGGAGTTTACGCATTCTCCCCGTGCTTGTGTGGGTTTTCTCCGGGTGCTCCGGTTTCCTCTCACATCCCAAAGATGTGCTCTTAGGCTAATTGGCAAAACAAATTCTTCCTAAATTATCTCAAATTCGGTTTTTAATCCATAGATCTATAAACATAGACAGGGATCACGGGTAGAGGTGGGAACATCGGGGTGGCGGCGTGGGCTCGTTAGGCCGAAGGGCCTGTTTCCCGTTCTTTGTTCTATTTCTATTGCCTCTAGCATTATAGAAGTTTGAATTGCATCCATCCCCTTCAACTTCTATCCACTTCTCCATCAAGAATGAAATTAGCTTCTTCAGTTATGCAAGATTGCAGGCGAAAACAGATTTAATTACAAAAACAGTATTCAAATGATAATCTCACTTTCCTTTGCCTCATTGGCAGAAATAACTTCTATTGGTGCAAAGCCCATTTTTAAAATCAAGAAAAAAATCAAAAGCTAATACGTTCATTGAACCAGCACATATTCAATTTCTAAAGATCCATCTATCAACTTATTTGAAATCACTAAAAAAATCACAGTGGTAGTTGGTCGCTGGCAAATAGTGCCTTCTTTTATTCTGCTGTGACATTGAAAGGCAGTATCACCAGAATTCTTTGTTTGTGTCACTTATCACAAACAAATACATGTCACTTGCATTGAGAAAAGATCAAATCTTAAACTTAACCAACATCTGTTAAATTCCATTCCTTACCAGATACTTCAGTGCTTCTCTCAGCAGAGACCATGCGTTGAGCGCTGGGGTTGTTGAACATATCTGGCAGAGGACTTTTCTGAACCCTTCCAGGAGGAGCTGGTGGTATTTTTAAATTATTCTGTAATGCAGGGTCATGTACCTAGGATACCATTTTATCATTATTGATTTGTTCACATACAATGTTTAGAATATTGCACTTAAGTAGCTTCTGAGTTACAATTTCTTTCAGTTGTGCAAGAAAGCAAAAGCCTGATGTACCTCTTGATAACATTAAGTTGTGAACCAGAATGGAAATAAACTAACATGCATCCATACTAAATAAAGGAGATAAACTTAACTTGCATAACTACAGACTCGTCAGCATTGCATTAACAAATTAAAAAAAATTGAAATTAATCATCAGCAATATACATACATATGCGATAAGGGGAGGATACTGCTTGATTAGTCTCAGAAAATAAATAAATACGGATGCACTTGAATTTCTGGAAGCCTTAAGTTCCTTGCAAAAATCCGAAGGCAGTAGAAATTCAAGGAAAAGCCTAAATGCAGAAGGATTTATGCACAAAATAAGTTACTCAAAATAGGTAAAAGGAAAGTTTGGGGTATGGAATGGGCGTGGTGGTAGATTAACATCCAGTTGGCTGAAGATAGCGAATTTTGTGAAGGGATGGGGAAGCACAGGAAATCAAAGCTGAAGTGACAGAGTTCTTAAGAGGGTAACAGGATTGAAGAAAATTGCAGGCCATAGTAAGGCCATGAAGGGATTTACACACAAGGTGGAGTTGTTAAAGGACTGGATACTAATGTAGTTGAGTGAATACAAATGCTAAAAATATAAAGAAAAACACAAAAGAACAAATAGTTAGAACAGGTACAAAGTGTAAAATACGGATAAAAAAGACAGAAATTCTCTCTTCATGTTTGTGATATTTCAACATCTACATCTTCCCGTTTGCTTTTAGGTCTTTTAATTTTACAAGCAAAGGGAAACTTTAATAGGAGTTTTCTAAACAATGCATGACTAGCCATTTAAAGACCAACCTTCCGTCTTGCAAAATTGCCATAGCTTTTTTCATAAAGCCTACATCATATAGAACTATCACATTGACATGCGGTTCTAACATCCTCTAGAAATGTTTGATCAAATATTTATTTGGAATTAATGTATTCTCTTTAGAATCCTACTCGTCATTCAAATCCAAAACCTGCCCTAATTACAGAAAAACACCAGTATCCAATTATGTGCATTTGAATGTTAAGATTTTTAAGAAGTCCCTTCAACAGCGATATTTATTTTGGAACAAACTTTTTCCAAACAAAATTCCTCAAATGGCAGAACTAATTTCCATGATGTAAAGATGCCGGCGTTGGATTGGGGTGGTAAGAACTCAGTAAGAATTTAGCAACACTAATTTTTAATCCAACCGATTTATTTGATAGTAAATCCGCGAGCTTTCAACACACTAATTTCCAGCAGAAGACACAGCAGAACTAATTTCCAGCAGAAGACACAGCAGTGAAAGTATGCCTTTCAAATCCTAGAAAATAGTACTGAACTAGGCTAACTGAACTGACCAAAATAATGTCTCTCATCTACAGTTTTCAATTTCATTTAGAAATTAAAAAATTATTGGCGAAATTTTCTCATTTTTGCAAGTGTGCTGGCTGAGGTGAGAAAATAGGCGTGCAGCACACCAATTACACAACCAGCTTTTCTCATCAGATAATCCAGCATTTGGTGCAAAGGAAGTCTCCAGACATCATGCTGATGGCTAGAGCTAAAAAAATCCTGGTAACACTGGGGATCCCGAATTCGGGGCACCCACTGCCTGATAATAAAAAATACCCCCATATGTATGGAGATCCCATACATAAGTCCCCTCCTTCCCAATGGATAAGGAGAACAACTCCCCAATAGAGCTGACCAGAGGGGTGTCCCTACCACTGCCTCATAAGGGTTCTCTTTGCCTGGATTTTAAAAACCCATTGTAAACTTTACAATTGGTAAGATGGTGTGTGTGTGTGTGTGTGTGTGTGTGTGTGTGTGTGTGTGTGTGTGTGTGTGTGTAATATATATACAAAATGTATGTGTGTGTTTTTTAACATTACTATAAATTATTTAAATGAGGTTCTTGATCTTCCTGACAAGAACCTTATTAAGTCATTGGTGGGGTGGGGAGAATCCAAAACAGGATCTTGCCGGTGAGATTCTTATTTTTTGCATCCATGTCACCACTTGCTCTTGTGGCATGAGCTTGTCTCAATGTCAATGCCCTAAAATGTATTTCTACAGGGTTCAAAGTTCTTAAATATGAATTTAAAATTTTTCCCCTATTTAGTACAGCAGTATTTGTCAAAGGAGCAAAAACAGTCCCAAATTTGATTTCTCTTTCTGCTGATTTATTTCAGCTCAGCAACAGCTTGGATGCTATAAATCAGTCTCAGCACCACTGACTGAGGAAGGAGAGAAATTACTCCAATCCACCCTGAAAGTACATATTTGTGGACGCTGGGCAAGGACTCACTGGCTTGTCTGTGAATCTCTCCATGACTGAATAGCTTTCCAATACATTTTCTTTCCTGTGGAATAACAACCCCTCAACTTAGGTGTGGAGCGCTTTTGACACCTTTGGAGCTGTACTTCAGGGAATATCAGCATCTTTAAGAGAATTATGGGGCAAAAATAGGAGGGGGCGGGTGAACAATGTTTTATGACTTGATGAAAAATTTTGAAAGCTGATGTCATTGGCATCCTTCCATCTGTGTAAGATGATGGACACAACAAATCAAATCCACTGTGGGGAAACCGTACCTTGGGATGGAATTCTCCCAAGTCCCCCTGGCTTGTTTGATCACGGGTAGGTGAGAGAATATGTCAGGGGGGTTGGTGCCTATCATGGCAGGTCAGAAAACCTAACAGAGGACAGTACAGCCCTCATTTGCAGATGAAGGTACGACTTCCATGCCAGATTCTCTGTGATGTTTCACACATTCAATCAAAATATCAGGACTCATCTGAATAACATCTGGGGCTGTCTCTTGAATTCGGGATGGAGGCTCTCACAACGCAGGAACAGTAGTGGATTGGGATTGCAACTGCAGGTGGATCTTCCATGTCTGGAGAGGTCCACCTTACAGCTTCAGAATATCCCCAGAGATCTATCTTCATTTTTAGGAGGTTCATCTTTTTTGAATAGTTAAGTCAGTAATGTTGGATGCTTTTTTGATATGGCACCTACATGATGGCAGACTACACACCATCCAGACTTGCCTCGCCATCTAATGTGGCATGAAGGGCACATAATTAATGAGATTGGTAGCAGAGGATTTGGTGTGTTTTTCCAACATCTTCAGTGGGAAACATGCTATGTTTCTGCCATGGCACAGTCTCAAATTGTAAAATTCCACCCTTTATGAATCAATTATATATTAACTTGCCAATAAAAATTAATTTAATGCAAGTTAATTGTACCTTTTACAATGAGGATATTTTGAGTACTGTAGATGCAAATATATTTTGTCACTGAAGCCTTCCTACTAATAGTACTTCCTTATGGATCTTTGTTATTGGTCTCTCCTATTTGATACTTTTTAAACCCAATTGCCATTTGTATAGAATTACATGCCAGGAATTCCTGAGTAGAATAAATATTTACATTATATTGCCTTCCCAAATTCTTACTTGCTTGTACGCGGATTCAGCAGTGAAGTGTCATTTCATTCTTGGCCATAGTTTGAATTGAATCCACTTCTCTCAGCTGCATGAGTTTAGTGCTGTTAATTTGGCATTTCAAACCAATTTCCGATGGAAACCAAGCCACTACAAATTTGCCCACAATTGGTTAAAACAATGGCAGTCTAGAGAAACCATGAGAACTAAAGCAATTAACATTGATGCAGTTGAAATTGGATGAGAATTCTTGCCTCACCTTCAAATTTATATAATTTTGCACCTTTTAATCCACACTTACTCCACCCATAGATACATCCTCACTCACTTCCACAATTCCTTCAGTATGATTTTGGTTTCCTGTCCCTCATCATTGGTGATCTTACTTTTTCCTGCATATTGGAACTTCATCCCTAAATAGTTTGCAACAACTCATTCTATTTTCAAAAAGTACTTTTCTTTTTAACCAATCATAATTCTATCTTCTATGTTTTTGAGGAACATGGCAAAAGTACAAGAAGTTCTTGCTGTTGAATGCAATCTTATATTCATTGCTAACCAAAATTGATTTTTTAAATAAATGATTTCTGTACTCCCCAAAATCAGTCACTCACAGTGTATCGTCCTATCAATGGAGAAGGCTGAGGAGTTCTGGATACATATGATGGGGGGCTGTCATCTTCACTCAAAAACTCTGGCACCTTGGTGGCATCGAAACATTTCTCCTTCCATCGGTTTAGTTTGGCACTTAGTACTTCACTGGTCTAAAGGAAGAAATATACAATGATTATAAAATTAAAACTATAATTTTGAAGAATTTTTAAAATCAAGAAACACAAAGAAATGGATTCTACAGTTCATGATTCATGCTGCGCACACATCTCCAGCCACATATTCTAATTGCTGTCATTTTGGAGAGGGGAATGCAATTTGAGTTGTAGATAAATGATCTTTCAGTCCTATCAGAAGCAATACTTTGGGTACCTCTTCTTTTGCCTGGAAGACAATCCACCCTTAGACTTTGTAAAACATGAAGTGCAGCTATTTTAGTTCCATTCAGCATGATGGCTTCAGAGTTTGATCACAACGTTCACGGAGGAAATTTGGCATGTCAGCTACAATTTTCAGCAACTTTAACAGATGTACCATAGGAAGCATTCTTCCTGGTTGGATCACAGCTTGGAATGGCTCCTGCTTTGCCCAAGACCACAAGAAACTACAAAAAGTTGTGAGTGTAGCCCAATCCATCATGCAAACCAGCCTCCCATCCATTGACACTCTCTATACTTCTCGCTGCCTCAGCAAAGCAGCTAGCATAATTAAGGATCCCATGCAATCAGACATTCTCACTTCCATCTTCTTCCATCAGGAAAAAGATACAAAAGTTTGAGATCTTGTAGCAACCGACTCAAGAGCAGCATCTTCCCTGCTACTCTCAGCCTTGTGAATGGACCTACTCGCATTAAGTTGATCTTTCTCTACTTCCTTACTATGACTGTAATGCTACATTCTGCATTCTCTCCTTTCCTTCTCTATGAATGGTATGCACTGTTTGTATAACACGAAAGAAACAATACTTTTCACTGTATGTTAATACATGTGACAATAATAAATCAAAACAAAAAAAAATTTTAATGCATTGCCATTTATTTTCCCCAATAAGAGCATACTTTTAACAATTCAATCATACAGACCTTTTCATGGTAATTGCTCAGATCTTGGGAAAAGCTGCAATGTTTGTCCACTAAGAAACAGAACCGTCTTTTTTCCTCAAGTAAGGCCTCTTTGCAACCTTCAGTAATGAACCGCTGAATATCATTTTCCCTTGTACTGATGGTTGCTAAAAACTGGGAGACAAAATACACATTAATTTTCTGTATTTCTAAAACAATAGTAATTTTTAAACAGATCATACTTATTGAAATTCTGGTAGAAGATCCAGCTTCTATCATGCTTATGATAATATTATAAAAATAATTTCGTGTTTTCCTTGTAATGCAGATTTTTAAAAAATGAATAGTATATTCTCATGAATTAGAAGAGATAGGATGGATGTTACAGTTTGCAGAGGGACATAGATAGGTTGCAGAGCTGGGCCGTGAGGTGGCAAATGGAATTCAATACGGATAAGTGTGAGGTGATTCACTTTGGTAGGAATAACAGGCATATGAAATATAGGGCTAATGGAAGGACCTTAATAGTGTTGTCGAGCAGAGGGATCTTGGGGTACAAGTACATAGCTCTTTGAAAGTTGGCACCCAGGTTGATAAAGTTGTTAAGAAGGCGTACGGTGTGTTAGCTTTTATTGGTAGAGGGATTGAATTTAGGAGCCGTGAGGTTATGTTACAACTGTACAAAACTCTGGTGCGGCCGCACGTGGAGTATTGCGTACAGTTCTGGTCGCCGCATTATAAGAAAGATGTGGAAGCATTGGAAAGGGTGCAGAGGAGGTTTACCAGGATGTTGCCTGGTATGGTGGGAAGGCCTTATGAGGAAAGGCTGAGGGACCTGAGGTTATTTTCATTAGAGAGAAGAAGGTTACGCGGTGACCTAATTGAGGCGTATAAGATGATCAAGGGATTGGATAGGGTGGATAGTGAGAGCCTTTTTCCTCGGATGGTGATGACCAACACGAGGGGACATAACTTTAAATTAAGAGGTGGTAGTTATAGGACGGATGTCAGAGGCAGGTTCTTTACACAGAGGGTGGTGAGGGCGTGGAATGTCCTGCCTGCAGCAGTTGTGGACTCGCCTACTTTGGGGGCATTCAAATGGTCGGTGGATAGGCATATGGATGATATTGGAATAGTTTACGTTAGAGGGTCCACTGGCCGGCACAACATCGAGGGCCGAAGGGCCTGTACTGCGCTGTAATGTTCTATGTTCTATAGCAACTCAAATGATGTTTGCTAATATCAATGGCTGCATTTCAGAAATTAAAGATTTGTTCTAATCAAATTAAAAGCAACATTAAATAGTCAGAAACTGGCCATTTAAATGCAAATGACAAGCATGAGAGAGAAAAAAATTGAACAGGGCTAATTTGGTGCTGTAATATTACCATTTAGGGAATCAAGATCAGAATGAAGGCAACGTCATTAAATTTAGAACAGAAATACTCCTCCAGTCACTTCACACACATTTTAACTTTTGTTTATTGTGATTACAGAAAGATTTTTAACAGAGCAGAACCAAATGCTTCTGTAATAAAAATAAACATTTTTGTTCTAGTTGTCAGTGGTATGCTTTCTGCACCATATTCCCAAGCATACCAAATCATAAATGAATTTAATGCTTACTACGAAATCCATTAAAAACAGTTTAAATGCAAGGTGCACACAGCCTGACTATTTCCTGGTTTGATTTCAAGGACAAACAGGTCAATGAAGCAAACCCGCACCTTCTTTATGATGTGGGTGTTTCCATAACCTAGAGTTATATTATGATTAAGCTCACATTTTAGGGCAGAAGGAGATGAAAGGCAAAACATCAGTCAAAAAGCTAAAGGAGAAATGGAATCATGTCTGTAAAAACACAAACTTTATTTAAAACACAAAGTGTGATAGCACATACAAATAAATCAAACATTCAATGTCACCACGCACCCCCCCCCCCAACATTCAATGATACAAAGTGCCAATTTCTTGTTCATGACTAAACTAACTGATAAAATCTGCCCAAGTTTAATCTAGAGCTCAATCAAAGTTTGATCTGACAACAAAATCTGTATTTATTCGCTAAGGAATCACATGGGCCAGAATTTTCTGGCCATTCACGCCAAAGAGAGTCTCTGGTCCTGCTATACAGTGAATGGAGATTTGGTTGAGTGCCATATTCTCTGTCTTTACTTGCAGTGGCAGCGGGACACGAACAGACAGAAAATTCTGGCTAAGGAGTTCCTCTTTATCTGAATAAAGACACTTCCTAGTTGTAAAATAATAGTGCTAGAATCTAGGTTATTCAGAAGAAATTGATGTTGACACAAATTAGAAACTGTTCAAATTGGAACTGGATTGATAGCCACTTTTTTTTTAAAAAAGGAAAATAGTCTGAAATTTTCAAGGAAGTGAAAGTTTGACAGAACTTTTGCCAGTGTAAAAACTAGTCTCAAAAAGTTGCATTCTAACAGACTTATTTAACAATGAGCCATATGAGTTTGATTAAGCAACCGTAATCATGTTTTAATAACAAAATTAGTGTTTCATTTTACTTTTTTATTCAGTCTGGAGATGTGGGCGGAACAAGCAAATCAGGCAATTTTTGTCCATCCTTAATTCCCCAAGAACAAATGTCGATGGCAACTAAATTTTAACTTTCGTTATCATATTAATGGTTTTCATTGGTGAAGGCAACACAGAACTACTAAAATTAAATTCGCATTGTTGACAACCATGTTATGTAGATGAATAGGTGACAAGTAAATTCATGTCAAAAAAACTATATTCAGTGCAGTCATTGATAATATTGTGCATGTTAAAGACATTTTTAAAAAAATACATTTGCTTAATTCATGGCAATTCAAGAAGTGTTCAACATGGAGAATGTTATCATTTATTATTCTCTCATGATCTGCAAAATCTGAATTTGTAGTTCATATACCCAAGGTTAGGTCATTCCTAAATAACATAGAGGAGTCCTAATATTAATTCCTAGGAGATCCTGCCTTATATCTGGCATCAATTCGAAAAGCATTTGTTTGCCACAACATTGTCTCCTAATCCTTAATCAATTACATACCCAAGTTACCTTTATCATTTTCATTATATGTTTCTATTTTCTGAAATTTTCGCATTAACTAACAAACCATCGCCCCCTTACTTGCAATAAACACTTTTTCAGCACAGCAGGGATAAACAATTTTCTTCAAATAAATAACTTGCTTTCACCCACAGGAAAAGGTAATCCGGCAATTTGTGACAGCTGTACCTCTACAACTGAGTAATGCATTATACTTGTTGCCTTGCTTTCTGCCCTATATCTTGCAATACATCTCCCATTCTAATAATGATCTTCAGCTCAATAGGCATTTGTGGTAAAGTATTTGATGGGAAAACATTTTTTTAAACTTCCACTTTTATTCTTCTAACAATACTCAGTCTATATTCCTTTGTTAGTCATTTATGAACCAGCAATATTATTTCTTCACTGTTTATCCTTTCAGAATGCTGAAAATATCCATTCTATCGTTTGTTTCATATATTCAACACCTTCCAACAATAAAAGCCTTAATTTCTCAAAATGATTAGCTCATTCCTGTATCATTGCAGTGAATCTTCACTGTTCTCTTTCCATAGTTCCATTATCCATCCAATTATGGGATTCCCACAACCTCATGTAACACTCCTCTGTGGTCCAATCTATGTTTTTTACATTTACTGCTAAGTCAGATTGCATATTCATTAGGTACATCATCTTTTAAAAAACTGTTTTTTCATTTCTCTCAGTGGTTTATTTGGTTAAGACAGATCAGCAAAAGTCCTTGGTTCAATCCCTAGCAAATAGAGTTGGTGGAGCTCAGCAGGGATATCTCAACCAGCCTCAGCCAGGGCCCTGAGTTAGGAATGGGAATGAAAGTTAGCTCTCTCATTCCTGAATGTCATCCTGTTGGAAGTGTGCTTGTATGGATATTGTTTAAGGACAAAATAAACGCAGCTGGATGGCTCCTCCTGCAGTTGAGTAATTGCAGCCATTTACTACAACAGTATAATAAGATAGTCATTTAGGCACAGAATCATAGGGAAGATGGATTCTGGAAGAACTGCATCGAAAAAATTGGTTTGGGGGTGGGAATTTAGTAGAAGGGAAGGACTTTATTGTCAAATACTGTATTTACCAAATGTCAGTAATCAAAGTGTGAAAGAAAGAGTGGAGAAGCATTGAAATAGGCCAAAGTGATTGCTTTATAATGTTAATGCTCTTTATTGTTGTGCTGAACCTATATTCTGAATTGGGAATTATCTTTTTTTCAATCTCTGCAAGTTCTCTGTTATACTTAATGAAGAAGCAAAAAATGGTAATGCCTTACACATTGGCCAACTGTATTTAGTATCAGGGCTCCTTCATTTTGGACTCTAATTATTTTGTAGGGAGGAGAAATTAATTTCCTGCCTTTTAGCTACATTTTGTTTTCTGCTGATAACATACAATTGGTTTATCAAATTCCACTTTAACTACAATAATCACAATTTGAGAAAAAGTCATTTTGCAGTGTAGAAGCAGCTTGACTTTGTATCTAAACATTCTGGGAATGCTTGGTGCCAGCACTGGGTGCATGAAGAGCCAAGTGTTTTGTTACCACCACTCACATCTTTTTATTAATGAACAAAGGAAAAAAAAAGACTTCAACAGCAACTGGCATGTGAAACAGTATCTACACTTTTGAAAAAACAGAAAGGTAATAAATCAAGGAAATCTCTTCAACAATCTAAACAGTTTGGGTTCAAATTTACAGTTTCAATTACCATGACTTAGTACAGTCTGAGAGATATATCATTCTGAACAAACTGCAGTCTTTCATCAAATCAAGGAATAAAGTCCAATTAATTGTGAAGGAAAGTTCTACTTGAAAAGTGTTAAAAGACAAGTCTCAAGCAGCTCTCAGTGAATACAAGTTCTTAACTCACATTTTGTTTATGAAATAAATCCAAGCTCAACTATAGTAAGCACAAGCATTTCAACAAAATAATGTATTTCATTAAGTGCAAATTACTGACACATTAATTCCTTCTATCATTCAAATATAGTTAGAAACCATTTATCTTGCTGGATGTTTCCATTGTGTTTGGCACAACTGCAAAGATGGAAATCACATAGAAACTTCATTATATTAACTGACCACAAGCACAACTCCCATCAGCTGAATAGAGAACAATGTTGTCCAATGAATTGGCCACCAGTGGCTGTTTGGGAGTTCAAATGTGGCTAATTTTATTTTTGGTTAGCAAATAAAAATGAATAATAAACAGTGTAGTCAAATTGCTTGCACAGCATTTATACTTTAACCTTTTTGTGCATTTGTTTGCTGACAAAATGGCAAAACAAAAGAGGCAACGTGTGTATGTTTTTTAATCACTGAGTGTTTTAACTTCCTTGGTTACTTGATACACCTTTAAGTAAATATACTGGTGCAAAATCTAGTTATATATAACATATGACAGCAAAGTAATAAAAACATTCGTCAACCTGATGAAACTTCAACACAGGACTACTTCATGCCAAGCAGCAAGCAATAGACAGAGCTCAATGATCCCACAATAAGCAGATCAGATGTTAGCTTTGTGATCCTGCTACATCTAGTTGTGAGTGCTGATGGACAATTAGACAACAGATAGATGAACGAGACTTCACAAATATCCCCATCCTCAGTGATTAAGGAGCCCAACACATCAGTGCAAAAGACAAGGCTTTGAAAGTGGTTGAAATGATGGTTGAAACACAGACATAAAATACCCATGATAATGGAGGAAGCTAAAGTCCCTCCCTAAATGAAAGAAACCAGAAGGATGTTGTTGAAAACAACAAACTGGATGGGATGGCTTTGAAAATAAAAGATAAACAAGCTGCAAATGATGAAAATCAGCAAGAAACCAACAACAACTTGAATGTATACATGACCTTAAATTTAAAGAAATACTCAAAGTCACTTCATAAAGAACAAGAAAAACTTTAAATCTAACATGTAGGATGCAGGGAACCTGTGTCGGTCAGTGAAGATGTGGCTGAGTTGTAAAACTGGGTCTTTGCGTAGGAGTGAACACATGTAACAGATATTTGAGTTGCAGTTTATGGATGGTATGAAATCCCCAGTGAGAACATTTATTGAGGTTGGAGGTAAGAAATCAATTGTGTTTTCAGCAAAGGAGTGCCTGAAGTACTAACTGAAGAGGACTATGTTGTGGAGGGGGAATAGAATATGGGATTTAATATTCGCTTTAAATAGAACACCATGATTATAAACCACGTTGATTAGCTGAAACATGTGTCAGAGGATAGGAAGGAATTACCAACAAGGGAAAAAAGTTACATTTATATAAAAAAACTGACTTACTCTTTAATGTATTTGGTTTCCTCAATATATATATGTGGGGTTACATGGATTCCACAGAATCTCTACAATACAGAAGGAGGCCATTCGGTCCGTCAAGTCTGTACCAACTACATTCCACCCAGATCCTATTCCTGTAACTGCACACATTTACCCTGCTAATACCCTGATACTAGGGGTCAATTTAGCATGGCCAATCAACCTAAGCCACACATCTTTGGACTGTAGGAAGAAACTGGAGCATCCAGAAGAAATCCACACAGACACAGAGAGAAAATGCAAACTCCACCCAGACTGTGACCAGAGGCTGGAATTGATTTGATTTATTATCATCACATGTATTAGTATACAGTGAAAAGTATTGTTGCTTGCATGCTATACAAAGCATACCGTTCATAGAGAAGGAAACAAGAGTGCGCAGATTGTCATGTTACAGTCATAGATAGGGTGTAGAACGTAGGTAGGTCCATTCATATCTCTGATAGCAGCAGAGAACAAGCCGTTCTTGACTCAATTGGTACATGGCCTCAGACTTTTGTATCTTTTTCTGATGGAAGAAGGTGGAAGAGAAAATGTCAAAAGTGCGTGGGGTCCTTAGTTATCTGGCTATTTTGCTGAGGCAGTGGGAAGTGTAGACAGAGTCAATGGATGGGAGGCTGGTTTGCACGATAGATTGGGCTACATTTATGCCCTCTTGCAGTGCTGGACAGAGCAGAAACCATGTCAAGCTATGTTACAATCAGAAATAATGCTTTCTGTGGTGCATCTGTAAAAGGTGGCAAGAGGCGTAGCTGACATACCAAATTTCCTTAGTCTTCTGAGAAAGTAGAGGTGTTGGTGGACTTTTTTAACTACAGTGTTGTGTGTGTGTGTGTGTGTGTTGTGTGTGTGTGGTGGTGTGTGTGGTGTGGTGTGTGGTGTGTGTGTGTGGTGTGTGTGTGTGTGTGTGTGTACACACGTACCAGGACAGCTTGTTGGTGATCTGGACACTCAAAAACTTGAAGTTTTTGACCATTTCTATTTCACCCCCATTGATGTAGATAGGGTTTTCTACTACGTTTCCTGAAATTCATGACAATCTCCTTTGTTTTGTTGACATAGAGAGAGAGATTATTGTCATCACACCAGTTCATCAGATTTTTTTAATCTCATTCCAGTACTCTGCTGGCATCTGACCTATTACCACTGTGAAGCAGCAATGCCAATCATTGTTCACTGTGCTGCCTGGTAAAGTTACATGCATGTTCTACTCCAGATTGCCAGCTGGTGAAGGAAGAATCCAGATCTTGTCTTTACTTGGGATAGATTTATCTAGAGTGAAACATACCATGTATATATCCCCTCACTCCACTTACCGTGTTTGTAAGTGTCTCTTTATATGTACTCAGGTAACTATCCTATTAATGCCCTCCATCTGTGAGTACTTCAACCAATACAATTAAAAAAAGCATTTCTGTTAAATAATTTATCTAATAACTCAACTGATTACGAGGACAAATTGATCAGTACATAAGACCACAAAATCCTTGATATGTACTGCTGTTTCAATGAGCCCTAATATGTACTGCTATGTTAAGGAGCATTGCTGAGCACTCTCATACATGTTGAAGAAACAGATCTGAATCTTCATTCACCAATGTTAGTACTTGTATTTTGCTTTATTCATTGTTCTTATCTTAAGACTTCTACTCTGAACGAAACAATGACAGATTTTTTTTGCCCCAGCAGTTCCCAATGCAGCATTCATTAGGAATCTCTTTAAATCAGTAGTAGGATGCTTTTGCTGGTAGTTCCTAACATTTTACTAATTTAGCTAAAGTGAATGGTGGGATCTTGTTTACCCAAATTTGGTTAATTTTGTTAAATTTATTTTGGTTGTGACTGACTGTGACAGAATCATACACAGGGTATGGCAGTAAAATCACCCATTAATAATATAAAAGCAGCTCCAAAATCACCCTTTGGATGTAGATATAATCATAGAACATAGAACATTACAGCATAGAACAGGCCCTTCGGCCTTCGATGTTGTGCCGACCAAAATAAAAAGCAATGCCCCTCCAAACTACACCATTCCCTTCTCTTCCATATACTTATCAATTAACCTCTTAAACGCCACCAAACTTGGCGCATCTACAACAGCTGCAGGCAGGGCATTCCACTCCCTAATCACTCTTTGAGTAAAGAACCTACCTCTGATATCCGTCCTATAACTCATACCCCTTAATTTAAAGCTGTGTCCCCTCGTGCTAGCTTTCTCCATCCTAGGAAAAAGGCTATCACTGTCCACCCTATCTAAACCTCTAATCATCTTATATGCTTCAATAAGATCCCCTCTTAGCCGCCTCCTTTCTAACGAAAACAACCTCAAATCCTTCAGCCTCTCTTCATAGGACCTGCCCTCCAATCATTTGGGAACAACTGACAACTCATCAGCAATGCACTACCCTTCTAAGGGCTGGATTGTGCAGACGAACAATATTACAAATCAAACAAAAATAGAAAATGATCAGCAGATCAGATAGCACCTGTAAAGAGGAAGGTAGTGTGGACATTCAGGGGTATAGAACATTGGAACAATGTCAGCCAAGCATGTTCTACCATTCAATGAGATCATGTCTGATCAGGTTTCTAACAAAAACTCATCAATTCAAAACGTTAACCCGCATCTTCCCTTCTCTATAGATGCTACCTTAACACAGAATTTTCAAATATTATTGGTTTATAATTTCATATTTCCATTATTTTGCTTAATGTTACAAATCAGACAGCTGTTCTTTAACATACAAGAATTGCCATTTGAATGACCATGACAAACAAACTGCATTACTTAGCATAAACAATTGTGTGGTTTCTGAAAGTAGATTTTGATAGTCAAAGTAGGAGTTATTAATACAGATAATAATAGGATTTCTCTATACCACTGCAATACAAAATTAACACCCTTTTTTCCTAGATAGTAGAAATATTGACATATTCTTCAATATCTATCTCTGAAAAAATAGACATGCTACTAGTTTTATTGCACAGCTTGAGTTACATGGTCCCTCCAGTGGCGGCCAGCAGCAATTTTATGGTGGGGTGGGCACGGCCTTGCTGACTGCGATGAGCAAGCCCTGCGCAATATAAAACATTCAGGCCCATGTTTTAGATTATAGTAGATCAGTCATTTGCTGATGCACACGCTGATTCTTAACAAGTGGTCACCTCCTTGCTTCTTTACCTCAAGAGCACTGAAATCAAATTTACGTGTTCACATCATTGACCATGTTAAATATGAACTGCACATGATTTACAGATAAACATACATGAAAAACTTTTCAGTGAAGCACTCAATTCTGTAAAAAAAAGTAGTATTGGCTATGAGCCAAAGTAGTCCACCTCTCACCAGCAAACCTGAGGGATTAACAGGTTAGATTCTGTATATTAAAAAAGAAAAGTAATAGCAATGGGATAGAAATTAAATTGTCAGTTTACACAGAGAATAATAAGCTAATACATACCTCCATTTCTTTATTTTCATATTTGTATGCATTTTTTGTTCCTTGACTTTTCCTTCGAAGCTTTTTGAGTTCTGCTTGAGACTTTTCAAGAGAATCCAATTTAGTTCTATGTTCTGTTTGGTACTTTTTAAGAGTTGCCTGGAAACAAAATTTCACCAATGTATTAATTTGCAGTTTTTTTGAACTCTCAAAAAACTTCATTTGATTTGGCAATTGCAGAGTAATAGCAGAGAATTCTGCTTGATTGAAGCCTTTACAGTGATTCAAATCTAGGAATAACCAACTTTGGCTAAGTTTACAAATGCAGAAATTCAGATAAGCATCAGTTTAATCTCTTATAGCTGTTTCATGATGTATTCTTAGTCTTTGTTACTCAGCCTTTTCGATGTTAACAACTTGCAGTAAGTCCAGTTCATCTATCATCCTGTCTGTCCTTACTAATTTGCATTCACCTCCAATGCCTCAATTTCAAATTTTACAACCTAGTTTGCAAGTCCCTCCATGGCCTTGCATTTCCCTATCTTTTTAACCTCCATCAGTCCCACAACTCTCAGGTATCTGCACTCCTCTAATACTGGCCTCTTGATCCTACCCCTATTTTAATTGCTCCATCAAAGGTAGCCGTGTCATCAGCTGCTGACCTGGAGCTCTGAAGGCAGGATTTTCTGACACCCCTCAAACCTTGACGTGTGTTTTGCAGTGGCAGAGGCAGCTGGGCATTAGCCAGCAGCAGGATCTTCTAATCCTGGCACTGTCAATAAGTTTCCCATTGCTTGCACTCTCTCTGTCACCAGGGAATATATGGCGGGAAACCACTATCAATGGGACGGTTCGTTCCCGCCAACAGGAACAACTGCAAAAATCCCATTCTATATCACCATAGGCCTCTCTACCTTTTTTTGCTCCTTTAAAGTACACCTTAAAAACCTACCACTATGTTCATGCTTTAATCATCCGCTCTAATTTTTTTTTCTGCATCTTTATGAAACTTCTGTGAAATGTCTTGGGCATTCTATTATGCTAAAAATGTTATTTGATGCAAGCTGTTTCTGGAGTATTAACACAACATCTGAAAATTAAATTGAATAACACTGCTGATTTTTTTGGGTTAAAAGAAATGAATATGGGCTATGTGAAATGCTCCAGTTTTTGTTGTCCCAGTTCTTCTTGCAAGTTCAAATACCTTAAAAACCAAAGAAAAACCAACCCCTAAAATCCAAAATTATAGACAAACACATTTGTCCTATAATGTTAGCTGATCAAGCCACCAAATTTTCTGCTGCATATATTTCTATTAAATAAAATGTGCTTTGTCAAAATTTATTGGATATTCTTTCCTCTGGCAGGGATGTTTAGAACAAGAGATCATATTTGAGGATATGAGGTAGGCCATATAAGACTAAAATGAAGAGAAACTCTTCACTCAAAAGATGGTGAACATGTAGAATTCTCTCTCACAGGAGACTGTGGAAACCAAATCACAGAATATAATTAAGGAGGAAGTAGATAGATTGCTAGATTCTAAAGGTGTGAAGGGGTATGGGAGAACATAGGAATGTGATGTTGAGTTAGAAGACCAGCCATGATCATGCTGAATAATGAAGCAGGCTCGAAGGACCAAATGGACTACTCCTATTTTATATGCTTCTATGTTATGACAGCCTTGTCCTCCACGTTAAGAATTTTTGAGCTTTTATTATCCAACATGCTTGAACTTTTACTATAGAACAGTTTCTTCAGTTATTGGCTTGTTGAATGGATTAATTATTTGCTCAGGCAAATAACTTGTCACTTTAGAATTATCTGTAAAATGACTGCTTGCTTACATTATGTGCTGACACACCATTAATATTTGAAACTAAAAATAGTTGGGTGAGATTGGAGAAGAAAGAATATATCCTTTTGGTGGCACAAGATCAAAAACATGTTGAATGAATCTTCAGTATTTGACAAAATTGAAGGTTTTGTTTTATAAAGTATTAAGGTTACATTTGTATTTTGCAACAGAAGTGACAATTGCCAGTAATCATAACTGTGCACAAGTTACAGTTGTAGAATGAGAACATTAAATACCTACATTCATGTATTTCACATCTTGATCAGTCTTTTTCTCCAATTCACTTATGATATCTTTGTGAAATTTCCTAAACTTGAAGATGAAAAAAGTATTTTAGTGAGAAACCACATCTGCAATAAAGAGAACAATGAACTTAACAGTCATAAAATAATATATCTTAATATTCTCTCAAACCCAGTTACCACTGATTTTCTACCAAATGGGTTGGGCAACAGGTTGGCAGGTGAAACTCATGCAAATTCGCACACTGTTCTAGGCAAAATGCGAAGGAACGTCAACGTAAATTTCTCAACAGCTTGGTTTGGAGCAGCTGAAGAGATGGGTGAAGAGCACAAATTGATTGCCTGACACTGTTTAGAGCTCTCTTGAACCCCTGAATACTTTGTTCAAAAGGTTCCTTTGATATCACTTTGTAATTGGACAACAAAAAATAAATTAGTGGTTTAGAGCGATCAATTTTTAATTTTCAAATGCCTTATGTTAACTAAATAACTTACAATTAAGTTGCTGAGATCAGGAATGCAGATCTGAGAATTTTCGTGCAGCAGAAACAGGCTACTGCAGTTTAACTTATAAAAGTAAAGTAGTCATGAAGAATAAGCTTCAATTGCAAGACAAAAGTAAAGCTATTTAAAACTATTTCAAAGATTGCAAAAATAATCTTAAATATATATACATACATTATCTTCCATATCTATGTTGATTTTCTTGTGTACTTCAGAAATCTCCATGAGGACTTGTCCTGTGGGGACAATTTAAATTAAGTTCAAAAAGCTGCTTTTTTTTTTCATTTGCACACAGTATTCCACATTGCAAGTGTTCTTGAATTTCCAGTCCATCATTGCCATTGAAAGCAGAGATAGTTACTTCCTGGCCTCTATCAACTGGATCATTCAACAATTACCGGGAACTGCTTAAGAAAGTCAATCCACTTTTGCCACTTTGCATCTATCTTTCCGATTTGGAAGATGTTACAGGTTATATATTTAGTCTGGCTGAGATCGAGAACTGACCAGAGCAGTCAAGCTCGTCAGAAAATGCTGGGTCAGCCTCTAAGCTTGATTTTTAAGCCCTTTGGGGAAGACAGGTGTCAAAAATAGCACAGCTCACTGATCTTCGCTACCTCCAGCCCCCAGGCCATTTTGCTGAGATAGGATTGGAGATGGGAGTGGCTGGTGATGAGCAGCTGATCCACCTCATTAAGGAAGGCTTCATGCCAATTAAAGGAAGGCAACTTGGATTTTCCAGTTGGTCTACAGATCTCCACAGGCACTGGATGCTGGTTTTATGCTCAAGGTGACCTTCCAGTGGTTGACAGGCTTAAAGCTATTGCCTGCCTAAGTGAAAAAGCCATTTTTAATTTAAGATATCTTCATTTTGGAAAACTTCCTCCCTCATTTATCTTCCATCACAGTCTGCTACTTTCAACTGAAAGGTTTCTGATTGGCCCTCTAGCTTTGACAGCCAGATTGCTGTCCCTAATTGGAACAGCCTGCCTTCTATCTGCTCAGGCTATCTGTTGTAGGCTTCTGATCCTTATTTGAGCCAAAGTGATTCAAAAAAAAGTGTGCAAATAAAATCCTGCCTTGTATTAATATCTTGCCAGTCTATCCAAATGATTGTCTAAATGATAATCTAAGAATATTACCATAATTTGGAAAGAGTAGTCCTAATCAAGAGGCTTCATTTTAAATGAGGTTTTGGCTCTTGAGGCAAACATAGGGTAAAGGGCATAAATGTATTTACAATTAGCTGTAATCCATTATCTGAGGGTTTGTGTAACAGCTTTAGTAGAATGATCAGATCCTGAAGGAATTTGTTTGAAGCAAAGTTTACCTCTGTTGTTGGAAGGAAATAATTTGGCCTCAATTATGAATTGGCTTCACATAGTAATTTCTCTTCACTCAAAAATTCAAATCTGGCCATGGTGAAAACCAAGAATTGCAGGCATTTTATCATACTGAAATGTATTGATAAGTTATGCAGGATTTCAGACAGACAAGTCAGCAAAGGTAATTTTTTTGCTCCTGTTTTTTAATCAGTCTAAACAATATATCTTAAAAATCAATACAGATTTCAACAAAACTTAGTACACAGATAAGGCCCAAGTAAGAACTGATTAGTTTTTGGTGAAGACATGGTTCTAGGTTCTGGAGTTTATTAACATCAGGAGATAGGACAAATTGACTTTAAAAATGTTCTGAATATTTAGAATGTTGTTGATTGGTTCAGAGTCTTGTGGATTGTCTCAGTTGCCCTGGTGAAATTTGTCAAAATGTAAGCAGAACTTTCAAAGCAGGTTGTTAGATATGGATTGACCTGAAGCCTCCTCAGTGAAGTGGAAAAACCTAAAAAAAAATATTTTTAAAATTTGTAGTTAGTGAATCAACCAGGCACAGAAAAATGTCAAGAGCTGCATAGTTGTACTAAGTGAATTAACACAGTATGGCAGATGTATGGACTCTATTGAGTGCCCTCTTCACTTGTCATCTGTCACTATTCATCAGGAGACGTATTTTCCCAATCTCTAAGCAAAGTCTAACTCTTCCCTCTGTTCAACATGGGCCAATCAAAATAGATAATGTACAGTGTGCTGAAGTTTTGATGTTGGCGAGAAAAACGTTGTGCTCTTTTGAGTTTACTTATCCAGCCTCCCCATACCCCGGTATCAGCCCCTCCAAGGTAGCAAGCATGGACAAATACTTTTCTCTGATTTAGCCTCTGGAGCTTCGCATTATGAAACAAACCAACCCTGTAAGATATCTACTTATGGAACTGGAAACTTGAATAAGTCCTAGACAAACCTAAGCAATTCCCCCAAAGTAGCTCGAGTCTCAAGAGTTTGCCATTCCCTATATGTAGTAACAAGAAAAAATTTCAACATCTGATATGCAGGGATAAGTATTCAAAAGTGTGTAGCAATTTCATTAATGTATGAATTAATATGCTTAAAGATTCCCCACCCCACAGGCTGCAATCTTCTGTGAATTACATCGCATGCATACAAGAAGTTAGAGATTCACAAGACACTCCCTGATGCAATCTTCCCTATTTGCCTAGCAACAAATCAGAACTGTTTTGTAAACATCAATGTTTATCCACTGAGCAAAAATTCAGGAGCTCCAATGGTAAAAGTTGGCAGGTGAGTGGATGTCGCACAGTGGAACATAGCTATTGTACGCATCTAATGATTACTCATAAATGATTAATGCAACATCAGGGTGAAAGGAAAATCTAAAAGGAGTATTGTTTGTTCAATAAATTCCCTTAATGCTTACCAGGGGAAAAAATACAAACTTTCAATTAGTTTTTAAAAATAAGTGAATTTTACCATCTCCACAGTAATGTGCCAAGACAAAGGCTCTTGTTTCCAGGCACACCCTCCTGGTATTTACTCAATGTTAAGTGCAACAACGTCACTGCTGTTACTGCAATCAATGAGAGTTTTAAGATATGTGCAATGTCTTCCTTTGGTGGTGAGTCAAAGTTAGACAAAGCCTATCTTCATTCAGAGGAGAATATTGACCTTTTAAAAACTGTCTATGCATTTTCACCTGTTTTAGACAATAAAACATTTTCTTATAATTTTTATTTTGTACCAATGTCATGATATGTTGCCTACTGTATTTTTTAATCTATTTAAAAAATATTGATATCCAAAACCATCAATTTCAATTTATTATGAACAAAAAATGTTTAGGAATAGGTTATCTGCATTTCAGCAGAAAGGGATTAGAAGAACTAGGGAAATATAAGCATTTCCCAATTGTATTTAGCAGCTTCAGCCAATTACAGAAATCCTCCAATTATTTATGGCACTGCTACTAAACACTGAAGGAATATTAAAAAGTAACTTTAATTGCATATTTTGTATTCTATTTTTAAAGATAAGTTAGACCTTCCATGATCTAGGTCTGTGTAAAATGCTTTACAGGGAACAAAATACTTCTGAATCATAGTCACTGTTCTAGTTTAGGAATATGGAGACAAATTTGTGTGCTGAATATTCCCATAAGTAGCAATATGATAATAATGAGATAATCAACATCATTAAAAGCAAATTAAGTGCTAAATATTGTTCGGAACACATGGAATAATTCCCCTGATCTTCTTTGGAATAGGGTGTGGAATCTTTTACACTTACCAGAGAGGGCTGACTATTTCTTGATTAACATCTTATCCAAAAGATTGCCTCTTTGACAATGCAGCACTCCCTCAGTATGACACTGAGTGTGTTAGTCTAGATGTTTTTGCTGGAATCTCTGGGTTTAAATCTACAATCTTCTGATTCAGAGGAGAGTGCGCTACCTAATAACCTATGGCTGATAAAATTGCTCATCCCTTGTTTGACAGTTCTCAGAAACAATTTTTTTCTAGAATTCCTGAAATTAATTGTCAAAAAAACTGCATTTATAAGTAAAAATACAAAGCTTTATGTTACAAACGTATTTATAGTGAGCCACTAATATTAACAACATGGAGTTTTATGGAGGTGCCTGAAATCCGTGTCTAATTGTTTCACCAACTGCTATTTTCACCAATGTTTCAGTATTTGAATGAGCATACAAATTGATTCTGATCTGTCAAATTTGCACCAAAGAACACAAAAATGAATAAGACTAAGCCAGTTAAGAGGGTTGATGCATAAAGTTATAAAAATCATTGTTTAATAATACAAATCCTTAAATAGAAAATATAATTATTTTCCCAGTGAAAATTTCCCTCTTAGATAATATATAGATAAGCAGAAGTCAGTATCAATGTTTGGAATGTCATTACCTTTTAACATGATAGTTTTAGACCACCCTACACAAACAGTTGTAAGTTTTAAACTCCTACTCATAGTTTCTAAGTAGCCTCATTTTAGGATTGCACTTACACAAGGTGTGATTCAAAAACACTCAGTTGACAAGAAGAGGGATTGGCTTCTGTCAATGTTTAGGATTTGCTTTCATGATCCCATAATTTTGTAAAAAATTAGCGTGTGTGTATGGAGGAAAAGAAAGAAGGAAAAGGAAGAAGAGGATAATTCTGTAAATATCAATTAAGTTAATCATCACAAGTAATCTCTCCAGCCAATCACAAAGCTAAATAAACCTTGTGATGGGTTACTTGCTTTGTCATTCCTTCAAATAATCAGTAGATTCATTTCAATATTTAATACTTTATATTTTGTGGGAATAAAATGGAAGGCACCAATTAGATATTAAAGTATACACTGGGATAATGAATCACAATAACTCTATTATTTAATACTATCACTCAAAGATAATCAGGAGAAAGAGAAAAAGTAGGTTTTCTCCGATGTCTACATATTCCTACAGTCCATCTTAATAATGCAATAAAAGTGGTCCAACTATGAACCATCACCACCTGGAAAACGTGCTTTAACTTAAATTTGAAATGAGGATACCTTCTCATAAATATTTGAAAAAAGTTGCCATCAAAAGGTCTTATGCTAGATTAAAAAAAATTCTCGTTTGCATCTAAACCTCAACATTACTAAATAAAGAAAAGGTGAAAGTCCTGTGTGCCTAATACCTGTGCTCGCTGACCTACACGGGCACATAGTTGAACAACACCTTTATTTTAATGTTATTAAATTTGATGTTATTTTTCATCCTTGTTTTTGAATCCCTCCATGTTCTTACCCCTCCCGATGTCTGGTCCTCTCATCCTCCAAAATACCTGCACTCCTCTAATTCTGATCTTCTCCACTAGCGAAGGCTGTGTCTACATTTGAACACTCTCCCTACATTTCTCTGCCTCCATACCTTGCTTTCCGTTTAAAAGGTATTCTTTAAAACCTTCCCTTTGGCCAACCTTTGTCACCTGACCTAATATGTCTTTAACTGTCGCTGGGTCAACATCCTGGAACTCCCTTCCTGACAGCTTTATAGTTATACCATCACCAAATGGTGTGCAATGATTCAAGAAGGCACAGTGAAGCACTTTGGGATGTCTTCTATGTTAAAAGGTGCTATAAAATATTCAAAATGAGAAACAAGTTTGATGATACATAGGAAAGATTATTGCAAAGATCATCCTCAATTGCTCCTTCCTGAGTCAGTGCAGCTTTTGCCCATCAAGTGGCTCTACAACTGCATGATAAATCCAAGAAAAATACCAGGGACAGTACCAACTGCTGTACATGGCCTTTTACAACCTCACTGAAGCCTTTGACTTCTCAACTACAAAATCCTACGTGACTGTAGTCAAATTTGTCAACATCCTCTGCCTGCTTCACTATAACATGCAAGTCATAATTCTCATCCATAGAACCAACATAGACCCAACCTCAGAGAAGACAAAGGTCAAACAAGACTGTCACTGCACCAACCTAATTCTCTATCTTCTCTCTGCAATACTGCACCTCATATACAAAAGCTACTCATGGGCCTGGAGATAATTTACAAAACAGATGGGAAACTGTTCAACTAACCCAGTCTTCAATCCAAAAGCAAATCACTCCAATATCAGTCGGCTCCAAAATGTAGATGACAGTTGTGTATGCAGTCAAAGTGACCACTAGGTCATTGTCAACTCCAAAACATATGAGAAAACTGGCCTTCCACTGAACACCCAGAAGACCAAGCTTCACTGAGTGGGACATGTTGCTCATATATCTGAAACCAAACTTCTGAAGCTTCTGATCTACCTGGAACTCAACTGTCAGAGGCAGAAGATTCCTAGGAGGAGTCTTCTGCCTACCACATTTTAAATGAGAAATAAAGTGATATTGCTTGGACAAAACAAATGACAAAACTTTCACAAAGAACTTTTGAATTGTGGACGTCTTCAAAACTTCTTGAAGAGACCAAACATCCCCATAGACTCATGGGCATTCCTGGCTAATAACTATCCAAACAGAAAAAGTTCAATCAGGAAGGCACTAAACACATTGACAGACATTGTCAGGAATATGCAGAGCCAAAATCAAGGCATTGGATATGGTGCACAAACCTCTCAAACTCCTCTACCTGATCCTCCAAGCAAATGACGTTTAATAGCTCTCCACTAAACCAGGATGGAAACAGTCATTTTTGATTTCAAGGGACCTCCTAAGGTGATGGATATAAGTATGTTGTTGTTACTTGTTTAAAGTTTAAACCTTCAGGACTTTTGAATCACAGTGACATTTTAAATGAGAAATAAAATTATATTGCTTAGACAAAACAAATGACACCTTTCATAAAGTAGTTTTGAATTGTGGACATTTAATCTTTAAACAGTAGCTTGTTGCAGGATAAATAAGCCTTCTAAAAATCTGCAGATTTCACAAGAGTATGCTGACCTAATAATCATACAACAGAAATTAAGTCTTTCCTATTATTAGGAACTCCTTCTCAAATAAACTGATCATATCCTGCAATGAGAGGGAGTAACTTTATGGAATGAACACAGTAAATCTCCAGTGAGATTATACATTGAAGAAAAATCAAACTATATAAGTTAGATCATTGGTAACATATGGAACACTAAACAGTAACAATATACAGAAATAAACGCAGGTTCACAATCCATGGAAATTTGACTGAATAATCTTTGACAGTAACAGCAAGATTGTTCCTGCGTATTTTACCAAAAAGATGTTTTGTTGATAATTGAATATGGAGTAACACTATCACCCTATCCCTATCTTTTTGCTTGATTCCTGTTAAGGAAATGAAAGATAATACTTTACGAGTATAGACAAAGCAGCTTCCTGATCCATAAGGAAATAAACCAGTCACGCAGGTTTAACTCCTGGACTCCATCCAGATCCAAAGAGACTTCTTGACCATTAGTGAGCAATATCACAAATAATTTAATAACTCAAAACTATCCAAAGAGGTCTTTATTGTGCATAATTTGGCAGTTAAGTATGAAAATAATATTTCAACAAACAATTCAGGTATGATTGATCTAGTTATTTTGTATGTAGTAGCTGTTTTCATCACTATCTAGGGCTGAACAACAAATGCCAAATGCTTATAAATTAGATTTAAATTTATTTTCAAACAATTACAAGAGAAGTGTAAATGAGCTAATGCTTTCCCAATTATGTAGTTTCATAAAGGGAATACTCTGTCTACAACAGTAACAATAACTTACCTGTGGCTGTACTCTTGAGTTGAATATTAAGAAAATACACTGTTGCAAATTTTGGAAGGAGCTGGGTACGGGAGCCTGAGAAATTTGGTAAAATAATTAATTTTAATTCAGCCGAGCACAGTGTACAACTACTTGGTGTTTTGTCTATCTTAGTTCAATGCTAGCATGCCACCTCTGAATCAGAAGATCAAAGGTTTATGTTCCTCACCGGACACTGGACAACAAAATTCAATTGTGTGCAATCAAGTCCCACAAACAACAATGAGATACACGAATAGATAATCTCTTTTTAGCAGTCTTGGTTGAATGGTAAATATTGGCCAGGGCACCAGCAAAATATCATAGTTTATCTTGAATTGTATTATGGGACTTTTAGTGTTTACTTGAGCAGGCAAGGTCTTGGTTTAATGCTTCATCTGAAAGTCAACATCCCCAACAACAGAATACTCCTCAGTACTGCACTGAAATACAACTGGATAATATATTGAATATTCTGAAAATGTATGCTGAGCACATGACCTTCAGACTCATGTCAAAAATATAGAGCAGGTCTGACAACACAGCTTGAATATTTGGGTGAATCTTTCTTCAAAAAATTTATTTTTGTTGGCTATCCATAACTTTTGTCTTAATAAACTTAGGTTGCAATGTTACTTTGTGATCAAGACTAGGATGAAAAAGCATCAGTTGAAAAATCTACCCAATTACTCATGTTCCTCAGCAGATTGCATAAATTGGATAGAGCTCATATTATAGGATATGTACGTGTTCTGAGAGAGGAATATATTTTTCAATTAAATATACTCACAATAAGAGCAAAAACATCACAGGCTTTTACTTTCAAATTTTCATTCCCCCCCCCCCGCAGTAATTTCTTTACTATCTTCAAAGTATAACCAAGATTTCATATATAAAAATTCCTTTGCACATGATCAAGAATACCGCACCATAAATTGAAACATATATTTGGTCTGTGGTGCCATGGTACATAACTAGATTGATGACAAAGGCAGAAAGTTGAATTGAGGACTATGGGCTACTAAGGTGATGCAAAAGAGTAATCTATTTGAGATTCCAGTGTCCTTTTTTTAAAATGGGGTTTCAACCAAATTTTATACAACTCTGATGCTTTCAGAAATTTCAACTTTCAGGAACGAGCTACCAAATTCAATTCTGTAATCCTAAACACCAGAACACCATATAAAATCGAATGGATCACATTTTCATTGAATTTATTTAAGGTAAATGTGTTTGATTTTCAACTATGTGACTATAATGTGGTTTAATGAAAAGTCAAGTTTGTTCCAAATAACTAAAAAATTATTTGCAGGGGTGGTGTTGGGGAAGGGGGAAGGAAGTGGGGAGACAATCTTGCAGTACAAATTTCAGCTCTCATTTTAAAAGTATGCTCTACATGGTGTTGATTTATTTTATTTGAAAGTGGTTGGGAATTACTTTGTTAATACTTCAGCCCTGGTGCTATTCTATAAGCAGCAATACATTAACGCATTGCTGTTTGTTGATTCTATTCAATACTGGTGGCTCAGAGTGTTATTTTTGAAGTATTACTGTGAAATAACTGGAAGTTGCTTATCTTTGTCTGAAAGCAAATAATGGATCAGAAACAGAAATATAAACATGCATGGTTGTAGCCAGCAATTTAATTGAGAAGTTCAAATGCTGTAAGTGCCTAGAGCGAAATTCAGTTTATAAGTCATTTGGACCATGATATTAAATTACAACCTTGAAACATTCCCTGCTATTATCATTTATATGAGCTTCGACTACACGAGGGACTTTATTTCATCACTTTTCCTCCTAGCACCAAGACAATGTCCGCTATGTCCTTGGTGTGCAATGAAGCTCACACAAGATTAATAAATGTGACACAACCACTGAAGACTTGAAAGTTATCTGCAGCGGATTACTCGGCAATTCTGTGTCCAACATGTGTCACATAGTAATAGTGAATTGCGTTCTCAAAGAACTAAGCAGCCTAATTATATAGAAAAAAACTGGCTTTAGACCATCAAAATCAAAACACTAAACATTTGCAAGTGTGACAAGAAAAATCCCTGTTAGAGCATGAAAGTAGCATGGAGCAAAATTATAATAAGATATGTAATTTCACATATCATACTTTTAATTCCACTATAAATTCTATTGCTGGACGCAGTTGCATTGAATATGCAACACAGATACAGGCCATTTGGCCTGATTACTCTTGTTCAGTGGTCTATATTCCACATTTAAGATGGAATCTCCTCCCATTCAAATCCATCTTATCCCAGCCATTCAGCATTTTTTCCACCATCTTTTATCTCAGATACTTCTGTCGTCCTTTGACGCATGCAATGTATTTGCCTGAGCCACTTCCTGTGGCAGTGAATAACATATTTTAAACACTGACTAATCTCCTGGAAGGAAGGTTCTGTGAATTCTGCTCTTGGGTTCCTCACACAAAGGAAAATACACCAAGGCACACCAAAACCCCAAAATAAATAAACTTTATATTATCATTACCTATCCTACACAGCCTTCAATTGAAATATTCCATAACCTTAGATCAGGAACCATGATTGAATCACATGCCCTTTCATAAAAATGTTAACAGTGTCAAAGCAGGCCATTTCACCTAATAGGTCACACAGGTGTTTTTCCTCCATGAATCATTAATTCTAATCCCTTTCTCTCCTGCCTGTTCCCATCTTTATGTTTCATTTTGTTGACAGAGTATTTCATAGACTAATCACCAAACGAATTATCTCTTTCCTCTTCAATTCTTTTCGCCATCTCATTGGGTTAAATTAGACAATTTATATTGTCTAATTGTTGCATAACACATTAAATCAGGGATAATTGGAGGCACAACATCGATAACAAACAGATGCTGTTCAACTAATATAGCAGGTGCTAATTAGAAAATAATTTCAATCCTATTTAAATCAAGGATTGGAAGTATACGAAAACATCCGTCTGCACATGTTTAAAGCATTTGCTGTAATTAATAGAACATAAAATAAAAGCTAAAAAAGCAGTATAATTGAAACTGTTTTTAAATGTGCACACAACATAGTTCAAGAAATGCAATATAAACTTTGTCTTTAAAACTGGTCCAACTTTTTCTTCAAAAGTAAAGGTACTAGAACCTTCCAGTAGTTCTGTTTAATTATAATTTTGCATCCTATGAAACTTGGTACAATGTGCATGTTCAAACAAAATAATCCAAGTTTAATTAACAGCATCACAGTTCTGAATAAAAAAACTGGAGTCAGGAATTCGTTGCAACGATAATTAGCGACAAATGCCACAAATTACACATTGTGCTCTTTACTGCTTTGGCGACAAGTTCATTTTTAAGTTTTATTTTTTAGTCACAATTAGGCTTACATTCACACTGCAATGAAGTTACTATGAAAATCCTCTAGTCTCCACACTCCAGTACATTGAAGGAGAGTTTAACATGGTCACCTAACCTGTGCATCTTTGGAGTGTGGGAAGAAACTGGAGCACGAGAGGAAACCCACACAGACACAGGGAGAATATGTAGAATTTGCACATAGTGACCCAAGCTAGAATCGAACCTGGGTCCCTGGTGCTGAGGAAACAGTGCTAACCATTGTAAACCATGCTGCCCAATATTACAATTTGCTGGTCAAGATAACTTCAATGTGCTGCAGTAAATGTAACAGCAACTCAAAGTGGTACAAAAACATATCCCTGAAATACTGGCAAAGCATTGAGTACTGCCTGTTAAATCAGCTCACATCAAATTTTAGCCATTGTACACCAAGGGGCTGGAAACTGTGTAAACAGACTATATACCTTGCATGTATATTGTAAATATACAAGTACTGAAATTATATTGAGGAACCAGAGTGAGACATGCTCAATGGAGAAAAGTTGAATGTTAGTACACTGTAATATTAAATTTGAAATGTTTGGATTGCATTTAGACAAATTTTATGAATAAAGCATAAATTTTGGAAAATATGATAGCAAAGGAAATGTTTTCTTAACATATTTAAAGTTGTTACCTTAAAAATAGCAATGCAATGCATATTTTAAAAGCAATGTCCCAGAATTTGTTACAAAACAATCTTGCATGGTTTTAGCAGTATGTGCAGGTCATGATGCTTTATTGTAAACAGGTGAAATGTAGGCACAGAAATCAATGCAACTGACAATCTCTCTTAATACAAATATTAATAACCTAACAACAAACAATAACATTGCAATGAAGTGATGTAACAACTAATTTATTAATTTAAGAAGGTGTTGAGCATTTTGTTGGGCTTCTATTTATAATTACTAGTGTTAAAGCAATGTCACCCGAACCCATGACAGCTTTTACTAACTGAAATCCCAAGTGAGCCTGTTCAAACCTGAGCTGTTCCATAATGTAAACAGCAGTCAGCACAGGGCCTCCACCACCACCTCCTGCCCCTTGCCCCCACTGGCTCTGGAAGATAAATAATTGTTTTTTTTAAAGCAGTGCCTTTAGTCCAAATCAATGGATTACAAAGTACAGGTCTTAATATTTGAACCAGTTTATTCAAATTAAGGCTTATTTGCATTATTAAAATACTGTATTTATGACTTTCTATTCTTGTGATTATACTAAGAACATTAAGCCCTTTCATGAGATTTGTTAATCACTTAATACATTGTAATGATGATACTAACATTCATTCAACAAACTCGAACTGGAGTTGGGTATTGTACCTTGTCGAGAGAGATCCGGGGGGCTCATCTTTGAGAATGACAGGATTGAGAGAGTCGTTAGCAAAGCATTTGAGATTTAGGTTTCATTAAAAATAATATTAAGTATAAAAGATTATGCTGAACCTACTTAAGCCATAACTAAAGTGGTTTGTCCAGTTTTGGTCACCACAGGTTAGAAGGATCAGAGAGTCCTTGAGGATACAGATGACTTACCAGAATAGTTTCAGGGATTTGGAAATTTTGATGGAGGTGTACAAGATTATGACACATTTAGATAAAGCAGACAAAGCTGTTCCAATTGGCTGATAGTACAAGGAAAAGGCAACAGAGATTTAAAGTTTTGGGCAAGAAATGCAGAGAGTATATGAGGAAATACTTTTTTATGCAGGAAGTGTTAGTGGCTTGCAGCCTCACATTGATGATGGTGAAAGTAGAGATGATCAATGCTTCCAAAAGGAAATAATCTTTCAAGGGATAGAATATTGGAATGGAACTCACTGCATTGTACTGCAGAGAGCCAGCAAGGACTGGATGGGCCAAATGGCCGCCTTCTGTGTCATAATGACTGATTTTAGTGGGAAGCAGAACTATGATAATTAGCTGTTCAACTGTATTATCAAAAATCTGTGAAGCAGTGCAAACTTCCCCAAATGTGGCATGCTGCATGTAGTGCCATAATTTTCAAATTTCAGAGCCATAATTTTGCTGAGCACCATAGACAAAATGTTAACGTGATACAACTTTATGGCAAATTCACCATGTTTTGTCTCTGGTGTTCAGCATAATTAATGGTTCTGAAATTTGAGAAAATTGTAGTATTACATACTATGCCACAGTTCAGGAATTTTGCATCAGACTCTTGGTAGTACAGTTGAACAGCTAATTATCTTAGTTTTGCTTCCTTTTTTTGTTTAGGTTAAGACCATAATTTTGCAAGTTGAGAAACTTCAATTACTGAAGAAGAAATGAGAAATGAAGAAATAGCAGGTTAAAACCGCATTAGGAATTTTAATTTTTTGATCACAATCCAGGAGTTGGGCCGGTGTGTGTAGATACATGGACATTGAGGGAACATGACTGTAATTTATATTCATCAAGTATTTTAGTTGTGTATTGCTCCTCCCTCTCCCAATCGCAGGCCCTCTTCCCTCTTCGATTCCCCTTACAGATCCCACTCCCACCTCCTCTCAGGCTCCACTGGCTCCCCCAGTTCCTCCTCATTTTCTCAATTGCCCACCCTCAGTCCCTCATAGGCCCCAGTCTAACCATCGTTCCTTCTTGGTGCTCATCCTGATTGATACAACTTAGGTTTTGTGTTGTTTCCAACTCATCTAATCTGAGGCTGGATTCCGAAGAAGCTAGATGATCTGCAAATAACAGGAAACTCAAACTCAGCCTGGCCTGGCGTAGAACCCCTGGGGAGGCTTCTGTGGAATCCCAGATGTACACCATCATTATGATGTGGAAATTTGAAGTGTGAATGACCTACAATAAAGGCATTGTATGGATTTGCCCACACCACCAGCTCACCAAGCCAATAGTAAGGCTGAAAAAGGAGTATGTACAGAAAAATCATTGCTGAAGAAGAACAAAGACATCCAACTTGCATCTCTGAACTTTCAACTCAATTCTAAAACGGTTTAGCATTATATGAACTCCTAAAAACTTTGCTCTCCCATACACACACTTACAGCACAAGTGCAAGCTGATGACTTGGAAAAAATGAGGGAGAAAGACGATATGTAACATTCCAGTCAAATGTGCAATCATAACAAACATTACAAATCACACAATCTGCAAGAGTTAGTTTGGATCAGAGACCAATCTCTTTATGGACAGTCTTTGAACAGATGCAACTGAAAACATTACAGAGAGACAAAACAGATGTGCAGTATTTGCCAAACAGAAGCAACCCCCTACAGTATTGAAGCAGTCACCTCCCCCAGTCAAAAAGACCAGAGATGCTATGTTCTTCAAGAGATCCAAATTGGTGAACACGAGTCTTCTACAAATGCTCCTTCTGTTCAGCAGAGCCCAAGAGATTGCATGTAGGATTCAAATCCCCAATCTTTTGTAAGGGAGCCGAGATCTGCTTGGATAGATTAATGAAACTACCTGAGATACAGAACATGTCTTAGGAAGCGATGTAATGTCTCATGATCTGGCCATCTTTTGTATGGCCTCATTGTAAGATGTGTTCCAATAAAGTTGACGTTTTCCTTATCTCAACAGGCTCTAAATATTGGGTGGGATTCTCTCCAAAAAAATTTGAAGTTCTGAATTCGCGTAAAAACTGGAGTAAATCCACTGGGGTTTTTCAGCCGGATTTTCAAAATGAACCTCCTACACTCTGTGCATTATAGAGTGTACTAAGCTGAATCTCATTAAAAATTTCTGGCAGGACCTATTCCTGCTGGAGAGAATCATAAAATTCTACAGTGTAGCACGAGACCATTCAGCCTATCGAGCCTGCATTTGCAACAATTCCAACCAGGCTCTATTCCCATGACACACCTATTTACCCTGCTAATCCTCCTGACATACACGCAATGGGTCGTGAGAGGGCTGCTCTTGGGATTTTTTTTTGAGAGTATCCTAGTGCTTCACGTTGTTAGTGTATGCTTGACCTGGACCATTTGATGGGCAACACAACAGCTCAGTGACTATCGTTGTGCTATGCAGATACATGGATTTGGGCCTGTGTCTGTGGGAGTTTGCGCATTCTCCCTGTGCTTGCGTGGGTTTTCTCTGGGTGCTCCGGTTTCCTCCCACATCCCAAAGATGTGCTCTTAGGCTAATTGGCAAAACAAATTCTCCCTAAATTGTCTCAAATTTGGTTTTTAATCCATAGATCTATAAACATGGACAGGGATCACGGGTAGAAGTGGGAACATTGGGGTGGTGGCATGGGCTCGTTGGGCCAAAGGGCCTGTTTCCCGTGCTGTTTTGTTCTTTGTTCTTTGACATTAAGGTACAATTTACCATGACCAATCCACCTAACTTACACATTTTTGAACTGTGGGAGGAAACAGAAGCACCTGGAGGAAACCCATACAGACACAGGGAGAATGCATGAATTCCATATAGTGGCCCGAAGCTAGAATGGAACCCTATGAGGCAGTAATGTTAATCACTATGTCGCCCAGAGAGAGGAGGTCAGCAGCATAGAGTCATAGAAGTTTACAGCATGGAAACAACTTGTTTATGCCACCCTTTTTTTTATATATATAAGCCCCTAAGCTCAATTGCCCACATTAGGTCCATATCCCTGTATACCCATCTTACCCACATAACTGTTTAAATGCTTTATAAAAAGACAAAATTGTACTCACCTCTACTACCTCTGGCAGCTTGTTTCAGACACTCACTACTTTGTATGAAAAAATTGCTCCTCTGGACTCTTTTGTATATCTCCCCTCTCACCTTAAACCTATGCCCTCTAGTTTTAGACTCCCCTACTTTTAGGGAAAGATATTGACTATCTAGTTGATCTATGTCCCTCATTATTTGATGGTCTGAGTGGACCACTGTGCATGTGATCTGTCAATGCCGAGACTGATACACACACAGTATGCCGGCATTCCCAGCCTCCTGATCGCTGGCCAGCCTTGTGACCTTTCCATTACTGCCCCACCAATTCCCCTATGGCCTGATCATTTGCCTCCTGGATAAATGTGGACCAGCCTGAGACTACCCCCATTCCGATTTCTCTCACCTGCCACAATTGACAGTCTTGACCTCAATCCCTGAAACACAGCCCCCTTGGCAGGTTGACCCCACTTCACCCCAATGTACAGCCCTGATTGTTGATCTCCCTCCCTCCTGGTGTCACACAGCCCAAGTGCAGAGTGGCAGTGGGACGTCTCTTCAGAGGTCCCATCCCATTATGCCATCTCTTAACACTAACTGTGCCCAGTGAGCAGTGCCAAAACGCCTCCTGGATATTTACACTTTGCTTCTTGGACAATGCCAGGAGGCCAGGCTGGCACTGTCAAGCTGGTACTGCTTTAGGGAGCACCCCTCTTTAAGCCCAACCTTCTGGGGACCTCCATGTCCTGTCTTCACTCCAGTGTGCTCGGATCACTAGTTCCCTACTAGCAGGGAGCTGTTGTAAACTTTGGTACAGAGCTGACAACGCCAGAAATCCGGCAGGCAAAGACACATGGAGGCTGCGGCACCCAGCAGGAAGACTGCTACAAGGTCTCCACTTGAGTCTCCTGGTCTGCTGTGCTGAATAACTGTTATGTTAACCCATTGAGACCAAGAATTTCTACTACAGTGTTGCTTCAAACCAATAAGATTGCAAACTATTGGCAATCAAGGATTGCCAACCGAACACTTGATGATCCATTGAAGACTAGCTACCACTATGTCAAGGTTTCTATCATTATGTTTCCTAAGGTTAATGCTGCTGCTATTTTATGTTCATATTTGTGTTCATGATTTAACATATGCAGCATCATGAGATTTTGCTACTTTATATTTAAAAGAATAATCATCACTTAAAGAGTAATTTGTAAACCGTGGGTGGTTGGCTGGCCGAAAGAGTAGGTAAGTCAACTGTAAGTTGCAATGGGAGGCCTGCGGTTCATTGTAATAGCTAGATCTCACTTAAATGCAATGTGTCCAAATGGGCATCCAGAATTAGCTTGCTAGGTTTGGACCCAGCTAGTAGCAAACCTTTCATTGCAGCGGTGGATTTGAAAACACAAAAGTGGGTTTGCGGGGAGGTCACTGGCTTGAGCAGTTTTGTAGAATCTAAAAGATAATTCCTTCAAATATTCTTCACAAAAATAAAACTAACAACTGGAAGTGTGGGTGAAAATTCTGCTTTCAGTTTGACGGTTTCTGCTGGGTAGTATATTCATGATGCATGCTCTCTCCTTTAGGCCATAAAAACGTACTTTCCACAAAATACTCGATTAACACAGAGTCATAGACATTTACAGCATGGAAACACGTCCTTCACCCAACTTGTCCATGCCACCCTTTTTTTCATAAGCCCCTAATTCATCTCAATTGCCTGCATCTGGCCCATATCCTTCTATACTCATCTTATCCATGTAACTGTCTAAATGCGTTTTAAAAGACAAAATTGTACCCACCTCAACTATCACCTTTGACAGCTTGTTCCAGACACTCTCATTCCCTCAGGACATTGTTTTATCTCTCCCTTCTCACCTTAAACCTGTGCCCTCTAGTTTTAGACTCCTCTATCTTTAGGAAAAGATATTCACTATCTAGTTGATCTGTGCCCCTTATTATTAACATAATTAATATAAATTCATAAAACTCCTATGAGAGTCACCTGGGCACCTCAGCCAACCAGTTTTAAGACAGTTGTAGGATGGGAAATGAATAAATGGACTGGTTTGACTTCCACGAAAGATTACAGATGTGAAACATTAACTCTTTTCTCTCACCACAGATGCTGCCTGGCCTACTGAGTGTTTCCAGCACTTTACTTTTAATTTCAAATTTATAGCATCTACAGCATTTTGCTTTTGCTGTTTTGATTTCAGCTCCTCTACTGCCTGGACTACCCCACACCAGAGAGATAAAAATCACATCTGAAATTTTGTTGTAGATTTATAACCAGCAGAGAAGCTGATCTTAATGGGATTACGGTATAGTTTATTTCAGCATTTCCTATGTCCAGTTCTCTCATCTGGTCATAGAACATAGAACATAACAGCACAGAACAGGCCCTTCGGCCTTCGATGTTGCGCCGACCAATTGTGAAAAAAGCAATGACCCTCCAAACTAAACCATTCCCTTCTCTTCCATAAACTTATCAACTAACCTCTTAAACGCCACCAAACTTGGCGCATCTACAACTGCCGCAGGCAGGGCATTCCACTCCCTAACCACCCTCTGGGTAAAGAACCTACCTCTGATATCCGTCCTATAACTATCACCCCTTAATTTAAAGCTGTGTCCCCTCGTGCTAGCTTTCTCCATCCTAGGAAAAAGGCTATCACTGTCCACCCTATCTAAACCTCTAATCATCTTATATGTTTCGATTAGGTCCCCTCTTAGCCGCCTCCTTTCTAACGAAAACAACCTCAAATCCCTCAGCCTCTCTTCATAAGACCTGCCCTCCATACCAGGCAACATCCTGGTAAACCTCCTCTGTACCCTCTCCAATGCCTCCACATCTTTCTTATAATGTGGGGACCAGAACTGCACACAATACTCCAAGTGCGGCCGCACTAGAGTTTTGTACAGTTGCAACATGACGTTGCGGCTCCGAAATTCAATCCCCCTACCAATAAAAGCTAAGACTCCATATGCCTTCTTAACAACCTTATCGACTTGACTGCCTACTTTCAGGGATCTATGCACAAATACACCAAGATCCCTCTGTTCATCAACACTATTAAGAATCCTACCATTAGCCCTATACTCTACACATTTATTATTCCTGCCAAAGTGCATTACCTCACACTTTTCCACATTAAACTCCATTTGCCACCTCTCGGCCCAGCTCTGCAACTTGTCCAAGTCTCACTGCAAACTATAACACCCCTCTTCACTATCTACCACTCCACCGACTTTAGTGTCATCCGCAAATTTACTAATCCATCCTTCAATACCCTCATCCAGATCATTTATAAAAATTACAAAGAGCAGGGGCCCCAAAACAGATCCCTGAGGTTCACCACTTGTAACCGAACTCCACGATGAATATCTCCCATCAACCACCACCCTCTGTCTTCTATCTGCTAGCCAATTCCTAATCCAATTAGCTAAATCACCCTCTATCCCATACATCTGCATTTTCTGCAGAAGCCTTCCATGGGCCACCTTATCGAACGCCTTACTAAAGTCCATATATACCACATCAACTGCCTTACCCCCATCCACCTCTTTGGTCACTTTTTCAAAAAACTCAATAAGGTTAGTAAGGCACGACCTACCCTTCACAAAACCATGCTGACTATCCCCAATCAATTCATTTCTCTCTAAATAACTATAAATCCTATCCCTAATAATTCTCTCCAATACTTTGCCCACAACAGAAGTAAGACTCACTGGCCTATAATTCCCTGGAAAGTCTCTCTTCCCCTTCTTGGGACCACATTCGCTATCCAATTATTTATTTATTCTTGGACACTACCCAGCAGTTTCTCACTGCACTCCCCCACTAATTTTCTTGTTAGACTCTCTTTCTCTTCTGATGATGGTAACATGCAAGGCTCTAGTTCCAATGATATTGGCAGCCCTTCACACAAATAACACCTACAAATGGTTCAGGAAGTGAACATAAGCCAGCTATTCAATACTAGAAGCATCAGAAATGAATCAAATCTTAATTTTACCTAGTAAAAAAAAACTGTAGTTGGAATTTCTGGATAGCAATCAAAAATAAGACCTCACCCTATAATGTTATTCCTGGTTCACGCAGAGATCACCTTTTCAACGAGTGAACATAAATTTTACCCAGGACCTTACGTTCTGCACAACTACTATCAAACAATGCACAGGCATGATTATATCATTCTATTCCTTGATAAACTAAACCATGACTTTATTTGTGAAACAATAATGGGAGTATTATGCAAAAAATAGAATAATTTCCTATTTTCTCATCAACTGCCCTCTGTCTTCCTTCAGAGGAAAATCGATGTTGATCCATCTCCATAAAACTGCATACATCTCATCTCATGTCATTCAAATCAAAAAAATGACCACATAGAAATACAAAGTTCAGACTGCACCTGTCCATCAAAGCTAACATTTCAATACAGTTGTGAGCAAGTGCTATATTATTGAAGGTGCTACCTTTTAGCTAAAACATTTAATCCAGTTTCCATCTATCTTCTCAGGAAAAGTTTCTATTGTATTTTTTGAAGAAGGGCAGGGATCATAACCAAAATTTAACTCTGAACTGACACTATTAAAAGTAACGTTTTCTGATCACATATTTGTCAGATCTTGCCACACGTGAATTAGTTGCCATATATTCTAACATTGTGTCAGTGACTACACTTCAAAAATATTTATTTGTAAAGTTATTTAGGAAATCAAAAACAAAAGGTATTAGATAAATGCAACGTCTTTGGCTGCAGGTGATTTTACCTTTCAATATACATATTTGAGGCCAGTCATTTCAGCTGTAGTACATTGCTGCAGGAGTTCCTCGGGTAATGTCCTTGGCTGAACCATCTTCAATTGTTTCATCAGTAATCACCATATGTTCATCATATATTCACTGATTCCACCAGATTCAGTACTATTTGAGACTTGGATACTGAAGCAATGTATCCTTCTGCAGCAAGACTTGGACAACATTCAAGCTTGGACTGCTAAATGGCCAATAACATTGCCTGGCACTTGTGTGGCATGAATGACCATCTCCCCATAACATTCAATGATATTTCCACTGTTGGATGTCCCATCATGAAAATCCTGAGGTTACCACTGACCAGAAACCTAACTAAATCAGATAAATACTATTGTCAGGCCCAGTACCACTTGTCACATTATAAACTTTCAGACAAGACATTTAAAAATTGGACATGAAACTGTTAAGATTGCTGCTGCAGATCATGTGACTTTTAGCATTTGGAGTCCAAATAGTATAAATCTCAGATGCATACCTAATTAAGCATAGGCATTGGTAAACGTAACTCAACTATTTGTGGGATTCACACATTTCATTGTTTAAAGACGCTGGAGTTTCAAGACTGCCTTTCTCCATGTTTCATCCAGGGCAAGAGCAAAGATCAAAGCTGAAAGACTAACATCAACTTCCCACTGTATTACAAGCCCACTCCCACCCAAACTGAATTGGGTGAGCCTCAGAGTTGTTAACCTCGCGTTCACGCAGTTGAAGTTGGTTTCAAAGAACAGTACAACACGGGAACAGACCCTCCAACACTCCAAATCTGTGCTGACACAGATGGCTTTAATTTAATATTTTCTCTGTGGTCCATGTCCCTCTATTCCCTGCCTATTCATGTATCCATCTAGATACCTCTTGAACATTGTTATAAAATCTGCTTCCACCACCTCCTCTGGCAGCACGTTTTAGGCATTCACCACCTGGTGTGTAAAAAAACTTGCCTCTCACATCTCTTTTAAACTTTCCCCCTCTCACTTTCAACCCATGCTCCCTTTTTGTATTTATACAGGGACATAACTGTCCTGAATTGTCAACAACTGACTTCTAAAAGACCCCCACATACTGGATTTACCTTCAAACAGCCACTCCTCCAGATCTACATTTTCTAGCTCCTGCCTAACACTGTTGCAGTTACCCTTCCCCAGCTTAGTACTTTCACCCTGGGACTACTTCTATCCTTTTCTGCAAGTATCTTGAAACCTGTAGAATTGTGATCACTTTTCCCAAAATGGTCCCCCACTGAGACACCAATCACCTGGCTGGGCTCATTTCCCAGAACCAGGTCCAAGATATCCTCAAGAAGCACTCTTGAACACACTGAACAAATTCTGCCTCATCTAAGCCACTGGCACTAAAGGAATACCAGTGCATGTTCAGAAGTTAAAATAGCCCATGCCAACAATTCTGTTGTTTTTATATCTTCCCATAATCTGCTAACATATCAATTCCTCCACTGTTGGCTGTCGGGAGGTCTGTAGTACAACCCCAAAAGTGTGATTGCACCAGTACTGTTCCTGAGTTCTACCCATGTGGCCTCACTAAATGAGCCCACCAAGGTGTTTTCTCTCTGCATAGATGTGACATTCTCCTTAATCAGTAAAGCAACACCCCCATCTCTTTTACCATCCTTTCTATTTCAGCTGAAGCATCTAAATGCTAAAATTGCCAGTCCTGTCTTTCTTTCATCCTAGTTTTCATAATTGTCACATCACCATAATTCCACTAGTAATTCAAGCTTCAAGTTCATTCATCTCGCTTGTCATTCTTCTCGCATTAAAGCAAACACACATCAGATCATCTGTCCTGTCATATTTTGTACACTTGCCCTGTTTTATTTTTCTTAGCCTTACTGGACCCTTTCATTCAGTTCTCCACAGTCTCTGCACTCACTGACTTAGCTCCCTGACTTCTACTCGAACTGCACGATCAAATTTCCCTGTTAGGATATTAGTGCCCCTTCCAGTTAAATACAATTTGTCCTTTTTGTACAAGTCCCATCTGCGGCGGAAGAGATCCCAGTAGTCTAAAATCTGAAACCTCCTCTCCTGCACCAACTCTCAAGCCACTTATTAAGCTGTACTATGTTCCTATTTCTTGACTCATTACCACATAGCACAAGGAATACTTCTGAGAGTACAGCCCTGGAGGTCCTGCATTTCAGCTGCCAACTCCCTAAACCCTAAACTCATTTTGCAGGACCGCATTTTCCTTTCTACCTATGTCATTAGTTCCAACATGGACAATGAATACTGGATGTTCGTCTTCCATGGAATGCACCCTTATCATCTCAGGACCCAAAGCCAGTCTACCATAGCCATCATCCTTTATTTAAGCATGCTCAAAGTGCAGCTCTGTAGTTATAGAGAACAGGTCAGCCCTAAAATCTTTTCGCTGCTGGCCTAATTGGAATTAGATGGTTTAAACCCGTTGCTTCTCCTTCCCTATTGGGCAAGCCTCCACTTGGCTAATAGGGAAGCTCCTGTTCCATTGGTCCACAGGAGATTTTATTGATGATCCCCTGAGACATCATAACAGGAGCCATCAGTCATCAGCCAATATGAGAACCAGACTTTGAAACTTGCTGCAAGTTACCAAGTTCCAAAATAATTAACCTGTTCTATTTTCAAAGTTCATCTGAGAATCAATCTCCCAGATACTCAATCACAAGAAACTGCACAACCTCCTATGGAGCTTTTGCTTTACCCTCAATTAAATCATTTAATTCATTCAGTTAAGAGGCTGAAACTTATAAATCAGAGACTAAATTAATTGTAATCTGTTAAAGGGCACATTTTTAAAAATCTGTAAATAGTCTTTGTTTGTGTATGAATGTGTCTGTGAGACTAAGTGTGACATTGCTTTAACTTGGGGTAAGTTTTTAAGTCACAAAAGCTTGGTGCTGAACTATTTAACTCAAATACACACTCTGAGGGTAAGAAATGATACACCTCTTTCAATATAAAAAATACTGTTGCAACCAGTAAAAAAGGACATAAATTATGTCTGTGATACTATATTACAGGGGCTGGAAATTCTGTAGCAGATAACTCATCTTTTGACAAAATTCTGTGCACCATTTACAAAACACAAGTCAGAATTCTGATGGTATATTGTCCACTTACCTTGATGAGTGCACCTCCAACAACACACAAGAAGCCCAATACTATCCAGGACAAAGCATCTCATTTGATCACCACTTCATCCATCACCATCAACATTCAATCTCTCCATCACCAATGTGCAGTGGTAGCTATGTGTACCATATAAAACATGCATTGCAGAGACTCATGAAAGTTTCTGCAACAGCATCTTCATACCCATAACCTCTCCCACCAGAAGAAGGGCAGCAAATGCATGGGAACATCACCACCAGCTGCAAGTTTCCCTCCAAGCCACATACTATCCTGAATTGGAACTATATTGCTGTTGCTCAGACTTCCTTCCTGACAGATGGATAGCAGCAATTTGAGAAGGGAGCTCACTATCATCTTCTCAAGGGCAGTCATGGATCAGCAACAAACACTGGCCTTGCCAGCAATTTGCACATTCCATTAAAGGATTATATGTACCCAATTTTATTTTGATTGTTAATTAGGTTTTTAATGTTTTTGCTTTTGCAGGGCCTATTGTGAAAGGTAATTGCATCATTTAGTCTTTAGATAGCTGTTCAATGCAGCAACATGGTATAATGCATTACTAAGAAAGTTTTCTTTACTCTCACCTCCCTTTACTTGTCTTGAATATTCCACAATATTAGCATGAGCACTACGTTTTCATAGTGGCACAACTATGCAAGGATGTAACACTCAAGTTAAGGCCAATCTCATTATTCGCCTTTTCTTGTTTTGTTAATATGCCCTGTGCCTCATTTCAAACACCAAAGTGAGATTTTTCTCAGACTATCAGCAACATAAGTACACTTAGTGAACTAACATTGTCTTTGAATTACAAAATCACTTCAAGAAGCAGCACTGCAAAGCAGTTACCATGAAATCCGCTTCTTCTGCATTTTGCACTTGATTCCCAAACAATGTTACAAAAAAAATGATTGTGTGTACAAGCGTCATGCGTGAATGCTTCAAAGTTGAATTGAGAGACTGTGATTTTCCACATAAGACCACTGAAGTTTAATAACCACTTCAGTCTCAAAACAATCACTGATATTTTCCTCTGTGTCAGGTTTTGGAACAAGATATCGGATGTAGCTTGGTTGGTCTTAAGGTATTCATAGACTTAGATGGCTCAACACCAAAAATTTATTAACTATCAAAAACTAAGTATACTAAGTATCTAAGCTAGGAACCTGCTTGCTTCTAACATGGTTCTGTCCATCAGTACACTGAACCCAAGGTATGAATCTCTTGCTTCATTGTGTGGATAGTATTGCACTCAGTTCCATCTTAAGCCTTTATGTGCCAAATGATTCCCCAAGTCTTTATCCAACAGGGTTACAAATTATCCCAGTTTACCCCATATGTTATATTACTACTACCTCTACTCCCTCTCAAGTCTCTGAGTTCAAAGGGTCAGGCAGTCTGGAGGCCTTATAATCCTTCCACAGCTTGTTCTCACTGCTCTTGGAGGAGAATTAGGATATGTTGCTCAGGTAAATTTTATTGAATTGGGGGTTGTTCTGACATTCAGGTATCTTATCATCCTTTTCCATTCTTTGGAAATCGCTCTTTGTCAATTCCCCAATCATACTGATAGATGGCGGTTGCTGTATCCTGCTCTTTATAAGATAATCTTTGGGCTCATCTCCATAGTGTTTTTTCTGTTAGTCCTTCGTATGGCTCAGTGATGTATCCTGGCATGGGAGATGGTTCTTCTTGTTGTAAAAAGGTGACTTAATAAACTCATCTTTGTATTTGGTTGTGCAGTGTGCTGTCATCAATAATGGCTGCTACTTGGTTCCAACAACATTTGTGGCACTGTTAACTAGAATTGCAGCACCTGCTCTGTGGTCTTGGGGTTTATCTTTCCAACTTGCCTTGGCATACAGGTTGAGGCTCTTCTCAATAGTTCCTCTTTTGACTGTCATCTACTCATGTGGTTAGGTTGGTCTGATCAATGAGGGGGCTTCGGGCACCTGTACAAAAGTGAACAAACCTTTTCTGCAAGAACAGAAAACAATTCAAAGCTGAAATACCAGTTGGGAGAATCCTTTTTGGATGTCTTGGGAACTTGCATTTCTTTATAATGACAGCTGTTATCTTCATATCTTCCATCATCCTGAGGAAGGTCAGGGCTATAAAGGCATCTATGCTTGAGTGAAAAAGACTAGTTGCAGATGATGTAAATCAGCCTGAAGATTTGTTTATTGCCATACCTTAATGTTACTAGAATCATACTGACAACTGGAAATTTGACTTCCTTCAGGGTTAAAATAGGATGTCTGTTGTTCATAGTTAGAGGTCTCTCAACCACAGTTCTCTGTCCAATAGAACTGAAAATTGGATACAGGAGGCAGTGTTAAAATTTATAAGATGGGCATGAACCAAGATGTCCAAATTCTTAAACAATAATCCAAGCAGCATGGTTGTTGTGTCCTCTTGCTGTCTTGAGCTTGTGAATCCTCTTGCGATCTTCTGCATCATTTCACACTTTGGCCTTGCACAGCTTTCCAAAGTATACTATTCAGTTACACTGAAAGCATTAGGGTGAAATTATTGGTCATTGATTGCACCCATGGGGGTTTGGAACTTTGCTCTATAGTTTGGCATGGTCAGTTTACTGGCTGGTTAGGCTATTGTGTTCCTTGGTCTGAAATGTCCCTGTGTCTACACTATTTCATTAACTGAACAATTTGATTTTTTTTTCCAGTAAATATGGATCTGTGCTACAAATGGAATTTTAGATTGCTTACCAATCTGGAAGACTTTCTCATCAGTTAAATCTTCCTTCACTTGAACCATGTCTGAGAATGCATCTTCTGCCATTCCTATGACAATTCTATTCCTGATTAGCTCAGATTTCAGGTCACCATAATCTCAGCCATCTGCCACAGCTCGGAAATGAAACAACCAACAGCTTGTCTGGCTATGTTTATTAAATTTAACCCTTTCAAGGATTATGTACTTTAAAATAAAGACTCAACCATTTTAAAACTTCATCAAATTCTGCAAATGATTCATTGATTCCTTGACAAGCTTCAGGCCTAACAAATAAAGCAGTATGAACTTGTTTAATTTCTGTCTTTTTATCTAGACCTGAAGCAATCATAGATCTAAGGATCTCTATTCTCCAGACCTTTGTGATTAATTTGAGCCTTAGATAACTTCAAATTGATTTGGAAGAGTGGATTTCCAATCCATGATTAAAATTTTCAAATTGAAATTTGTATCAAGAGATTTCTGAAAATCCAAGATGGAATCACTGTACCTTCCTTCACAAAAGATTTTCCCACGCATGCTGTTTTTGTTGTGTTCCCGAGTAATGGCAATCATGGTCTCAGCTTTTCAATATTTTCAACAATAGCTGCCTGGATCTTGGTTAGTTTTTTCTTTTTAGTTCAATGTAGTCGGGCCTCTGAAGTGCCAAATTATGTCTTTTACTTCATTTTTAAAGCTGCCTTTTCAGTCACAATTATTTTAAAATTATTTTTCTTTTAGTTTAGAGGAAGCTCAGCTGCCACGCATTCAGATGCTGATGTCTGAATTGGTTGTATTAGACTGGGATTCAATGGCAATTTCTGACCACTACAGTATTGAACATTCTTTTCCAGCGTGTGTATTGTCCAGGAATTTCACATTTCTAGCTCATCTCTTTGGTCTGTTGACTCTGCACATCTAGGTATTGAACCTGGACCTCTACAGGATTCAATGAAACCTTCTGCTGTAGTGGGGAATTTAATTTTTCCTTCAGCTTCCAAGCCTTTCTTTGGAGCTTCTGTATCTTTACTTCTTAAGCATTTCTTCAGGCCAGAATACCACTTTGATTATTTTTTTCTTCAATGTGCTAACATTTTATTTTCTTTCTGCAGTCTTTACTTGGTTCTGAGTTGTTCCATTCCCTGCCACCATATTGCAAGATGCTGGACAGTTTAGTATGTCGTAAAGTATTTATAGTCTTAGGTAGTTCAACAGTAAGTATTTATTAACTATTGGGAGTGATTTGCACATATGGTACAGGTCCAAGCCAGAGCTGTCTCCATGCTTGCTTCTACATTTGATCATTATAATGACCCTTAGGTACAAGTCACGTGTTGTCTTTCCATGTTAACCAATTAGCTACCAGTCTCTTATACTACATGTATGACTCCGATCATTGGAGAGTTTTCTCCAAGCTCCCATTAAATTCCGTTTCATAAAGTTTCCAAAATGCCACACTGGTGAAACACTGTCTTTATGTCCACGGCAATTACCTTCATCTCACTTGTGAATTCAGCTCTTTTATCCATGCTTAAAACAAAGCTGTAATGAGATTAGGAACCAAATGCCCCAGGGAACTTCACTGAACACAGGTGACAGGTTATTGCTGTACAAATGCTGATAACCTTGCACCACTTTGCTGATGACTTAGAGCAACTGATGAGATGGCAACAGTCAAGATTGGAATCCACAGAATCATTATAATGCAGAAGGAAGCCATTTGGCTAATCATGTCTGCACCACCTCTCTAAACGATCATGGATTACAGCCATTTCCCTGTCTTTTCTCCAACACACATTGTCTTGCTTTATGATTGAACATGTGTGAGCAACTTTCCACACTGTTGAGTTGATGCTAGTGTTGTAGCTTGGATGTGGTGCCTTTGTAATAAAAAATGGTGCATTACTAGAAATAAATTTCTCCTTTTTAAATCTAATCAGCAAACAGATAAATAGGAAAGGAATTGGATTCTACTTATTGTGGACATTTGCATTTAATGCATGGGGAAAGACTCGCCATCTACAGTCATGCAAGAGCTAGGGGAGATGAACTCCAGTCAGCATGGCAGGCTATCAGTAGATCTATATCCACTTTTATATTCTTTGCTACTATCTAGCTGGATTTCTTGCAGAAGAGGAAGATGAAGCAAAAATAAATAAAATGGTGTAGAGAGAATGAAGCACAAAGTATACAAAAGTGCAAGAGAGATCGATTTCACTGTTGTAGAATTCACAAACCAACTAAAATTCACTGTATAGCTTTTAGGTGACCACTTGGAATAGATAATGGAAAATTGGAAACAAGAGGCAAGAATCTGTGCCTTCAGAAGCAAAAGGGAAGGAAATTGGCAAACTAAAATCAGCTTTTTCCAAGTTATATTATATAAATTTTAATAATTCTTGGTTTGCATTGATGTCTCCTTATTCAGAATTTTTTTTAAGCTGATAAAAAGTGAACAAAAATCAGGATTGCCTATCTCTACTTGAATAGTTATATTTATTGATTTTAACTAGAACTGTAAAATGTCAACAAACCCTGTCTATTGCTAAATACATTTACAGCTAGATGAACCAAAGTCAGCTACATCATAAAGCCATCCATAAAAAAAGTTTCAACAAATAAACATTTAATTGCAATTTAAAAGACTATGAACACATCATAACTCTTACCCTAAAACAATTTTGTAATATTGATTTTTGTTCCTCACTACAAGCACTCCAATGGAAAATGTGCTACATACTACATTACTTACTTTTTCAAGCTACTGTGATATTAATATGCAATCGTGTTTTTGAAGTTTGATAAAAATTAGAAACGGTGATTGAATAACTTACTAATTAATTTGAAGAGCAGACTCAATAACCAAGGCAACATTTCTTCTCTAACCTATACCACAAAGCTGAAATTGACTGATTGCTCATCATAACATTATTTGAAGGATCCGTTAAAACAGTCTTTGGGTTTACCTGCATCATAGCACTTCCATTTTAAAGTAAACTGACTTTACATGAAACACCAACATGTTCCTAACAAAACTCATTATTGTATCTCCCAGAAAAGAAAGTTTATATGTCATCTGAAATACAAAATGCATCTATTGGTTCACATGCATCTTACCTAGCTCTTTGGAGACCGGTGACTGAGAACTCAACTCTCCCAATTTTGAAATGCCATCGAAGTATATCTTGCCTGCAGCCACCATAGCTGTTAAAATAAGCAGAAAATAATATTTGGACAAAGTGTAGTTATTTGTTTAAAACACAGCCAGTTACAATATTCTTTTGTTCCAAGAGAAAACACCAAGTACCTGTGAATCAAAACTGGAATTGTAACAAATAAAAACCATTATTCTATTGAGCTAGCTCATTTTGTAAAACTATTGCATCTGCCATGTTACTGGTGACACATTTTACACCATTTTTTACCTTGCCACATTCCAAGTGTAAAGTTGCAAGTGAATCGAGGTTGCAAGTGAAAGTTGCTCAAAATAATAAAACCAGCTCTGATTTAGAATATAAATTTAAAAAAGTATTTCACGGAGCTGCTTGCGTGTGTTACAAACTTTTGTTGTGCTTTTGAGTTTTTCTGAAGGCTTTTGGTCATTTCTTAATATCTCCATATGTGGCTCAGTGAAGTTTTATTCAATAATGCTCCAGTTTAGTGCTTTGGGATGTTTTAGGTTAACAATGACATAGTTGCTGTAGTATCATGCTTGCACTATTTGCATTTTTTCTTTTTGTACCTAAAAAATAGCATGGTACATTATCAACTCAAGAATCAGAGTTTCAAAGGTTTTGTTTTCTGAGTTCAAAGTTTAAATGTTTTCTTGAATGACTGCTGTTCCATAGAAATAGAAAACCAGTTAATGCAATACTTTAAACTAAAATGTCTTCTTTCTTTTTAAATTATGCAATTATCACCCTTTTCAATCACACAAATTAATAATGTAACACACCCATCAGATTATCTGGAAGTAAAATGAAATATAAATTGATAAAGATCAGTGCAAATTCCTTTGATCAAGGCATGTTCTCATTAAATCCATTCAGAATGTATTTTAAGAAATGCAAAAAGGAAACATCAGTTTTTATGGGCTGGGTTCCTTTTTAGGCCAACTGGGACTATAATAATTATTGTCCAAGAATTTATGAGTTTAAACCAGAGGTTGTAACAGCGTGGTGTAATCTGGAGGCTGCAGACATAATTGGGTAGTTTCCCTATGGACTAATAATATTGGTAAGAAGTATTAAGAAAGAAATTTAAATTTAAACCCTTCTAAAAATTTCAATTCTTAAAGTGTGCCATGCTTATTTAAATTAACTGCAGCTTTTTAATTTTGTCCAACAATAACAGTATTAGACCTAGTTGGAAATTTTTTTAAAACATTTTCCCTAGGTTTCTACTGCAGCCCAATTATAACTGGGGAGGGACCTTTCAAACATTAGCAAGATAAACTCCTGAAAACAAATACAAGAATGAAAATTTCTCCCTTGGCAACAACTGAGCCAGGAAGAATAGTTTACATCTCCTTCAACCATAAGAAATATTAGCTTTTTTCAAATACAAGCAAGTAGGATCACATATTCCTCGAACCAATAACTGCATGGTTTCAATGCTGTGTAGAGGTCCATTTCTGTTTTCAGTCATAGAATACACCATCTATTTAATGTTAAGAATCCTATCTGGAACCTTCAGTGGAAGGGGGAAATGAATCAACAACATATTCACTTACACCTTTCTGCAAGGAATCTGGACGAGCCCACATTCACATCCTAGTCACAGTCACTCTATTTATAATTTTTATGCTGGAAATTACTTCTGGTGAGCTGCCTCTATATCCTTTGGAACATGAAATAATTTCAGATCCTGTGACTTTAGTTGGTACAGTAGCCCAGCCCGAGTAAACAAATGACCAATCTCCATGATTTTCTGGGTGCAATTACATTGCGAGTTTTATGTTGATGCGAAGCAGTCTCAGGTTTGTATCAATGCTAAACCTGTACTATATAAATTGGGTATTAAAGCTTGAACAGACACCAAAATGAAAATCCAAAGAGTCTCATTTCATTTTGTTCCAGTATGAGTCAAGCCTTGGCTCTTGATTCAAACTAAGTTTATATTATAACTGTAAAACTGATGCAAAGTAAAACCGCCACAGTTTTAACATAAATGCACCATTGATAACCTTACTAAAATCCAGTCTAAGTCACTAGAACTGGAATGAAACCACAATTACCAAAGAGCGAAGTTTTTCACTCAATGTAAATATAATTAAATTTGTCATGGAAGCAAGGTAAGGCTGTATGATCTACTTTTCTTCTTAATAAAATGCCACCATTATGTCAAAATTCACAAAATCAAGTTCAGTCCCAGGTAATTTACTATGTTAGAATACGTTACATTAATAAATTTTAGTTAACCCAGATTTTCAAGGTTTGAGAATAAATACATGTTAGGCTATTCGTACTGACCATCTGCCAAAACAAAGTCTTGTCAAAGAACTATAAGACCATATAAATATCTTGGTCAGGCCTCAAAATAACATGTTCAGATTTGGTCTCTCCACAGAAAGGTAGAAAATAGGAGCAAGAGGAAGCCTTTCAACCCTTTGCGCCTGCTCCACCATCCAGAGCCTGATCCAGCTTCTCCCCTATATCCTTTGATTCCCTTTGCTCCAATTTTCTTTGAAGCATATAATGTTTTGGCCTCAACTACTTTCTGTGATGGTGAATTCCACAGGTTGCCCATTGTCCAGGTGAAGAAATTCTCATCTCCGTCTAAACGGTCTACCCATATTCTCAGATTGTGACCCCTGACCACCATTGGAAACATCCTTCTTGCTGCTACCTTGTCTAGTCTTATTAGAATTTTAGAGGTTTTTACGAGACTTCCATCATTCTGAGCTCCAGCAGTATAATCCTAACCGACTCAATCTCTCCTCATACGTCCAACCATTGCAGGAATTAGTTAGGTAAAGCTTCTCTGAACTCCGTCTACAGCAAGAACATCCTTCTTCAGGTAAGGAGACCAAAACTGCACACAATATGCCAGGTAAGGCCTCATCAAGGCCCTGTATAATTGCAGCAAGGTATGCCTACTCCTGCATTTGAATCTTCTCACTACGAAAGCTAACATATTATTTGCCTTTTTGCTGTCTGCTGCATTTGCATGACATCGAGATCTTGTTGCACATTTCCTTCTCCTAACGTACGCCATTTTAGTTTAAACCCTCCCCACCACTCTAGCAAATACTCCCCTTCGAACATCAGTCCCAGTTCTGCCAAGTGTAATCCGTCCAGTTTGTACTGGCCCCACCTCCCCCAGAACCGAACCCAATGCTTTAGGAATCTGAAATCCTCTCCCTCACACCATCTCAGACACTTATTCATCTGATATATTCTGCTATTTCTACTCTAACACTAGGACTATGACTAGCAGTAGCACTGGTAGTAATCCTGAAATCATTATCTTTGAGGTCTGGTGAATAATAGGAAGCCTGGCTTTGGAAAATTGTACATTGGAGGGCCACAAAACTCATTCCAAATTTGAAGCATTAGGGTCTCCAAATTTCAGAGAAACAGAATTAGGGGATGATCTGATCAAGGTTTCCAAGAATTTGAAGAAAATAAAGTATGTTTGAGTAAGAAAGAAAGCAAGCATGTATAGTGTTTTTCTCAACCAGTGGATATCTTAAAGTGCTTTACAATCAAATATAATTACCTTTGAAATGTAGGAAATGCAGCTGTCAACTTGCACAGAGAAAGCTTTCACAATAGTACTGTAATAACAACAGATAATCAATTTTAGTGATATTAGTTGGGAGATAGATATTGGTCAGGATACCACGAATAATTCCTCTGCTCTCCTTCAAAATCACATCTTGGGATCTTTTATGCCACCTCAGGGAACAGACAGGCCCTTAGTTTAATATCTGAATGGGAAGACAGCACTTCCAGTATTACAACACTCCCTCAGTATGGCATTGAGCTGCCAGCATAAACTTCAGTGCTCAAGTTCTGGAATAGGACTTGAACCCACAATGTTGTGTCAGAGGCAAAAGTGCCATCAACTGAGCTAAAGGTAAATAATTTGCCCCAGCTGAATATGCTAAGGATGACCAGGGGTCACAATTTGAAGTTATTTAAAGTCAGATTCTAGATTAGACACCAGGAGATGTTTTCCCAAAAAATAGTGGACCTCTGGAATAGGCTGCCAGCTTTTGTGACAGAGGCTGAATATCTGAATTCAATTGAGCGAGAATTGGACCTCCTCCTAGCTGGGGCAAAGATCACCTTGTATTAAAGGTCAATACTGCATAGCATTATCTGTACGAGTGTAATCTCTTTAGCAAGGTTTGATTGCTTAAACAGCATTTTCCCAGATATCACCCTACCCACAAAAACAAATTCTTGTTTTTCACCACTCCCAGGAGATCACATGATTGTGGTTGGAACAGGTATATATATTGTGATGGACGATGCATCACAATGTGACAAATTAACAATGTCAGAAAATGTAAAATTGACACTATTGATAGAAATTGGCATTTTATCTAAATACTGAGAGACTGCACAACTTGAGATGCTGAGGGATTGGGTGGCCTAGTGCATGAATCACAAAAGGCTATGATGTAGATACAGCAAAGAATTAAGAAAGCTAATGGAATCTTATTTTTTGTGTGGGGAATTTAATACAAAAGAAACAAAGTTATGCTTCAGTTATATGGGGCATTAATTAGACTATATCTGAAGCACTGTGAGCAGTATCGGTCTCCTTAGTTACAGAAATAATTCCTGGAATGGGCAGGTTGTCTTATGAGGAAAGATTGGACCAGCTATCCTTGTATTCACTGGAGTTTAGGAGGAGTAAAAGATGATTTGTTTAAAGCATATAAGATCCTGAGGAGTCTTGACGGAATGGTGTGGAAAGGATATTTCCTCCTGTGGAAGAATCTAGACCATTGTTTAAAAGCAAAGGAGTGCCTATTTAAAAACAGAGCAGAGGAGAATTATTTACTCTTAGAGCGTTATAAATCTTTGGAACACTTTTCCTCAAAAGGTGGTAGAAACAGAGTCTTTGAATATTCTTAAGGCAAAGATAGATAGATTCTTGAGAAGCAAGGGGGTGAAGAAAAGCAAGAATGTGGAATTGAGGTTACAATCAGATCAGCCATCATTTTATTGAATAACACAGGAAGCGAGAGGCCACGCGCTTACTCCTGATCAGTAGGTGCATGTGTGTGGGGGACAGGCTGAATGAATCAGTGAATATTTTTCTGCCAGTCATAGTTTGTCTGCTTGTAAAATGGAATACAAAGGCCAAACTGCTTTAGTTACCTTGAAACTCAAAGGATAGAATCCCAAACTGGGTAAAAAACATAACACTGAATTAAAAAAATGTTTCTTGAATAAGATTTCCCAACTGACTAAATCCAAGTAGAATTATGGTATCATATGTGAAGACAATCCAGATAGATATACACAAAATAATAAATGCTGTTGTACAAATTTAATGCATACATTGCCCTGCAGTCTTTGTGTAGGCAATACACTGTTAAATAGTGCAGTTAGATCATAAAAATCATAGGAACCTTACAGTGCAGGTGGAGGCCATTTGGGTCATTGAATCTGCACCAATCACAATCCCACCCAGGCCCTACCCCTATATCCCTACGTATTTACCTGCTAATCCCTCTAACCTATGTATCACACAACTCTAAGGGGCAATTTTTAGCATGGCCAATCATTATAACCCGCACATCTTTGGACTGTGTAAGGAAACCGGAGTACATGGAGGAAACCCACGCAGACACGAGGAGAATGTGCAAACTCCATAGAGACAGTGGCACAAGCCAGGAATCGAACCAAGGTTCCTGCAGCTGTGAAGCAGCAGTGCTAACCACTGTGCTACCATGCCACCCAAGTATACATAACCAAGAGCATTTCTCACACGCATCTCTAATTCACTGGTCACCTGAATGGAGAGGCTTTCAGATTATAAAAGGACATGGGTGAGGGCATTACTGTTAAGTCCAGCATTTGTTGCCTGTTCCATAATCACTAAATGTAGGAAACTATGTAGGAATGATGAACACAGACTAGGATTAAACAATCAACAGCAGTAAATTTTACACTGGATATTGGGCATGGTGATGCAAATTACTAGGGTAGAAGGTACTCTGTATGCATAAGGATAGGCAACAGGAAGTGCAAATGACAAAGTTTAGTAATTCCAAAATAAGTGTGTTAGAAAGAGATGTGGGGTGAAATTCTCTGAAAGTCAATTTTGGTGCAAACATCACCAAAGAGTCAGTGTGATGGCATAGACAGATACGAGTCAGACATGAGCAGTAGAGAAGAGAATCACAGGCCATTCCTCACTGCAGTCGTTATCATCCTCCTGCATCAACCAGCTAGCAGGCACAAGGACTCCACTGCCCTGCTCTAGCACCTTGATATTTGGTATGTTGGAGGGGGTGCTCGTGCTGCTGGATAGTGAGCCAGTCCTCTTCCATGATGAGCCTCTTGCCCATGCATACTCTCGCCTCTGCCTGACCTGAATTCTCTGGATCCTGAGTGGGCTCTTCCTGATACTCTCCCATACGTTCTCCTCATCCGAGGACACTTGTTGCTCCCGGAGATCTTCCTTAGGAAGGTCATCACCCTGCTACACCATTAGCTTGTGCAGCACACATCAGATTATGATGATGCAGGAGATACTCTGAGGCCCCACCAGACTTGTTGAGGAAGCAGAACCGCATCTTTAATAGGCTGATGCACGCTCAACGACAGATTGGGTTACACTAAGTTTCATTGTACCTCACCTCTGTTGCAATCAGTGCCCTTCAAAGTGGCATCATCAACCACAACCTGTGGGCATATCCCTTGTCCCTAATGAGCCATCCCTGAAGTCTTTTAAAATTCTAGGGAACTAACAGATGACGTAGATGTAGATGTCATGTATGCTCCCTGGAAAACAGTCACACTAGCGGCACATCAAACACACATGACTTCCTTGATGCTCTGGGGCAAGGGTAGTGACAAGGGCAGTCAATCGCCCCATGCACCTGTGGCAGATCAGTTAGTTCGCAAAGCCCATAGCCCTTTTGCCTTGCTGAGTCTGTTCAGGTCAAATGTATCTACTTCAGAATCCTAGCAATGAAGTCGATCCATGACTTCACAATGTACTTATGAACAAATGCCTATGATATTCCACACAAGTTACTTGGGGAGCCATGGAAGGACCCATTGTGTAGAGGTTTAGGGCCACCATGATATTTATGGTGGCAAAGCGTAGGTCTCCTCTCCCACCATGTGAGGTAGAGAGTTCAAAGACACATGTTGCCCGACAGCTCCTCGAAGAACACAAATCCTGTAGACCTTAGGTCTCCCTCATGCCCCTGCACCGTTGGTGTGGCCCCTGGCTTGAGACTGTCCTGTGACATCTTAGTCTCCTTCTGCAAAATCTTCCCTCAGTGCTGTCACACACTGCTGCTGGAATCTATGCTCTTTCAGGGCCGTTATTAGTAGGTTGGCCAGCTCCACTGGCTCCATTCTGATATTAATCAGATTCCTGTGAGGAGAGAGTGAGGAGCAGCGAGAGGGAGTGAGAACAAGAGGAAAAGTGAGGGAGAGAGAATTCCAGCCTTACTCACTTAGATGTGCCTTAAGCCTCCCATCAGGTGCTCCCCTCCTTTAGCTTCTCAGGGTTTAACAGAAGGGTTCTATGCTCACTCATCCTGAATGACCAGGGTCAAATGATGTCCACCTTTTTTTTTGGGGGGGGGGGGCTATTGAATCCTGGCTGGCAGGAACAGGAGTTCCAGCAATGAAGTGAGCACAGTGTTCTCAATCCCATGCAATCAAACATTAAGTCCTGAACCTCAAGTATTCTTCCCATATTTGACTCAGACTGTAGGCATCTGACATTGCTCAGGGTTAACTCTTGCTGCTAATTAGTGTGACTGGCATGAATCCAAAAATGTTAGAGGGCACAACTGCTTTACATTTCAAGGAGAGGCAGAGCTAATAGGCACCCTATTTACTCAAGCTGCATCATTCAGAGATCTCATTGCTATAATGCCTCAACGCTTAAACCAACATGACTGCTGCTTCAGAAGTTAAGAAACCTCCCCCAGAGGATGCAGACCATATTGCCCTCTATTTTGGGGTCTAATCCACCAAACCCAGATCCTCAACTCTCATCACACCCTGCTCAACACTCATGTGTCTGCAGCCATCTCTACTTGATACTTGTGTCATAGACTGCAAAGTTACACAGCACTAAAAACTCACAAGCAATGCAGACAATAGACTGACACAGTACTAAAAGCTCACACAACTGACTTCAGGAGCACCCACACCAACTATGATCCCCATGCTGCCTCACAAATGCAGCATTATGCCCCAAAAGCTGCATTCTGTTTCCTCTCACACCCCCTGACTCCTCTCTCCAAAGTCATAACTCCAATCCCCCCCACCCCCATTTTCCCAAAAGATCTCTGACCACTGTCCTCTTCAGAGCTGGCCAGTGGACATTGTCTCGTTGGACTTCCTGATACTCAGTGAAGACAGTGTTGTTCACCAACTTCCTCCCTCAGTAGTCATGGTACCTCATTCCCATTTTTAAAAAGGGGAAATTTGCGTCAGTGCGATATTAAGCCTAGTGGGTGGGCGAATTTGATGAGAACTGAAGATATGAAGTCAATCATGCTAATGGATTCAAATTCACGTAAATCAAATTTGCAACCTTCCTGGATGTGAACCTCATCCCAGGGATGGCCCAGGAAGATCATACTCAGGAATCTCACTGGCACAAATCACTTTTAACCCCTCACGAGACTGAGCATGATGGAATTTGCGCCTGCAGCTAACATGGCGACTAAATTTTGTCCATGATTTCTGTGTCACAATTAACTGAACTTTTATAAAAAGAGAAATTCCATTTGACCACTTCCAAAATGCAGTCTAGCTCATTTATTGAATTTACTAGTACTGGTATCATTAGTAGCTTTTTTGTCGGAACAATTGTTCATTGTTACCTCACCCTGTTCATCGGAATGACTCAATCCAAACTAATGTTACAAGACTGTCCGGAAAGAATTCAGATTCTTTGTCTCTTCAGAAACCACGCCCCAAGAAGGTGCTGGTGACCATGGGCTTCATGTGTATAAGGCCACGGTTACGCTTGGCAAGTACTGCAGTGCTTTCCATTGCTTTCTGCAGATTCTGGCTGATCAAAAGACTCTCCTTACTCCATGTTACACACATTAGGAGGATATACAGGTTGATAATTAATATGTTTGGCCACATTATGAATGCAGTCTTTTTTGCAATCAATTTCTGCAGTGAGCCTTGAATCTGGAGTTTCTGGTTCTGAGGTAGGAATGTTATCTGCAACACCACAAGTCCCTCAGACTTCTGATTAACTAGAATAAATATTACCAATCTAAAAGACGGAAAATTATTACCCAAGTCCCAAATACTGTTTAAATCCAAGTGATAAGGTTATCTGCAAAGGCATGTCTGCTTTTATTAAACTTTAATATTTTTGAATAAAAATTACACCAATGCAGATATGCCAAATTGATTTTATGACTTTTCCAGGACAATAAGGACTCCTACTCCTGTTTTCCCTCAATATTTAAAACTGGGAACACACAACATGTATTGGGGAACATATTGCCTCAAATAATAAAAAGAATACAAGATTGTGACGGATATGGACAGAGTGGATAAGGAGCAGCCGTTCCCCTTAACCAAAGAGTCAGTCATGAGGAGACATAGGTTCAAGGTGTGGGGCAGGAAATTTAGGGAAGTTGTGATGGAAAATCTTTTTACCCAGACAGTGGTAACGGTCTGAAATGCCCTGCCTGGCAGGGTGGTAGAAGCATCCTTTAAGAAGTATCTGAATGAGCACTTGACACATCACAACATTCAGGGCTATTGGCCAAATGTTGGCAGATGGGATTAGGTGGGAGTTCAGGTGTTTCTAATGTGTCAGTGCAGATTCGATGGACCAAAAGGCCTCTTTCATAAATGCGCTGTATGAATCTGATATGATAATATGAGAGAGCTATTTTTAGCATTTTATGGTTGTTTCACTGTCATTAAAACCAAGAAAACTGCTCTAATGTTGTGATATGAAAAAAACATTGAAATGCAAATGGATGCAATGTAGTGCAGCATACTTCTTTCTGTACCAATTTTGTGTGCAAACTTAATTTACAGGCAGACAAAAAAGCTTATGTAAACAACAACTTCTGCAACAAGGCCAGTGTTTTATTGTAATACCACCAGGATATAGGAACATAAGCAGTAGAGCATGTGACACCATTATTACTTAGCAGTTGAGTACAATGTTCTAATTCATAAGGAACTGAAGTATACAAATTATAAAGTCACAAATAAAACAACATAGGCAATACATGTCCATATTATTTAATATTTTGTACACATGGTAAAATTACTAAAACTATTTTAAGTAGGGATTATAAATCCACGCAAGGTTAGCTAGTGACACTGAATACAAGAATGCCAATGCTTTACATTCATAATTCTACATAAATTATTTTTGAATTAGCGCCTCCAGTTGTGATTCCTGTTTTAAATGGAAATTTAATCAGTGGAATCAACTGCTAGACTGTGCAGGATCTTAAAAGAAGTGGCTGTAGAAGCATGCATTATAACCTTCCAAAATTCCTTACATTCTGGAAACATTCCAGTGGTTTGGAAAATAGCAAATGTAACACATTTATTCAAGAAAGAGACAAAATGCAGAATGTATAAACTAATTAGATTAACACCTGTCATAGGGAAAGTGCAAAAATCCATTATTGAGGTTACAGCAGGATAATTAGAAAACCATAATGGAATCAGGCAGAGTCAACATGGTTTTGTGAAAGAGGAATTGTGTTTAACTAATCTGAGGAAGTAATAAGCAGGGTGGATAAAGGGACATGTGTAGATGTACATGGATTTCTAAAACACATTTGACAATGCACCATCCTGTTTCTGAGTTCCTTTTGGAAATGTGCCTCAACAATCCATGTGTGAAATTCCATGGGAAACAGTATGTCAAGGCATGTTTCCAATGCAAGCAAGAGATCAGTCCTGAAATGGATGAATTTTCTCATCCACCTGAACAGAACATCAATCACCAGTTTGATACAGCTGTGAGCAGCTGACTGGGAGACATCACAAAGACCAGCATTTGACCTTTAGGAAGATCTGGAGACATAACTGTTAAAGGTGACAGCGATCTTGAGAGCCATGGACAATGGACAGCCATTGAATCATCCAGCATATGGATGTGACAACTTCCCTTGAAAGCTGGATGTAATTTGGTCTGATCTATGTATGCACTGAGAGGAACAAATCTCAAATGTCATCAGACTGAAATATTCTGAAAACACCAGACAAATGTTCAATTTTCTTCCCAACTCAGCCAGCCTTTGTTCTTGCTCAATCGATGACAAAATGGCAAAAAATGGTTTGTCTGTCTGCCCATGTTGTTGTCACGCTATCCTAAAACTTGTATGGGCAGCATAATATTCTGGTCAATTGTATTCTCAAAATTAACTTCCCAATTGATGGCAGGCATGCATTTGATTCAGGCTAGCACTGACGTCTTATCACATGATTTCAAATGCACATCCACTTGGGCAGAGTAAAATTCTGCATATGATGTAGGGATAACAGATTAGCATAGATAAAGAATTGGCGAATTGAGTTAATAGGAAAGTTGGGATAAATGGGTCTTTTTTGGATTGAAAACTTTAACAGATGAAGTGTTACAAGGATCAGTGTTTGGATCCACAATTTATAATCTGTATCAATGACCTGGATGAAGGAACCAAATATATTGTAGCTAAAAAGAAGATAAAGATTCTATAAAAGGGACAGAGATATATGGGAGAAGAGCAAAACTGAACTTGTGTATTTGTGTCTGTAAACAGATTTTTTTTTTGTTTTACAGAAATAGTATATATCGCTTATTGCAAAACTCCTTAGTGTAGCCAATTCTTAAAATGATTCTTGGCAAACTTCTTTAGTATTAAGTCAAAAGTTTAGTTTATTCACACAGTCAAATCAGAGGAGGAGGGTAGTGATTTCAATATCACACATATAATTAGAGACTAACAGGATAGGAAGGTGGTGTTTTACAATGATGGATAACCATAAAAAGAGCTACAGAAATAGATATCAGTTCATTTGACTGCCAAAGTTCACAATACCCAAATCCAGTTGGGGTTCCATCATGGAGAAGTTCCAGTTCAGGCAGGTTTCAAGCTGAAGGAAGAAGTGCAGGATTCCTCCAAAGATGATTGGGATGCAGTGAAATGAGATTGATATTCTGGAATTTTGTCTGCTTGACAGGCAATGGTTCCAGATGAACAGGCTTAGAGGAGAGCTTATGGCAGACTGCTTAGCCAGCTTGGGGTTGGCTGTTGTATTTTTGCAGGTTGGAGTTAAATCAGCACACAATCCTGCTTCTGAGTTCTCAACAGTAATTGGAGATTTCAACATGGTCACAAGTCATGTGGCTTCATTCCTCCACAGTGATTTCATAAAAATGTTGTTTACTTGATGTCTGGATCTGGCATTTGTTTGGTAACTTAGATGCCCTGATTATTTGCCTCTGAAAGAGTCATTATCCACACTGATGACGCTGTTCTTGATAGCTTTTGTCTTAGACGACCGTTAGAGGGGTGATCTTATAAAGATGCAAAAGACATCTTTTTCCCTTCATTAGTTTCTTTTGGAAAATGAGCTTCAACAGTCAGTGTGTGAAATTCCATGAGAAACAATATGTCAGGGCATGTTTCCAGTGCAAGCTATATAATGCCTTAATTTTCATTTTATAAATCCACACATCAAGTGACTTGTGGCAACCATCTTTTGGTTCAGAAAAGTTAATTTTTAGATGAGAAAAAAAAGTTCTATTTACATTGTCTGCGATTGCTATCATGTCTTAGGGACATATCAACAGGAATAGAAAACAGTATACTACTTATTTGCAGAGATTGCAAAACTTGATAATAGAGGGATTCAGGTGTCCTGGTGCATTTAATTCACAAAATGTTAGCATGCAGGTATAATAAATGATTAAGATGGTAAGTGGAGCTTGTGTTTATTGCAAAGGGAATAGAATATAAAAGTTTTACTGCAGCTGCAGAGGGTTTTGGTAAGACCACATCCGGAATACTGTGCCCAATTTTGGACCCCTTATTTAAGAAAGAACATAATTACATTAGCAGTTCAGAGAAGGTTCACTGGATTCATTCCTGGAAAGAGTTATCTTATGAAGAAAGGTTGAACTGAGTGGAACTTAGGAACCCGAGGTTTTGTTGAAACAAAGAAAATTTTGAAAAAATTTGATGAGGTTGATGCCAGACATTTGTTTCTTCTTGTGGCAAAGATAGAATTTAGGTGATATTGTTTAAAAATAAGAAATCTTTTTAAGATGGAGATGAGAAAATACTTTTTCTCTTAGGAGGTTGTTAGTCTGTGGAATTCGCAGACTGGATCATTGAAGTTATTCAAGGCTGGGTAGACAGACTTTTGATAGAGAGGAGAAGGGCAGATAGGAAGTTGTCTTGGAGTTGAGACCACAATTAAATCAGTCACCATCTTATAGAAAGTTGGAAAAGATAACAGGCCATTTGATTCTGTGTCTTACTCCCAAGTCCTGTTTCAATGCATGTTTTTTCCATGTATGTTGGCTTCAAGTATGATGCAGGGAATCCAGTTATTTTGTTGCTGCATCACAATGTAAATATCACGTTTATCAGTTAAATCTTTTATTTGAGTGCTATTTCCTCTTTTGAGCTTATTGAATGCTATTAGATCATGGTTTTACTGAAACCAACCATCCTCAGTGCCAACGCCTACATGCCACTCCTTCACATTCAAGCCTCAATTGAACATGCTGGCAAGCTTTTGGATTTCAGCCTAAACTTAGTCAAAACATACTTGAAGTTGCAGTTTTGAAACAGCACTGCCTTTTAATTGCAATAGTCAATGAAGTAACTACTGAATTCCTCACTATTTGACCAGAGAACTGCTAATGGGATTGACCTATTTATCAGCCTGCTAACAGATCTAATGCTACAGTTTTGACACGCAATTTTAGCAGTGACAATTCTAACATAAGGAATAGTCCGGTAAATTCTTCAGACATATAAATCAACTGGGAAAGTAGCACACAGTTTTTAATTAGAGCTAAGGAACTTAGAGAAAAACAAGAATGATGAAAGAAAATACTGAAGAAATAAAAGACACAAAGTCATAAATTAAGTGAGGGAATAAAGACATATCATTCAGGCATACAAAATAGCAGAACACCAAAATAGGTGTTAGACAAGATCATTAGGCATGAATTAGACTATTGTAAGTAATATTATATGTAGCTATTTCTGATGCTTTTCAAAAACCTAAACACCATTTCCCCATCTGTAGATTATCTGAAGGACTTCAGGTTTTTTGTACAAACATAAATCAATACCTTCTAAAAAGCAAAACACTGAATAATATTATTTCTGCTGAAATTGTCTCAGTTGTCCATTTCATCCTAAATTATTTTAAAAGCATATTTTTCATTTACTCATCAAATTTGCTCCACTTTTATTCCTCACCCTTTTAGTTTTCCCAAGTTCATAGACAATTCAGCCAATATCATAGAATCCCTACAATGCAAGAGGCCACTCAACCCATTAAGCCTGCACTGACAATAGTCTCATCCAGGCCCTAATCCCGCAAACCCACACATAGTATCCAGGCAATTAACAGGGTCAAAGGGGAAATTTATCATGGCCAATCCAGCTAACCTGCACAACATGTTTACCTTAAATTATTTCAGTACAAGTAATACTTTTTTGAATTTGATTTTGTGAAAGAATGTAAAATCCTTCCTTGGAGACACACAATTAACAGAGGGATAAGCTGGTTGTTTTGTATCTTGGAAAACATTTCAAGAATTTTATATTTTATTATGGTACTTTCGCTTTGCAGCTGATGATTTTCTAATACATTCATTGTGTCAAGTCATTTATACAATGTCTAGGCTCCAAACTTAATTAGGTTTTTAAGCAGCTTTTCTGGACCTCAATAACTAGATTCGATAAGCAAACATTTTCTCTTAGCATACTTTAATTTTAGCCACACTGGTAGGAAAGCCAGTGGGAAATATAAAAAATTTAAATTTAGCCTACGTGATGCAGCACCATTGAAAGTGTGCTATAGGAAACGTTTCATAAGATCTAAAGATTCAGGATTCAAAAGAATTTACGAAGGTTAATAAAAAAGAGCAATATTTTAATTTGAACATAGATGCAAACTTCATTGTAGTCTGAAAGACAAGGGAGGCGTGGTGGCACAGTGATTAGCACTGCTACCTCAGTGCCAGGACCCAAGTTCAATTCCGGTCTTGGGTGACTGCCTAAGTGGAGTTTGCACATTCTCCCCTTTACCTGGATGGGCTTCTTCTGGGAGCTCCAGCTTCCTCTCACACTCCAAAGATGTGTGGGTTAGATTGATTGGCCATGTTAACTTGCCAGGGAGATTAGAAGGGTAAATACATGTGGTCGTGAGATAGGATTGGATAATTGTCGATGCAGACTTGATGAGCCAAATGGTCTTCTTCTGCATTGCAGGGATTCTATAAATGTTTCTGAATCATGTAAAAACCTGTCCAGTATTATGTTACATTTGATTGCAATTATACAATTCTCACACAGTGAAAAGTAGCATTAAGACCATCTAACATTGTTGTTTCAGATTTGTTTATAGTCAATGGGTATTCTGGAATGCAGTGCAATCAGGAACAGGAACAGATTAAATGCACAGGTCACTTCAACTCATGTAGAGCAACACAAAGACAACCACTAACTTGACTAAAGAAAATTACCATGGAGTAACATGATTGGGAAGGCAATGTTATAATACTATTCATACAGCATCTTTTATGTCTCCTTCTGTACTGTTGAGACTCTATGATTCAGGACCTTGACATTGTTAAATAATTTACAGCCAACGACATCTTACTGAGGTGTAGTCATGCCTGGGAATCATATGTTCACACACGTGCATACACACAACTCAACATAGAAGGTATGGATTTGGCACTGGTCATTTATTTGCCACTACAATGGTGAGATAATACAACTCTTGGAGATTATGCAAAGAATGCCCTAGTATGTGACTTAATTTAGTATGAATAATCTTTGTCCTTACCTTTTACTCATTAAAGAATCAAAGGTGGACATCTGCCATGATATCAAGAGTAACATCATCAGAACTAAATCAAAAATTGATCCAAAACCCCAGAAACCATTCCAAATCATCAAGCTCTCATTATTAGTGGTCCAACTAAAAATATGCACACGCATCTTCAAACTTTATTTTTGAAGAGGTAATTATGTCTTTAAAAACTTATTCATCCTCAAACAAGGAAGTTCTGGCAATTTATTGGTCAAAATTGGTAAAAGAAATATTTTAATTGTCATTACTGATAGATTGGTAAACACCGAGATAAATGAAATTAAGTGACAGAGTTTCTGACAGGGAGGGAAGGAATCAGAATGAGGAGAAAGAGTACGTCAACATGTAATGGAAAACAAATGAAGATGAAAAGGCAGAAAACAGTTGCTGAAAGTTGTCCCGTTGCTCACTACACATGAACATTCTGGAAAATATCTCTTCACAGGTCGTTCCCCACATCTGTGGAATAAATGCCGATCCACCATACTAGGCAATACAATTGATAGTCACTACCATGAGTCAGATTGATTTTCATGAGGTTTTTTCCGTTGTTATTTGTGAAGTTAAGTTTAAAGATAAAATAACTAGATAAATGAAACAAAAATAAGTTCTTTGTTTCTGACTACATTTGAACAGAAGTATTTTGATTTTTTTAAAAAAGGAAGGAAAACCATGTAAATTTGTTTACATAACTTGACCATCCAATTTCTTAAATTCATTACAAAGCATACACATTGTCTACTGAAACTATTTCCATGCTGTCCACTTTTCTCTAAGTAAGCTCTTTCTTTATGCAGTCCCCTAATGTAACTGTCATATTCCTCAGCCTTTTCTCCCAACCAAAATGTACAACACATTTATTGTAGTCCTCATGTAAAGGAAACGTCTTGGACCAGTGTATCATAGAATCCCTACAGTGTGGGAGGTGACCATTCGGCCCACTGAGCCTGCACCGACAACAATCCCATCTAGGTCCTATCACCGTAACCCCGACCTGCTAATCTCCCTGACACTAACAGGCAATTATCTTGGTCAATTAACCTAACCTGCACATCTCTGGAGCATGGGAGGGAGCTGGAGCACCAGGAGGAAACTCAAAGGGAGAACATGCAAACTCCTCACAGTGATCCAAAACTGGAATTGAACCCAGGTCTCTGATGCTGAGAGGCAGCAGTGCTACACTGTGTCATCATTCCTCCCTGAATAGCAAAAGAAGGTTAGACAGAAAGCAGGTGGTGAAAGAAACAATGTGAAAATGAGTTTGGGTGTTGAGCTGAAAGAAGGAATCTAAAGAGGCCTTTTAAAGCACTGAGAGAAGTAATCAGAAATGATCAGAGGAGGAGTACTAGGGAGCAAACAGCATAATTGCTAAAATAACAAATGTGAAGTAGCATAAAGATACATGTCTGCTGTTAGATTAACAAAGAACAAAACAGCACAGGAAACAGGTCCTTCGGCCCAACGAGCCCGCGCTGCCACCTCGATGTTCCCACTTCTGCCCATGATCCCTATCTGTGTTTATAGGTCTATGGATTGAAACCAAATTTGTGACAATTTAGGGAGAATTTGTTCTGCCAATAGCCTAAGAGCATATTTTTGGGATGTGGGAGGAAACCAGAGCATCCAGAGAAAACCCACGCAAGCATGGGGAGAATGCGCAAACACCCACAGACACAGGCCCAATTCCATGTATTTGCACAGCACGGCAATAGTCACTGAGCTGTCGTGATGAGCTATGGAGGACAGTTTACCTTCTGGTTTCCGAATGATATTCTTGTTTATGAACTCCCTCACCCTGTCTCTCATCCTCTTCCAGCCCGAGAACACTCCAAGATACGTGCACTTCTCAATTCCTACCTCTTGTCCATTGTTAGTTTTAATTCACTGTTGTCAGTTGTGTCTTCATCCGCTTAGGTCCTTAAGCCCAAGAATTCCCTTCTTAAACCTCCTCATTGCTTTCCTTCTTAAAACTTAGGTCTGACTAAGCTTTTAGCCATTTGCCTTAATATCTTCATTTGAGGCTTGGTTTTACCATAAAGTGCCCTTAAAGTACATTTTAATCACATTTACACAAATACAAATTTTTGTTTCACATCTGAAGTCGATTGTTTATTGGTTGAAAGTTGCCCAGTTTATTCTACCTGTGCGAATAAAAGTTAAAGTCCACAGAAGGGCAATGAAGTTCAATATAACCATCTTTTAAGGATAGGCTGACCATAAAAGTGATAGCTAGTAAACTTTTGCTAGCCTAAAAACCTTTTGCTCAGAAGCAACTTTGTTGATTCGAGGTGAGCATGCTGAGCAGCAAAACGCTATAAGGTATTCAAGCCAGAATCTTAAAATACAGTAAAGTGATTCAACCTATAAAAGCTCCTACAAAAACTTAACAAAACTGATGATGTCTGTAGACATGTATACAGGAGATAATATAACATGAAATGACATGTTTGGTTATATTTATTGCATCCAGTAATAATGTGCAGAAATATTATTTAGTGCAACAGTAAAATCATCCATACCAGCAATTCCAACAGGCACTTAAGAATTATACCCTGAATTTCTAAACAAGTTAACACTAATCCTAACTAGAGTAATCTCCAAATAGAACAAGCATTCCTGCAGGTTGGGTACATGGCACCATAGAAAATAACTCAGTTTTCTGCTAGGGAAACTTTAAAAAAAAAACAATGCTTAGCCTCAGTGACTATGCCTTTTTCCAGGTCTTGCTTTGTCCTGATCGCTTTTTACACGTTTCTACAATTTCTGGTATTCATGTCTGAAGATCCTTTCTTCCTACAGGACTGTCCCCTTTAATATCAGTCTTATTTGCTGGCATGAAACTCCCAAGTCCCAAAAAAGTGTGGGAGTAGTGAGGTGTGTAATAAGCTCAAACGATCAGCACAGATCACTTCCATTATTCTGACCGTTACAACACAAAATCCTTTGGGGAGAGTTCCACCCTGCATGTCAATAAAACTGTCTAATACAAAATAATGTGGATTTTTCCATGTTTATGTTTGGTTGATTGAAGACTTGCATCAAAATAACTTTTCCTGTTAACACATTCTTCCTATCTCTTTATGGAAGAAATTCTCCTCCTGATTATGCTGACCTGCTGGTCTGCAACAAATCCAAAGTATTATGTCTATCCAGGATAATTTCAACATTCTAATCCTCACAAAATTAACTTACTTTATTTCCTAGGCATCCTTGACATTTAGGAATGTATGATCTCCTTTTTTGGTCCACTCTTCTGTTTTTTTATACAATTGAACAGTATATTCATCTTCATCCATTGAATTTAACTAGTTTCTAACATTTCTATCACATTCCCTACTATTCTTTTAACATTACTGAATGTACATATTATAAAATTATCACCTTTCAAGTTTCCTCAAGTTTGGCTAATTTCAGTTTCTGATCCATATATCTTTCTGTATCTATATGTATGAGTTTACTTCCTTTTATCTAGTGTTGTTTCATTTGGGATTCTGTTTCCTAACTTCTGTAGCCACCCCTCATTTGTCTCCGAACCTGTTATTTTAGCTAATTTTCTATTGGGATCCCCTTGTTCCTTGAAATTTATTTTAATCTTTACTTGATTTAATTGTAACCTGTTTCTGCTCTACAAGCCATTTTTATTTTGGCTGGATTCCCAGTTAATACTGAAACTAACAATGTTGTTCTCACATCACACTGCCAACCATATTGGTTATCTCCTCAATTCTTCAGTGAGTTCCCCATCTTTCCTTAATACCAATAAACATCTTTATGCCTTAAGAGGCTTGGCTCTATGTGGCTATTATTTCATCCTAGGTGATTGCAATACCATAGAATACATTTCACTATTATTTTGTTTATTAAAATACATGTATCTACAAAACCATAGCATTTGATTCTGTGCAAACATTTTCTGTTTTAACATTTGACACATTTTTCATAAAAATGGCAAAGCTCAAGATCACCACAGATATTATTGGTGACATATTTACTTCGAGATATCAATAAACCTGTAAACCGAGATCTTAGTACACTAGCAAAGCAAAAATATCTTAACATTTATGTTCACATGCCTACACTTTTAAAAGTTTCAAAAATACAGTTTGGAAAGAATGAACAAAGTGTTTTCTACAGCATTATGTTTACATGGCAGTACCACTATTCTGCATTATCTGTGGGACTATCACTGCTTAAGCCTGTAAGCAGTGCTTGGAACTGAAGGCTCCTCCTTGTAGTAGCAGGATCCTTAAGCATAAAATGCAGTAAACAGCACATCTTAATGAATCACCGAATGTTCAGCAAATATTTAAATTGAATACTTACCACTGACAGCTTTTTCATAATTTTTGCCCAAATTTACGAGATTCCGTAATCCTGGATTAAACTGTTCCATTACAGTCTGAAGAAAAAAGAATTTAAAGTAGAACTTAATTGTATTACGTTCACTATTTTTATAACATCAGAGCCCCTTGAAATGATAGGTGAGATTATTTGCACGACTTTGCAAATCACATCGTGAATTTGAATCTGAAAGAAACTTGGATTTACAAATAGGAACAATTCCAGAAGCATTGCTAAATGACCCACGCATATATGAAAATGAAAACATGATTGTGCACCTGTATTCCAGTTACAAGCACGGGCAATACTTTGCAGTTTTCTGTAGTGGCAGCCAAAATTACCAAAGTAAACTGTTACCAACTTTTTTGTACTGTAGTTACAAAGTTTAACTGTTTTAAAGAAACATTTGCCACAGTGATTTCAAAGTGCTTGACACATAGGATTAGCACAATTTTAATCCTATGTCCCTAAATAAAAAGGAGCTAAGGGGAAGAAACCAACAGGTCAACATACGCTGCTCAAAGAATACCACGATGCATATTTTATTACTGGCTTCTGAATGAATTCTATAGTAACCTCAAACTGCTTCATTGGCATGCTGGTGTAATTAACGCACCATAAATAACAAGATATATATATATACATATATATATATAAGTATTCCACTCTTTTGGATATTCACAGGACATATATCCCAAACTTGTAAACGTTAGTTTCTGCCAGAAGAAATAAATTATAATTCAATGTTGCAAACTCTAGGCAGTGGCATTTAGTCAAAAAAGAGACAGGGTTGAATTTAGATTGCACCAATTTCCATGGTTTGATCTCCCAATCAATTCTCTTAGGTAATCATTTAAGTAATTTCCCAGCTGCTATTGAAATTGGATTGGTTGGGGACATGCGGAAAACTAATCCCCTGAATCAAAGTATCAAAAGAATTTTACAGCATAGAAAGTGGCCCTTCGTGGCCACATCAGCCATTAAGCACCTATCTATTCTAATTTTACTTTCCAGCCTTTGGCCGTCAGCCTTATACGCTCTGGCATTTCAAGTGTTGTGAGGGTTTCACACCTAAAGAATCTGATTCTTCAGTTATTGCTATTTTCTAATAAATATGAAGGGCAAATTATTGTACTATTTTAAGTAAGTTGTTCCCTAGAATAATAGCAGATCCTAATCAAGCAAAACTTTTTGTTTGGCGATTATTTCAATAAACACATCAAGTCGTGTGCTTCACTAATGTCAGGTGTAAGCTATCCCTCCTGGGTCATCATTCCTCTTCACAATTATAATCATACATTTCCCAAGCCATCATTAATTTACAGTGTACATAAAGAATAACTCCACAGTGGCTCCTGTAAATAGGTTCCTATGTAGTCTACTTCATTAATTACAGCATATAATTGCAAGCTGGCTGAAACAACTTCCAACTGGAAAGCTACTGCTCCTCCCAGTATTTGAGGTCTACTCATCAATTTGGCATGCACCAATTGGTATCATTGCTGTACATCAGAACACTATTTTCAATAAAATAGGTTTCCACAATGTCCTTTCGGTATACTGGACAGCTCCAGTATATTGTGTCAATACACTACAGTATACTATTTACAAAGCAGGCTGCTGACATCAAATCAGCTGATTGCAAAACTTCATCCCTAACATACATAATGATGGCAATAGACAAATCTCCACGTCCTTGGAGAGATTATCTGTGCTAAATATGTGACCGTATTGTAGTTTAGGACAGAATACAGCGTCCTGGAATATTGAAAAACAGATATGCACAAACATCAAAACTGCATGGCATAATTGTTCAGTTTCCAGCTCCACCTTCCCTCTAAGCTTACTGACAGCAAAATAACCTTTTCAGTGATCTGCCTAGACTGCCGTGGGGAGTTTTAAAGCAAGGAAATTGTGATTCTCATTACGAACAATCAGATGCAAATTTATGTACACACGTCTGATTAGTTCATCTAAACGTGGTCTTTACAGATAATTTATTGATTTATTAGAGTCAGCTATACATACAAAACATTTGGATGACAATGAAAGTAGCGAATTATACCATTTGATATTGACTTCTGCAGATTTTTTGGGGAGGGGATTACTTTCTGTAAAAGAAAATAAAGATCCATTTCTCAGATTTCAAAATCTGTTAGGACTTATTGTACCCTGTAGAAGATCACCCTCGATAAGCTTTAAGAAAAAAAACGGCCACATAAGTCCCACTTGCTGTTTCTCCACGTCCGCAGGACACACCCAGTGAAAAGGTGACTGAACAGGTAGATACAGCGCTCCTCACAGGACGGAAGATACCCACCCAGCCCTCGGTGATCTTTCACCAGTGTCTCCAACAACAAAATAGGAAATCATTGAGCAATCCTAATGAGCAACAAAAGCGAGGTTCGCTCTTCTATTAGGCGGCGTTAAATTGTGGGCATTCTCGCCACCTTAAATCATTTAAGCAAATAACTTTCTTCTGTCGTTCACAAAGTTGTCCTTTGTTATAAATTGCTGGAGGAGCCCCAGTGGCAGACCCTTTTCCCCTCCCCCACCACACACCTGGAACCTTTACCTGGAGCTCACCTGGTACCACTGATACAGGTAAAAGACATGGAGCGACGCCCGGCTGATGCTAGTTTTTAAAAACAGGCAACATTTAAAGGTTTTTTTAAAAAAAGTACTTCATCTGATCCTCTTCTCACCTTGTAGGTGTTCTCCGTAAGCCTGTTGATATCCTCCACTTTGCGAGACATGGTTTCCCCTGGCAACGACCCCCTCAGAAATCTTTTAAAAAATTTTAAAAAAATCGAAAGTCTCCAGTGGATGTTTTCTACGCGAGAGAGTGAGGTTGGTTTAAGAATGGTTTGAATTTCCTTTCCTCTAGTTGTCGGACTGAGGTAAATGCTTCGCCGGCTCCAGCCGTCGCCCTGCTCCCGCTCGAGCTCCTGTCAAACTTCGGCCCCGCTCTGTCCCGGTGACATCACCGGCTGCGACCCCGCCCACTATCCTCACCACGCAGGCGTTATTCTCCGCCCCGCCCCTTCCCACAGCGCAGGCGTCAAAATCCGCCCTGCCTTGCCCCCAAAGGGAATCTGACCTCACCCCCTCCCAGTGCGCAGGCGTCACTCATCAACACCCCCCCCCTGCACGCAGGCGCACAGCTTGCAATGCTGCTTGGGAATTGTAGTTCTTTGTTCTCTTCACATTTGATTTCCCCCTCCTGCCCCCACCAATTAACTCTTCCCTGCTGCCAAGAGACTTTTGAATTACACATTAAGCTGATCTTTCTCTACACTGTAGCTATGACTGTAACACTATGACTGAAATTTTACCATCCCCGCCCACCACGGGATCAGAGCAGGCAAGGGATGGACCATGAAGAGGTCCATTGACATTGGGCAGGATTTTGCAGCTTTGGAACAAACGAGGCCATAAAATCCCGCCCCATATTCTGCAACCCCTCCTTTTCTACTCCTCTATGTACTCTATGAACAGTATGTTTTGTCTGTATAGTGCGCAACCAACAATACTTTTTCTTATATTTTAATACATGTGACAATAATGAATTGAATCAAATCATTGCCCAACAATCTTCTTTCTTCAGATACTCCGCCTTAAGAGACATTGGTGACCATGGACTTCCATTGGAATGGTCCATGAAAAAGTTTATTTATTAGTCACAAGTAAGCTTACATTCACACTGTAATGAAGTTATGCAAAAACTCGTAGCCACCACACTCCAATACTTGTTTGAGTGCACTAAGGGAGAATTTAACGTTGCCAATTCACTTAACCTATACCTTGTTGGACTGTGGGAGGAGACCAGAGCATCAGGAGGAAACCCATGCAGACATGAGAAAAACGTGCAGACTCCACACAGACTGTGACCCAAGCTGGGAATCAGACCTGGGTTCTTGGCACTGTGACGCCGTGCTGCCCCATGCATGTGACCAGGAACAAAGAACAAAGAACAAAACAGCACGGGAAACGGGCTCTTTGGCCCAATTAATTGAATTGATTTATTATTGATTTATTAATTGATTTGATTTATTATTATCATGTGTATTGGTATATAGTAAAAAGTTTTTTTTGTTTCATAACAACTCGCTGTACAAAAGACACTGAATAAATGTAAACTCACATTCGTTCCCAATTTCAGTCTTGTGAATTTCCCAATAGTGAATAATATTTCACAGTTGCTTGTTACATGCCTTGTATCTTAGACACAGGAACATGTTTACTCTTTTCCAAGTAAAAGCAGAAAAGCCTGGAAATATTGAGCAGTCTGGCAGCATCTGTGGAAAGAAAAACAGCATTAACCTTTTGGGTTGACGGCCTTGCATATTTTTGTCAATGAAGATGTTTGAATTATTGATTATAATAACTAAATTGTAAAATTGAAAGGGGCATGAACACTAAATTGTAGATATCTCTGTTGTAATGGAAGAAATCCACTATCAATCTTTGTATTTAGCAGATATGAAACACCTAAAGTTGACCACATCCTCTTTTGGTCAGGGGATAACTACAATTTGCACAGAAGAAGGACCGAATAGGATATAAAGGTAAGCAAGTATTGTTGCAACTATATCAGACATCGGTAATGCCGCACCTGGAGTATTGTGCACAGTTTTGGGTCCCCTTATTTGAGAAAAAATGTAATGGCATTTGAGGCAGTTCACAGAAGGTTCACTATATTGATTCCAGAGGTGAGCGTTTGTCATATGTCAGTTTAGGCCTATACTGTCTGGAGATCAAATTGAGGTATACAAGATGATAAAAGGTATGGATAAAGTAGACATGGAGCAGATGCTTCCATTGGTGGGGCATTCTAGGACGAGAGGTTATAGTGTTAAGGGGTAACAAATTTAAAACAGAGTTGAAAAAAGTTACTTCTCCCAAAGGGTTGTGAATCTGTGAATTCCCAACCCTAAAGCGTGGTGGATGCTGTGACTGAGTAAATTTAAGGAAGAGTTAGACAGACTTTTAATTGGTAATGGGTTGAAGGGTTATGAGAAGAAGGCAGGAAAATGGGGATGAGGAGCACATCAGCCATGATCAAATGGTGGAGCAGACTCGCTGAGCCGAATGACCTAAATCTATTCTTATATCTTATGAACTGATGACATTTGACCCATGTTATTGATACCAACATTTTGAAAAAGCTACCCAATTGTTCCCACTCTATCAAGCTGTCAGCCATAGACTTTCAAATTTTCACTCTTGAGTACTTATCAATATATGCAACAATAACTTGCATTTGTATAGCACCTTTAACAAAGTAAAACTTTTCTAGGTGTTATACTGGAGTTTTATCAGAATCACAAAAGGAGGCATTAGGAAAGGTGACCAAAACCTAATCAAACAGGTAGAATTTAAAGAATATCTTAAAGGGGAGAGATAGAAGAAGAGTGAGGAAGAAAGAGAGAGGTGGAGAGGTTTGGGGAAGGAATTCAGAGCTCAGGGCCTAGAGCTGAAGACACGGCTGTCAATGGTGGAGCAATTAAAATTGGAGTATGCAAAGGATCAGAATGGGAAGAGTATTGCTACATGGCAGGGTTGTACATTTAGAGGAATCACTGGCATAGGGAAGAAAGAGGTCATGACAGATTTTGAAAAGAAGGATTAGAATGTAAAATTGCTAAATATGAGCCAGTGAAAGTCAGTGAGCAGAAGGTGATGTGTGAATGAAACCTAGTGAGAGTTAAGATACAGATAGCTTTAAATGAGTTCACATGATTGGACAGCAATGTATGGGAGACTGGCCAGGAGACCAATAGTCAAGTGCTAATAGTGCCATGAATGAGGGTTTCAGGAGTAGATGAGTTGAGGTGGGGTGGGGGGAGATGGGGAATGTAACATGGATGGAAATAGTGATATTTGGTCAGAAGCCCATCTCGGTGTCAAATATGACAATGAGCTTTCAAATAGTCTGGTCTGATTTCAGACTGTTGCCAAGGAGTGGAATGGTATCAGTAGCCAGAAATAGAACGGCGAGCAAAAAGAAGGGTTTCAGTCTTTTTACTGTTTAGTTGAAGGAAATTTTATGTTCATCCATTATTGGGTGCGGGTCAAGTAGCATGACGAAGTAGAACCAGTGGGAGTGGTAAAGTGGGGAGATGATGACATCATGTTAATGTCATCCAGTAGGCCCAGGCTAATGCTCTGAGGGCATGGGTTCAAATCCCATCACAGCAGCTAGTGGAATTTCAATTCAATTAACAAAATCTGGAATTGAAAACTGGTCTCAGTGATAGTAATAATAGCAACTCTCACGAACTATTGTTAAAAACCCATCTGGTTCACTAATGTGCTTTTGAGATGGAAATCTACTGCCCTAGTCTGCTCTGGCCTATAAGATTCCATTTCAGAGCCACACCCATAACAGTGGGGTTGAGTATTGAATGCCCTCTGAAATGACCTCACAATCCATTCAGTTCAAAGATAATTAGGGATGGGCAACAAATGCAAGCCTTGCTGGTGATGACAACGCCTATGAAATAATTTTTAAAAAGAACTAGATGTCATCAGTATATGTGTGGAACCTGAAGTTGTGTTTATCAGACTATGTAGTGAAACTGATAGCACTGGCACTGAGTCATTTAAGAAGATATTAGGATAGTTCTGTGTAAAGGCTGGGTTATAAACAGCACCTTGAAGGAGGGAAAAAGATTTAGGGAGGGAATTCTAAAGTTGAGAGCTCAGCCACTAATACTGGAGTGATTAAAATTGAGGGATACAACAAACAGAGTCAGAGGAGTGCAGAGACCTCAGAGGTATTTGAAATCAATGATCTGCAAAGTCAAAACTCCAGGTGCATATTCTTTTCTGACAATGGGACAATCCACTTCGCAAACCAGCCATCCACCCATTGACTTGTGGATAGTGAGGAGCATTGTCAGGCGATGCAGCAGAACATAGATAGGCTGGTAGCTTGGGCAGACAGATGGCAGATAGAATTCAATCCTGGTAAATATGAGGTGATGCATTTCGGGAGAAAGAATGTAGAGGGGAGGTATGTGATAAAGGGTAGACCTATTAAGAGTATAGAAATGCAGAGGGACCTGGGGGTGCAGGTGAACAAGTCTCTGAAGGTGGCAGAGCAAGTGGAGAAGGTTGTGAAGAAAGCATATAGTATGCTAGCTTTTATAGGAAGGGGTATAGAGTACAAGAGCTGGCCTTTAATGTTGCAGTTGTATAAAACGTTGGTTAGACCTCATTTGGAAAACTGCGTCCAGTTCTGGTCGCCTTACTACCGGAAGGACGTGGAGACTCTGGAGAGAGTGCAGAGGAGGTTTACCAGGATGCTGCCTGGTATGGAAGGTCTGAGTTATGAGGAGAGATTATGCAAATTGGGACTGTTTTCCTTCGAAAGACGTAGACTTAGAGGAGATCTGATAGAGGTGTACAAGATTTTGAAGGGGATAGATAGAGTAAACAGGGTTAAGCTTTTTCCTAGGATGGACTCAAATAGCACGAGGGGTCACGGGCTTAGAGTGAGGGGGGTAAGGTGTAATTTGGATGCTGGAGGGAGTTTTTTCACACAGAGGGTGGTGGAGGTATGGAATGCACTGCCAAGTAAAGTGGTGGAGGCAGGCACTCTGGAGTTATTTAAGAAATACTTAGATGGGCACATGAACAGAATGGGAATGGAGGGGTATAGAAAACTGATTTAAAATAGGAATCATGAGCCTTGGGAGTCCCTGGGAAGTGTGTAAATAGATGATGATTTTGATGTACTTGTTTTTATCCTACAGGTGCTTTGGTCCACCTTGTTGTCTAACGAGGGGCATACACGCGATGGGTCGTGAGAGGGCTGCTCTTGGATCTTTTTTGAGAGTATCCTAGTGCTTCACATCGTTAGTGTACGCTTGACCTGGACCATCTGATGGGCAACACGACAGCTCAGTGACTATCACTGTGCTGTTCAGATACATGGATTTGGGCCTGTGTCTGTGGGAGTTTGCGCATTCTCCCCGTGCTTGCGTGGGTTTTCTCCGGGAGCTCCGGTTTCCTCCCACATCCCAAAGATGTGCTCTTAGGCTCATTGGCAAAACAAATTCTTCCTAAATTGTCTCAAATTTGGTTTTTAATCCATAGATCTATAAACATGGACAGGGATCACGGGTAGAGGTGGGAACATCGGGATGGCGGCGTGGGCTCGTTGGGCTGAAGGGCCTGTTTCCCGTGCTGTTTTGTTCTTTGCTCTTTGTTCTTGACTCTGCCTACGCTTCCCGCTCCCTCGACAAAGCAGCCAGAATAATTAAGGAGCCCACACACCCCAGACATTTTCTCTTCTTCCATCGAGAAAAGGACACAAAAGTCTGAGGTTACATACCAACTGACTCAAGAACAGCTTCTTCCCTGCTGCTGTCAGAATTCTGAATGGACCTATTTTTCATTAAATTGACCTTTCTCCACTTCTTAGCCATGACTGTAATGCTACATTCTGTTCCCCTTTTCTTCTCTATGAATGGTATGCTTTCTCTGTATAGTGCACAAGAAACAATATTTTTCAGTGCATGCTAATACATGTGACAATAATAAATCAAATAAAAGGCTAACACTTGAAACATTGATTTATCTGTTTTCTCCACAGGCTCTTTCTCAGCATGTTAAGTGTTTGCTGCATTTTTTTATTTCTTTTATGGATTTCCAGCATTTGGATTTTATTAAGTCTAGTTTATGGTTTTATTTTACCTTTTTAAAGGGATGGGCTTTCCATTATGGGAAACTGCTTTCATTTATATCTGTATTAGCGCCTTCAAAGAACAATTCAGCCTGTGTTCCAATTGTAAATCTTTAAAATGTTTCTTTATGCCAAAGATAACATTTTGCCTTCAAAGGGAGATGAATGTAGTTAAACTTGTTAGGTTATACTTAATTATAGGGTGACAGATTAGAAAAATTAGTCTAAATTTGGAAAACATCTCTACTGAGTCTGAGTAACCAGGGGTAATAAATAGATAGATTGTGGGTGAGCAAAGCCAGCAAGAGATATGCTTCAAAAATGTGATTAAGTAACATAGAACATAGAACATTACAGCGCAGAACAGGCCCTTCGGCCCTCGATGTTGCGCCGACCAATTAGGAACAAGCAGTGATCCTCTAACCTAAACATTCCCTTTCATCCATAAACTTATCTACTAACCTCTTAAAGCCACCAAACTTGGCGCATCTACAACTGATGCAGGCAAGGCATTCCATACCTTACCACCTCTGGGTAAAGAACCTACCTCTGACATCTGTCCTAAAACCACCACCCCTTAATTTAAAGCTATGTCCCCTCGTGCTAGCTTTCTCCAGAAATTTCGCTTCCCAGAGAATCCTAGGGTAAATCCCGTCCAGCCCAGGGGACTTATCTAACTTCAAACCCTCAAGAATATCTAGCACATCCTCCTTATCTACTTCAATACTTTCCAGTTTGCAACCCTGTATCCCAGTGTTCTCCACAACTACATTTACATCTCCCTGCGTGAATACCGAAGAGAAATATTTGTTCAGTGCCTCTCCAATCTCTTCAGGCTCCACGCACAACTTCCCACTGCTGTCTATGACTGGCCCTAATCTTGCCCTAACCAATCTTCTATTCTTAACATATCTAAAGAAAGCTTTAGGATTCTCCTTGATCCTATCAGCCAAAGTCTGCTCGTGTCCCCTTTTAGCTCTCCTCAACTCACTCTTTAGCTCACTCCTGGTTAATCTATAGCTATCCATTGCACTAAGTGAGCCAAGTAACAGGTCAGCCTTGGTCGTATTGCAAGATGGAACAGGCTGAAAGGCTGAATGGCCTTCTCCTGTTCCTCTGAGAACTTTGATGTTGACATTTTAAACAGCCGCACAATTATAGATGTAAGCACATTGGAATGGGTGGCATGATATAAAAAAAGCTACAATTGGAGCAACTTTATAAGGCAGAGTTAAATTTTATTTGTATTCCATTTATCAGCTCTCTTTATACAGGGTGACTGCTTTGCTGCCTTTCTGCCACTATTTGATTTGTCCCAAATCCACGTTCATTCATTTTTTTGAGGAGTTGGTGTTTGTGGAGTTGTAGAGGATGGGGTGATGCCGAGCACTGTACATTGTCCTTACCTCCCCCTACAGCTATGTACAGAGCAGTTGGTGATCATTTAATTATTCCACATAGAATGATGCAACACAGAATGAGGCCATTTGGCCCTTTGTCTCAGTGCCAGCTCTTAAGTGCTATCCAGCTAGTCCCATTTTCTTCCTACTCTTTCTCAATAGTACTACAAATGTTTCTTTTTTCCATTGTTCATCCAACTCCCTTTTGAACATCACCATTGAATCTGCTTTCAGTATCCTTTCGGGCAGTGCATTCCAGGTCATATAAACTCATTGTGTAAAAAATAAAATGCACCTGAGTTGTAAATGTGAAATATTATACATCAAATCTTCCATCTTCATCACCTATAACAACATGGACAGCAGGGTCACGGGAACACCACCAATTGCAAGTGCCCCCCCCCTCCCCCCCACACACACACACACCCCATTCTGATTTTGAATTGTATCATTGATTCCTTCACTATCACAGAGACAAAATCATGGAGAGCTCTCCCTAACACCAGTGAAGGTGTATCTTCACCACATTGATTATAGGTGGTGCAGTGGTTAGCACCGCTGCCTCACAGTACCAGGGACATAGGTTTGATTCCTGGCTTGAGTCACTGTCTGTGTGGAGTTTGCATGTTCTCCCCGTGTTATGTGTACATTTCCTCCAGCTGTTCCGCTTTCCTCCCACAGTCCAAAGATATGCAGGTTAGGTGGATTGACCATACTAAATTGCCCCTTAGTGTCAGGGGAACTAGCTAGGGTAAATGCTTAGGGTTTTGGGAATAGGGCCTGGGTGGGATTGTGGTTGGTGCAGACTTGATGGGCTGAATGGCCTTCTGCATTGTAGGACCCTTTGATTCTTCTATGACATGGACAGCTACAACCGAAAAAAATGGCACACCATCAACTTTTTCAAGGATAATTAGGAAAAGGAGGTAAATGGCCTGGTCAGTGATGCCCACATTCTATAAAGGGATTTAAAATAATTAACCCCATCAAAAACAGACGATCTGGCCATTTATCTCATTGCTGTGTGTGCACAAACTGGCTGTTACCCTTAACAGTGATTACTTCAATTGTCCTTCATTAGTTGTAGAGCACTTTGGGATGTTATGAGGTTGTGACAGAAGCTATTGAAATAGAAGTTCATTACATCTGTAATTTATAAGTTATCTGAAACTGAATCATAGCAACTGCATTTTGAATGTATTACCCTAGCCAACAAAAGTAGAGCCACACATCATGAAGATTGAAAAAGGCAAGAGGTGAGGCAAATCAGCAAGTATTGATTGGATGACGCCAGGGTTGACTTCTGAAAGCTGCAGGAGGACTGCAGCTCACTCCATATCAAAAATACTAGAGCATATGGTACAAACGTCTGAACAAACTGGAAAATCCACATCTAGTTGGGTCAACAATACAACTACATACGTCAGATAACCATGTGACTCTCAGGCCTTCCAGAACAGCAAGCTACACCTATTCTCAACACAAAATAATCCAAACATATTTCCATATAACGTGCCTTGACTTTGCCCAGGAGTGTATGCAGCTGTGTTTCATTTATTTGCATTCATGTAGCCGGTCACCAAAGCAAACCTTCAGCCAACAGACTACTGGATTCTCTTAAGTATAAGCTTTCCTGTTACTCCCTCATCTCCTGAGAAATTTCAGATGACAAATATTCAAGTACAGATCTTGTGTCTGATGTATTTCCATTGCACATCATGATGGTTGCTGATGCAAAAAAGTATTTCATGAAAAAAAGGAAAATCGAACTATTTCATGAGGGGGTTTGTGAGCAATATCATATTCATGCAAATCAACCTGGCACCTGAAATTTACAAGTAATTTTCTGAGTTGTAATTGATCCCAGCAATTTACAAGCATACAAAATGTAAGCTGTCAGAGTGGGAGGAGGCCATTTGGCCCTATGAGCTTTCCCTGCCATTCACCAAAGTCATGGCTGATTTTTTACCCCCAAACTTCATCTCCTTGCCTTACCCTTATATTGTTTCATTCCTTTTGTATCTAAAAACCTACAAACACTTATGAATGTACCTGATGACCAAGCTTCTACACTTCTTTGGGATACAATATTTCATGGATTGGTGACCCTTTGAGTGAAGGAATTTCTTCTCATCTCAATCTTAAATAGCTGACCCCTTATTTTGAAGCTGTGATGCCTAGTTCTAGACTCTATATACAACCACATGTACAAGTTTCAATGACCTACATTCTGAGAGTGGGATTTACTGGGGCAGGCCTAGCAAACAGTAACATATTACACTCCTGCTCCCAATCCCACATGACCGGTGAACAACAATACCTGGAAATCTGCCAAGAGGAAGAACTTGCAGTCCTATCGTGCATTTCGCAATATTAGCAGTTATATTGCACGTTTCACAATAACAGCACGTCCTAAAGCATTTTACAACCAATTAAGCACTTTGAAGTGTCATGTAGTAATGTAAAGTATAGAAATGAAATCAAAAGAAATGCTAGGAAGAGAGAGGTCACTCATGGAAGTGAGACGAGAATTAAAATGTTATGTGATAAATGAGAAATCCGGTGTGGTGATTTGTAGTAATTGTCTTTTAAGGGAAAGACAGCAAAAGGTCACCACACTTTGGGTCATAGAGTCTTAGAGGTTTACAGCATGGAAACATACTCTTCAGCCTAACTTGTCCATGCTGCCCAGTTTTTACCACTAAGCCAGTTTCAATTGCCCAAGTTTAGCCCTGTCCCTTTTACCAATGGCTCCAATGGGTATATTGGGATATAGTGAAAAATATTTTTTCTTGCAAGCAGTTACAGACAAAACATACCATTCATGAGTACATAGGGAAGAAGAAAAGGAGTGGATGCTGAATAGTGTTAGTTTCTGATAGGGTGATGAGAAAGATCAGCTTAATGTATGATATGACTATTTAAAATTCTGACAGCAGCAGGGAAGAAGCTTCTTGAGTCTGTTGATATGTGATCTCAGACTTTTGTACCCTTTTCCCAATGGAAGAGTTTAGGTCTGAGGTATTTGGAGTCCTTAAATATGCTGGCTGTTTTTCCAAGGCAGAAGAAAGTGTAGATGGAGTCAATAGACGGGAAGTTGGTTTACGTGATGACTGACAACTCTTTGTTTTTTGTAGTCTTGGTCAGAGCTGAAGCCATAGCAAGCTATGATGTATCTGGAAAGAGTGCTGTCTATGGTGCAGCTGCAGAATTTGGAGAGAGTCATAGCTGACATACCAAATTTCCTTAGTCTTCTGAGAAAGTAGAGGCATTGGTGGGCTTTCTTAGCTGTAGCATCGGCATGGAGGGACCAGGAGAGGTTGTTGATGATCCGAATATGTAGAAACTTGAAGCTCTTGAACCATCTCCACTTCATTATCTTTGATGTAGACAGAGGCATGTCATCAACTGGGACACAGAATGGAGGCAGGAAACATGTAGGGAGCTAGTTGCAGCCATGAAACTGCTGTTTTCTTATTCATAAATTATTTTTTTATTCACAAATAAAGTCTGTGAAGATGCATCATTGCAGTCAGGGTCACACTTTGGGACTTGGGCATACGACCACAATTTCAGTTACATATCACTGTGTTGACAGAGAAACTAAATATATAGGAAAATCTCAATCACTGTTAGAAGGCTTTTAGTTTCAAATTATTGCTTAGATTTATTTTAACTTATGACATGGCTTACACATGGTTTATTGCCATGATATATCTCAATAAGCGACCTTTTCTTTTACCTGACGGATTTATAACACTGCCAATCAAAAAAAGTTCTCCTTCCTTAATCCAAATCATTGTTTTACCATTTAATATTCCTCTCATTCCCTGAGTTCAGGTATGTCAAAGGTTTGTATAGTAATAAGGAAGTCCTGATAGTGATCTGAACAATGAATCTTACTGGAATTTTAAAGACTAAAATGTAACCACACCCTGATGTTTTCTAAATTCAGTTTCGTTCTCCAGTATGGCTGTGTAGGAACATAATAGCAATACAAATCATTGAACCCTCTCCCTCAATTTCCTCTTCTCACCATAGCTTGTGGCAGCCACAGCTCACTGGGTAGCACTGTCAACCCAACCAGTCAGAAGGTTCTGGCTTCAAACACCACTCTGAAAACCTGAACAGAAAATCTAGCTTGATACTTCACTGCAGGTACTGAGGGAGTGCAACTTTGATCAAGGGTCATCTGAATTCGAAAAGTCAGCTCTTTTCTCTCCTTGCAGATGTTCCCAGACTGGCTGAGATTTTCCAGCATTTTCTCTTTCTTAGTTACTGAGGGAGTCCAGGATTGATGTAAAAAAACATGTCTGTGACAGGATCTGTGGCATTATTTTGAAGAGTAGCAGAGTTCTCTCTGGTCAATATTTATCTCTGGAAAAATATCACAAAGATAAACGTCATTCATTGCCTGTGGCTGTTTTGGGGACCTTCCTGATGCAAACTGGCAGCAAAGTTCCCCATTTGTTCCACACACCGTCCGCATTTAAATAACACCTCATTTGGTTGTAAAGCAGTTGAAGGTGAGGAACACTTTAGTGATTTGTTTGTGATTTGCTATTTATTCCTTTGTAATTTATCCTTAATTTGTAGTTGAGCGGGAGGGTGGGGAGGAGGAGGGGAGGGATGGGGGGAGGATAGGGACAGTGATTGGGGGAAGGATGGGGTGGAGGTTAGGAAGATGGGGAGGGGGACAGGATGGGTGTGAGGGTTGGGGGAGGAGAGTTGGAAAAAATGGGGTGGAGGTGGGGAGGCTGGTGTGGGTTGGCAGAGGGGATGGGGCTGGGATTGGGGGAGGACGGGGGTGGGGTTGGGGGGAAGATGGGATGGGGGTGGGGGAAATTGGAGGAAGAGTAGGGCGAGGATGGGATGGGAGTTGGCGACAGGGCAGGGATTGGGTGAGGATAGGGATGGGGGTTGAGGATAGGATGGGGATGGAGTGGGGGAGGGTGGTGGTTGGGGGTTAGGGAGAAGGTGGAGGTTGGGGGAAGGATAGGCGTGAGGGTTGGAGAAAGGATGAAAGTGAGAAGACGATGGAGTGAGGAGAGGATGGGTGTGGGGGCTTGGGCACGGTGGTGTCTACAAGTCAAGTGAGAAAGTTGTTTCATGTTTTTGTCAATCCTCACTCAATATGTACAACTTTTTAATGAAAGCTGTGGGAACATCCAGTGTAAACATTAGGATTAAATGTCTATGGATTATAAATATTAGAGGAGTTCTGAAACATACGTCTGAACAATCCTAGCTTGCTAGAATGCTGAGTGAGCTTGTGAACGTGTCCATCTATTCTGATTTGAGCTGCATTCGCAAACAAGGGTGAAAGTGCTCATCTCAAAATTTATGGGCCACATGGTGGCACAGTAGCAAGCGTTGCTGCCTCACAGCTCCAGGGACCCGAGTTCAATTCCCGGCTTAGGTCACTGCCTGTGCGAAACTTGCACAATCTCTCCATGCCTGCGTGGGTTTCCTCTGGGTGCTCTGGTTTCTTCCCACAGCCTGAAAGACATGCTGGTTAGGTGTATTGGCCGTGCTAAATTCTCCCTTAGTGTACCCGAACAGGCATTGAAGTGCGGTGATTAAGGGATTTTCACAGTAACTTGATTACAGTATTAATATAAGCCCACTTGTGATACTAATAAATTAACCTTAATTCTACTTTCTCTCGTCTGTTGAAAATGCTGAGTGATGGTTTCAGTGGCTGGCATGGAGTCCAAGCGTTTGCACAGATAATCTGTGGAATCTTGCTGTGCACTGAATTGCCAGTTGGTGCCCTTGGTGGAAGAGACACTCGCTGACAGCTAGGTTTTTGCACAATTGCCTCCAATGAGCTGGTACTGCTTTATGCTCAGTACATTTTCCTCTCACATGTTGCCTTCTCTTTCAAATACAAATCCCTGGTAACATCTTCCAAATTGTTTCATTAATTTGTTTTAATGAAATAATTACCATGCCATTTTTGTTCTACCTTTAGGGCAAATAGATACAATTTAATAGATGATAAAGATATCAGTCCTAATTTACAATAAATTAGAAGGGATACATTTTACACTGCAGTGCCACGCAGGCAAAAAAATACTGATTGCTAATGTATCACACAGATGGAGCCTTCAGATTTTGTTCTGTTAAGTTTTCCTAAATTCACTGATCTGAGTCCAGTTTAATCCTATTATTAATGGGCAGCAAATTGGGCCAATTATTGAGTGCAGTGAATTGCACACTTTGCTGCCATCTGGTGGCCTATGTATATTCTGAATGCACTCATTCATTGACCCAGTTTTTAAGAACTCAGTAAGAATTTAGCAACACCAATTTTTAATCCAACCGATTTATTTGATAGTAAAATTGCGAGCTTTCAACACTCTTATGTCTTCCTCAGGCAAATGCAGTGTACAGAACGTGACTCAAATGGGAAATTGAACCCAAATCCCTGATGCTATGAGGAACTACTGTGCCACTATGCTGCCCACATAACAATGTAGCTGCACTTCAAAAAGTGTGTCATTGGCTATAGAATGATTTGGGACATCATGAAAGTTGCTTTGTAAATGCAGGTTCTTTGATGTTAAAAACTGATGTAAAGATGCTGGCCTTGGATTGGGGTGGTAAGAACTCAGTAAGAATTTAGCAACACCAATTTTTAATCCAACCGATTTATTTGATAGTAAAATTGCGAGCTCACGCAAACCAACCTCCCACTTATTGACATTGTCTGTGTTTCCTGCTGCCTCAGAAAAACAGCCAGCATAATTAAGATCCCCATGCACACCAGACATACTCCCTTTCACTTTGTTCCATTGGGAAAAAGATACAAAAGTTTGAGGACACATACCAACTGACTCAAGATCAGCTTCTTCCCTGCTGCTGTCAAACTTTCAATGGTCCTACTTTGCATTAAGTTGATCTTTCCCTACACCCTAATTATGTCTGTAACACTATATTCTGCACTCTCTCATTTCCTTCTCTATGAATGGTATCTTTGTCTATATAGTGCACAAGAAACAATACTTTTCACTGTATACTAATACATGTGACAATAATAAATCAAATCAAAAATTTGCTTGCCAGTAGGCTTGTAAGCGATGATGGCCATCCCACTGTCTGCCCTGCTCTCTTCAAAATTTTACACCCATGTCTCACACTCTTGCCCCAGTTTACGTCCTTAGGAGACTAACAGCAGCAATCTTTTAATACAAGGCACCCTGCTCCCATGTCCACCCATCATCCCTCCACAGCTCCTTCTGCCAGCCCTGAAGGAACTGGCCCCTGCAGGTGCTCCCTTCCTCTTACTGACCTTTCCATCAACACCCCTGTTCCTTCTGTCCACTCCACCTGGACCTCAGCTCCCTACCCCAGTTTGAGACCCCCCCCAAAAACTTACCTGGTCCTGGACTTCCAAAACTTAGCCCAGTCCTGTCTGCTGTAGGAACTAGAAGACTGCTGTCCATTCATGCTCCATACAAGTCAAGGCGGAGGCTCTGTTTCCAGCCAATTAATGCTTGTTAGAGTGTTAAATGGCTGTTTGGCAAGCAGTAACCGAGGGGATGAGTTATCACCGACACTTCAAATGGCAGGAAGGCAAACTCCGCCAACTTAAAACCCAGGTCAGTGCCTAATTAAGTATCACTTGTCCAGGGTTCCTCTCTTGTTTCCTTGTTTAATACAGCAACACATAATTCAAAAGTGTTCAGCATTCTCTGCTTTTCTGAATGTGATAGACAAGCATAGGATAGCTGAATGCTAATTAAATCTGGAACTGTGGTCAGGGCTTGTGGTCTGCCTCAACATTCCCAGGCTGAGGAAGGCAAATACACAATGCAGAATTCTAGTGGGTGTTTGTGTGTGTGGCAGAGGTGTGGTTCTGTGAGTAGCTGTGTGTATGTGTGTGTGTGTGTGTGTGTAGATGGATGTGAATGTGTGACAATGTGGGTGTGCAGATGCGTATGAGTGAATGTGATTGTGCATTTGATTGTGTGTGAGACTGTGTTGGTGTGAGTATGTGAACGTTGGTGAGTGTAGTTGGTGAAGAGATGAATTTACAATATAACACCCTGTATCAGGTCCGGGTCGGGGTGGGTGGTTGGCAGTGCCAGGCTGATGCACTGGGCATCCAATTGGAGGCTAATAGGCTCAGGCTAATCTCTCTAACCTGCACATGTCTGGGGCACCCAGAGGAAACCCACACAGGCACGGGGAGAAAGTGCAAATTCCACACAGATAGGAATCAAACCTGGGTCCCTGGTGCTCTGAGGCAGCAGCGCTAACCACTATGCCACCATGCCGTCCTGTTACTCACCTGTTGGGTTTGTTGAAGCAGTGGGAAGGGGTCACTTGTTGTCAGGTAGACAGCACCTAATCGAGAGACACAGCCTTGGGAAGGGTGGACAATGCTGAAAGCTCCACTGTGACCACCACCCTGCAATTCCCTACTGCCTCCACTCTTCAATGGTCTGCGGTCTCTTCTTGATCTGGATTTTTGGTGGGTGCATTGCTGGCAGCTCCCACTATTCCTGCTGATGCTGCTTCCAGCATTGACCTCTGATTAGTAGGCAGTACATCTGTCCCTGGGGATGATGTGCTACTTTATATTGGGCCCTCCTTCCCCAGAATGGAGGTGACACAGGCTCTGAATGACTCTCCAACATAGAACATTACAGCGCAGAACAGGCCCTTCGGCCTTCGATGTTGCGCCGACCAATATAAAAAGCAATGACCCTCCAAACTAAACCATTCCCTTCTCTTCCATATACTTATCAACTAACCTCTTAAACGCCACCAAACTTGGCGCATCTACAACTGCGGCAGGCAGGGCATTCCACTCCCTAACCACCCTCTGGGTAAAGAATTTACCTCTGATATCCGTCCTATAACTATCACCCCTTAATTTAAAGCTGTGTCCCCTCGTGCTAGCAACAGACCCCCATTACCTGCTAAGACTGCGTGTTGGGTGTTTTGTGGGATGTGTGCGTGATTACGGGTGGGTTTTCTCAGACTAACCTCCTGACTTGACAATCCTCTCTCTGTTTGCTATTTTATTGCAGGTGTGAGCTTGTTTAACACTAGTGCCAAAATAGCATAGCGGAATATTAACACACGCCCATCGGCACATCGTCTAAAAGTTGGAATTCATGCTATTTGTAATTGTACCAGCAGAGGGCAGTTGACTCCACCAGAAAATACCACACCACAACTGAACAGTTTGCTGTGTGGCACAGATATTGCCATTAAATTAAAGTGGTAAAGTCCTGCCTTTTGCCACTTCCTTGTTCTTTTACCCGGGCCTTTATACAGCTCACCGCCCATCTGTTTGCTTATCTTCTCGGTCTTTTGATTAATATCAAGTGTACTATCTGGTCCCACATTTGATAGAAGTCAATGAGGTTTCACTGAGGCTTCATTTGAAGCAATTTTTTAAAACACCACCTAAGCCTTTTGGCTAAGATGAATCTCAGATCTAGAACTAGAAGGGATGTAATGCCTGCTCCTTTCAGTTTGGATCTTGCTGATCGAACCCGCGACAGGAATTGGGGAGCTTATCTTGTCAGCTTGGATTTATGATGTCTCTTATAGGGATTTTAATTGGACCAGTTTGGTTTTTGATTGGGTATATAACTAAAAAAATACCTGTTTGCTTCTCTGTGCTTACGAACGCCTCTCTCTGCTCTTCCCTGGACGTGATAAAGCTGAGAGATCTGGGCACATTTTAATAGAGAATGTGGTGCTGAGGTGTCTAAGTTTACTTCCATTGGCCCGTGCTTTGGACACTTAATTCTCTCTTCTTTTAAGCATCTTTCCAGCATTCACAATAGGTTGTGACTGAAGTGCAGCCCGAACGGAGAGATTAATCTGGAAATGTCCAACTCGCTCGGTCCAGAGCTGCAATAAGAGCTTTGTTCAATTTTGAAATGTTCATTGATTTTTGTCTGCCGGTTTTGAGGTGATTTGTGTTTTTTTTCCTGAAATGCGGATTGTCTTTCTTAAAAATGTTGAATATAAGTCTTGAAGTTTGTTTATTGGTATCTCAAGTAGGCTTACATTAACAGCACAATGGAGCTACTCTGAAAATCCTCTAATTGTCACACTCCAGCACCCGTTTGGGTACACTGAGGGTCAATTTAGCGTGGCCAATGCACCTAATCAGCAAATCTTTAGACTGTGGGAGGAAACCAGAGCACCTAGAGGGGAAACACACAGACACGGAGAACATGCAAACTCCGCACAGACAGTGACCCAAGCTGGGAATAGAATCTGTGTCCCTGGTGCTGTGAGGCAGCAGTGCTAACCACTGTGCCACTGTGTCACCCGGTCTTGTATTGCTCAGAGGCACCCCTGTATGTCTTGTTCAGGTACCACAATTTGCTATAGATTAACTTCACAAACCAATGCTTGCCCTCACATTGCTGGGACTTATCTAATTCAACCCCATTGAAAGGTATGTTTATCATTTGCAATTTTGTTCTTTGTAAAGTTTCCTTGATGAATGATGGGACTTTTATTGTAACATGTTCTTTATTCATTCATGTGATGTGGTCATTATTGGCTGGCCAGCATTTATTGCCCATCCCTAGTTGCCCGAGGCCAGTTGAGACTAGAACGTTGGACACAGGAGTTGGGACATCTTGTTTAAGTTATACAAGACATCGGTAAGGCCACATTTGGAATACTGTGTACAGTTTTGGTCACCCTATTGTAGAAAGGATACTATTAAACTAGAAAGAGTGCCGAAAAAGTACTGGGATGCTACTGGGACTTGATGGCTTGAGGCTGGGTAGTCTGGGACTTTTTTCCGTGGGTGATCTTATAGAGGTCTTATAGAGGTCTATAAAATAATGAGGGCCATTGATAGTCAACATCTTTTCCCAAAGGTAGGGGAGTCTAAAACTAGAGGGCACAGGTTTAGGGTGACAGGGGAGAGATATAGAAGTGCCCTGAGGGTCAATTTTTTCACACAGAGGGTGCTGAATTTCTGGAACAAGTTGCTAGAGGTAGTAGTAGAGGCAGGTACAATTTTGTCCTTTAAAAAGCATTTAGACAGTTACATGGGTGTGATGGGTATAGAGGGATATGGGCCAAATGTGGGCAATTGGGACTAGCTTAGTTGTTAAGAAAAAGGGTGACATGGACAATTTGGGAGTCAACCACACTGCTGTGGCTCTGGTGTCACATATAGGGCAGATCAGGTAAGGGTGGCAGATTACCATCTCTAAAGGACATTAGTGAACCAGATGGATTTTTCTGACAATCAACAATGGTTTTGTGGTCATCGGTAGATTTTTAATTCTAGATTTCTTTTTACTAAATTCAAATTCCACCATCTACTGTGTTGTGATTCAAACCTGAGTGCCCAGAACATTATATTTAGATGAAAAATTTAACTTTTCAGACAGTTTCCAAAACATGTGGGCGCCCCTTGTTGCAGAGTGGCAGGTTTAAATGTGAAGAAGTTACTTTGCTTCTCATCTCTTTAATTCTTTTATTTTAGTAGACTAAATTCATCAGCAAAAAGAATCAGTCAGATTTGAAGACCGTGCCATTTGACCTGCAGGTGGGGGTTGAAGATAGCAGTATTTGCTGGGAAAGTTGTCATCACTCCTTCACTGCAAGGTTGAAATCCTATTCTTATCCCCCACATTGCGACATAGTAGTTAGCATTGCTGCCTCACAGTGCCAGGGACCTGGGTTTGTTTCCTGGCTTGGGTCAGTATCTGTGGGGAGTCTGCATGTTCTCCTTGTATCTGCATGGGTTTTCTCCAGGTGCTCCAGTTTCCTTCCACAGTCTGAAAAATGTGCTGGTTAGGTGCGTTGGCCATGCTAAATTCTCCCTCAGTATACCCCAACAGGTACCAGAGAATGGCGACTGGAGGCTTTTCACAGTAACTTCATTGCAGTGTGAATGTAAGCCTAATTGTGACACTAATAAATAAACTAAAAGTGAACAGCACTGTGGAATGTGGGAAGCACAGAGTAAGTGAACCCAAGACAAAGTGCTTTGAGATATGAACGCTTATTTGGGAATTTAGTTAGAGTCATAGTATCATAGAGGATTACAGCATGGAAACAAGTCCTTTGGCCCAACTTGTCCATGCCGCCCTTTTTTTTTAAACCCCGAAGCTAGTCCAATTGCCCACGTTTGGCCCATATTTCTCTATACCCATCTTACCAATGCAACTGTCTAAATGCTTTTTAAAAGACAAAATTGTGCTTGTCTCTACCACTACCTCTGGCAGCTCATTCCAGACAGTCACCATCCTCTGTGTGAAAAAATTGCCCCTCTGGACACTTTTGTATCTCTCCCCTCTCAACTTAAACCTATGCCCTCTAGTTTTAGACTCCTCTACCTTTGGGAAAAGATATTGACTGCCTAGCTGATCAGTGCCTCTCATTATTTTATAGACTTCTATAAGATCACCCTTCAACCTTCTACGCTCCAGAGAAAAAAGTCCCAGTCTATCCAGCCTCTCCTTATAACTCAATCCATCAAGTCCCGGTAGCATCCTAGTAAATCTTTTCTATACTCTTTCTAAATTAATAATGTCCTTTCAATAACACAGTGACCAGAATTGCACACAGTATTCCAAGTGTGGTCTTACCAATGTCTTGTACAACTTAAACAAGGCATTCCAACTCCCGTATTCAATTTCTGTCCGATGAAACCAAGCATGCCAAATGCCTTCTGTCCACTTGTGACTCCACTTTCAAGGAGCTACGAACATGTATCCTTAGATCTCTTTGTTCTGTAACTCTCCCCAACGCCATACAATTAACTGCCCTGTTTCAATCTACCAAAGTGCATCATATCACATTTGTCTAAATTAAACTTCATTTGCCATTCGTTGTTCACTGATCCAATTGATCAAGACCCCGTTGCAATTGGAGATAACTTTCTTCACTGTCCACTATGTCACCAATCTTGGTGTCATCTGCAAACTTACTAATCCTGCCTCCTATATTCTCATCTAAATCTTTAATATAAGTGACAAGTAACAGTGGCCCAGCACTGATCCTGAGGAACACTGCTAGTCTCACACCTCCAGTTTGAAAAACAATTCTCTGCAACCACCCTCTGGCTTCTGTCAGGAAGACAGTGTGCGGATTTCTCTTGCAATTTTTTTCTTGATCTGTAATTTAGATCAGCCGTCATACACTGACTTAACTTTAAAACTGCAAGCTAGTTAAGAAGCCCCCCCCCAGTTAACTACAAACTACCTGGCAGTGGTAGTTATGTGTCAATCAACTGAAAGTGAATAAATGTAACTGTGACAGGAAGCTGATTTAACATTTGCAACTTGGTGTGAGCCATCTGCTCTCTATAAAAGAAGACAAGTCTTACAGTGCACGGAGTGAGCTTTGAGGTACAAGTGCTCACTTGGGAATTTGGCATAGAGTGGAAAGGAAGAACTGCTTTTTATACCTTTTTCAGCCTCCAATAGTTGCTGGGTGTTCAAAGGCATTAATTAGATGAATAGGTGGGTGATTGGTTAATGATTTTTAAGATTTTATAGTTCTAAATAGGGTAGTAGTTTAAACTGGTTATGGACTGATATAAATATTGCATTAATTTTATAACTTAACTAGTTAAACTACTTTATATAACTCCAGATACCCTTTTAGTGATATTCCTAAACTTTAAACCTAAGCAATCAAATAATAGACAATAAGGATGGCAAGGCAGGGTGATGTGTTGCATTCAGAGCACAGTGGGTGCTTGTGCACACCAATATGATCTACGTTGATCATATCTGCAGGAAGTGTCTACAGCTCAAGGAACTTGGATTCCGTTTTGATGAACTGAATCCAACCTTTGGACTCTCTGATGCATCTGGAGGAGGAAAGTTACTTTGACAGTTTGTTCCAGAGGGTAATCACAACCCTTAGGCTAGGTATTTCTGTTTTGGTCTATGTTCAGGGACAGGTGACTGTGAGTATGGCACGTATGGGGACCAAAGGAACATCAACCTGCGCAATTGTCCAGCAGCTTTGATGTTCTGGCAGCTTGTGTGGACAAGGCCAAGGATTGAAGGCAGAATAAGCAAACTGACTATGGATCCATTCAAGTGAGGGGGGTGCGTAAAAGAATGTAGATTGTGGTAGTGGATAGTACAGTTAGGGGGATAGACACTGTTCATTGCAATCCAGTGCATGAGTCCCAAGTGCTATATATCATGTTCCCATGACAGTGTTCAGGACCTCACCTCCAAGCTGAGAGGAAGTGGGAGCTGGAGGAGAATGATCCAGTTGTCATGTGGAAATCAATGACATAGGTAGGATTAAGAAAGAGATTCTATTGAGTGGGTGTAAGTAGTTTGGAGCTAAACTAGCAAGTACAACCCCAAAGATAATAATCTCTGGATTACAAACTGGATCACGTGCAAATTTGTCTCAGGTAAATAAGATCAGAGAGTTGAATGCTTGGTGCAAAGATTGGTGTGAGAGAAATGGGTTTCAATTCATGGGGCACAGACACCGGTACTGGGGAAAGAGGGAGCTGTACTGTTAGGATGCCTTTCACCTGAACCATGCTGGGACCAGTATCTTGGTGGGTCATATGACTGGACCTTCTGAATGCTTTAAATCAAATAGCAGAGGGGAGGATTCATGTGAGGGAGATTTGGAAATTTAAAGAGAAAGGACAAGGCAATAATGCAGGGTTGTGATCCGAATATATGAACAGATAAATTATGAGCAGGAGTAGGCCTTTTGACCTCTGGGACCTGCTCAGTCACCCAGTAAGATCATGGCAGATCTGACTGCAGTCTCAACTTCTTGCACCCTATATGACCTTTGACTTTCTTGTCAATCGAGAATCTAGCTTTAAAAATATTCAGTTACGCAGCCATTGTTGTTCTCTGGGGAAGAAAAATCCACAGATTAACAACGCTTATGAAAACAGAATTCTCCCGATATGGAGGCTCAGTGGTTAGCACTGCTGCCTCAGAGTGCCAGGGACTGGGTTCCATTCCAGCCTTGGGTGACTGGGTGGAACCATAGAACATAGAAAAACTACAGCACAAACAGGCCCTTCAGCCCATAAGTTGCACCGATCATATCCATACCTATCATGCTATCTATAACTCTCAATCCCATTAAATCACATGTACTCATCCAGAAGTCTCTTAAAAGATCCCAAGTTTGCACATCCTCTCTGTGTCCGCTTTGGGTTTCCTCCAGGTGCTCAGGTTTTCTCCTACAGTCTAAAGATGTGCAGGTTAGGCGGACCAACCTTGGTAAATTGTCCCTTAGTGTCCTAAGATGTGTAGATTGGATAGATTAGCAACAGTAAAGCACAGAGTTATTGGGATAGGCAGGAGTGGGACTGGTAAACGTGCTCTGTTGGTGAGTCAGTGCAGACTTGATGGGTCAAATGACCTCCTTCTGCACCTAAACGGAACACCCATTATTTTTAACCGCATTCCTCAGTCCTAGTCTCTCCTATAATCATCCTCTCAGCATCCACCCTGTCAAACCCCCTTAGGATCTATATATTTCAATAAGATTACTTCTCACTCCTCTAAACTCCAATAGATATAGACTGGCCTACCCTATTGTCATTTCCTCAAAAGACGATTCCCCCCATCCTAGGAATATTATTAATGGCAAGCAGAGTGTGACGACAAGAGACAGAGTGTACAAGCTTAATAGTGCCATTAAAGGCGGAAAAATAGCTTTAAGCTAACAAGAGGGAAGGATAGCTTGGGTGAAGAGAGACATAGAAGTGCAAAGGTAAAAGTTAAGGCAATAGTAAAGAATACAAGCTGGTTGGCACAGGAAAGGACAAACAGTTTAATAGCAACAGTGCATCAGAAAATAAGGTCATCACATGGGATAGTTGAAAAGAAAGATGAAGTCCATTGATATGAATATGCAAGGCATTCTCAATAAGATAAATGAACTAGAAGTGCCAATAGAGACAAATGGTTTAGTTTTCATCATGGTTACGAGGTGACCAATGTTGGGAAATTGGTCCCTGATTTGATTTGACTTATTATTATCACATGTATTAACAAACAGTGAAAAGTATTGTTTCTTGTGCGCTGTATGACCAAAACATACCATTCATAGAGAAGGAAATGAGACAATGCACAACGTCGTGTTACAGTCATAGCTAGGATGTAGAGGAAGATCAACTTAATGCAAGGTAAATCCATTCAAAAATCTGACAGGGAAGAAGCTGTTCTTGAATTGGTTGGTACGTGACCTCAAACTTTTGTATCTTTTCCCGACAGAAGAAGGCGGAAAGAGAATGTCCTGGGTTCTTAATTATGCTGGCTGCTTTTCCAAGACAGTGGGAAAAGTAGACAGAGCAATGGATGGGAGGCTGGATTGGGCTACATTCACGATATTATGTTGTTCCTTACAGTCTTGGGCAGAATATTTCAGGGTATAGAACATTTCCAAAAGAATGGAAAATGTGGGGGAGTATTCTTAAGAATAAAGGATGATTATAAGGATATTATCGAGAAAGGATCTTAGCTCAAAAAATCAGGAAATAGTATCAGTTTGAATGAAAGTTAGAAATAGCAAAGGTTAGAAAACACTGGTGGGTATAGTTATAGGCTCCCTAACAGTAGGTATGTTGCTAGACAGAGCATTAAACAAGAAATTATTTGAGCTTTTAACAAAGGCAAAATTATAGCTGAGGGGGACTTTAATCTTCATTGAGACTTGACCAATCAAATTGGCAAAAATGGCCTGGAAGACGAGTTTGTAGAATGATTTCATGACAATTTTTTGCAGAAATATGTAGTGGAACTAATTAGGGATGAAATATTTTAGATTTCGTACTGTGTCATGCAGCAGAGTTAATTAACAATATCGTCATAAAAGATAACAATACAACTGAATTCTACACTGAAGTTTGAAAATGGTAACATACTCTGATCACAAACAGGAACATTAAACAAAGCCAGTGACTCAGTTCAGAGGGGAGAACTGGCTATGGTTGATTGGGAAAATAGATTTAAAGGTATGGCAATAAATAAACATTTGAAGAAACAATTAGAAATGTCTGACAAAAAGGCATTTAATTGAAAAGCAAAAACTTGGAGAAATATCCATTGGGTAAATGCTGATGTTCAGAGAGATCTGGGTATACTAGCATGTAGGTACAGCAAACAATTAGGAAAGCAAATGACTTGTTGGGCTTTATTGCAAGAAGATTAAAGTACAAGAATAAGGAGGTCTAAATACAATTCAATAGATTTTGGTGAAACCTAGAATACTTTTGTGCAGTCTTGGTCTCTATATTTAAGAGAATTGGTTTTCTGCAATTGGATTGCAGCGGTTCACAAAGATGGCTATCTTTTTTAAGGCAATTAGGGATGGCAAGAATACTTTTTTTATTTATTCATGGGATGCAGGTATCGCTGGCAACACCAGCATTTATTGCCCATCTGAAATGACCCTTGAGAGGGTGGAGATGAGCTGCCTTCTTAAACTATTGCAGTTGTAGGAACACTCAAAGGGCTGTTGCTGCCTTGACAGCAATAGCTGCATCCCATCAATGAATAGTAATAAAGGAACAATGTGATATTGTAAATACTTTTAATCTCAGAAGAGTTAGATGAATGACAGAGTTAACCAATTCTATTACTTGAGAATCACCATTCTATAGAGTGAGTATTTCACAAGTTTATTTGATCTATTTCATTTTCTGTTGCCATTTAGCTTTATAAAGTGAATAATTCCATCACTTGAGTGTCTATGAGAAGCTGCGACACTCCTGTGAACCATGAGATATAGGGTTAAAGTCTTCACAGTTTCTCTCAACCTCGCAATGAGAGGCCTGGAGTGCAGCAATTATGGCACTGTGGTATAGCAATTATCAAACCCATCCAAAAATGTCAGTGATGAGAAAGCAGGTTGATCTGATCCTGGATATGAGATTAAATATCTCAAACTTTCACTCACTCTGCCCTTTCCACTCTTTCCTCCTCCCTCCCTCTTTCTCCCTTTCTTCTATTTCAACTCTCTCTCTGTCTTCCTCTCCTTCCAAAAATCTTGTCTCCTTGTCTCTCCCCTTCTGTTTCTATTTCTATTTTTTTTTCTCAGTTTTCTTCTCTTTCTCTCTCTATGAATCTCTCTATCTCTAATGCTTTCCTTTTCCACTTCTCTCTTTCCAATGTCCCTTCCCTTTGCACCCTCTTGCTTCCCCCCAACCAGTTGATCTCTCTCTCTCAGCGTCCCTATCTCTTTTGCTTTCTCTCTGTTTCTGCAACTTTCCGTCTCTCACTTCTTACTGCTTGTCTCTGTCTATCTATCTCTCTGTCTATCTCTCTCTCTCCCAGTGTCCCTGTCTCTTTTACTCTCTCTCCCTGCCTCTATCACTTTATATCTCCCCTCATCCCCATCCCTCCTTATCTCCTCTGCATCCCGCTCTGTTCTGTCACAGACACTGTCCTTTTCTTTTCATATCACGCTTTGAGAATACAGACACGAGGCTCTGTTTTGCAAAAGGATACCTTTCCAGAGCTACACCATGGTGCCTCCAACACAGGAGATTACATGGAAATAGATTGCAGCCCACCAGGCCTAATCTCCAATTTCATTACTAGCTCTATCCTTAAACAACAGGTCCCCCATTTCAGGAGTTTGAGCACAAAACCCAGATTCACAATCCCAGTGCTGAGGGAGTGCAAAATTGTTGGAGGAGCCATTTTCTGGATGGGATGTTAAATGAGGTCCCGTCTGCCTCCTCAGGAGAACATAAAAGACCCCACGGTGGCTAATCTAAAGACAACCTTACAGTAGAATGTAGAAATGATGGAATAAAAACAGAAAATGTTGGAAATGCTGAGCAGGTCTGGGAACATCTGTGGCAAGAGGAACAGAGTTAACATTTCAGATTAGTGACCTTTTGTCAGAAGGTTGTTGACCTTTTATAAAAGAATAGTGTGCTTTTTTTTCTCAATCTGCTCTGCCACCTTCAATGATTTGTGCATATGTACCCCCAGGACCCCTGTCCCTGTACCTCCTATAGAATTTTATGTTGAGCCTCTTTATCCCTCTCTACCAACAGGAATAATTCCCTGCATTAAATTTAATCTGCCACTTTATGTTCTTCCTTGTAAAATCTGCGTTATGCACTGAACCCCTTATTTGAAATGCACACCAAAGCCATCAGGAAAAAGACTGAGTATGGCGGCCATTTTTAACTGAGCGACAGCGAGGAGGATGAAGCCATTTTAAGTTAATTTGATGAATATCCCGGAGGCTGCCAGCTCAGTGTCAGGAGCCTGGCTGGTCGGTAGCAAGGTAGTCTGAGGTGGCAACGGTAGGGAAGACGTACAGAGAGAAATCCTTCCCTTGATCACTTTCGAGGGGCTCGGAAACAATGACTGAGACCCAAAGTAAAAGGCAATAATAGACAAGGACATACTTCTGTTTTCTTTTAAAAAGAAACATCATGAGAAACCACTGAATGATGAGTTGAGAACGAGGAACCTACGGATAGGATGCGATCAGTACGCTAAAGTCTCACATTTGAGTGTCAAGATGAGAAATGTTCCTACAGTTGCAGAAATGGTGACGTAAAAGCTAATTCCAATTCGAGCAAAGCTTATTACATTTTGACACTTCCCGCAGATTGGGTAAATTGATTCTGGCTGGGGTGTTGGAAGATCACAGTGCCCGCAAGCTCTCTATTATGAGGAATACGAGTGTAACAGGAAGTAAGACATACAGATGTGTCAGCTTTGCTGATTGTCATTTGCAGTAATGACTCTGCAGTTGGTTTTCTCATATACTGGCGTGATATCGTAGCAAAGGACATTATAAGTAGCTGTCATGGACTTAACAACAAAAAAAAACATGCCCTACCTTCATGAATCATGCTTTCAGAGAAAACACAAGCACTAATTTTGTAGTTTAGGCAGCAAATCTTTGAATTTGTGTAGATGGCTTCCTCAGACTGTTCTCAACTTAAATAGCCATTCATTGGATTGAAGGCTGAGGTTTAGTCTAGTGCAGCAGCGAAAAATGAGCAGGTAAGGAATTGGCAACCTGTTCTACAATCCATCTCATTTTTTACTCAGAAGATCATAATGTAAAAGGAGGCCATTCAACCCACTGTGTCAATGCCGACGCTCTGAAAGAGCTGCCTGACTTAGTATTCCATCCCAGCTTTTTCCTTATTGTTCGGCAAATTTGTTTCTTCAAAAAACATGTCCAGTTGCCTTGGAGGTTACATTAAGAGAATACAGAAAGAAACAGGCCATGGTGTCAATTTGCCATCAGCATGTTTCTCTTGACCTAGTTTCACTCCCAAAGAGGTAGATTTTATGTTGGTGTGATAATGTAAAAGGGACATCACTGAGGTGGTTGCTTACTTCACATCACTTCACATTTTCATTTCCATTCAAGTCATTCAAAGTGTGTTGGGGTCGGTTAGCGCAATGTGTTGCTAAGAACATGAATAGGACAAGTTCAATTCCTTTATTGGCTGAGGTAGTTCTTGTGATCTGCCTCTACTACCAGCCCTATTGCAATATCATGGCATCACTGAGTCATGATTAACAACCCTCAAACGTGATGCGACGTTGAAGAGTGGGAGAGATAGCATGCTGCTAACTCACCAATTTGTTAACGCTGAGATCCACCAAGTGTTGTGTGTTCACAGAATTGAGAGCATATCGGGAGGTCCTGTTCTGGGTCTTAGTGATTGTTCTCACAGAACTGAACAACCCAATGACAATCGATCTATGATGGTTGCATGGACAATCTTTATCATCTTGGTCTTGAACACAGTATTACTGGCTGATATTCCACTGCAGTACAGGAGGAGTGCTGCACTGTCTAAAGAGCTGTCTTCCAGATGAGGCATTAAGCAAAGACCCTCTCAGGTGAACATAAAGGATTTCATGGCACTATTTTAAAGGAGAGTGGGGGAATTATCCCTGGTGTCCTGGCCAATGTTTATCCCTCAACACCACAAAAACAGATGAACTGATCACTATCATGTTGCTGTTTGTGGGTACAAAATGCTGTGCTTCCTACATTATGAGAGTGACTACATTTCAATATATTGCATTGTTTGTGAGAGGTTTTGGAATGTCCTGAAATAGTGAAAGGTGCTACACAAGTTCATAAGATATGGGAGCAGATTTAAACCATTTGGCCCATCGAGCCTGTTTTGCCATTTGATCATGGCTGATATGCTCCTCATCCCCTGCCCTCTCCCCTAATCCTTCAATCTGTTACCAATTAAAAATCTATCTAACTCCTCCTTAAATTTACTGATTGTCCCAGCGTCCACCACACTTTGGGGTAGTGAATTCCACAGATTCATAACCCTTTGGGAGAAATAGTTTCTCCTCGACTCTGTTTTAAATTTGCTATCCCTTATCCTAAGATTATGACCTCTCGTCCTAGAATGCCCCACAAGAGGAAGTATCCACTCCATGTCTAGTTTATCCATACCTTTTATCATCTTATACCTCACTTCGATCTCCCCTCATTCTTCTAAATTCCACAGACTATAGGTCCAAACTGTTCAATCTCTCTTCATATGACAAACCCCTCATCTCTGGAATCAATCTAGTGAACATCAGATAACATCAGATCTTCCCTTTTCGAATGTTTGGCTGGAAAGCGATTATAAACAGGAGAGAGAATTGGTGAATGGGAAGGATGGATGGGCTGAGTCACGATAAAGCAGGATCTTGCCCTGGAATGTAAAGCTTTATTTGAACCATCTGTTAATTCGTTGCAGCAAATGGAGAAAATATTCAGAAGCTAAAATGGAATGAGAAATACATTTGGCTCTCACTTGATTGTCAAATTAGCATTGAGTAGAGTTTGCTGGATTAGTCAGTGCAGTCTTACTAATTAGGCTTTTTAAAGTTGAAATTATTTGAAGGATGAAGGGATGGCACTTCACACTTTAAATTAGTCTTCTTATAAACATATTCTCTCTTAAGGCAAACATCTGATTGTGACTTACACTTGGAACATTGTGAGATCATAAAAGTTATTATTTAAATGTAGGCCTTTCTTATTTGGTGCTAGTTTCCTGTGAGGGTAACCCATTTAAAATGGTACCAGTTGACCAATCTCAGCCAATTCTTGAGTGCTTTCAAAAATTTATGGTGCCTAGTTTGTGTTGGCAGGCAAAAATGAGAGTTGGTGGATAGATAAAGTAGAAAGTTAATAGTTTGATGAGAAAGAATGGGTGCAAACTGAATGAGGTATCTGAACTCATGCCCAAACCTCTATAAAGGAATTAAGGACTGGAAAAAGTGAAGAGGAGATTCAAATTCATGAAGGGTTTTAATAGATGAAATGGGCTGAAGCTGTTTCCAGTGGCAGATCAGTAACCAGAGGACTTGGAAGTAGGGTGATTGGCACAAGATCCAGAGGTGACATGAGGAAAACATTGTTTTTCACTCTGTTAGTTTTTATGATCTGGAGTGCCCTGCTCACAAGAGCAGTGGAAGCAGATTCAATAGTAACTTTCAAAAGGAAATTGGATAAATAATTGAAGGCAAGAAAATTCACAGGATGAGGAGGAAAGAGCAAGGGGGAGGTGAGGTGAATGGAATATTTCTACCAAAGAGGCACAGGTAAAATGGACTGAGTGGCCTCTTTCTATCATTCTATGAAATTGGGAAAATCAATTTTAATGAAAAAAATGATAAACATGAATTTATAAAACAAATAGAAAATAAGTCTAGCTGCAGTGAGAGTTTGAGAAGGAGCAGAGTTTAGCCGTTTATACAATGAATGCCAGGCTTATGCCCTCCCTTAATGTCTCCGTTTTCTGCTATCTAACTGGAGAATTGATATTCTACACCATTCTGTTCCAACAAACAGTAACACTCATGTTCAACAGACTATGAAAATCAATGTGAACTCAAATAATCACTGTACTTCTTTCTAGAGAGGTAGAGGAAGACAAGACTTGAAAGAAGAGGTTTAATGTGCGCTTCATCTTAGTACATCTGTTCATAAAGGTTCTTCAGGCACTTTTGTTATGTCTAAGGAGCTATATAAATATAAGTTGTTGGTGTATAGAATATAACATTCTTGCATCTTGTTCAGAAGCACGTTTCCCACTTCAAAAACCCGAGCACAAATTCTCAGTAGGCTCTTTAGTGTCAACCATTGGCTTGCAATTGAGTCTATAGATGCCATATTTATGAAACCTACCTCTTCACTCACCTGACAAAACAGCAGCACTCTGGAAGTTCGTGATCCCAAATAAACCTGTTGGACTTCAACCTGGTATTGTGAGACTTCTTACTGTGCCCACCCCAGTCCAATTCCGGCATGTTTACATCATGTCACTTAAGAGCTCTGCAACGAAAAGCACCTTACTGATTGCAAAATTCTTTGGCAAGTTCTGAGATTCTGAAAGGCAGTACACAAACACAAATATTTCCTTTAATACACTTATCCAGTTTAATTCAGAATTTCATAATCCATTTTCGCATGTTCAAGAATAATTGAGATACACGATGTCATTCAGTTATCTGGAAACCTTATTTTCCATTGGAAATGATCCCATCAAATCCAATTTTGGAAAATGCCTTGTTGCCCATCAAACTAACAACACATGTCAGAATTTGACGTGTCTCAAAAACAATCAAAGCAGGTTGAGATGATGGCACAAAACAGAGTATACTTTTGGGAAATGAAACAGAATATTATTTTAATATTAGACTTAATGGTTGGAGTTTTCCAGACCACCCCCATAGCTTGTTGGGCCAACAAGCCAATGAAATCTTTATTGAGATTGGTGGGACTGGAAGATCCTGCCAGGGTAACAGACTGGAAAATCCAGGCCATCATTGTGATATTGAATGGAGGAAGCAGATAGCATATGCTCATTATAGGCTGATAGGCTGGAAGTGTGCTGTCTGCCATACTGGTAAAGGCCATAAAATTGCCGAGCAGTGACAAGGCATTAGAACCTATGCATTTACCTTTCAGATGCAATGTTACCTTGCTCCTTTTAAACAAATGCCATAGGATTTATTACATCCACCAGCGAGAACAAATGGGATCTGGGTTTATCTTCATTCTACAGAGCATGAGTTATCAATCATTATGAACCTTGAGAAATGTAATATTGGTCTTGGAAAATTAATAGAACAAAAAATGACCACAAGGATACAGGGCTTAAAGGGTTAAACTCTGAGGACAGGTTGCATATTGCTCATATTCCCTTGGGAGATTAAAGGTTAACTGATTCAGGTGGTTAAAATGATTAAAGAAACTGATAGGGCAACTGTTTTGTCTAGTGGCAGAATTCTGTGGTGGGGTACTTAACCTTAAATTTGGAATTTAGGAAGGACTTTTCTACATGAAGGGTGGAATTTTCCCATTGTGGGAATCGGAGTAGCTGGGATAAGATCTGTTGACCTCGGGTGAGATTATCTGACTTTAGGGTGAGTGTGGCTGTAAAGTCCTGCCCTCAATGTTATGGAAACCTGTGACTTTCTCCATCACAAAGCTATGGAGTTGGACGGCAATTGGAACTTCCTAGTCTGATGTGGTTAGTTCTATTTTGGCTAAAGGTATCAAGGAGTATGAAGTTAAGGCAAGTATTGGACTTTAGTGACAGATTGTCTGTGGTTGAATTGAATAGTTGTCCAGGTTCGAGATGCTGAATTATTTTCTCCTCTGCTACTACCCAATCTCCTGACTGAAGTTCACCAATCTGTAATATCTGACGGACTGAGAATCACAACTTCACCACAAATCCAACAGCTTTATTACCAAAAATGTAAATTTGAAAGCAATACAGAGTGATTTAAAATATGCAGTTGCCCCCCGTCCCCCCTCCACTCATGAGCCAGGATAGATTGATTGTAGGCCAATTTCTGACTAGGATTAATCTGATTCTAGTGTGGTTTCAGTTGATGGCCTCACTCCCGACACTTGAAGGGTCAGGTGAAGCTTCACAATTATGAGATCATTAAATGTAACATGTTAGGGATGAGATGCTAGCCAAAGTGAATGATGTGATGGGCAAGCAGGATGTAGTGCAGGAAAAGGTCAGAGTGGCAGGACTTTGAACAACTGGGATCATGGCAACAGAAGGATGGGAGGTCAATGCAGAAGGAGTTGTGGAATTGAGTTTAGAATTGACAAGAGGCATGTGTCAAGGGTTTCAATAGCAGTCAGTCTAATATAAAAAAGTTGTTCATATCACAATCTCATATCAGAAAACCTGAATGTGACATGAATCAGAGCATCAATATATGACAATGGTCGTCTCCATGACAACTATGTTTTGGAAATACTGTGAAGTGGCTGATTGATGCCGAGTTAGATACTAGTGTTTCACTGCTGGAATTTGGGGAATATTCCATCACAGATAGAGGATTGTTAATCTTGAGCACTTCAAGTGAGAAATTAGCAAAGGTCAAGAAGGAAAAGATGTTGGAGGAAAACAGGAAAAGTTGGAAATCATGAAGGTGGTAAAATTGGAGACAAGAAAGGAGGGTGTTGGGATATTTAGGTTGTTGTCAAGAAGTTGTGAAAAAAATGAAAATAAAGGAATCTGATAAAAGGAATTAGTTAAGGAGACAGAAAGACTGAAGTCTTTGATTAGCCTCGCAACATAATGTATTTTTATCTATGCAAGTGATTAACCATAGTGTTTCAGGAATGAATGCACAAATAATAAAGTTCAAAAGAGAAGATGAGGAAATTTTATTAAGAGGGACCTCCCTCCCTTACTGTCTCTCCCCCCCTCACTCTCTCTTCCCCCCCTTTCCTTGCTCTCTCTTCCCCTCCCTCCCTCACTCCTTTTTCTCCACCTCACTTTGTTCTCTCTTGCTCACCCTCGCTCTCTCTTGCCCACCCTGTCACTGTCTTGTTACCCTTTGCTCTCTCTTGCCTACCCTTTTCTCTCTCTGAACCAACCTTTCCTCTCTCTTGCCCACCCTGCTCTTCTTTCCACTCCATCGCTGTACCTTGTCGACCTTTGCACTTTCTTGCCTACTCTCACTCTCCCTTGCCTACCCTTTCCTCTCCCTTGTGCACCCCTGCTCTCTCTTACTTTCTTACCACCCCTTGCTTTCTCTTGCCCACGCTTCCTTCTCTCTTGCCCACTCTTTCCTCTCCATTGCCCACCCTTGCTTTCTCTTGCTCATCCTTATCTCTGTCTTGCCCCTCCCCCCCCAAACCTACCTTTGCCCTCTTTCCTTTTCCTCTGGTCTAATCTGTAGGCCTCAGCACCCTGCTGAGCAGCATCTAGTTGCTAGATGAGGATACATTTAGCAGGGTTTGGGGATTTTCCATTCTGATGCTGCTTCTAAGACCAAATGCAGGCCCTCATTTGCTTTCTATATTCTGATACCAGCTTGGCAACTGGATGTCCTTGTCAATGGGAAGCTATTTGGATTTATTGCTTGTTAAAGAAAAAAGCTGTCATCTGTGAGAGTGAAATTAAAGATGATTTGATATGCCGAGGTTTCTGTTTGTGGGATAGTTCAATAAGACTGATATGAATAATTTATCAAGGGATCTTTTCATCGCTCTACATGCTGAATCCCACCCTCAGCTTTCAGCAGTTGTATAAAGACTGTCAGTGTTTGTAACCTTTCCTGTTACATGTTGTGCTGATGCCAAAACACTCACTGGAGTGCTGGGCATTGACCTTTTCGAGGTAGACAGAAGCAATTCATTAATGAAATAAGGCCAGGATGAGCGGAGTCCTCGAATGCTTTTAAAGCTATTCTTCAGCCTACATTGAAAAATATAATAGGGAGAAGATGCACAAAGGATGTGTTAAAAGCCACAGAGGGAGATAAGTGCTTGAAAAACGTAATGAGCTTGGCACCAGCCCTGTCATGCATGTTGAAGCATACACAGAGACACACACACACAGACACACATTCAACACACACACTCAGCACACGCACACACACACACACACACACACACACAGTTAGGCAAGGCCCAGGCAGAAATTTCCAGCAGGTCTTAAACAAAAGGAAGCTATTTCCAGCGACGGACGGGAAACGTTAGTGGATTTCCCATATTTAAGTCTCAACTGAAAGGTCATTAGTCCACAAAAATAACATCCACGTGATTCAGGCCCAGGTGGTTTTAAGCAATAGGCTTTAATATACATTGGCGAATAACACTACTGACATTGACACAGCAGTTCTACAACGGTATGTTAAATGGCAAGCAATTAATGTAATATTCTAACCAGACTAGTCAGCTTTGTGGATGGATTTCTGGGGTCCCAAGTGCACTTTCTCTTGGAGAGGAAAATGACCCTTCACTATTCGGTTACCTTCAGCTGCATCTTCTGATCACACTTGCAAAGAGGCCTGTTTGCTAAGGGCCCAATTTGAGGTGTCTGCCTCATTTCTAATCCTTCATCCTTAGACTTTGCCTTGCAGGCTTTGTTTTCGCTACTTGCTACAGGTTGCTGACCGCACGCCACCTCATGCGTAATGTCCCCGAAATTGTCCCTTTATCTCTGTATGGGCTAACTCTGAACCTGTGTTTCTCATTCTATGATTAGAATTCTCTAATGTCGTACACCCCATTACCACCCCAGGAAGAACAGAGAACTTAATGTCCAGCCAAAACTCCATTCACAGCACGGGATCTGGGAATCCCAGCCCAGGCGCTCTAGTTGGCACTGCTGCCTCTCAACGCCAGGGACCCGGGTTCGATTCCCAGCCTGGGTCACTGCCTGTGTGGGTTTCCTCCAGGTGCTCCGGTTTTCTCCCACAGTCCAAAAATTTGTTGGTTAGGTGCATTGGCCATGCTAAATTCTCCTTCAGTGTACCCAAAGAGTGGAGTGTGGCGAATAGGGGATTCTCACAGTAACTCCATTGCAGTATTAATGCAAGCCTACTATAACACTAATAAATAAATAAACTTTATGTTTAATTTTGCAAACTGTCTTTGTTCACTCATTCCTCCACTTTCCTCTTCTGCCAAAGAGATACTAGACTACTATGGCCATTTAAATCATTTAAAAATATTCTAACACAAATGTTTTAGAACCTTTAAAGTGCAAGTTGTTAATGCAAGTTGTTGTTGATGGATGTGGGGGAGTTGGGAGGGACATGCAGAATCATTGTCATCGGGTAAATCCATTTCATTTTACTTACATTTAAAGCTACAATCACAAACTATAATAATCCTATAAGCCATAAGGTACAACCCTAAAACATAGTAACCTTATACACCTCACTATTGGCAACAGCTACTGATGCTGAGTCTTTGTAAATCCTGTAGGCAACCCACATCTAGTGACTGATCCGAATACTGACACCAGCTCTGAGGATGTAACGTCACAGATACATGGTGTATGTGACAGGAGGTAGTTTTTATTCCACACATTTTCAACAGCTTTACTACTCTAGGGAATATCTTCTTGGCAGAAGAGGATAACAAAAGGTTGCATTACCATCACAAATACTCCTGAAGAAAAGCGATATTGTCTGATTAATGTGGAACTGAGAAAAGGAAACCGATAAAGCAGCCTGGACAAATGTTCTGCTGCTGAGAGATTTTTGTCACGATTAGTTATTGTCTTTAAGGTCAGCGAACATAACCTGTTCAATTTTGCATTGAGAACTCCCTCGAACATTCTGTGAGTAACCGCTGATGAATTAAAGAGAGATAAAGCGAGAACTGGCCATTCTCTAACCTGCCACTGCTGCCAAAGAGGACGGAGAATTTAGCGCTCAGCCAAATCTCTGTTCACTGCAGCGGGACAGGAGAATCCCACTGGTGCGAAAGGCTGGAGAATCGTGCCCAGTGCCTTCCACAACATCTGGATTCTTTACAGCCAATGAATTACTTTTTAAAGTGTAATCAATGCTGTGATGCAGGATTTGCAATGGCCAATTTGTGTACAAGGAGATCCCACAAACAGAAATGTGATAATGGCCAGGTCACTTCATTTTAAGAAGTCTCATAACACCAAGTTAAAGTCCAACAAGTTTATTTGGTATTGTGAACTCTCAGAGTGCTGCTCCCTTCATCTGATGAAGAAGCAACGCTCCGAAAACTTGTGATACCAACTAAACCCGTTGGAAATCAACCTTGTGCTTGAGACTCATTACTGTGCCCACCCCAGTCCAATACTGGCACCTCCACATCATTTCATTTTAGGTTTTGGTTGAGGGATAAGTATTGACAGGGCATCCAAGAGAATTGAAATAGTGCTGTGAAGTCTTTTGCATACACTTGGTAGAAACAGACAGAGCTTCGATTTAATGCCTCATGAAAGATCGCACCTCTGGCCGTGCAGCACTCCCTCAGTACTGCACAGAGCGTCTCAGCCTGTGCTTATTGCTCAAATTTCTGTGGTGGGATTTGAATCCCCAGTCTTCCAACTCAGAAACCATGTTGTCCAGCTCAGTGCACAGACTCGATATACAGGGATAATCTTAAACTTAGATCCGATAACATAAGACTATTAGAAATAGGGACAAGAGTAGCCGCTTGGCTCCTTGAGCCTCTCTGCCATTCGATATAGATCATAGCTGATCCGACATTCTTCATCTCCACTTTCCTTCTCTTTCCCCTTGATTCCATTACCAATCAAAAATCTATCTATCTCAGCTTTGAATGTACACAATGAGTGTACTCCCACAGCTCTCTGTGGCATGGAGACCAAAGCCTCACAACCCTCTGAGAGAAGAAATTCCCCCTCACCACAGTCTGAAATTGGCACCCTTTATTCTGAGACTTTGCCCTCTGCTCCTAGACTCTCCGGTGAGGGGAAACATTTTCTCAGTATTTGTCTTGTCAAGCCCCTTAAGAATCCGATATGTTTCAATGAAATCACCTTTCATTCCTCTAAATTCCAATGAGTAGAGTCCCAACTGGTTCAAACCTTTCCTCATAAGACAAGTCCTCCACACTAGGGATCATCCCAGTAAACCTTCCCTGAACTGCCTCCAGTGAAATAATATCTTTCCTTAAACAAGGGGACCAAAACTGCTCACAGAACTCCAGATGAGGTTTCACCAGTACCTTGTAGAGTTGTAGCAAGACTTCCCTTTCATGCTCCAACCCCCTTGAAATAAGGGCCAACACTCCATTAGCCTACCTGATTCCTGTGGGAGCTGTGTGCTAACTTTCTGTGTTTCATGCACAAGTACTCCCAACTCTCTTTGTGTTGCAGCCTTCTGCAGCTTTTTCTTCATTCAAATAATATCTGTTCTTTTGTTCTTCCTTCCAAAATGGACAACTTCCATTTTCCCCCATTTGCCACCATTTTGCCCATTTACTCAACCTATCAATACTTCTTTGTAAACTGTTTCTGTCCCTCCTGCAACTTACTTTTCCACCTATTGGTACACATACATCATTACACACAAGCCGGGTATGCATGAATTATTGTACATACAGTGGATACACAAAGATCATTGTGCGTAGTTTTGGATTATAGGCACCCAGTGGTCACTGCTTGCTCATTAAGGGCCATTTGCAAGCAATCACCAATGCTGAAAATTGATAGTTTACAGAAATGAAGTTAATTACTTTAATATGAGTTTTTATAAGATGCATTTCAGTGCAGAGATTTGATGGGTGGCAAACAGATAGGGGAGCAGTTCTTAATCTGTACTACATCGTTGACCCTTAATCAGAAGTGACAGTCGTATGACTAAATCTCAGAGTAGGAAAGATTTGTCACTGTGTTGAAGATAGTGATGTATTGACTATGTGAATGGAGGGATCTAGTCATCATTTGCTGAGTGTCATCCTGCATCAACTCAACATGTTATTTGGCATCAATCATGTTGAAATGTTGCATTGCAAGTGCAATCATATCAAAAATTTCATTATTGGTGCAATCAATTTTAGACACTTATTGAGCTTATTTTTTTGTCATTCTTTTTACTGCTTTGGTGATATAGATAAACAAGCGTCCACTGATTTATCTGTAACCAATGTATCCCGAAAGGATGATGCTAACCTGTATTAGGTAAAAGGCTATATTATGCATGTGAAAGTTTTCAAAGGACTCTTTAGGCTCCTCTTCATCCAATAGAATAAACACCAGCTGGCAGTTTATTGCTCAGTGATGTGCTTGGCACTATTTCGTGGTTTTGGTTCCCATTCTTTTGTCATTAGATTCAAATCACTAGAGATGTGGGCAAGTTTTACATAGCCATTGGCAGTCAGGATTTAATGAAAGGCTGGTTCTAGAGCCAAAGTCGTCTCTTCTCCAATATATTAAACAACAGTTTGCATTTATATAGACTATAGAGTCTTTAACTTCATAAAATTTGTTCAAGTGCCTTACTGCATTGAAAATAAGACTGAAATTTACACTGAAATACGTAAAGGGATGTTATTGAGCCATAGAATCATAGATGTGTACATCATGGAAACAGGCCCTTTGTTCCACCTTGTCTATGCCGACCAGGTTTCCTAAACCCATTTGCCCACATTTAGTCCTAATCCCTCTCAACCTTTCTCATCCATGTGCTGTCCAAATGTTATTTAAATGTTGTAATTGTACCCATTTCGACCGACTTTTCTGGCATCTCATTCCATTAACGCTTCAGGCCCCTTTTAAATCTTTCTCCTCTCACCTTAAGCCTATGCCCTTTAATTTCAGTCTCCCCTACTCTGGGAAAAAAAGTATTGGCTATTCACCTTTTCTATGCCATTCATGATTTTATAGACATCTATAAGGACATCCCCCATCTTCCTACACTCCAGGGAGAAAAGTCCCAGCCAATCCAGCTTCTCTTTATAATCAAGTCTTCCAGTCTCAGTAACATCCTTGTAAATCTTTTTTGTCCCCTTGCAATTTGATAACATCTTTTCTATAGCAGGTCAACCAGAATTGTACACAGTACTCCTAATGTGGCTTTACCAATGCCTTGTACAGTTGCAACATAATATCCTAACTTCAGTACTCAATGCTCTGACCAATGAAGGAAAATGTGCCAATACCTTCTTCATCACCCTGTCCAGATCAGGTGATCAAAACTGGGTCACAGAGGTAGGTTTTAAGGGACATCTAAAAGCAGGAGACAGGGACATGGAGAGAGAGAAAGGTTTACAGAAGAAATTCCAGATATTAGTCCTAGAAAGCTGATGTCACGATTGGTGATGATAGGGAGCAGGAGAGTCTGGAAGAGGCCACAGCAAACTTGTAGTAGCTTGGAACATTGTATGGATAGAATTCGTGGAGAAACTCTATAGTGAAGAAGGCCATTCAGCCCATCAGATCTGCATTGACTATCTGACAGAGTGTCTTACCCAGGCTCTCTTCCTGTCCTCTTAAACCACACATTTACCATGGATAATGCATATAACCTACACACCTGGGGACAGTGAGGAACAATTTAGCATGGCCAATCCACGTAACCTGTTTTGGACCGCGAGAGGAAACCAAAGCACACAGAGGAAATCAATGCAGACACGGGGAGAATGTGGAAACTTCACACAGACACCGTGACCCGAAGTCAGAATTGAACCCGGATCCATGGCACTGTGAGGCAGCGGTGCTAACCATTATGCCACCGTGCCACTCATATGTTGAAGCATTTATCTCAAAATCAGGAGAAGACAAAAACACAGACACCCTGAGGTGTAAGGATCTCTGTTGGGTGTCACCTGAAACGCTGAGCTGTGAGGAAAGGGCTTTTGTGCATTGTGTAATCTACTGAAAAGCAAACTAAACCACGACAGGGTGCAGCTTGCCCCTTAGAGAGACTTCCAGATACAAAATGCGATCACTGTAAATAATTGCAGAAGATGGAAATCTGAAACTCAGCCCCTTATCTCCTCTCGTAATGGGTTCGACTGAGAGAAAGCCTTCTGAATGAATTCTAAAAGCTCTGCAGCAAGAGCAATTTATTTTCCAACTTCTCTGATCTATGTATTGCAACGTGTGTTGCATTTTTATGTGGAATGTGACTTCATTAGGGCTTTGAAAAGCCTGAAGCCTTGTTCCATTTTCTGCGATTGATCTCAATACTGTTTATTTCAGGCGGAAGATCAGGAAAATCCTCCACTAATTATATGATGGCAGGCGGAGAGCTTTCAAAATGCTTCAGAAGCTTCACGTTCTTGCTAATTTATGCAATGCGTCAGCCTCAGCTTAGTGGGCAGCACTCTTACCTCTGACTCAGAAGGTTGTCAGTTCAAGTCCCACTCTAGACACTTGAGCCCACAATCCAGGCTGACAGCTCGAGCACTGTTCTGCTGTTTGGTTGAGATGTTAAACTGACTCCCCTCTCATGTCGATATAAAATGTTCCATGATAATGTCTGGAAGCAGTGGAAGGGACATATCGCAAGGTGTTATTTATCCCTCAAAGAGCATGGCTAAATAATAGTTTGTCTGAGTATTGATCATATTGCTGGTTATGAGAGCTTGTGGCGCACAAATTGGCTGCCGTTTTTCACGCACCATAATAATGATTAAAACTCATACAGTATCACGTTGGCTGTAATGTGTTGAAGTTGTGAAAGGGGCAGCACGGTGGCATAGAGGTTAGTACTGCTACCTCACAGTGCCAGAGACGTGTGTTCAATTCCAGCCTCAGGTCACTGTCTGTGTGGAGTCTGCATGCTCTCCCTGTATCCATGTGGGTTTCCTTCGGATGTTTAGTTTCCACCAACAGTCCAAAAGATATGCTGCTTATATGGATTGGCCAGATAACTTGCCGCTTAGTGTCCCAAGATGTGTAGGTTAGATGGACTAGCCATGTGTGGGGTTACAGGGATAGTTTTTGGAGACCAAATGGGCCGAATGGCCTCTTCTGCATTGTAGCGATTCTATGAGGTGCTACAAAGTGCAAGTTCTTTCTCTAATCACTGCACGTCTAGTTGGTCAAAAGATCTAATAGTATTTTTAAAGCATTTCTATTTCTTCTCTGCGAACAGGCTCTATTCTGAGTTAATACATGAATCGAGCCATCACCTCAAAAAAAAATCTAGTTATGAGCAATTATGCTCACAATCAGTGAAGGTGTTGATCCTAATTATATTTTAACACACAGAGGAGTGTGAAGTAGAAGATAATGCAGTTTGCAAAATTGAATGTGAGAGTCTAAGAAACGCTTTGAGGAAGAAAGAGAATCGTAGAATAGTTACAGCACAGAAGGAGGCCATTTGGCCTGTTGTGGCTGTACTAGCTCTCTGTGCAAGCAACCTAACCACTCTCACTCCTTCATTTTTGCCCCATAGTTACGCAGATTTTTTTTTTTCTCTTCAAGTGTTCTTCCAATTCCTTTTTGGAAATTACGATTGAGCCTACTTCCCCTTCCCTCTCACTGTGCATTCCAGACCCCAACCATTCACAGCTCATAAAAAGCTTTTCCTCATGCTGCCATTGGTTCTTTTGGCAAACATGCTGGGGATAACAGTGAGCCCTTACAGTCTGTCGGTGTAAACAGCAACGTGGGCCCAAAATCCCGCTAGACTCAGTAGACGAGACTCGCCTGCGAGATTCTGTTCCAAACTCGTGATGTAACGAGATTGTCCCACGGCGGGGAACTTATAAGTTCATAAGATATGGGAGCAGAATGAGGCCATGTGGTCCATCAAGTCTGCTCGACCATTTGATTGTGGTTGATATGTTCCTCATTTTCCTAACTTTTTCTCATAACCCTTCAAATCATTAACAATTAAAAATCTGTCCTCCTTAAATTTACTCACTGTCCCAGCATCCCGCACTTTGGGGAAGCGAATTTCAGATTCACAACTCTACAGGAGAAATAGTTTCTCTTCAACTCTGTTTTAAATTTGCTACCCCTTATCTTAATTTTAATAAATGTAAATGTCATTATAGGGCTTCTCCATAATATACCTCCCCTCTGTTTCCTCCCCCCCACCCCCATGAATATTCATTCCTTACCGACATGATATTGGTGAGGTTGCAGGTTTTTCAAAATTGAAGCAATTGAGGGGAACATGCCTGGGGCGCCAAGGTAAGTATTGCTCCCAGAGGGAGAGGGATGTGTCTGGGCAGTGCTCTAGCACTTCTCCCTGGCAATGCCAACCTGACAATACTGCCCCAATGCTTGTGGGGGAGGAGGGGGTTTTGCTCCAACGTTTGTAGAGCGAGGGGTTCCCCATGTCCGTGGATTAGTGGGGAAATTTTTTTTAATCACAGATCGGGGCCCCCTATAACCAGATGTCTGTGGAGCCAGTATTGCCAACACCATCAGGCCCTGCCCCACCAGAGGGGAAAACCATGCCCCCAGAATTTCTTTGTTCAGAGTATCCTAGAATGTAGGAGAGAAAACCTGGCTGTGCAACAGGAAGGAGAACTGAATTCCTGGTTTTTAGATCTCAGCCAGCACTTGATGCACAGAACGGATGATTCCGCCCTTCACATCTCTGCCCTTGATTCTTCTCCTCTCTGCCAATGCGAACAATTCCTCCTTATCTACTCTATCCTGACTGCTCAAACTTTGAATTCCACAATCAAATTTCCTCTCAACATTCTCTTCATTATTAGTCTTGTACATGAAGCAACAGACAGTGGGATGACACAGTGGCACAGTGATTAGCACTGCTGCCTCACAGCACCAGGGACCCTGATTCAATTCCGGCCTTGGGCCACTGTTTATGTGGAGTTTGCACGTGTCTGCGTGGGTTTCCTCCTGGTGCCCTGTTTGCCTCCCACAGTTCAAAAGACGTACCGGTTAGATCAATTGGCTATGCCAAATTGATCCTAGTATTAGGGGATTAGCTAGGGTAAATGTGCAGGCTCACAGGAATAAGGCCCGGGTATTATTGTGGTTGGTACAGACTTGATGGGCTGATAGGTCGCCATCTGTATTACAGGAATCCTATGGATACAAGCTAACATTTCTGGCTGGCGGCAATGCTGGAAGGTTCATCATAGGGTTGTCCAGCTTCGATATCTTTATGAGCAATGAGTGAAAAGTTTTGAAAGAAAATATGAAAAGTGCATCTTTTTGTAAGCCCGTTCTGAATTTTCCCCTCATGGCATTGTTCAGATTTAATTCCTGGACACCCCAGGAAAATCCCAGAGGATTTCCATCCCAACAGAACAACAAATTATACATTAACAGTTTGAAGTTGAAATCCTCACACACAGAAATTTTAAGTGGATTATTTTTGATGATGGAGAGGAGGAGAGGGCTGGGTTCAGAGGGAATGGGAACAACAATCAAAAACTAAAGAAAGATTTGCTTTTCTATTGCACCCTTTCATGACTTCAGGAAATCCAATATGCTTTACATCCAATGAAATACTTTTTTGAAGTGTATTCCCTGTGGTAATGTAGAAAACAACTACACAGCTCACAACCAACTGCACAACTGTGCAACCGCAAACAGACCATTGTCCGCAGCAGACTACCCAGCCTTCAGGAGAACAGTGACAACAACACCACACAACTCTGCCACAGCAACCTCTACAAGATGTGCTGGATCATCAACATGAATGCCATCATCTCATGTGAGAACACCATCCACCAGGTACACAGCACATACTTCTGTGACTTGACCAATGCTATCTACCTGATACGCTGCAAGAAAGGATGTCCTGAGGTATGGTACGTTGGGGAGACCATGCAGATGCTATGACAATGGATAAATGAACACTGCTCAACAATCACTAGGCAAGGCTGTTCTCTTCCTTTGGGGAAAACTTCAGTGGTCACGGGCATTTGGCCCCTGATCTTTGGGTAAGCGTTCTCCAAGGCAGCTTTCATGACACACGACAACGCAGAGTGGCTGAGCAGAAACTAATAGCCAAGTTCTGCACACATGAAGATGACCTCAACTGGGATCTTGGATCCATGTCACACTATCTGTAACCCCCATGACTTGCTTGGACTTGCAAAATCTCACTAACTATCCTGTCTGGAGACAATACACATCTGTTTAACCTGTGCTTAGCATTCTCTCCACTCACATTGTCTGTACTTCTAAGATTTGATTACTTATAAAGACTGGCATACCAACCATTATTTTGTAAATTGAGTTTGTGTCTTTCTGTTTGTGAACAGAACTCCCACTTACCTGATAAAGGGGCAGTGCTCCGAAAGCTAGTGGCTTTTGCTACCAAATAAACCTGTTGGACTTTAACCTAGTGTTGTGAGATTTCTTCCAGAAATGTAGGAAATGCAGCAGCCAATTTACATACAGCAACTTATCACAAAACTAATGTGAAAATGTCCTTGTAATCTTTTCTTTGTTTATATCCAATTCAATCCAATCAAAGTCCAATTCAAAGTCACAGCAAGTGAGACATTCCAGATCCAATCTGACAAGACAGGTTCACCACTCCCTGTCTTGAACTTGATCTACATGATCCAAGCTGATTGGAACAGGCATTGTACCTTCTCCAAGGCTTGATCTCATTTGCATCTTAGCCAAAAGGCCTAGATGCTGCTTTAAAAAATTGCTTCAAGTAAAGCCTCAGTGTAACCTCATGACTTCAACCAAGGGCAGGATGCTAAAATTACACTTGATCTTAGCCAAAAGCCAAGAAGCGATTATGATGATGGTTGAGGGACAAATGTTGATGAGAACACCAGGGATAGCTCCACTGCACTCCTCTGAACGACTGCCCATGTGAACTTTTATATCCAGTGAGGGAGCTGATGAACCTCGCTTTAACACCTCATTCAAAAGATGAAATGAGGCCAAACTTGAAATTTAAAAACCTACAATTTGTAGCATGAGGAACTGAGTTAGGAAGATCAAGGAGATAGGGCAGTGGAGAGTGTGATTTGTGTCAGAAATCTGTCAAATTTGTATCTGGAAAACATAGAAACATAAAAGATAGAAGCAGGAGGAGGCTGTTCTGCCCTTTGAGACTGCTCCACCATTCAGCATGATCATGGCTAATCGTTCAACTCAATAGCCAATGTTATCTACCTGATATGCTGCAGGGAAGAATGTCTCGGGGCATGGTACACTGGCTAGACTATGCAGTGTCTACGACAACAAATGAATGGACATTGCTTGACAATCACCAGGCAGGAGTATTTCTTACTGTCGGGGAGCACTTCAGCAGTCAAGGGAATTCAGCCTCTGATCTTTGGGTAAGCGTTCTCGAAGGTGGCCTTCAAGATACACAATCACCGAGCGCAGAATCACCGAGCAGAAACTGATGGTCAAGTTCTGCACACATGAGGGAGGCCTCAACCGGGATCTTGGGATCATATCACACTATCTGTAAACCCCACGACTTGCCTGGTTTTGCAAAATCTCACTAACTGTCCTAGCTTGAGACAATTCACATCTCTTTAATCTATGCTTAACCCTTTCTCCACTCACATTGTCTGCACTTGATTACCTGTTCAGACTTGCATTCCAACCATTATCTTGTATTTGAGTTTGTGTTTACATATCCCTGTTCGTAAAACAAATCCTGTACTCATCTGATAAAGGGGCAGTGGTCCGAAAGCTCGTGCTACCAAACAAACCTGTTGGATTTTAACTGGTATTGTGAGACTATTTACTGTCAGCAGCTTAATCTTGCATTCTCCACATAACCTTTGACCCCATTTGCTATACCTAGCCACCTCTTGAATACAATCTATGTTTTGGCATCAATTAATTCCTGTGGTAGTGATTTCCACAGGCTTCCCACTCTGGTGAAGAAATGTCTCCTCATCTCCATCCTAAACGGTCTACCCTGAATCCTCAGACTGGGACCTCTAGTTCTGGTCTCCCCCACCATTGGGAGCATCCTCCCTGCATATATTCTGTCTCGTCCTGTTAGAATTTTATAAGTCATTATGAGGTTCCGCTTCATTTCTCTGAAGTCCAGCAAAAACAATACTAACCTAGTCAAACTTTCCTCATACATCATCCCATCATCCCTGGAATCAGGGCCTGAAGGCCTCAGTCTGACTGGGAGCCAGGGCTTGTTTTCATCAAATCAGCCGTCAACTGGTTCGTCCTCAGGAAATTTGCCGACTCTGAATTATGGAGCTGGCCCATAGACAAATCTCAAACAGAATAGAATCCCTACGGTGAAGAAGAGGCCATTTGGCCCATTGAGTCTGCACTGACTCTGACACAGAATCTTATCCACACCCTGTCCCCAGTCCTAGCCCTATACCCTCACACTTCCTGGGACACTAACGAGCATTTTTTTTTTAACCATGGCCAATTCGCTTAACCTGCATATTTTGGACTGTGGCAGGAAACCACGGTAGCCAGAGGAAACCCATTCAAACATGAAGAGAACACACAAACTCATTTTTGACATTTCTGAGGGTTTGAAATGGGAAATAGGTGCAGAGATTTTGAGGTGAGAAGGTGGACAGATTGAGACCTAAGAGGGAGGAAAAGTAGGTGGGTGGTGTTGAGATCTGTGAGAAAAGATTGAGTACGATGGGCCTGTCCATATGTTTCCATTTGGAGAATGCTTGGCCTGGAAATTAAGAACTGAAAGCAAGTTGTGAAGAGGGCATAAGGAGTCTTTTAAGGGATGTAAACAGGCTATCCTACGAGGAAAGGTTGGTTAAGTTGGTTAAGATAACCGATATCCACTGGAATTTACAAGAGTGAGAGGTGGCCTATTGAAACATGTAAGATGCTCAGGGGACATGACAGAGTGGATGCTGAAAGGATGTTTTCCCTTGTGGGAGAGACCGGAACCGAGAGGCACAGTTTCAAAATAAGGGCGTCTCCCATTTAAGACGGAGATGAAAAGATGTTTTTTTTCTCTCTGAGGGTTGTGAATCTTTGGAACTCTCTTTCCCCCAACGTGATGGCAGCACGGTCAATGAATATTTCTGATAGTGAGATTGGTAGATACTTGATCAAATGTGGGAATCACAAAGCTACTGGGAGTAGGCCAATGTGGAGTTGAAACCACAAGCAGATCAACCATGATCTTAATTAATGGCAGAGCAGGCTCGAGGGGCTGAATGGTCTACTCCTGCTTTTAAATCTTATGTTCATATAATCGTATTCTAATTGGGATGTGACCCTGGCAATGCCACTGCCAAAGTATTATTATCGAACTAATACAGGGGTCAGCAACTGCCACAGAGGTAATTTATAGATGATTTGAGAACAAAGTGACTGAGGCCCTCAGATGGGTCTGGGGCTAGGAATAGATGGTTGGTAGCAGGGTTAGTGTTTTTTACTGGAAGCTTGGAATTCTCCTGCTCCTCCTTACCTCACATTTAATGATCAGCCAAATGGCCTCCTCCTGCTTCTAGTTTCGATGTTTCTCATCTTTTTCTTTGGTGACAGCCTCTCGTGGTCTATTTAAACTACAGGTTAGTCTGCTTCTATTCCTGAAAGAGCAACACTTCGAAAGCTAGTGGTTTTGCCCTTTGGACTGTAACCTGGTATTACGAGACTTCTTACTGTGTTTACCCCAGTCCAATGCCGGTATCTCCACATCATGGCTATTCCTGTGCACAGTGGAGCCAACTTTATTTCTTCTTTGGATCCAAGAATCCTATGATTAACATACTGAAGGGTTCAAATGCCTGGTACACTGCTACAGTGCTCAAACCAACAGTGTGTTTCTGATGCTGGGGATAGGGGATTGACACTCTAAAAAAGATCTTTTTAACTGATATCCTGTCTGAAAAATGTGTACAATGAGAACCAGTTGCACCCTCTCTCTGTCAAAATGTCTACACAGGAGCACTGACAGAAATGTGCTGTGCAATACTTTGCCCTGTTGCAGGGAATCTTTATTTCAGGCTCCTTACTTGGGATTGCTGAAGATTCCAATAAATTTATTTCTGACTCTACAGTTTCTTTGTTGGGTTTGTACTTGCCTGACAGATGAGCAATTCAACTCTGCTAACTCAGCAGTGAACGTTAGGACAACTCTCCAAAAATTGAACCAATTTGATAAGAAAAAGGAAGGCTGGCATTTATGTGGTGCCTTCTGCAACATCAGGAGGCCCCAAAGTGATTTAAATCCAATAAAGTACTTTACAATTGACTAACTTACTAGGCCACTTCAGAAGGCAATTATGAGAAAATCAGGTTAATGTGGGATTGGAGTCACATATAGGATAGACCAGGTAACAATGGCAGATTTCTTTCCCTAAATTACACTGGATTACTGGTCTAATAACCTAACAACTATTAGAACTGTTGCATGATGTGATTTTTCTTGTAAATTCAGCCCATTCCTAATGATTTTCTTGCTAGGTAAGTTTCCCATAACATTTTTATTCTCCCTCCCTGTATAGTTTTCAATTTAGCATGGTCAATCAACCTAACCCACACATCTTTGGACAAAGGTACAAACATCTCCTTTTTCCTTGGACTAGGATGTGAGAAATAAATATTAATTAAGACATTTATATCCATTCCAAGGCAGACCTACTCATTAGAAATTACCAAGAGCAACATGACAAAGTTACAGTTACAACAATCAGTGGTTCTTAGATATTAGAAGGTGACAGTTAATTTCACTTGAAAATATTAAAGAGATACACCCTCCTAAATAAATACATTTAATGTTGGGGCACTCAGCGTTAGACCCCTATAAGAGATTAGATTGGATGTGATATTTAAAACCTCCTGTAACACTGCCGGTAACTCCTGAGTAGGATGTTAAATAGGTTAGAGCTAATTTGTTTGCCGGGGTTAAGAAAGTACACTGTATCAAATTAGAGAACATGGTTTGAACTGTATATCGCAGTTAAGGTAAAGCAAAGTTAAGCATTAAGGGATGGGGATGGGGATGGGAGGATGGCAGGGGTGTGCAGTGGTGCAGGAGGTTGATAAGTGATTAGGTTTTCTCTGCTATATCCATCCATTCTTTCTAATTGGAATGGGCCACACACAACACAGCAGTCATCTTTTTGCTGTTTTCTCCCTCTATAAATATATTTAAAAATGTGTGATTAGTCACTAAACTATGTAGCTCCTATGATGGGCAGCACTGTGGTTAGCACTGCTGCCTCACAGTGGCAGGAACCTGAGTTTGACTCCCAGTTTGGGTCACTGTCTATGTGGAGTTGGTACTTCTCCCCATGTCTGCGTAGGGTGATCTAGTTTCCTCCCACTGTCCAAAGATGTGTTGGTTAAGTGGATTGGCCGTGCTAAATTGCCCCTAAATGTCAGTGGTAGAGTAAATGCATGAGATATGGAAATAGGGCCTGGGTGGGATTGTGGTCAGTGAAATTGTTGGGCCGAATGGCCTCCCTCTGCACCCTCTAGAATTCTATGATCTATGTTTTGCTGCCAAGATACTCACAATGTAAAGATGCCGGCGTTGGATTGGAGTGGTAAGAACTCAGTAAGAATTTAGCAACACCAATTATTAATCCAACCGATTTATTTGATAGTAAAAATCCTCTTGGAGATCCTCTCCACTTGGATCCGGCAGTATGCGGTGTCGATAGTAGTCATGATGTAAAGATGCCGGCGTTGGATTGGAGTGGTAAGAACTCAGTAAGAATTTAGCAACACCAATTATTAATCCAACCGATTTATTTGATAGTAAAAATCCTCTTGGAGATCCTCTCCACTTGGATCCGGCAGTATGCGGTGTCGATAGTAGTCATGATGTAAAGATGCCGGCGTTGGATTGGAGTGGTAAGAACTCAGTAAGAATTTAGCAACACCAATTATTAATCCAACCGATTTATTTGATAGTTAAAATCCTCTTCATCCTCCACTTGGATCCGGCAGTATGCGGTGTCGATAGTAGTCATGATGTAAAGATGCCGGCGTTGGATTGGAGTGGTAAGAACTCAGTAAGAATTTAGCAACACCAATTATTAATCCAACCGATTTATTTGATAGTAAAAATCCTCTTGGAGATCCTCTCCACTTGGATCCGGCAGTATGCGGTGTCGATAGTAGTCATGATGTAAAGATGCCGGCGTTGGATTGGAGTGGTAAGAACTCAGTAAGAATTTAGCAACACCAATTATTAATCCAACCGATTTATTTGATAGTAAAAATCCTCTTGGAGATCCTCTCCACTTGGATCCGGCAGTATGCGGTGTCGATAGTAGTCATGATGTAAAGATGCCGGCGTTGGATTGGAGTGGTAAGAACTCAGTAAGAATTTAGCAACACCAATTATTAATCCAACCGATTTATTTGATAGTAAAAATCCTCTTGGAGATCCTCTCCACTTGGATCCGGCAGTATGCGGTGTCGATAGTAGTCATGATGTAAAGATGCCGGCGTTGGATTGGAGTGGTAAGAACTCAGTAAGAATTTAGCAACACCAATTATTAATCCAACCGATTTATTTGATAGTAAAAATCCTCTTGGAGATCCTCTCCACTTGGATCCGGCAGTATGCGGTGTCGATAGTAGTCATGATGTAAAGATGCCGGCGTTGGATTGGAGTGGTAAGAACTCAGTAAGAATTTAGCAACACCAATTATTAATCCAACCGATTTATTTGATAGTAAAAATCATCATGACTACTATCGACACCGCATACTGCCGGATCCAAGTGGAGAGGATCTCCAAGAGGATTTTTACTATCAAATAAATCGGTTGGATTAATAATTGGTGTTGCTAAATTCTTACTGAGTTCTTACCACCCCAATCCAACGCCGGCATCTTTACATCATGACTACTATCGACACCGCATACTGCCGGATCCAAGTGGAGAGGATCTCCAAGAGGATTTTTACTATCAAATAAATCGGTTGGATTAATAATTGGTGTTGCTAAATTCTTACTGAGATACTCACACACAGAATCCTTAAGAAAGGTTTAGGGCACAAGCTGGAAGGTTGTCTTTCTCTAGAGAACTGTGCTACAAACTGATTTGTTCGTGTGGTGCTTTTTTAAGTTTATAATTTACTCTTTTTTTTGCTTCTTGACACAGTTCCCACAGCTTTATAAACAAAAAAAAGCAGCATCTGCCAAATCAATTGACTTCCAGCTCAAGGTTAAGGAAATATAAACCTATATCTGCACCCTGCCATTTTCATTTTGATCAGTGAATTTGAGCATTAAATTAAAAGAGCGCTCCGAACGCTTAAGGTTACTATGAATAATACAGCATCCTTAAAATGAGATGAGGAAGGCATAAGAGCAAGTGCAACAAATCAGCTTATCGCTCACTCACTGTTTGCAGGCTTTACAAGTGCAGATTCCTGGCAAGAATATTATTCTCTGAATGAAAATTAAAATAGTCAAGTTAGCATTTCCTCCAGGCTATCGAATACCATAGTCAAAACTGTAGCGGTCATCTTTGCCAACACGAAGCAGATCCACAGAGATAGGTAAGAGTGATCGTCACTTACTGACACAGCAGTGGTTTTGGCTAGAAATTTTAATTGGGCTAATATTGCGTAATTATGCTCTATTGTCAGATACGTTCAGAAGGTGGCTGATAGACCTCTAACCAGAGGCAAACAATGAATTATTACTCTGTCTTTATAGCGCTGCAGCAACTGAGTTGGAAAACCAGATGGCAGAGAAATATTCTTCTCGTATCTCAGAAATCTAGGTCAGGAAAGTGCAAAACTTTCAATGGGGCCATTTCACTATCAGCAGGAGTCCAGTATGAACAGAATGCTGCAATGAAAGCTTTTACAATAACAAATACAGATTAAGCAGCAGCTATTGAATAAGAAAGAACTAACATTCACAGAGTACTTTCAGTGACCTCAGAACCACCCAAAGCCAATGAAGTACTGTATTGAAATGTTGTAATGTAAGAAATGCAGTAGCCAATTTGCAATTTAAGGGGAGATGGTGGCACTGTGGTATTGTCACTGGACTGGTAATCCAGAGACCTAGGATAATGCTGTAGAGACCCGGGTTCAAATCCAGGCCGGCAGTGAAATTTGAATTCAATAAAATATACCGAATTAAAAGCCTAATGATGACCATGAAACAATTATCGATTGTCAGAGGGAAACTCACTTGTGCCTAATTAATGAGTTTCCAAGCACTGAATCTGATTGGTCAGTCAGCGGGACAGGTACTGCTGGAGCTGTCCACCATTGCACTCAATCTCAAAATGGGAGAGAGAATTCTGCCCTTGAGGTGCTGCAAACTATAGAACTGTGGACCAAGAGCTGGAGAGTGAGATTAGGTGGGATAGCTGTTTGCAACCAGCACAGACATGATACTTAGAATTTTACAGTCTTGTCCGCTACAGGAATCGGAATGGACAGGGGGTGAACCATGGAAAAGTCCATTGACCTCAGGCGGGATTTTACAGTTTTGGGATGAGTGAGCCATAAAATTCCACCCGATAAGTGGAATGGCCTCCTTCTGTGCCGTCCATTTGTAATATTCCTATGATTGGTTGAAGGGACACTGTTTTTTTGTTCCTCAGATCTTCTTGGCTAGAGGAGCAGTATTCACTCATTCTTCGATCTGATTGATCAAAGGGATTCTCAGATGATCTATTCTTGTATCCTCCTAGGCATCAGCGTTGCAATAATTAAAATTTTGTGTGTGTGTGTGTGTGTGTGTGTGTGTGTGTGTGTGTGTGTGTGTGTGTGTACGCGCGGTGCCAGCTTGCGTGCACCATCATTTATTAATATAGTTTGGGAACATAGCAGACATGAAAATGCTTAACAGATATTTAATCTGACAGGGTTTGTGAAGCTTGAATGGCTTTCTAAATGTGGAATTCCAATTTTATTGTGGGTTGTGTTACACTGTGTCAAAGCAATAAATCAAACAAGCAATCTGTGAATTGGAATCTCTAACCTTTCTGATTCGGTAAGTTTTTATCCAAGCACAGCACAAAATCTTCTTTAAATTTCTGTTTATGCAGACGCAATGCGTGATATGATACTGAACCATGCAGTTTGATCCCAGTGCATGCTGAGAAATGCCTACTGCCTAGCAATTCAAAGAGCATAGCATCCTCACCCTTTCTCCTCCTCCGACAGTCAGTCTGAAGCTTGCGCACACAAATCCAGATTGACACTCCCACTGCGGTCCTGAGGGAATGCTGCACAGTTGGAGATGCCATCTTTGTCACAAGGCTCTGCCCACCTTCTCGGGTGGATGTGAAATATGCTGTGGCACTATACCCAAGAAGAGATGGACAGTTTTTCACAGTCCTGGCCAATATCTATCCCTCGACCAACGCCACTGAAACAGATGGCCAGGCCATTATTACTGTTTCTGAGAGCTTGCTGTGTGCAAATTGGCTACTGCATTTCCTATGTTGCACTAGGGACTATACTTCAAGGATGCCGAGTTGATTGCAAAGTGCTCTGGGATATCCTGTGATTGTGAAAGGTGTTACATAAATATGAGTCCTTTTTATTTTTATGAAGTGCCCCTGCCACTCGAGGACACACTCCAACCTTACAACCCAGGCTAATTTATACCCTGCGGTCAGAATAGCAGAGACAGAGCTGTGCTCCAAATCCCTGCCCACCACTAACGAATACAAATAAATTTGCACTCAGCTTTGCACATTGCATCTGCCTTCTACACTTCTCCTCAGTTAACTAATCTCACCTTCAGCAATGGTTTTACTGCAAGCGATTGCAGTGCCTTCAGGCTAGGATAGGGAGAGTTACAAAAAATCAAGCAGAGTTCTGCTCCCAATAAGTGAGTAATCCTGGAAAGCGTGAAGGACGTGTTTGCAATGTTCAGATCTCTGTGGAAGGAACATACAAAATCAAAAGCACAATTATATAGAAACATATTATTTGATATCTCCTCACTGGACAACTGCCTCATCCCAGGAATCAACCTAGTGGAAATTTGTTGCATCTCCTCGAAGAAAAATATATCATTTTTGTAGATAAGGAGATCAAAAAGATTTGATTTGAGACCTGATTACCTGGCAACAGTTGCCTTATTACAACTCTTCAATATAGTGAATTCTTTGAAAGGTAACATTTATTAGCTTGGCTAATATGTATTCTCCAGGTTTTTTCCAAGGAGGTTTTGAGTTAAATGAAGAATTCTGTTTTCTGATTAAACCAAATTGCTAAACAGAATGAATCTAAATCAGAGTGAAGCAAAGCATCAGCCCTAAAATAGATTAATGATCTGCAAAGTTCTATCAAACTCAGGTTCAAGAGTAAATTGTGGGAAATTGGTTCTATGCTGTATTGTTAAATGGCCAATAGCAAATTGACAACTTATTTCACATTCTGCTCACCTGCGTTTTATTTTCATTGTATTTTAAGGTGTTACAAATCTTAAGATGTCTTTGATACGCAGAAGAACCATAAAACCATAGAGACCGTTCAGTGCAGATGGAGACCATTTGGCATATCTTGAGAACATTAAGGTTGGAATAATTAATGGCCATTTGTCTAATCAAGCTTGCACCTTTCATACACAGCCTTGTTCTCCGCTTGTAAATTCTAAAGCAGCGTCTCCAATACAGTGAAAGAACTGAATATATATTGAATTTTCCCTTTCAAGCATTTATCAATTCCCTTTCACGCTGATGGGCTTGAATAAGGTTAAATCTAAAATTGGGCTTATATAGTCTGCCCAATTTATTGTGTTATACACCTGGGTTTTCCAGTCCGCCTCACCCTGTAACTGGAAAATTCCACTCGAGGTCAACAGACCTTTGTATGGTCTACGTCCTGCCTGCTATGATTCCCGTGACGGGCAGGAGGGAAAAATTCCATCCATGGAGTCACACAGCACAGAAACAGGCCCTTTGGCCCACCATGTCTAAGTCGAAAATACCCAATCTCTACTGATCCCATTGTTGTTAACCCCAGTGTAGAAAACAAATTCTTACCAATGTGTTGGAACATGTGGATGACATGTGTGACACAAGTTATTTACAGGCTGGTTGGCACAGCTTACCAATGGGACAGAGTGCTCAGTGGTATCTTAGCAACTCACACCAGCTGATATCCCCAGTGAGCACCATTGCTGAGGAAACCAGCAGGAGGAGGCCTAATTAGTCAGTAAGCAAACGGTGTGCAAAAACAAATATTGGGATTGGCTGCTCATTAATTCCTAGCAAGTCTCGCCCAGAAGACAAAAGATTTAAAACATTGAGACATGACATAATGATATTTCATTGATCGTTCCATCCTCGCCTCGACTTACCCATTTCTCCACTTAGTAACCAAATTTTCAAACAGAAAAAGATAAGTTAACATTCTAAAGACATTTGCCAGCAACAACTCCTTGCATTGACAGAATGCCTTTAACGTCACTTTACAAGAGCATTTTTGGACAACATTTGACCTTGAACATCTGTACCTGTATTACCCATGTAGCTATTTGAGTGCTTTTAAAAGACAAAATTGTACCTGCCTCCACTACTGCCTCTGGCAGCTCATTCCAAACAGTCAGCACCCTCTAAGTGAAAACATTGTCCCCCTGGACCGTAAAATATCTTTCCCCTCTCACCTTAAACCTATGTCCTCTAGTTTTAAGATAGATAATAAAAGTTTAGAGGTGGGTTTGAAGGAATATCTTCAAGAAAGGACAAAGGCAGAGAGGTTTAGACAGGATGGGGGGAGTTCCAGATTTTAGAGTCTCGTCAGCAAAGCATTTAGCTGCCAGTGGTAGAATAATGAAGCTCCAGACAAAGCAAATTCATGACTATTAACAAACAGAAGCAACAGCAACTTGGATCACATGTGGTGCCTTTGTCATTGAGGTTGTGCCAAGGCATTGTAAATAGAGAAAGGAGAAAAAGGCAAACAAACCAGGTAGAGGAACAAACATTCAGCTGTAATACAAGAATTAGCAGCAATCAAGGCCATCAGCGGTGGCTCACTTGCCACTGTGTTACAGGTTTGAGGTTCGAGTCCCATTCCAGAAACATGAGCACAAAAATTGAGATTTGTCACTCCAGTGAAGTACTGGAGGGGAGAGGTGGGGGCACTGAACTAATCAAAGTGCTGTCTTTTGGATGCTATGACTCTGTCATTTAGGATTGTATTCGCTGGAGTTTAGAAGAGTGAGACGGGATCTCATAGAAACTTATAAAATTCTAACAGGCTTAGTCAGGGCAGATTCAGAAAGAATGTTCCTGATGGTGGGCAGTCCAGAACTAGAGGGGTCATAGTTTGACGATAAGTGGTAAAGCTTTTAAAAGAACTGAAGAGAAATTTCTTCACCCAGGGTATGGTGAATCTGCGGAATTCACCTTCACAGAAAGTAGTTGAAGCCAAAACATTCTGTGATTTTGAGAAGAAATTAGACATTGCTCTTGGGAGCTAAGGAGATCAAGGGATATGGGGGGAGGCGCGATCAGGGTGTTTGAATTTGATGATCAGCCATGATCAAAATGAATGGCAGAGCAGGCTCAAAGGGCCAAATAGCCTACTCCTGCTTCTAGTTTGTTTGATAAACCAATGCCCTCCTCTGCTCTCTAAGGTGGCCATAAAAGATTTTGAAGCCCATACTTATTCTTCAAAGAACATATTTGAATCAAATTCTCTGGTCATTATCATAATGCTGTTTGTGGGAGTTTACAGCGTGCAAATTGGTTGCTGCCTTTCCTACATTTATAATCATAGAATCCCACAATGCAGAAGGAGACCATTCGGACAGCAACCCGACCCCAGAATCAAACCCGGTTCCCTGGAGCTTGAGGTAGCAGGGCTAACCACTGTGCCACCATGCTGCCCATTTCAGATAGTGACAATATTTCAGATAGTGACAAAATTTCGGAGATCTCAATATTGTGAAATGTGGAGATAAATTCAAATCTTTCCTTTTTGAAAGTCTAGCTGGAAAGTGGTTATCAGCAAGAGAGGGAATTGGTGAATGGGAAGGGTGGATGGGCTGAGTCACGTCAAGGTAGGATCTTGCCCTGAAATGAAAAGCTTTATTTGAACCATCTGTTAATGGCTGCAGCAAATGGAAAAAATATTCAGAAGCTAAAATGGAATGAAAAATACATTTGGCTCTCACTCGACTGTTGAATTAGCACTGGGTATTCCAGAGTTTGCTGGATTAGTTGATGCAGTCTTAGTAATTAGGCCTTTTAAAGCTGAAGATATTGAATGGATGCAGGGATAGTACTTCACATTTTAAATTAGTTCTTTAATGAACACCTTTTTCCTAAGGCTAAGAGCAGAAAATGGACTACAAGTTAATGACAAAGGCCAATAATGAAGCAACATGCTCTGTGAAAGATGGCCAAGGTAGCCAAGAACAGAAGTCATATCCTTTAGAAGCATGTTCAATAATCCCACTGGAATTCCCTTATCCATAAGGAAAGGCACTCAAATTCAGACTAATTGAATCAAAGAACGATTTAACACTAATGTATTCCAGGTCATAACAATCAAAACAAAATCCCCCAAAAAATTCTAAGTGTCAAATTTGCATGAAAATGGGAGTAATTCACACTGGCTTGTTTCAGTGGGACTTCAGAAAAGAATCTCTCACAGTTTGTGTACTGCAGAGTGCTGTAGCATGTATATCATTAAAAAACTGCAGGCAGGGCCTGTTCCTGTTGGAGAGGCTGGCAGCATCGTGCTGAGCAGACCATTGCACATGTACCGATCTGTCAGGGCTGAGATCAGCCCATGTACAGTGCCCCCGCACTGCCAGCCTCCCAATTGCGGCCAATTCAATCTCTGGCCAGCTCCACAATTCCCACATTGTCGGCTTTCCGAGCTCCCAACATGGTCCAAACACCGACCCCTGACCATTTCTGGGCCAGTCCTAAACCCTGCCTCCGGACAGCCCCAATCTCCAACCCTCGCCCCTTCCTGACAGTTACTGCAGCACTGAACCACAACCACTGCAATGCAGACCTCCTCCCTAGCAGGCCAGCCACCCCACCCCCCCACCCCAACCATCCTCACCAGCCAGCCTCAATCACTGGACTTCTTCTTCCCTCCACCAATCCTTCTGCAGAGTGGCAGTGGGACACCCCCTCCCGCCCACTGATTACCCCACCAGGCCCTGCCACCATTAGACACTGCCCCCACAGGCCCCAGCCCATTGGACCCCATCCTGCAGTCCCTACTCTCATAGACTTCACTCCTGGACATTGGCACTTTGCCCCTTGGGAGTGCCAAGGTGCCTCCTGGACTGGCACTGCTAGTGCCCTGGAGATACCACCCCACTGCCACCTGCTTGCTCTCCCCTCACTCCAGTGGAGCCAGTCTGCCAACTTCCTGAAAGTGAGGAGCTCCTGTCATTCCTGCTGGAGTGAACAGCCCCGGCGGTGGGGGGAAGATGCTAGCAAACCTGAAGATTTCAGTCCCAGGCCCACTAATCTCTTTTAAATGACATTCAAATGGAAATGTTAATGATTTCCGTGTTTCCCTGCCGGTTTCTAGCACGCAGCTAATTCCTCTGGAAATCTGGTACTGGAAGACGGTATCATGATGGGAATGCACGTGCGAACCCCGTAAATCAGCCCTTGCAAGAATCTCATGGCCTGTGGCACTAAAAAATTACTGCAGCAGGATGGAAGAATTGCAGCCATTACTTTTGGGTCTTTTGCCAATTACCTAATGTCTGCGTTCCAGATCTTTCTGCCACTAGAGACAGTTTCCTTATATTTACCTTATCAAAACCATTCATTAATTGGACAGTGGTACAGCGATTAGCACTGCTGCTTCACAGCATTAAGGACCCAGGTTCGATTCTCAGCTACTTGTGACACTAATGAACAAATAATTGCCTGTATCAAGTATTGTCTTAAAATTTTCTGCTGTCAGGAGATAAAACCCAGCTTCTCCAGCCTCCTTGATAGTTTAGGTTTTTTACATCTGGAACCATTCTGGTAATTCTCTTCCACACTCTCTCCAAGCACTTGACAGCTTTTCTGAAGTATGGCGCCCAGAACAGAAGGCAATAATCCAGTTGAGGGCTAATCAGTGTTTTGGAAAACTGTAATGCACGCGGTTACTCATTCCGTGGGACTTGCAAAAGTGTGGGCTTTTTTTCAGCTATTATCTTAATTCTCTGAATCGCTACCCCTCTGGCCTCTTAAGTGATTAATGTTGCATGTTCAAAACAAGAGGAGTTAATTTACAACAATACTGGTTTCTCAGATATTGACAGTCCACACAGCTTCATATGAAAGTGCGGACACAGCCCAGATTGCACATTTCAAGAATCAACATCTAGATTCATGAAGGAAGAAATCTGTACGTTTCACAAGCTCAGGAAGCCCCAAAAGCCTTTCTGGACTCTTTTTGAAACGTAATCACTGTTATAATGACTACAACCATTTCTCTCTCTCTACTCCCTCCCCTGTCCTCAACTACCTAGAATGAAAATCCAAAGGTTCAGGGCACTTTCTCCCAATCAGGTTTTCTGAGTTGGGAAAAATTCCTAACACAGGAGCAAAAGTTTGGCTCAGAGTTAAGATTACACCTTGGTAGCACGGTGACACAGCGGTTAATGGTGCCTCAAGATGCTAGCAGTGCTAATCACTGTGTTACCCTTATGCCTTTATAAAAGGCCTTAGGGATAATTTATTACATTAAGGGTTCATTGTAAGTACAAATTGTTGTACTTGCTGGATTTTGCACTTAATCTGCAGTCTATGGACCAAGAGCTGGATGATGGGGTTAGATTGGGTAACTCTTTCTCAACCAGCACTGACACAATTGACAGAATGACCTCCTTCTGCCCAACAGAACTTCCTATGTTTACATTGTTAAGGGCATTTATTTACAGACACAGCTACGACATTCATATACTTCCAAACCGAACAAATACATTTCCAGTCTGCACTGGCAGACATGAAAACAGTTAATGCCCATTACCTGAGTACAATCAAACACCCAGTTAATAACAGGAGGTTGATAGGACACTAATTGCCTAGGTTAAATTTGGGGGCAGCATGGTAGCAAAGTGGTTAGTACTGTTGTATCACAGTGCCAGGGACTCAGGTTTGATTCTTGGCTTGGGTCACTGTCTGTGTGGAGTCTGCACATTCTCCCTGTGTCTGCGTGGATTTCATCCTGATACTCTGATTTCCTCCCACAGTTCAAAGACATGCTGGTTAGGGTGCATCGACCATGCTAAATTCTCCCGCAGTGTATCTGAACAGGTGCCTGAGTGTGGCGACTACGGGATTTTCACAGTAATTTTATTGCAGTATTAATGTAAGCCGACTTGTGACACTAATAAATTAACTTAAACTTAAACTTGATTGAGCAGCACTCTCTGAGTAATGCACTGGAATGTCAGCCTGCATTGTGCACTCACATTCCTGGGACATGACCTGAACTCACAACCCTCTGGCTGAGGGATAGGAGCGAAGCTTTGCATGTCCAAGGTAAGTGAATGCCATCTGTCTTAATAGGGCCATCTCACTGGCCTTCGATGAAGTGAAATTAAATTATTTGTTTTAGTTTTTCCAAAGGGAGACCCAGATTCAGACAGGAGCTGATTAAACGGATTGGGGTCAGATGGATCTTAGTATATCATATTCTCTGATAAGTCACAGGTAATGGAACAGAGATTGCACTAAGTAATGACTGGGGGATCAGCCCTCCTGCACAAATCAGATCAGGAGATGAGGTATTTGCAGATGCATCTCTGATACACCTGGCCCCAGTATTAACTGCAGAAAACATAATCCTGCTGTATCATGTAGCTGGCAAAGCTTCAGATCCATTGATAGAGCAATGTGGGAATCATCCATTCATAGGGCAGAAGTTTCAAGACTTAGACAATTTTCCAGATCAAATTGTTTCATAGCAAAACTTTAGTTCAATCTTCCAGGAGATGGACATTAGGATTATGTTTCTGGGATTGTCATTCTATTACATGCAACAGGTGGCCTGAGGAGGCTGGTAGAGGATTCAGAATGCTTCACTGCAAGGATAGCACGGTGGCACAGTGGTTAGTACTGCTGCATCACAGTGCCAAGTACCCAGGTTCAGTTCCTGTTTAGGTGCCTGTTAGTGTGGGGTTTGCATATTTCCTCTGGGTGCTCCATTTTCCTCTCATTCTCCAAAGACATTTGTTTTGATTTATTATTGTCACATGTATTATGAAAAATATTGTTTCTTGTGCAATATACAGACAAAACATACTGTTCGTAACGAAGGTGAGAGTGCAGAATGTAGTGTTACAGTCGTAGCTTGGGTGTAGAGAAAGATCAACTTAATATGAGGTAAATCCATTCAAATGCCTGATGTCAGCTGGTACATGACCTCAGAATTTTGTATCTTTTTCCTGACAGAAGAAGACGGAAGAGAGAACATTCGGGGTGCTTGGCATCCTTGATTATGCTGGCTGCTTTTCTGAGGCAGCAGAAAGTATAGATAGAGTCAATGAATGGGAGACTGCTTTGCGTGATGGACTGGGCTTTGTTGATGACCCTTTACAGTTTCTTGCATCTTGGACAGAGCAGGAGCATATCAACCTGTGATATAGCTAGAAAAAATGCTTTCTATGGTGCATCTGTAAAAATTGGTGAGAGTCGTAGTGGACATGTCAAATTTCCTTAGCCTCCTGAGAAAGTAGAGGCGTTGATGGGCTTCGTAGGATAGATGGATTGGCCATGCTAAACAGCCCCTTAGTGTGCCAAGATGTGTAAATTAACTGGATTAGTGGGAGACAGGACTTTGGTAAGCTACTCTGTCAGAGAGAGTGTTGATGCAGACTTGATGAGCCAAATGGCCTCCTCCCGCACTGCAGGGATTCTATGATTCTATGACCAGTTGTCTTCATCCCGCTTGCAGTGAGAGGGACACTGAGGAAGAGGCAGCAGGAGGTGCCATTATCCTGATGTAAGCGGCTGCCACTGCGTCACTTGCTCCTACCCCCAGCACAATCAGAGACGTTTGTCTCCAGGAGCTCCATAGGCAATAGCAAGCCTCTGTCAACAGAAACCAAAGAAAACCTGACCATATTTTGATATCTAAGGTTAGAAAGCCTGGAACTCCTATACTGCTCTGACCTCCCATTACACAGTCGCATCCTCTGAGCTGTTGAAATACTGACATAGTTCAGGGACCACGTGAAACTAGAAAAACTGCAGGATTTTGAAATCCATCATTTCAGGAAGATGTGATTAACTTAGTCCAGATATAAAATCCAGAGCCAGAGCTGCAGAAAAGTTCCGTGAGCTTGTGAACAATTGCAGTTAAATGCCTAATTGTCCATCTCCCTGATGGTGGGCTGCTGCCATCAAGTTTAACCTGAGGGGTCAGCGACACAAAGCCTGAAAGGGTGTTGGAGTATTTATACTCAGCCCCCACCGATTCCACATCAACATGCTTTCCCTCAGAAACATTGCCCAAAAACACATCACTCTGCACGTGTATGTGAATGACATCCAGCTCTACACCATCACCACTTCTCTCCACCTTCTCACTGTCTAACTTCCATAGAATACCTACAGTGCATTTGGAAGTCATTGAGTTTGCAGCAATACTCTGAGAGAGCATCTAACCCAGCATTCCCACATCCCCCCTCCCCCTGATCCCAGTAATGCTGTGCAGTAGCTAATCCACCTAACCTACACATCTTTGGACACAAAAGAGCAATTTAGCATGCTCAATCCATCCAAACTGCACATCTTTGGACTGTAGGAAGAAACCGGAGCATCTGGAGGAAACCCACGCAGACACAGGGAGAATGTGCAAACTCCACACAGTTACCAAAGGCTGGAATTGAACTCGGGTCCCTGGTGCTATGAGTTAGCCGTTATTAGAAGAAATCTCCTCCAATTAAATATTGGGAACACTGAAGCCATTGTCTTTGATCCTCACCACAAATTTTATATTCGAGCCCTGGGTTCTGTTCCTTTCTGTGGCAACTGATTCTTCCCGACCTCAGTGTTATATATTTGACACTGAAATGAGCTTAAAGCTACAGATCTAAGCCATCACGAAGACTGCTTATTTGCACTTCTGTAACATTGCCTGATTCTGCCACTGTCCCTGCTCTTCTGCTGCTAAACCTCTCATCCATTACCTTCAAACCTGAAACATGGAAAATAGGAAGAGTTAGCTCTATGATCCTGTCCCATAATGTAATATGATCATGGCTGATCCTCTATTACAACACCATACTCCAGTGCTCTCTCAATACTCTTTCAAAGAACAAAGAACGAAGAACAATACAGCACTGAAAACACCATGCCCTTAGTATCTAGAAATTCATCTATCTCTTTGTGTGATGTTTTTGGTGATCTGTCCTAATATCTCCTTATTGGCTCAGTGTCATATTTTGTTTTAAGTTTAAGTTTATTTATTAGTGTCACAAGTAGGCTTACATTAACACTGCAATGAAGTTATTGTGAAAAACCCTTTACTTGCCACACTCCAGTGCCTGTTTGGGTACACAGAGAGAATTTAGCACGGTCAATGCACCTAACCAGCACTTCTTTTGGACTGTGGAAGGAAACCGGAGCATCGGGAGGACACCCACACAGACAATCGGAGAACATTCAGACTCTGCAGACAGTGATCCAAGCTGGGAATCAAACCCAGGTCCCTGGCACTGTGAGGCAGCAGTGCTAACCATTGTACTGCTTTAATGCCTCTGTGAAAGGCCTTGGGATATGCTATTGTATCAAGGATGCATTATTAGTACAAATTGTTGTCTTTGTTGAGACAGAAACGTTCATCACATTAAAAATAAATGGCCGAAAAAGAAAGATGGCCAAGGTAGCCAAGAGCAGAAGTCATATCCTTTAGAAGCATGTTCAATAATCCCACTGAAATTCCCTTATCCATAAGGAAAAGCACTCAAATTCAGACTAATTGAATCAAAGAACGATTTAACACTGATGTATTCCAGATCATAACAATCAAAACAAAATCTCCCAAAAAATTCTAAGTGTCAAATTTGCATGAAAACGGGAGTAATTCACACTGGCTTGTTTCAGTGGGACTTCAGAAAGGAATCTCTCACAGTTTGTGTACTGCAGAGTGCAGTAGCGTGTATATCATTATAAAACTGCAGGCAGGGCCTGTTCCTGTTGGAGAGGCCGGCAGCATCGTGCTGAGCAGACCATTGCACATGTATCGATCTGTCAGGGCTGAGATCAGCCCATGTACAGTGCCCCCGCACTGCCAGCCTCCCAATTGCGACCAATTCAATCTCTGGCCAGCGATTTTGCACTTAATTAGCAGTCTGTGGACCAAGAGCTGGAAGATGGGATTAGATTGGGTAACTGTTTCTCAACCAGTATAGATACAGTTGACTGAAAGGCTTCCTTCTGCACCACAGAACTTTCTGTTTACATTGTTAAGATCACTTATTTATAGACACACTTATTAAATTCATATACTCAAAATCTAACAAGCATGTTTCTAGTCTGCACCTAGATACATGAGAAAAGTTGATGCCCATTACCAGAACACATTCAAACTTCCGATTAAAAACAGCAGGTTAATGGGATAGTAACTGCCTAGGTTAAATTTGGGAGCAGCATGGTGGCACAGTGGTTAGCACTGCTGCCTCACAGTGTCAGGGACCTGGGTTTGATTCTGGCCTTGGATCACCCAAGGTCAATGTCTTATAATCTAAACTTGTGGAGTTTAGATCTTAAGATTTTGGAACAAAATTAGACTACTTGGCCCATCGAGTCTGTTCCACCATTTAATCATGGCTGATATTTTTCTTATCCCCATTCTCCTGCCTTTTCCTCTTAGCCCCTGATTCTTTTATTAATCAAAAATCTAGCCATCTCTGTCTTGAAGACACTCAGTGACCTGACCTTCACAGCCTTCTGTGACAAAGAGTGTCACAGATTCAACACGCTCTGGTTGAAAAAATTCCTCCCCATCTCTGTTTTAAAGGATCATCCTGTTAGCTTGTTGTTCTGTCCTCTGGTTCTAGTTTTTCCTACTGATGGAAACATCCTCTCCACGTCCACTCTATCCAGGACTTGCAGCATCTTGCAAGTTTCAAAAAGATCCCCCTTCATCCTTCTAAGCTCCAACGAGTACAGACCCAGAGTCCTCAACCATTCCTCACATGACAAGCTCTTCAATCTAGCGACCATTCTTGTGAACCTCCTCTGGACACCTTCCAAAGCCAGCATATCTTTCCTTAAATATGGGGCCCAAAGCTGCTCACAATACTCCAAATGGGGTCTGACCAGTTTGCACATTCTCCCCCTTTTCTGCATGGGATTCCTTTGGGTGCTCTGGTTTCCTCCCACAGTCTGAAAGATGTGCTGGTTAGGTGCATTGGCCATGTTAAATTCTCCCTCAGTGTACCTGAACAGGTGCCAAAGTGTGGAGACTAGGGGATTTTCACATTCCTTGCAGTGTTAATGTAAGTCTACTTGTGACACTAGTAAATAAAAAATAAAAAAAAAGATTTGTTCTTCTTCGGGTGACTGGGGGATAACCTTGCAACTTCTCACCTTATCAGATAGGTGCTAATGTCCCAACTATATTGGGATAGCTTGGTAAAGATATCAGCATTAGCCCAGCACTACAGCTTAGCCCTTGACCAAATCATCAGGTGTCTATTTGTCCTGAAGTATGGACAGGCCTCTTCAGTACAGGATGGGAGGAAATTGGAAGGCCACAGATAAGATGCAATTTCATTGGTGTGATTGTTTTTGGACAGATTTATCAGGGAGAAGAAACAGCCTCTGGCTAGTGAGTAAGGAGAAGTCATGTCTCACCGGGAAAATAATGAGAGTGAACTAAATCTAATGCAGACAGTATGATGATACTAACCCGTAACAAATCCACTTTTCAAACATTGGGCTGCCTTACTGGAAAAACGTCTCGCTTCTCACCAGCTATATCAAGTCAATTAAAGTGCATTATCTTTTATGAGTGTACCAATTCATTCTATTAACATTGATTTCTTTCTTTCCTGGTTTCTGCACATACCCAGCATGAGTTTAAAATGATAGATAGCTTTCATACTAATGAACACATTGCTTCCATTAATTGTCCTGGACCTCCAATGTCCAATTATATTTCACAGTTTTTTCAGATCTCAAGAATTTTAAATCAACCTTGCTCTTTGCTTATACGTGAAAAATGTGAATAGTCCAGTGAGAAATTGAATGATTAGTGTCACGGTGGCACAATGTGACCTGTGACCTGGGTTCAATTTCCAGCTTGGGTCATATCTGTGTGGATTCTGCACGCTCACCCCATGTCTACATGGGTTTCCTCCAGATGCTCCGGTTTCCTTCCACAGTCAGAAAGTTGTGCTGGTTAGTTGCATTGACCATGCTAAATTCTCTCTCAGTGAACCTGAATAGGTGCCAGAGTGCAGCGACTAGTGGATTTTCACAGTAATTTCTTTGCAGTGTTAATGTAAGCTTACTTGTGACATAATAAATAAACTTTAATGTTATTAAAACTCAGTAAGCATTATCAAATAAAATCAGAAATGCTGGAAATATTCAGCTGGTCTGGCAGCATCTGTAGAGAGAGAAACAGAGTTAATCGATTGGATTATTTCCCTAGCCTGGGCTGAGAACAAAAGTGTGCTGGTATAAAATATTGCACCATTGCCCTGCGTGCTGCTCCTCTGGCTCCATGCTACCCCTATTTCTTGGGGTTGGAATGTTGCCTGACAGGGTTAACAGCCACTTGAGATAGTTAAGGCCCTGTTAAAGCAACTGACTGAGGTTTTCTTGATGCCTTCCAGATTCCTGGATGCAATGGAAGGCAGTTCAGCTGTCTGGTCCCAGACCAGGTGGTCAGTTCCCCAGTTAGACCTGGAGGCTTATATTGCCTGCCTGAGGGCAATAGTAGTCATAGGTGACCCTGCGGAGGCCCCCATCCCTCCTGCCTCTCGCATTAGTGGTCCATCTATGTAGTCTATTTTTGAAGCTTTCAAAAGTTGGCAATGGGGTGCCTCCCCTTTGAACAAATCTCCCTTAGCTTGGGTGGCACAGTGGCACAATGGTTAGCTCTGCTGCCTCACAGTGCCAGTTGCTGGGATTCAATTCCTGGATTGGGTCACTGTCTGTGTGGAATCTGCACATTCTCCTCATATCTGCGTGAGTTTCCTCTCAATGCTCCGGTTTCCTCCGACAGTGCAAAAGACACACAGTTAGGTGCATTGGCCATGCTAAATTCTCCCTCAGTGTACCTGAACAAGTACTGGAGTGTGGTGACTGGGGGATTTTCACAATAAATAAACTTTAAAAAAAGCTTTAAAACTTTGCCGCTCTAGTATCAAACAGAGAGACCTCTGATTGGCCCTGCAACTTTGAGAGCTCGCCCACTGTTCTGGCAGGGGTGAAATCATGATCAAGTAGGTAGTTCGTACGGGCTAGGATAGGGTCAATGATCAGGCTAACCCACTAAGGTTCAACTGAGGTGTCGCCTGATGCAATTTTGCAAAGCCATCTCGGCGTTTGGGCTAAGATGAAGTGTCAGATCAAGCCCAAGATGATTCGGCTTGTCAGCTTGGTTGTTGTTTGTCCCATGAATTATTTCGTTTGAATTTGGTTTCGTTTTTGGATAGAATGAAAATTTAAAACAAAGCTTGCACGCTGTCCTTAAATGAACAGCAAATCCACTCCATGGCCACTAATTGGCTGCCCTGGGATAAACCATACTCAGTGATTGTTTCTCACACAGTGTGCACTTCTGACCCACATTTGAGACATACAATGGGGTTCTGAAGCCTGCGGGGACTATCTTGCCCAGAGTTAGAGGTTTGTGACCTTTCATCAAAACAAGACTCTGAAGACTTTTCCAGCATGTTCTGATTTTCAATCAGATTCCCCGCAGTATTTTGCTTTTGTGTCAGTGTGAGTAAGGATGGACAACTTATCAATTGTTATGGATAGCTTCCTAGCCAATCATTTAAAAGTTACTGAATTCTATGCCTTAAATAACTTGTGATTGTCAGCCCGTCCTGACCCCTATTAAATGGCCAACTGGCTCTGTCTATCTCGTTGAGGGCTGGGAATGTTGTTGCAAATTAAGGCTAACATGGCTAATCTAAATAAAAGCAAATTACTGCAGATACTGGAATATGAAAATGTTAAAAAATCTTAGCACGTCTGGCAGCATTTGTAAGGAGTGAAAAGAGCTGATGTTTCAAGTCAAAGCTAACACTAGCTCGTGCGAACTACCTACTTGATCATGATTAACAAGTAAATGTTAATGTTATTAAAAATCACTGTGGGGTGGCACAGTGGTTATCGCTACTGCCTCACAGTGCTAAGGACCTGGGTTCAATTCCTGACTTGGGTCACCGTCTGTGTGGAATTTGCACATTCTCTCTGTGTCTGTGCGGGTTTTTTTCTGGGTGCTCTAGTTTCCTCCCACAGGCCAAAACTGTGCAGGTTAGGTGGTTTGGCCGTGTTAAATTGACCCTTATTGTCAGGGGAACTAGCTAGGGCAAATGCGTGAGGTTATGGAGATAGGGCCTGAGTGGGATTGTGGTTGGTGTAGACTCGATTGGGCAAATGTCCTCTTTTTACACTATAGACTTCATAGAATCCTATTTTCCAGCATTTTCAACATGGCTTAGCTTCTGCTTACACTGCTGCTCCACATCCCTGTGTTTGTGTAACTTGATTCGAAGAACATCAAGAATAGCAGAACACAAAATAAATTCAGCTACGTTATTTATGCAGCATTTTAGCATTGTTTGTGGTTCAGGGGTTTGTTTATTAATGACTTGAACTAGTTGTCATTTCTGAATAACGTGTGAGTATCAAACCTAGCAAACTGACAAATAGCAGCTGGCAGCCTCTAAATAGGTGAGCTGATGAGGTAGGTTTTCTGACTCGTCTTTGCTGGTGGTAAGTGAGGGGGAAAAGAATCGCGGGGCATCATGGTGGCATAGTGGTTAGCACTGCAGCCTCACAGTGCCAGGGAATCTGGGTTCGATTCCTGCTTGGGTCATTGTCTGTATGGAGTCTGCATGCTCTCCCTGTGTCTGCATGGGTTTCCTCTGGGTGCTCCAATTTCCTCCCACAAAGATGTGTGGGTTAGGTGGATCGGCCATGCTAAATTGCCCCTTAGCGTCAGGGGAACTAGCTAGGGGAAATACATAGGGTTATGGGGATAAGGCTTGGGTGGGATTGTGGTTGGTGCAGATTCGATGGGCCAAATGGCCTCCTTCTGCACTGTAAGAATTCTATAAAGATTAGGACTTGTTGAACTTCTTGGGTGTATGTTATGCCTATACTCCAGCAGGTTATATAGGAGCTTTCATACTCTGTGCTGCAGTGGTTACGACAATGCAATCTTCTGTGGCTGGAATAGCGGAGTGGAACATAGCTTCACCTAACCATCTACATAAGCAGGAGTGAGAGTATTTAAGATCTCCTTGGATCATTTATCCAGCAGAAAAGATGCCCAGATCCTGCTGCTTCAGATTTTTAAACAGATATTTGGATTTAACTGATATTTTTCCCTACGTGGGTTTCCTCTGGGTGCTCCCCAGTTTTCTCCCACAGTCCAAAAATGTCAGGTTAAGTGATTTGGCCATGCTAGATTTCCCCTTAGTGTCAGGGGGATTAGCAGGCTAAATACCTGGACTTATGAGGATAGGGCCTGCGTGAGATTGTTATCGGTGCATTTTCAATGGGCTGAATGTCCTGCTTCTGTACTGTAGGAATTCTATGGTTCTAGAAAGGTGGATAAACCATCTGCCTAATTCCGTAGGATCAGATATGTGGAGCTTGTGGGAGAAACCAATATTGTGCACGAGGGAGCTAGAAATAGCTGGATATGTTGTTTGAAAGAGAGAAAGAAAGGTCTACGTTGACACAATTATCATTCATGGCCTCCGACCAGCTCAGAACGCCTCATAGATAATGGGGAACTTTGGGAAGTGCGCTTATTGTTCTAATGTCAGATATACACCAGCCAATGTTGCACATAGCAAGGTCTCACAAACAGCAATGTGACAAATGACAGACATTTGCTTCATTTTGCGGTAACACTTGGCCAAGTCTGGGGAGAACAGAGAACAAAGTAAAGCACAGGAACAGGAACAGGCCCTTCAGCCCTCCAAGCCGTGCCGATCAGGATGCCTGTCCTGTAATAAAACCGTATGCACTCACGGAGTCCATATCCTTCCATTCCCATCCTATTTATGTATTTGTTTGGTTGCTCCTTAAATGCTGCTATCATACCTGTTCCCTAAAAAGTCCCATGTTTTCTCCAAAATAGTGCCATAGCAATTTAACATCCTTTCAAAAGGTTCTCAGTTTAGCATCTCATCTGAAAGATACTGGGGTGAATTGTCCCGTCCCGGCCATCATGGAACCACATGGGGGGAGGGGGGGTGGTGGGTGTTGGTGGTGATTGTGGTGGTTGTGGTGGTGGTGGTGGTCAATTTGCATTGACCTTGGGTGGGATATTCCAGCTTTGGGACAAGTGTGGCTAGAAAATCTGGCTGACATCTCTGACAGTGCAGCACCCCAACGTTGACCTAGATTTCGTCCTCCAGTCCCTGGAGTGGGACATTCAGAGTCAGAGGTGAGGATGCCAACAATTGAACCAAGCCTGAAAACATGGCATGAACGAGTGAGACGGGAAGACAAGAGGTGAGATGTGAGAATTAGGATGGGAAAAGGCTGGTGTGTAACATAAGCACCAGGACAGATTTGCTGGGCTGAATGGTCTGTTTCAGTTCTATGTAAGATAAACTGATGAATTGACAGGGTGACATGGTGATGCAATCATTAGCACTGCTGCCTCAGCACCAGGACCTGGGTTCGATTCCTGTCTTGGGTCACTGTCTGTGCAGAGTTTGCATGTTCTCCCATGTCTAGATGGGTTTCCTCCCGATGCTCTGATTTTCTCTCACAGTCCAAAGATGTGCGGGTTAGGTGCATTGACCATGCTAAATTGTCTCTTAGTGTACAGGGATGTATAGATTAGAAGGATTAGCTTGGTTATGGGGATAGGCCTGGGTAGGACTGTTGTCAGTGCAGGCTTGATGGGCTGAATGGCCTCTTTCTGCACTGTAGTGATTCTATGATTCTATGATACGTTTTTAAAATGTTGAAGGAATCTTGTGTATAATGTAGCAAGTCAGATGATATCCCCTGCTGTGTTGTAGCTATCTAGCCTTGAGCTAAAAACTCAGTGTATCTTTCAACAGTTCACCTGCACTCCATAGTATCTTTCATCTTATTCTGATTTTCTTGACACTCTTCTCAGACATATACTTTGTTTTCCTGTAGTTGAGGCACAACCATTATCCAATCCTTACTTGAAAATGAGATTCAAAGTTGGGGGCGGGGGCATGCATCTGTATCATTTTGGTGCTAGAGGGATTTCACAATAACCATTGTCCAAAGAAAAGCTTTTGATAACCTTCAGAGAGAGGGAGGAGAGGCAGAGGGGGGTGTGGGTAGGAGGAGGGGAGTGGAGGGGAGTGGGAGGACAGGAGATAAGAGAGATGCGGAAGACAGGAGGGGAGAAGGAGGAGAAGAGAGGGAGGAAAGAAGGAAGGAAGGAGAGAGGAATGGAGGAGGAGGAGAGGTCTATGTGTCTATGTGACATATAGTCTATGTGATGGAGAGAGTTGGTGCTCACTTCTGGGTCAAACTGGACATTGAATGCAAACTAGGTGGTTCACTCCCAGGTTGCTGATGACTGTGGGTTTTGCGGATAGGGTTACAAAGTGAATGGAGGGGAAGAAGAGAAGATTGGGCAAGGAGAGGAGTGGGAGGAGAAGAAGTGAAAGAGAAAGGCAGAATGGAGGAAAAGCAAAGAAGGAGGAATGGGGAGAGAGATGGAGGGGAGAGATGGAGGGGCATAAAGGGGGAAGGGGAGCAGAGCATGGCAGGAGAGAGAGTGAGGGAGAGGAGGTGAGGCGAGAAACTGCGAGGGAGGAGAGAGAGGGAAGACACTGAGGGAGAACACAGGGGGACAGATAGTGAGGGAGGAGGGGGGAGAGACAATGACAGAGGAGAATAGGGAAGAGACAGTGAGGGAGATGAGAGAGGAGCATGGAAAGGAGGTGAGAAAGCAGACCAATAACAGGAGAGAGGGGTGAGCAAGAGAAAAAGCGGAGGAAAGAGGGAGGAGGAGAGTCAGTGACGATGGAGAGAGGGGGAAAGACTGTGAGGTAGGAGAGGAGAAAGCACAAGTGGAGGTAAGGGGAAACAATGAGGGAAGAGAGAGAGAGTGTTGAGACTTCCCAACAAATAATGTACAATACTGAGGAGTGGATGTTATCAAGTCTCCTCCTTTACCAAGTGTTTACAACTTGCCTGCACTAATGTTGCACACAAGTTGGAAAGTCCCTTAATCTGTATCTGTTAAAAAGAATTAACTTTGCAATTTGAAATCAAACAGTGTACAATTCCTGGTCAGTCTGGTAGCCAGACAAGCACTGGGACAATTTATCCTGAGGTGCTGATGGGGCAAAAGACCTTTCTGCAGAGCAAATACATCCTACCAATGAGAAAACAGAATTTCTAACTTCACTTCTGTAAACTTCCCCATTCTAATCTGACAGAGACAGGAGTCACAAGCCGGGATGAAGAAAGGCTGTGGGCAAGCACTAGCCTGAGTCCTTGTGTTTACAACTGTGTCCCAAGCAAGTTAGGAAATGACAGAGATGGAAGTAGGTAGTCTATGTGATGGAGAGAGTTAGTGCTCACTTCTGGGTCAAACTGGACATTGAATGCAAACTAGGTGGTTCACTCCCAGGTTGCTGATGACTGTGGGTTTTGCGGATAGGGTTACATTCCTTGAGAAGTGTGACCATTTACAATGCCATATAACATGGCGAGACAGGAAGGAGAGTCAGATGGTCAGCTGGTGAATGACTTGGAGGGGTTACTTGCAGGTGGTATTGTTCCTTTGTGTCTGCTGTCCTTGTCTTTCTAGCGGTAGAGGTCACAGATTGGAAGTACTGTTGAAAGAACCTTGATGAGTGACAACAGTGTATCTTGTAAATGGTACTGTTGTGCATCAGTGGGATGAATACTAAATGTTGAATAAAGTTCTGATCAAATGAGCTGCTCTGTCTTGAACTGTGTCAAGCTTTTTGAGCTGCATTTTAAGATAGCTATGGAGAATGATTGGTCCAACCCAAAAATTAAAATTTTATATTGGGGCAAAGCCAATTTTGAGGATATTAGACAGGAACTTTCATAAGTTAATTGGGGGAATCTGTTGGCAGGCAAATGGACATCAAATCAGTGGGAGGCTTCAAAAGTGTGTTAACCAAAGTTCAGGGTAAGCACATTCCTTTTAGAGTGAAGGGCAAGTCTGTTAGATGTAGGGAACCCCTGGATGACTCGGGATATTGAGACCCTGGTTAAGAAGAAGAAGGAGGCACATGACGTGCATAGGCAGCCGGGATCAAGTGGATTCCTTGAAAAGTGTAGATAGTGTAAGAACAGAGTTAAGAGAGAAATCAGGAGGGCAAAAAGAGGGTACGAGATTGCTTTGGAAGATAAGAGTGATTACTCAAAGAGTGATTACTCAAAGAGTGATTAGGGAGTGGAATGCCCTGCCTGCAGCTGTTGTAGATGCGCCAAGTTTGGTGGCGTTTAAGAGGTTAATTGATAAGTATATGGAAGAGAAGGGAATGGTTTAGTTTGGAGGGGCATTGCTTTTTATTTTGGTCGGCACAACATCGAAGGCCGAAGGGCCTGTTCTGTGCTGTAATGTTCTATGTTCTATGTTCTATAAGGCAAAGGATAATCCAAAAAGTCAAAGAATAATTAGGGACAGAGTAGGCCTCTTAAGGACCAACAAGGACATCTACGTGTGGATCCACAAGAAATGGGTGAGATCCTAAATAATATTTCTCATCAGTATGTACTGTTGAGAAAGACATTGATATTAGGGAACTTGAGGAAATAAATAGTAATGTCTTGAGGAGGGTACATGTTACAGAGGAGGTGCTGGAAATGTCAAAGTGTATCAAGATAGATAAATTTCCGGGACCTGGTAAAGTGTATTGCGTTTCATTGTTGGGGCTAGGGAGGAAATTGTGGCTCCCCTAGCAGAGATATTTGAATCTTCAACAGCCACAGATGAGGTGCTGAAGATTGGAGGATGGCAAATGTTGTGCCTTTGTTTAAGGAGGGTTGCAGGGAAAAAGCTGGGAATTACAGGCTGGTAAGCCTAATATCAGTAGTGGGTGATTTGCCAGAAGGTATTCTGAGAGACAGGGATCTACAGGAATATAGAGAGGCTACAACTGATTAGGGCCAGTCAGCATGGCTTTGTAAGTGGAAAATCATGTCTCATGAATTTGATTGAGTTTTTTGAAGGGATAATCAAGGTGGTAGCTGAGGGCAGTGAAGTCGATGTTATCTACATAGACTTTGGCAAAGTACTGACCACATGATAGATTGTTGCATAAGGTTAAAACTCACAAGATCCAGTGTGAAGTAGCCAGTTGGAGACAAAATTGGCTTGACGACAGAAGACGGAGAATGGTTGTAGAGGGCTGTGACCAGTAGTGTGCCTCAGGAATCAGTGCTGGGTCCACTATTATTTCTCATTTATATTAATGATTTGGATAAGAATTTAGGACACATGGTTGGTAAATTTGTAGATGACACCAAGATTGGTGATATAGTGAACAGTAAAGAAAGTTATCAAGGCTTGCAATGGGATCGTAATTGATTTGTTCAGTGGCCTGGTGAATGACAGATGGAGTTTAATTTAGATAAATGTGAAGTGATACATTTTGGTAAATTGAACCAGGACAGGGTTTACTCAGTTAATGGAGAGTTATAGAACAAGGAAATCTAGGGGTACATATTCATAGCTCCTTGAAAGTGGAGTCACAGGTGGACAGAGTAGTGAAGAAGGCATTCAGCATGCTTAGTTTCATTGGTCAGGACATTGAATGCAAGTGTTGGAACATCTTGTTTAAGTTGCTTAAGACATTGGTAAGGCCACATTTGAAATACTGTGCACAGTTCTGGTTATCCTATTATAGAAAGGATATTATAAAACTAGAAAGAGTGCAGAAAAGATTTACTGGGATGCTACCAGCACTTAATGATTTGAGTTATAAGGAGCGGCTGGATAGACTTATTTCCCTGGAGCATAGGAGGCTTAGAGTGATCTTATAGAGATCTATAAAATAATGAGGACCATAGATAAGTAGATAGTCAACATCTTTTCCCAAAGGTAGGGGAGTCTAAAACCAGAAAGCATGGATTTAAGGTAAGAGGGAAGAGATACAGAGATACAAAAGGGTCAGAGGGGCACTTCTTTCACACAAATGGAGGTGAGTATCTGGAACAAGCTGCCAATAGAGGCGAGTACAATTTTGTCTTTTAAAAAGCATTTAGATAGTTATATGGGTATGATAGATATAGAGGAATATTGGCCAAACGTGGGCAACTGGGGCTAGCTTAGTGGGTAAAAAAAAAGGCGGCATGGACAAGTTGGGCTGAAGGATATGTTTCCATGCTGTAAACCCCTCTGGTTCTATGCACTCGTTCAGGCAAGTGGAGAATCTTCCATCACATTCCTGACTTGTGCCTTGTAATTGGTGGACAGGCCCTGGAGAGTCAGGAGTTTAGTTATTTATTGCAGAATTCCCAGCCTCTGACATGTTCTTATAGCCACAGTATTTATATGGCTGGTCTTGTTACGTTTTTGATCAATGATAAATGCCAGGATGTTTATGGCGCAGGATTCGTCAAAGGACGATAGTTAGAATCTCTCTTGTTACAAATGGTCTTTGTCTGGCACTTGTGTAGCAGGAATGTTACTTGTCATTTATCAGCCCAAACCAGGCCTTGCTGTATATGGACACATATTGCTTCAGTATCTGAGGAATTGTGAATGGTACCAAACATCAAACAATTGTCAGCGAATATCCTCACTTCTAACCTTATGATAGCAGGAAGTTCATTGTTGAAGCAGCTGAAGATGGTTGGGTTTAGGGACTATCCTGAGGTACATGCAGCGATGTCCTGACACGGAAATAATTGGCCTCTAATAACCACAACCGTTTTCCTTTGTATCAGGCATGACTCCAAGCAGTGAAGTGTTGGTGAATCTGCCCTGTCACTCAGATGATAATTTGCACAATTAACCCTGATGCCCATTATTTTAGGCAGAGTCAGGAATGAGAGTGTTTTGGAACTTATGTTGAGAATCATCAACCCTCTCCTCCCACCCAGTTCTACAATCACTGGGGATTGTGAAATCAGCATGATCAGAGCTGACTCATACTCACACCATCTAAAACAAATGTCCACAAACAACCATCCACTTTAATAAATCAGAGACTCTCTAAAGGTATGCTCTTAATATACTGCGGAATAAGTGGTTGCAATTCTACATTAGTTAAAGAGTAATAATGAGAAAATATCCCTCCCATGGCCAAAACTATTAGATCACTCAGAAAACTTTCTAAAAATGTTGAGTTGAATCAGATAGATTGGAGCCGCAGGTGACCTTTTACTGACGTCATTGTCTCAGTGAATTTCATTAATGTTTGTCAATGCTTAAAACTTTGGTGAGTCCATTCCAGTATTGTGTAGTTCCCCAGCTCCTTACCAAAGATTATAACAAAGGTTCACGAGACCAATTCCTACAAAAGGAGAGATTGCCCAATAAGGGGAGATTGAGGAACCTAGGCCTATATCATATAATACTGTTACAATTTGGGCTTTGGAATTAAAAGAACAACTGGGTGATAGTCAATTCTGAGAACTGCAACAAATTACAAGAGGATGTTAATAAACTTGCACAATGGGCAAATAATGAGCAAATGAAGTTCCACGTAAATAAATGTGAGGTAGTACACTTTTGGTCAGGAAAATAGGGAGGTCATTTATTTCTTGAAGGATGCGAGTGTAGACTGGGTAAAAGAACAAAGGGATCTCGGAGTACAAATACACCCATCATTAAATATTGGGCTATAGGCTAGCAGAAATGGCACTTTATCACCTGAAAACCCCCCCTTTTAGTACAAAAGTAAGAAAAGGACTTGTGTTGACCAAATGCCAGTCTTCAGCTCAAAACATTTCACATCCGAGACTTGTAGTTGATTTGCTGGGGAGAAAGATCTACTGAGCTGTACTCAGAGATGCCCTGCTCCTGCAACTTCTGAGCTAGTGGGCCTTATTTTACCATTTTGATTCTAAGTTCTGGGTGGACTTGAAACTGGGAGTGTTTCAGATCTGACTTTAAGAACTGTTCTCAGGTGCCCCCCCCCCACCCACACACACACACACACACACACTCTGCCTGAAAAAAATCAACAATTGCGAATCGCACTGCACAAGCTTATGGGTGGAGCTTAATGCGCTTGAAAACCTGCAGCTCTGATCAGCGTCTCCAGTAGAATGCCACTCCCCTGCCACATCACTCCACATAATGCCTCCCCTCGGCCCCCACAGACATTTCACATTGCCCCACCCTCATAACATCCCTGACCCCCTTCTCCCCCTTACTCCATCCACCACGCAGACTGATCGCAGGCCCCTTCCCCTCACTGATCTCAAGCAGAGTGACAGCAGACCTCCCTTTCCCCACCACTGATCTGAGGAAGAGTAGCAGTGGACCCCATCCTCCCTCCTCACCCCACCCCAATCTCAATCAGAAAGCTGTTGGATACTCGGCACTTACCTCCTCTTTCTGGATGAGTATATGGAAAAGAATAGGATAGGGGGTTACAGATAGGTCTGTGGATTGGTAGATGTGATCGGTGCAACTCGTGGGCTGAAGGACCTGTTTGTGCTGTATTGTTCTATGTTCTATGTTCTAACTGGAGTGCCGGAATCAGACTTTTGTGGAGCATATCTGTTTCACTCCGATTCTGGAAGGGCAAATGCGGTGGTAAAGGGGGAAGAGCTGGTAAATTTGGATGAGCAGCTCATCGCCAATTTAATACAAATCCATTTAATGGCCGCCGCGCCTGTTTTGGGCACAGCCCCGATCGTGGTCATTTTCGGGACTTGGTAAAGGGCATGGGTCACACTACTGACCTCACAGCTGACTTGTCATGTTTTCACACCTGTAAACGGGCGCAACTTAATGGTAAAATCCATGTCTCAGATTTCAGTTTGCTGACTCCTTGTTGAATGTGCTCACAAAGACCCAAAATAACCAATGACAGACACTTGCTAATGAACAGTTCTAATCTCAGCTCAAATAGTGACCACGGAGAGGACCATTTAATCATCCTGAGACGAGATGAAAAGTAAAGATTTTTACTGGCATTGGCAGAAGCGTTTTGTATTATTATATGGGAGCAGATGCTGAGAAAACATCAAAGCTAAATTAAGCATATAATTTCTTATTGATTACCGGTAGTTTCCTGAAACCATTTGTCTCCCATGAAAATGAAAAGAGAAGTTTAATCAATGAATTTGAACTGCAGCAAGGAAGGTTTAAAAATAACTCCAGTTGAACGGATGGTGGTGAGGCTGAAATTTTAGAATGGTGCAGAATCTGGTTTATAGCAGCATAGAAATGATAAGCATAGAAATCTAATGCTTTTCTTTTCCAATAAGTGTGTGCCTTGTGACATCTGAGGAGTTTACTGCACTGTTGCAGGTACCATCTTTCAAATGAGATATCAAACAAAGGGGTCTCCCCAAGTATAGGTGGGGGTTTTGATCTCCATGGATGATGTCTATTGGGGAGGCGGGGAGCTTTAAATGTACATCTAAAGGGTGCCCCAATCCTGGCTTTTTAGCATGTCTAGACTCTATCCCTCCGCCTGATTGTGTGATCCTTGCCAGCACTTCGAAATTTCAGAGTGTTGTTAAATTATTTATTAGTCACAAGTCTGCTTACATTCAGACTGCAGTGAAGTTACTGTGAAAATCCCCAAGTCGCCACTCTCTCGTGCCTGTTCAGGTACACTGAGGGCCAATTTAGCATGGCCAATCCATCTAACTTGCACATCTTTTGGGCTGTGGGAGGAAACCAGAGCATCCAGAGAAAACCCACGCAGACATGGAAAAAATGTGCAAACTCCAAATTCCAAACAAGTTGGGAATCGAAGCTGGGCCCTTGGCGCTGTGAGGCAGCATGCTAACCACTCCGTCATCATGCCGCCCTTGAGGTGAAGAAAGACATCTGGGAGGTTAGCGAGTTTCACGCAGCTTGATCCAACGCGCTGTGTAATTTATGCTGACTCTTTGTAGAAGCTACCCAATTAATCCAACACCACCACGCTTTCCCCATAGCCTTAAAAAAATTTCCCCTTCGGATATTTATCCAATTTCCGATTGAAAGTTGAATCCGCTTTCATCTGGCTGTCAGGGAGCGCATTCTAGATCATAGCAACCCGCTGAATTTCAAAACAAAAATCTCCTAATTTCACCTCTGGCATTTTTTTGCCAATTATTTTTAATCTGTGTCCTCTGATGGCTAATCCTCTTGCCAGTGAAAGCAGTGTCATCCCTAGTTATTCTATCAAAACCCTTCACATTTCTGAAGTAGATCATTAATGTTTGATGGATGTGCCGCGTGTGGCATCAGTCACATCAGTCACAGAAGGAGACTGAGGAAGGGCGTTCTACCCAGCAGATGGGACCAGCGACATTATTTGCAGATGGGTTGTCACATCCCTGGAATCAGCATGAAGTGAGCTGGGAGCAGCGTGATGCACAAACCTCATCCTTAGCTCTTCAAGCAAGCAGAGAATGTTTTGTTCTAATTAGAGGCTGTTCTGAAACTCCAAAAGGAGGAAGACGAAACAGTGCTTTACCAGGAATCTTCTCATGCCTTTGCACCCGTCGGTGATTTAGGTAACACCATATTTTCTTTTAGGAATAATACATTAGGATTATAGAAATGCAACACTGCTGAAAATGTAACTGGAAGATTTTCAAAGTTGTGCATGACAGGAATTCAGCAGAGTAAGGCCCTCAGTCTCTTTTTTATTTGTTCAGGCGTGTCAACATCATGGCAAGGCTAGCATTTCATAGAATCATGGAATCCTACAGTGCAGAAGGAGGCCATTCAGCCTATTGCACCTGCACCGAACACAATCCCATCCAGGCCTTATCTCCATAACCCTTTTTTACCCTATTTAGTCTATTTACCCTAGTTAGTCCCCCTGACACTAAGGGAGCAATTTAGCATAGCCAATCCACCTAACCCGCACTGTGGGAGGAAACTGGAGTACCCGGAGGAAACACATGCAAGCAGGGGAGAATGTGCAAACACCGCACAGACAGAGGCCCAAGCTGGAAATCAAACCTGGGTCCCTGGCACTGTGAGGTAGCAGTGCTAACCACTGTGGCACCACCTTCCCTTCTCTAACTTCCCCTGAGAAGGAGGTGGTGGGCTGCTTTCTTAAATCACTGCAGTGCTACTAGTGAGGGTGTTTGTGGATTGTGACCCATTAATGATGGAAGAATAGTGATATATTTCTGAGTCAAGGAACTGATTTCTCCTGCCACAGGCTTCATAGTGGGCAAGTCACAGACCATGCAAAGATTTGTTGACCTTGGGCAGGATTTTCTGACCTTAGGGCAAGTGTGGCTGAAAAATCCTGCCCAATATGTTTAGTGATTTGATGGTGAACTTGCAAGTTGTGGTGTTGTCATGCGCCTATTGCCTTTGTCCTTTTAGTTGGTTGAGGTTGGGATTTGGAAGGTGCTGTTGAAGGAGTCTTGGCAAGTTGAGCAGGGCAACTTATGGATGACACACACTGTTGCCGCTGTGCCAGTGTTTGAGGTCCTAGATAACTTGCTTTGTCTTGGATAGTGTTGGGGTTTCCTGAGTATTGCTGGAATTGTACCCACTCTAATGTCGTAGGTTTGATGCAGAAGTGAAAGCTGCCATTTTGATTGACTAAATTACATTGTTGGCATGAATAATGTTGTGGTTACTATCATGAATAACTATAGGATTGCAGCCAATGGATTTGTAAGGCACTAATAATTTTCATGACTCCTAACTGATTCACCCACCACATTCATACTTCCAATCTCACATCTCTTCTTACTTATAACCCATCCCAATATTCACATTCTGGGTAATGGACAGCTGTTCCTTCATGAGACAACCTGGCTGAGCCTCAATTTGTTATACCAAAGACATTCAGATTTTATTAAATATTCCAATTATAAGTGCTCATCAACACCATAACAAAACTGTGATGGAAATTGACAGTAGAAAATATAGGAACAAGAAAGGAACTTCAGAATCAACAATCGCAGTCTTTTTTCCCATTGATTTCAATCTAACCTTCTCACTCGAATCTTTTTGTTTGTGTAACCCCCAGAAGTTGCATCTAGTTGCATCTCGAACCCATCAATGATATTTGTTATCTTGATAACTGATACCCAAAGAGTTGAAATTGCACTTCATGATATTAAAAATGACTGCATTAATGGACTTTTATAGAACTCTACATTAACAGTCACTTCTAAATAACTTGGTTCAAGCCTTTATTAAAACAGTGGAGAATGGAGTTTCACGTGTATTTTGGGGTTGCATGGTGGCACCGTGGTTAGCATTGCTGCCTCACTGTTCCAGGAACTTGGGTTCAATTTCCAGCTTGGGTCATTAGCTGTGTGGAATTTGCACATTCTCCTTGTGTCTGCATGGTTTTCCTCTGGGTGCTCTGGTTTCCTCCCACAGTCCAAAAATGTGTGGATTATTTTGATTGGTCATGATAAATTGCTCCTTAGTGAGCTTGGATTCATGTGTTAGAGAGATTAGTGAGGGTAAATATGTGGGGCCATGGGGATAAGTCCTCAATGGGATTGCTGCAATGGTCTTCTGCACTGTAGGAATTCTATACCCCTGGTGTTCGCTATTTTCAGTTGCTTCATCAGTTATCTTCCCTCCATCAGAAGAGGCTTTTTGCTAACCAGCTCCACTCAGCTCTATTCACAAGACCTTAGATAATAAAGTATTCCATGCCCATTTACAGTGAGTCTTGGACAACATCCAGCCTGGGCTGATGCATGACAGATAATATTTGTCAAGTGATAACCATTTCCAACAGCACAGAGTTGAACCATTTCCTCCTGATATTCATAGAATCATACAATTATTTAAATCTACAGCACAGAATTAGGCCATTCAGCCCATCCTTTCTACAATCTTCAACAAATAGACATTTCTTTAATCTAATTTTCCTCCTCTTGGTACATAGCTTTGTAAGTTATGGCACTTCAAGTGCATATCCAAGTGCTTTTCAAATATTATGACCGTTTTACAGTTCTGTTTTTAGAATTGGCATTCCTGATTTTGAACAACATAGAATAGAATTCCTGTAGTGCAGAAGGCCCTTTGAGTCTGACCGACAACAATCCCACCCCAGACCCTATCCCCATAATCTCACACATTTATCTGTCTAATCCCTCTAACCTACACATCCTGGGACACTAAGGGTTAATTTAGCATAGCCAATCCACCTAACTCGCACATTGTTGGACTGTGGAAGGAAACTGGAGCATCCAGAGGAAACCCACACAGACACAGGGAGAACATGCAAACTCCACACAGACAGTGACCCAAACCAGGAATCGAACCTGGATCCCTGGAGCTGTCAGGCAGCAGTACCGCCCTTATGTTGGGTGAGGATGTTAATTACATTTTGCTATTTTTCAGCAAAATGTGTGTTCTGATATACATAAAAAGCATGGATAAATATTATTAATTATGAAGTGGCCAAGCAGTTTCTTAAACTTATTCCATCATTCAGTTAGATTGTCACTGATCTGCATCTTAAATTCCCCCAGTGCCTTGATTTTGTAACTTTGAATACCCTTACTCAACACAAGGGTGGCACGGCAGCACAGTGATTAACACTGCTGCCTCACAGCTCCAGGAACCTGGGTTCAATTCCCAGCTTGGGTCACTGCCTGTATGGAGTTTGCACATTCTCCCTGTGTCTGCGTGGGTTTCCTCTGGATGCTCTGGTTTCCTCCCACAGTCCAATGATTAACGAGTTAGGTGGATTGGCCATGCTACATTGATCCTTAATGTCCCGGGATTAGTTGGATAAATGTGTGAGGTTGTGGGGATAGCATCTGGGGTGGGATTGTTGTCGATCAAACTCAATGGGCCTTCTGCACTGTAGGAATTCTATTCTAGGTTGTTCAAAGTCAGGGATGCCAATTCTAGCAACAGAACTGTAAAACTTAATGTTCCCATGTTTACCCTAGTGCAGCATTGACATTTGAAACTATGACCGTGGGTTAAAGAACGACATTTCAACTCCCCTGCCCAAGCCAACTATCTCCTGGGCACAACCTCTTCAAGGCATTGCGATACCATTTGACTAGCGAGTCTCGCTGACATTTCAATGTCAATTCAGAACAAATTAAAGGTAGTTTTTGCCCTGTTAGTTGGGCTGGGATTTCCCTGATTTATTTCGTTTCGAATCCTTTGCCGAGATTTTTTATCTCATAAGATTGGATCAATTTTCAGGACCAGCCATTCTGATTTAAAATATAAAATCAGTAATTGCTTTCTGAGGATCACTGCTTAACAAAATACTTTCTTGCTCATTGCCTTTATATTAACATATTGCAAAAACGTCTTTCATTGACCTGTCAGATGTTTGTACGGTGAAGTCTACAGCTGACACAGAGGGGCTGATGCACAGATGTTTTCAGCTTTGCCAGTTATCTTTGGATGACAGAGTTCAAATGGAATGCAGAAAGGTCACACGAGGCAATCACACTGTAGGGAAGATGTTACTCTTTTTTTGTAGCATTGCACCATGAGTAATTAAAATGATCTTCTGCCTCGTTTTATGCATTGCAATGATTTTGTGAAAGAGATTCTAAATTACTGTTAATGCCATCGAAAATTATGCTATATCCTTGCATAGTTTAAATTTAAATTTAAGTTTAATTCACAGGCTGTGTCATTTAAATGCTGACTAATTTTATAGCTGGAAGTGAAAAGATCACTTTGGAGTCTGTTTATAGTAAAGAGATTCATATGATTATTGAATTTTTGGGATTATACTGTTAAATTTAAGGTAACTGGCCTGTTTTTTAGTCTGCCTGACAGGAAGCTGGGATGGGTTGATTGTTAGACATCAAAAGATGGTGTAGATTGTTTTACAAAGAAGAAGGTGCAAGATATGTATGCTTGGAGACAGTGGTGGCAATCCCTGATTAATCTGTGAGTAGACCCGAGTCTCCCAAAGTTCCAGAAAGATGTTATGGATATCAAATTATAAACAGTTGTATTGTAATCTATACACTTTTAAGATTAAAATGAGTTGGGATAATGAATAATTAATTAGCCTTTCTATATTAATACAAAGCTATGGGGAAGGGGGAAAAGAAAGCTATTTTTGGGATCAGGTTACAGGCTTCCCTATCAATTCATGAAGATCACAGACAACAATTTGTGATTTGACATGGTCTGCAGCCATTTGAGAGGTAGACAGCAAGTGATGAACCATGGAAAACGCTGACTCTATTATATATTACAATGAATGCAGATGGGAAATCAAACTTAGATATTGAAGACCAAATTTGTGAGGGTTTAAGAAAATTCACCTAGCTTGGAGCTAGAAGAAAAGAATCAACGGTATAACATTCATATTGAGAGTCAGTACAGGGATTAGATGTTGGGAAAATGAGAAGAACCAATTCATTAGAAGCTGAGAGTAACTATGGACAGCTTTATGTAAGAGCTGTAATTCTGTGGAGCATGCAACATGTGATAAGAATAGAAAATAATTTTTTTATTTCTGTATTTTAAAGTATAATTAGAAAATAGTATTTAGTCAATAAAGGTTTTCATGGTCATTTATTACAGTAAAAGCTAACAACTGGATGTTGAATCTCTCTTTTGTTTAAAGTGATGAGTTTCTAGGGAGATTTTAGAAAAATGCTAAGGCGTCTGCTGTGCTCAGTGGGTGGCACATTCTTTTTCTGCATCAGAATTACTGAGATCTTGAGCACAAAATCTAGTTCCTTTCCACTCTAGCACTGAAGAACTGCAACACCTTTGGAAGTGCCACCAATTTCTGCCCTCTCAGGTGGACTTAAAAATTCTCATAGTGCTTCTCTAAGAGGAACAGAGATTGTTTTCCTGTTGTGTCAGCCAATATTTATCCCTCACCCAATACCACTTCAAAAAACAGAGCGTCTGGTCATTGCTGTTTATGGGAGATTGGTGTGCGTAGAGTAGTTGTCACTTTTCCTATATTACAACAGTAGCTACTCTATAAAAGTACTTCAGTTGAGACATATTGAGGTCGTATAAGGAGACACATGAATGGCAAGATGTCTGCTGGGCTATGCATAATCTCAAGAAGAGCCTGAATCTGGAAAGAAGACACAAAGGAATTTTGTGACTTCAGGGATAACACTATTAAACTAATGGAATAGCAATAATCTAGTAACAAAGGACAGTTATGAGGAAGAGAGCCACTTACACAGAACAAATTTTATTTTTCTATATTTGGTTACTTTGGAATGATCAGTATATGCTAAGGTTATATTTGTTAGCTATATTTTTGCTCAGTTGTAGATTCTCGTCCCTAACCTTTCTGCAATTAAATTACAAAAAGACCTCTGCAACTTTGAAGGCCAGCAAAACATGCTGCAAATGCAGGCTAGGCAGCATCCGTGGAGAAAACAGATAGCTTAATGTTATGGAGTTATTTTGGAGAATTGAATGAATGGAGCTTGGCCATTTGGGACTATCACTTTATTTATTTTAAGAGCATGCCCCAGGGGCACATGGTCATCATAGCCAAGAGCACATGTTTACTAGTCTTTCTATGTCCTTTTGAAGTCTATTACTATCTTCTTCACAGTTCACAATGCTTGCAAGTGTTTTCATTTTCAAATTTTAATTTGCACTATAACACCAAAGTCTATGTTATCAAAACAATGGTCCTAACATTGACTCCGAGGGAACCTCACTTTATGCCTTTCCCCAGATGGATAAAAATAACTGTTTACTGCTAGTCCCTGTTTCTTGTTACTCAGCTGTCTTTGTATCCAGGCTGCCAATGGTAGTTTAATTCTATGTGCTTCAACTTTTCTAATAATTTGCTGGACTTTAAAGTTCTGGAGGATTTTTGTCATTTATTTGCAGAAAGGTTCAGAGACAAGAATCTACAACTGAGCAAAAACATAGCCGATAAGCACATTATCAATCACTTTTTGGGAGTCCATGCTTAAAGTTTAAAGTCTTAATTAATGTCACAAATAGGCCTGCATTAAAACTTCAATGCAATTACTGTGAAAATCCCCTAGTCACCACACACCAGTGCCTGTTTGGGTACAGTGAGGGAAAAGTTTAACATGGCCAGTGCACTTAACCAGCACATTTTTGTACTGTGGGAGAAACTAAAACACCCAGAGGAAACCCAAGCAGACATGGGAGAACGTGCAGACTCCTCACAGACAGTGACCAAATCCAGGTCCATGGCGCTGTGAGGTATCAGTGCTAACCACTGCCATCGTGCTACCCTACATATTAACAACATTATCCACATTCATCCTCTCTATTACTTCATTGAAAAGCTCAATCAAATTAATTAATCAAGATTTTCCCTTAATCTATTTATAACGGCTTTTCTTAGTTAAAATTTTTTCTAGCAATGGTTAGTCTAGTCCTGGATCGTTACTAACATTACTATTACTGAGGTTAAACTGACTGGCCTTTAATTATTTGGTTTAATATTGCATCCTTTTTGAACAAGGTGTAACATTGAAATTCATAGTCTCTTTTATCTAAGGAGGATTGGAAGTTTATAGTTGGTGCCTCTGCAATTTCCACTCTCACTTCCCCCAGTATCCTCATTCTGTCCTGGTACCTTTTCAACATTTAAGTACTGACATCTATTCAATATGTACTTTTTATCAATTTTAAAGCGAAGTGTCTTAATTCTCGTCTCTTTCACCAAGACTTACGCAACCTCTTCTTCCTTGGTAAAAACAAGTGCAAAAGTATTCATTTAATCCTCTATCTTTACCCCTGCCTCTATGTTTAAATTCATATTTCACTCAGCCTAATTGGCCTCAATTCTCCTTTCATCACCTTTCTACATAGAACATAGAACATTACAGCGCAGTACAGGCCCTTCGGCCCTCAATGTTGCGCTGGCCAGTGGACCCTCTAACCTAAACTATTCCAATATCATCCATATGCCTATCCACCGACCATTTGAATGCCCCCAAAGTAGGCGAGTCCATAACTGCTGCAGGCAGGGCATTCCATGCCCTCACCACCCTCTGTGTAAAGAACCTGCCTCTGACATCCTGCCTCTGACATTTCTAGTATTCATATGCCTATAGACGTTTTGATTCCAATTTATGATAGCTGCCAATATCTCCTCATAATTTCTTCTTGCTACTGCTTTTTTCCCTTCCTTTTTGAACTTTCAATATTCAATTCACTTCCCACTTTTATTATGAGCCTGACATCTGTTCATTCTTACATATCCATTCCCATTTTGTCACAATCATTACTTCTTTCATCATTTAGGAAGCTCTGGCTTTTTTTCCTACCTTTCCTCTTCATTGGGAATGTACCTCAATTATACCCAGAACATCTCCTCATTAATTATAGCCTATTGCTCAATTACAAATTGGCTGACAATCTTTGATTTCTATTTACTTGGGCCAAATCCATTCTTACCCTATTGACATTTGCCTCATCCATTTGACTATTTCTTTTACTGTGGCATGCTCCTTATCCTTTCCCATAGCTAATCTAATTGTTATGATATTATGATCAGTATTCCCCAAATATTCCCCACCCCTCTCCTCACTTGATCCATGTCTCCCACATCATTTCCCAGGACCAGATTCAGCAATACCTCCTTCCTTGTTGGACTGGAAACACGCTGATCATGCATTAAAAATCCTTTCTGCTATATGCCTTATAGACTATGACTGTGTGGCTAAATTCCCATCCAACTCAATTCTCAAGTTTGCTGATGACATCAACATAGAGGTCGGATCTCAAACAATGATGAAATAGTGTACAAGAATGAGATAGAGAATCTGGTGAATTGGTGCAACAACAATAATCTCTCCGTCAATGTGAACAAAATGAAGGAGATAGTGATCAACTTCAGGAAGCCTAGTGGAGAACATGTCCCTGTCTACATCAATGGGGACAGCTTCTTCCCTGCTACCATCAGACTTTTGAATGGACCTACCTCACACTAAGTTGATCTTTTTCTACATCCTAACCTTGACTGTAACACTATATTCTGCATCTTTCCTTTCCTTCTCTATGAAACGTATGCCTTGTCTGTAAAATATGCAAGAAACAGTACTTTTCAGTGTATACTGATACACGTGACAATAATAAATCAAATCAAATCCCCCACTCTATGTCCTTTACATCATATGTATTCCAGTTTATATTCGAATAACTGAAGTCAGCACTATTTTATAATTCTTGCATCAATAATTTCCTTGCAAATTCATCCCTCAATTTCTTCCCTGCAATAAGAAGCTAACGGCATATACCCAGTAGTGTAATGCTACACCAGTCGTTCTTAGCTCGAGCCAAATAGATAGTAATTCACCAGGTAATCTTTACCTGGGTAAATGGACCGATTGGGGATTGACTCATCAGGTAATCTTTCCAAACAGATCGTTAAGCGATTTTTATTGAGCGCCCAGGTGTGAAATCTTCATTAGTTCCATCTTATTCAATGCAAGTGGAGGTGAGTGGGGAATGAAAATGAAGCGATGATGAGTGAACAGGTATTGATTTTGCTTGGAACTGGAGCGGAGGCTTTCTTCCCCTTACCCCCCCTCCCCGCCCCACTTCCCCGGGGGCCTGTTTGGATACAGCTACATGAGGGATGTGGAAACCGACACAGGGGCGGAGTTGCAACTATCCGGATCTCGCTCATTGCTGGGAGGCCAGCTGACGCAAAATCTTTTCCCACCAATAAATAGGTGCGGATGAAGGCGGCAAGAGCATTAATCGGCTTTGTAGGCTGGTGGCACCGCCGGTTGCAACCCTCTCTCATCGCGGTTCGCTTATTCCCATAGCCGGGCGGAATAGTTGCATCTTTCGGAATTACCACGACCATCATGCTGCTTTTGCTGGCTGCCAGCGCCCTTCTCGTTACCAGCATCAGCACCACGGCACCCGGCCAAGACTCAAAGGCCACTCGCTTCGTCTGCACCTCCATACCGCTAGACGCAGACCCCACATGCCCGGTCTCAGCCGTGCCCGCCCAGGTTCACACGCCCCAGGAGCAGGACCTCCGCGCCACGGTGATGCACCTGAGGGAGACCATCCTGCAACAGAAGGAGACCATGGGCAACCAGAAGGAGACCATCAAGGAACTGACCAGCAAGCTAACCAGGTGTGAGAGCGCCCAACTGGAAAGCAAGTACAAGGGGAACCGGAGGAAACAGCATGACAGGACGAATGGCAAAGATACCATGGGCGACCTCCCCCGAGACCACAGCGAAGTGGTCGATCACCTGGGTCGAACCATACAAGCGCTGAAGGATAGACTCGGGAGCCTGGAGGTAAGCTCAACAACTCCAAACCCACAGGTAAAGACATGTGAGAGTTGTCAACCCACATCTCTTACCGTTTTATTCTATTCCTTTCGTGTGCCCAGGACTTTGTGAGTGTTCTGATGTGCTCCAGCTTCTGTTGCAAAGGGTCGTCAATAATATTTAAGCTCTTTGAACCAACTGAGGGTCGGAGTTTCTATCACATATAGAGAGTCAGGCTGGGAGAACTTCTGCAATTGGGCAAGAACAGTGATTAGCACTCAAGTGGATGATTTCCCTTTCAGGCCTTAGCAGGTTTTTTCATTCAGGTATTGTTGCATTCTCGGCGGTCAAGGACGTGGAGCTGTCCCCCGTGCTGAACTGAGCAAACCGACCAAGAGGCAGTGATCGGAGCTGTCCCGGGTGCTGAATTAAGCAAGCCCACCCAGAAGCAATGACCGGAGCTGTCTCGGAGGTTTAATTGAGTAAACCGCCCAGAGGTAATGACAGGAGCTGTCTCTGGTTCCGAAGAGAGCAAATCCACCCAGCGGCAATAACCGGAGCTGTCCCGGGTGCTGAACTGACCAAATCCGCCCAGAGGCAATGAACGGAACTGCCCCGGGTGCAGAACTGACCAAATCCGCCCAGTGGCAATGGCCGAAGCTGTCTCGGGTGCTGAACTGAGCAAACCTACCCAGTGACAATGACCGGAACTGCCCCTGGTATAGAACCGAACAAACCCACCAAGAAGCAACAACCGGAGCTCATCTTGCTTTTAAAGTAATTGTTGATACCACGGCAGTTCAAACTGCGTTGGACCAGGGTAGCACTGGATTTTCACAGAGCCTTTTAGCATATATTGGATAATAATCAGACTGAACCCGATAATGGCTAGAGTTCAAGGTATAATCTCAGTGTTAGGATGTAATATAGTGTTCTTTTTAAAACAAAGTCCGTTTAGTTTTGTGAATAGGACGAAGCAAAGAAAGAGAAAATAAATGTGTTCTTCTTGACTGAGAAAAGATTTCTGTTTGAGGCACTTTCAGAGACAAAGGTCATGTTTGCCAATGACACAGATGGGACTGAGTATCAACAGTAACATATTCTGACCCAACAAGTATCATCAATTGACGTGTCTCTTTAAACTGAACAGAAAATCACTCTGATTTCGCACCTACATTGCAAATGAATCACAATAACAATGCTAGCTAAAAACTACTTGCTCTAGTTTTATAGAATCATAGAACCTTGTGGCAAAGAAGGAAGCCATTCTTCCCACTTTGAAAGAGCTATCCAATTAATCACATTCCTTGGTCTTTTCACCATAGTCTTGCAAATGTTCTCCTCAAAGTATTTATCTAATTTGTTTCCACCAAACTTTCAGGCAGTACAGTATTGGATAAATTTACATTGTCTTGATATTATGGTAACTATTGTGCCAAACAATAGAACAAACCTGATTTAAATGCAGTGAGCAACCGTTTCAGCACTAGACAATTAGTTTGGGATCAAGTCATTATCAAACTAGCAGTTATCAAACTGCTCATATGACATTTAGTTAATTGCAGTAACTGCCATGAGAATCAAGTGAACAGCATTGGTTTGAAGAGGAAGGGTGAGTTAAATAAGTCTGTATTAATAATTTACTAGGAATCATTTATGTGTATTCCTTTGCAGTGCAAAGGAATCCAGAGTGGGGGGTGTGGTGGGGCAAGGGGCATGTTGTGTGGGTGTGGGCATTGGTATCATAATAGGGAGAGAAGGTGGTGGTGAAATAGTTTAGCTGAGTTCAACCGGAGGAGTAGGGTTGATTAGGAATCAAAGAAAGGATATAAAAATAGAGTTGGGGGCATGGCTCAGATATCAATTGAGTACTTTGCTCCAAATGTACCAGAAAATAAGGTGCTGTGCAGGCCATGATGAAAGAAGAAGTAATTCAAACACTTGTATGTTTAAATTTTCTTTTCATTCATTCATGGGACATGGGCATCACTGGCTGGCCAGCATTTATTGTCCATCTTCAGTTGCCTTGAGAAAGTGGTGGTGTCCTTCTGGATGGAAGTGGTCATAGTTGGTGAAATGGATGGACAAGTGACATAAAGAATTTAATGCAGATAAATGTGAAATAATAATTTTGGTAGGGAAAGACAATATAAAATAAAGAATACAATTCAAAAGGAAGTTCAAAACAGAAGGAACTTGATGCATATATACATAAATTATTGCAAGTAGCGAGGCAGGTTGAGAGCAGTTAACAAAGAAAATGCATCATGGACTTTATCAATTGGGGCATGGAGCACAAGAGCAAGAAGGTTATGTTTAATATGTATAAAAAGCTGTTCTGCCTCAATATGTGTATTAAATCTATTAGTTCTGGAAACTAGAGCTTAAGAAGAATGTGAAGATATTGGAGCGGGGTTTAGAAAACCATGAAAGTGGTCCCATTGTTTAGGAATTTCAGTTATGCCAAAAATTTGAAAAAGTTCGGGCTGTTCTACTTGGAGAAAAGAAAGAGGAGGAGAGTTTAATAGAGGTATTCAAAATCATGAGACATCTGGACAAAATAAAAGACAAAAATTGTTCTCATTTGGGGAAGTTTGATGAACAGATCAAAGTCAATTGGCAAATTAAGCAATGGTAACACAAAGAAAAACCTTTTTATGCATCAAATGATTAAGATTCAGAATTCACTGCCAGAGAGCGTGATGATGGAAGGTTCAATTGATCAATTCAAGAGGGAATTAGATAATCTTCTGAAAAGCAAGAATGTGCAGGGCTATTGGGAAGAGTGACACTAGATGAATTGCTCCTACATGGAGCCATCAAAGCACAATGGGGAAAATGACCTTTTTCTGTGATAACCATTCCATGAATCTGTGAACTAGGAAAGCAATACTTCTCAATTTTTGGAATACATAAAATGAGTCAATGGTCTTTGTTTTTTGGCTAGAATGATAATTAAATCAACTAAATATATAAAAACGTTTTACTTTGCAACATTAAAGAAGAGTCTGTTAATATCAAATAACAGGAATTATTTAATATTAACATCTGTGTTGTCTTATCAGTTATTGTCATGATAATGCTGAAGTTCCTATGGTTCTAACTTGGAAGGATTATTGATTCTGAATTTATTGGACCCTAGTGACACTTGCTGTTGATGCCAAACTACTTCAGATTAATTTGTGCATCTTCATTAACTGTTATCCAGTATTCTCACAGTAGACAGTTTTTTAATGAACCCAAGCATTATTTCAATCAAGTCAATACAAAAAATAATCACACTTAGTCCAAATGAGGCACACATAGATGATAATACAACTGAGTTATTTGGCCTTTGTTTTAATGGCCAGATGGTCACACTCAGGCTCGACAAGGCCTTAAATAGCACGTTGCAATATACTAGAAGATATAGTAAAAAAGATCATTCTGTTTAATTAGTTATGATAAGTAAATTTCTCAATTAGTCAATTAATTAGTGTGATACTAGTATTACCAACAACCTATGAGTCCATAATTTGTTTTTTTTTGTTGCAATAACATTTGTTCCATTCAGCTTTGTGCAAAAATAAGATGTGGCTCATTGTAATCAGGACCAATGCTTAGATACTTCATCTCCAAATCCATTATATAAATTTTATTTCATGGTTGGATATAAAAGACAATTTTAGAAGAATGCAGTACAGTCTTTGCCTATTAGCATATTAATTTACTTTTAATCCAATAGTTCCTATTCTAAATTGTATTTTCATCAGAGAATGACAGTTCTGACAATTATTTCATTTTTTATGAACATTAAAAGTGGCATCTTCAAAAAGATTGGACATTTTAGTAGAATGTTGTGATTAAATTATTTGTACAGGTGCCTTTCTGACATGAGTCTAATGTTTATTAATAATTTCTTGAACAGATGTGACAATGTTCTTGATTTAACTGAATTTAAATTAGTTCTTCAACTTTACTTCTATGCCCGCTGTGTTATATAAAATAGAAATTATAGCTTTTCCTTTTAATCTTGATGCTGTTTTATATAATGTTGCCTGCAGCAGTTATAATGTGTTTTATTTTTGTTATATAGTTCATGTGGTTGCTCTGTATTATTGTGGCTTACTAACTAATGCTTTGTATCATTCCATTCAATTTAACATTGACACAAGTACACTGTGGAATTTGAGAATATGCTGGAAAGATTACTTTTTCACTGAAACTTGAACACAATCAAATAATAAATTATTTTTAAGATGTACAGTTTCAGCACTAAGCAAAAATAAATCATTCATCAGCAGCATTCACATAACCTAAGCATCAAGTCCTCCCAAACATAATTCAGAATAGACTAATTTACTCCATTTTAAAACTGCACTTGGCCTACATGCTGACCTCTGCAACTCCTTTACTTCATTGGATTCACTACATTAAGGGCAGTCTTGTACACTGAGCAGTTTTGTGATCAACCAGATATGTTATGGAGAGAAATTTGGAAACCAAATGATAAAGAATAATTTAACTTCAATGGATTAAGTGTTCGATTAATGCTTTACTCCAATAAAAGATAATATGATTTAACCACTCACATCCTTTTAACTAATGATATAAGTTTGAATTTGTTTAGTATCAGCAAACCAGAGTTTAGCTTGTTTACATCAAAATGTTTTTGCCCATTGATTTAATTAATTTTAAACTGATGAATGCTTCCATGAATATATCAGGCAATAGAGTCTCATTAAGTATTAGCATTTGGAAATCAGACTATGTAATTTTAAGTCCTTTAACAATTACAGGACTGGCATAAAAATCATTTTAATAGAACAGAAACATTCAACTGTTCCATGATGTGAAACAAAAGCTGGTGTCTGGCAATTAGCAACAACAGGGGTGGGGAAATAACTGGGTCAATAAGGGAACAAGCAAACTCTTCACAACAACATTCCAAGAGGACAGATCACTAAGGTGAAAAATAGAATATCATGTGTTATTACACATGTGTTGAACAATTTTCAATGGTACAACACATTCCCAATCTGCGTTTATTCCCCATGCAATACATTTCCCAACCCTTACACTGTCCAGGGATTTTCAAGGAAGTATGTGGAGGGTCGCCTGCAAAATATTGATGGCCTTTCAGGAATCTTCTGCAAATATTGATATATTCCGTGTATCCTAAATTCCAAAAGTGTCAACTACCTGGAAGAAAATAATGGTGACGTAATAACTGATTTTTAATATTGTTATGTTGCAGCAATAGAAATAATCCATTATTAAGTCAATAAATAGATAAATCTGATGACTTCACAGACCTCTCTCAGAATGATGACTTTAGTTTGAAAATTTATGAGCTAGATGATAATGAAAGTACAAAACATATCAATGTGTATTCGGTTAGTGAGTGAATCCATGCTTCAAAGCTTATTGCTCGTGGTTCAGTTCGTAGTGCTTATGGTTTGTGTTTTATTTTGCAACAGCAACAGACACGCCCCAATCTTTCCAACCATGCTTTCCCCAGTGACATCCGCGAACAGCTTCAGCGAAAGCTGGGGGATTTGGAAAGTCAACTGCTAAACAAAGTCTCTGAGCTCGAGGATGAGAAATACATTCTGCTGAATGAGACTGCAGCCCACCGCTACAAGACAGAATCTGCTCTCAATGCCTTGCATGAAAGGGTTACTGAGTTAGAGAAAGGTATTGATTGATCAAAGTTATTGGAATACTCATCTTGAATCAATGACTTCTGATTATTTTAGAATAATGCTTGTTTAGATTATTAAAAACGAAAATGCAATCGACCCTGATATGATTATGGTAAAATTGCCCTTCTAGGTCTTATTTTTATCATCTTCAACCAGTTGATTTGCACTTAAATTAGAGATCCCAATGTACTAATTGTGCTAATTCACTGTACTGCAGATCCAAACATTTGAAATTGTTCCAAGTCTTATTTGTGAACTGTTATTCACATATTAATTATGTGACTAAGGTAATCTTGAAATTCACACCCACGGACTAAAAGCTTGAATAGAATGTTGTCTATCATAATTTATTTGTAGTTTTGGTTCAGTGCCTACTACTGCTTGAGTTTGTGGGTTCAAGTTTAATTCCCAAGTCTTGAACACACAATCGAGGTCAACACTCCACTGAGATATTGAGGGTGTGCTTCATTGTTGGAGGTGTCATCGTTTGGATGAAACATTAACCTGACATCCAGTCTGCCCTCTCAGGTGGAAATAAAAACCCTACAGCACCATTTAGAAGAAAAACAGATGAGTTATGCCTTGATTGCCTGACCAATATTTGCCCCTCAAGCAACATGACAAAAAGTAGATCATTTGATCCTTGTCAGATCTTGCTGTGCACAAATAGACTGCCAACTTTCCTACATTACAACAGCAGCTACACTTCAAAAGTATTTTGTTAACAGCAAAATGCTTTGGATGTCCTGATGCTGTGAGAGGGTTTGTTTGAGTGTCAATTCTTTCGTTACAAGGCTGCAACATGACCACTTCAAATCACCAAACTTTAGCTTGTCAAATAATTCCACTGGCTTAAGTTCAATGAATTAATATCCCTCTGTTCTCTAGTATTATACAGACCTGACCTTGAAGTAGTAATCAGCAACTAAAATGCTTGGTAGAGAAAAAGACAATCCTTTTAATAATGGTATCAGATGTTCCTGATCAAGTTAAAAGGAAAAAGAAGGCTTATGTCAGGATGAGGCTTGAAGGCTCAGTTAGTGCACTGGATAGCTATAGATTATCCAACGCCGGCATCTTTACATCATAGCTATAGATTAGCCAGGAGGGAGCTAAAGAGTGAGTTGAGGAGAGCTAAAGGGGGACACGAGAAGACTTTGGCTGATAGGATCAAGGAGAATCCTAAAGCTTTCTTTAGATATGTTAAGAATAGAAGATTGGTTAGGGCAAAGTTAGGGCCAGTCATGGACAGCAGTGGGAAGTTGTGCGTGGAGCCTGAAGAGATTGGAGAGGCACTAAACAAATATTTCTCTTCGGTATTCACGCAGGGAGATGTAAATGTAGTTGTGGAGAACACTGGGATACAGGGTTGCAAACTGGAAAGTATTGAAGTAGATAAGGAGGATGTGCTAGATATTCTTGAGGGTTTGAAGTTAGATAAGTCCCCTGGGCCAGATGGGATTTACCCTAGGATTCTCTGGGAGGTGAGAGAGGAGATTGCAGAGCCTCTGGCTCTGATCTTCAGGTCGTCGTTGGTTACGGGTATAGTGCCGGAAGACTGGAGGATAGCGAATGTGGTCCCATTGTTCAAGAAGGGGAATAGAGACTTTTCGGTGAATTATAGGCCAGTGAGTCTTACTTCTGTTGTGGGCAAAGTATTGGAGAGAATCATTAGGGATCGGATTTATAGTTATTTAGAGAGAAATGAATTGATTGGGGATAGTCAGCATGGTTTTGTGAAGGGTAGGTCGTGCCTTACTAACCTCATTGAGTTTTTTGAAAAAGTGACTAAAGAGGTGGATGGGGGTAAGGCGGTTGATGTGGTATATATGGACTTTCGTAAGGCGTTTGATAAGGTGGCCCATGGAAGACTTCTGCAGAAAATGCAGATGTATGGGATAGAGGGTGATTTAGCTCATTGGATTAGGAATTGGCTAGCAGATAGAAGACAGAGGGTGGTGGTTGATGGGAGATATTCATCGTGGAGTTCGGTTACTAGTGGTGTACCTCAGGAATCTGTTTTGGGGCCCCTGCTGTTTGTAATTTTTATAAATGATCTGGATGAGGGTATTGAAGGATGGATTAGTACATTTGCAGATGACACTAAAGTCGGTGGAGTGGTAGATAGTGAAGAGGGGTGTTATAGTTTACAGAGTGACTTGGACAAGTTGCAGAGCTGGCCGAGAGGTGGCAAATGGAGTTTAATGTGGAAAAGTGTGAGGTAATTCACTTTGGCAGGAATAACAAATGTGTAGAGTATAGGTCTAATGGTAGGACTCTTAATAGTGTTGATGAACAGAGGGATCTTGGTGTACGTGTGCATAGATCCCTGAAAGTTGGCAATCAAGTCGATAAGGTTGTTAAGAAGGCATATGGAGTCTTAGCTTTTATTGTAGGGGGATTGAATTTCGGAGCCGCAACGTCATGTTGCAACTGTACAAAACTCTAGTGCGGCCGCACTTGGAGTATTGTGTGCAGTTCTGGTCCCCGCATTATAAGAAAGATGTGGAGGCTTTGGAGAGGGTACAGAGGATGTTTACCAGGATGTTGCCTGGTATGGAGGGCAGGTCTTATGAGGAGAGGCTGAGGGATTTGAGGTTGTTTTCGTTAGAAAGAAGGCTGCTAAGAGGAGATCTTATGGAAACGTATAAGATGATTAGAGGTTTAGATAGGGTGGACAGTGATAGCCTTTTTCCTAGGATGGAGAAAGCTAGCACGAGGAGACATAGCTTTAAATTAAGGGCTGGTGGTTTTAGGACGGATGTCAGAGGTAGGTTCTTTACCCAGAGGGTGGTAAGGTTATGGAATGCCCTGCCTGCGTCAGTTGTAGATGCGCCAAGTTTGGTGGCGTTTAAGAGATTAGTAGATAAGTTTATGGGCGAAAAGGGAATGGTTTAGGTTAGAGGGTCATTGCTTTTTCCTAATTGGTCGGCGCAACATCGAAGACCGAAGGGCCTGTTCTGCGCTGTAATGTTCTACGTTCTATGTTCTAAGTATCTGTTAAAGTTATAAATATTTTGCAAATAATTTTTCAGAAATGCTGCTTTTATATTTCACAAAATGTCCCATTTCATTTATATCTGACAAATAAAGTTTATTTTTTAATCATTATCTTTTTGTGCCCAATAGAGAGTAATGGCTTTAAATCACCCGATGATTTCAAGGTGGCACTCCCGTTGCGAACTAATTACCTATTTGCCAGAATAAAGAAGAGTCTCCCTGAGATGTATGCCTTCACTGTGTCTATGTGGATTCGGTCCAGGGCATCATCCGGCATTGGAACACCCTTCTCGTATGCTGTGGCTGGCCAAGCGAATGAAATTGTGCTCATTGAATGGGGAAAAAATCCAATTGAACTACTTATTAATGACAAAGTATGTATAATGCCTTCTGTATGGCACAAATAAATAGTTGATTGTATACTGGCTGAATAGTGCAGTGGATGCTGGGACAGTGAGTAAATTTAAGGACTTAGACAGACTTTTAATTTGTAATGAGTTGAAAGGTTATGGGGAGTAGGCAGGAAAATGGGGATCAGGAGCATATTAGCCATGATCGAATGGCGGAGTGGATTCAATGGGCTGAATAGTCTAATTCTGCTCCTATATCTTATGAATTTACATGTGTCAAAATATACTTGAGGGATGCATTGCTGTTTTGAGTTAAACATTTCATTGCCATTTGGAAACATGGATCAGAAAGTTTTCATTTTTGTGAATAGATTATGTAGAGGAAGATAAATTCCCATTCCAACTGTTGCTCTGAACTTCACTGCTTTGCTAATTCATTTTTTCTCCACCTTCAAAACTTCATCATAATGTTTGCCTTGCATTTCATCATTGTCTTCTTTTCTAACTTTGAATCCCTTCTTTGCATGTTGAGAATTTCACTAGGTTATATGTGCTATCTAAATTTAGATAGTGCATAATGGCTAGATTTGAGGCAATGATTTGATAGTGGGATGGCGATTGTTATGCAGTCCTTCATATGGAAGAGTTGGATTGGTTGATAGTTGTTCTTTTTAACCTTTTTGTCCTTTAAATGTCATAAGCAAACTTCACATTTCATACCAGGCAATGAACTAAATACTGCCAAATTCTTCAGCTCTATCAACTCATAGTTTTTTATATGTTACTTGGATCATTTTTGATACCCTTTCTCCTGTGTATGTTGTAACTGTTATTGAGTTGTCAACTTCAGCCACTTTGCCCAAGTGATCATACTTTATGGTTGGGAAGACCCAAGCCATTGTTAATATGCAGGGATTGTTTTATGAGGAAAGATTAAACAGCTTGGGACTCACTGGAATTTAGAAGAATGAGAGGTGATCTCATTGAAACATGTAGGATTCTTAAAGTGCTTGACAAGGTAAATGCTGAGAGGATGTTTCCTCTCATGGGGCAGTCTAGGACTAGATAGCAAAGCCTCAGAATAAAGAATGCCAATTTAAGGGTGAGTTGAGGAGGAATTTCTTCTCAGGGTTTTGAGTCTTTGGGATTTCTTGTCACAGAGTGCCATGGGGGCAGAGTCCTTGTGTGTATTTAAGACTGAGATTATTAGATTTTTGATCAGTAAGAGAATTGCAGCTTATAGGGAAAGGGTAGGAAAGTCGTTGTGAGGAATGTCAGATCAGCCATGATCGTATTGAATGGCTGACGGGCCGAACGGCCTGCTCCTGTTCCTGTATCTTATTATCTTTAAGTTCTCTCCTTCTCTCGCTATTTCTCCTCCCCCTTTTCAAGATGCTTATTTAATCTCCATATCTGTGACCGTGCATTTGGTCATCTGTTCCAATGTCTTCTTGGGTTTGAGAATGTCCATGCGAAATGCTTTGAGCCTTTTACAATGTTAATGGTGCTTCTCTGAATGTAAGTAGTTCTTTTTTGGATGTGTTTAACGTCTGAAACAGGCCATGAGTGCTGCTGGTTACGTGTTATTGTGGGGATTGAGGTTGGGTGGAGGGTGGGAATGAAATCATGATCATAATCAGTAGATTATCTTGTTGAGAAAGCTCCAGCCGCTTGCCTGCTTGGATCATTATTAAAACAACAGCGAGGTCTCCAGACCATCACTGGGATGGTATTGGCATGGATATCCTTGCTGCCTGTAATTAAACATGGCAATCAATTGCACCAGCAGACTTCTAATCCAGTTTAACAACCTTCCACTTCCATACAAGAATTCTGCCATGTCAAGGTATTTAAAATAATTTCCCACATAATGGACCAGCTGCCCCCCCCGCCCCGTCATGATTTACCATATTCCCCAAACCTCCTCTTGTGTGACTGTGATCTTGCAAGCAAGTTCCAGTATTCTAATTAGAAAATGCAGAAATCTGCTAACTTTTGTTTTGGAGCCATTTAGACAAGACAATCTATTTAACACTGCATGAAAATAAACCCTGTGTGAATCATTCATTGACCTTATCCTAAGTATTTTGTCAACAGGTAGCCCAGCTGCCCATAAATATTAATGATGGGAAGTGGCATCACATTTGTATAACATGGACCACCAGAGATGGCATGTGGGAGGCTTATCAAGATGGCCAATTGCTTGGCACGGGGGAGAACCTGGCACCATGGCATCCCATCAAAGCAGGTGGTGACCTGATCCTGGGACAGGAGCAGGTGAGTATCACTGTATTTATGTTATAATGGTCTCCACATTCTGCCTTATGTTAGGGATGTAAGGATCAACAGAAATGCATAAATGTCGTACAGCATTCTGAAGAAAAGGCTTTTTAATAAAGATTTTACAGAAGAAAGTGTAGACTTATTTTTGATAACATTTTTTAATCAATAAATGAACAACTTGAGGCAGAATGGGAGAAGTTTCCCATTATGTCTGCCACGGGAGTCGTAGTGGGCAAGGGATGGACTGTGGAAAGGTCCATTGATTATGGGTGGGATATTCCAGTTTTGAGGGAAGCGCAGCTAAAAAATCCCATCTGACATGTAGGAAGTGTAATGCACTTGGAAGATACAGGTAAATATGGCTCCCAAGGCTCTCCACCACTGTGGTTTTCCTCACCTCATGTCTAGAAGTGTGGGATAAACTCACTTGATATCATTGAGAATGTAATATATACAGCAGATATCATAACCTTCTGGGACATAGTTTTTTGGATTTTTAGAAAGCTCTTGCAAAAGTTCCACATGCAAGACTTCTAATGAATCCAGGACAAAATATGGAGCTGCATACAAAATGAGTTAAAATATGAAACTAGGTATAGATAATGGTTGAAATGGAGTTAGTATTAAATGGAGTCCTATAGGATGTCAGTACTTGAATTCCGGTTGTATTTTTTGTTATTCATTCATGGGATGTGGATATAACTGGTAAAGATATAATTTGCATTAATGGGCTAGTTATTTAAGCCAAATGTAGGCAAACTTATTGCTTAAGAAGGAGATTAACAGAAGCAGTAATTGCAACAAAAAGTACATTGGCTAGGTAACTGACCAAACAATTGGTAAGTGCAACTTAACATATTTTTATCGAAAGCATTGTGCATTGGCCAAAATATTTGCATCATATGCACATGTAACAGTGAAGAAGCTTAACGTGGAGAGTTTGGAAAGAAGATGGTTGTTGGTGGACTTTGTCAATGTACGTGAATATTACATGGATATGGATACACATCCATAATATTATTTCACATTATGCCATGTCATGTACATTGAGAAGAATGTTTCCATTCAGACTGATGCCTGTTTTAAATAGCCTCCCAGGGAGGATAGCAGAGAAGAAGAAATGTGAGCAACAGCCAAACATTGCTGTAATGGATTCAAAGGGGGATCTTTAACAGGACATAGGAACAAGGGTAATAAGCAAAGGCAGGCAAATGCAGCTGAGTATCCATTAGTCATTACCTAAATGAATGGTGAAACAGATTCAAGGCACTAAGTGGCCTCCTCCTTTTCCTATGAAGTATTAGTGAATTCACATTGTCAAGAAACCCAAGACACAAACTCTCCTGATTTGGAACTCAAAAAGTCATAGCAATTGGAATTAAATTGGCATTTGTATTGAATGTTCTGCAGCAATGATTTAGAACCATACAAATGTTAGGGTGTTAGAAAAGACCATTTGAGTCTGCCCTGGCCGAACAGAAACCAGCCTTTCATCTTAATCCTATTTCCCACCACCTGGTTTGTAGCCTTGTCGTTTACAGCACTTCAGATGAAGATCTAGTTATTTTTTTAAATGAGTTGAGCATTTCAGCCTCAACTACCAATTTAGGCAATGAATTCCCAGAGACACTCACCATCCTTTGGGTGAAAACATTTTCTCTCACGTCACCTCTAATCCTTCTACCAATCAGCTTAATTGACCCCTGGTAATTAACCCTTCAGAGAGGGGAAACAAGTCTTTCTGTTAAACTCTTTAGCCTACTCTGTTCTAAGGATAACAACCCTAGCCTATCCAATCTGTCCTCATAACTGCAATTTTCAAGCCTGAGCAACATTCTTGTAAATCTCTCCTGCATTCTCTGCAGAGCAGTTACATTCTTCCTGTAATGTGGTTATCGGGACTGTACAGAAAGCTATGGCCTAACAAATGTTTTGTACAATTCCATTATCGCTTTTGTATTCAATACCTCGCCCTATAAAGGAAAGCATTCCATATGCTTTCTCAATCACCTTTTTCACCTGTCCTGTCATCTTCAAGGATCTGCGGACATGTATGGTCTCTCACTTCCTTGACCTCTCTTAATATCTTCCCATTCATTAATTATTCCCTCGCATTTTTTTGACATTTGTATGTAACTTTGTTCTCATGCAGGACACAGTGGGAGGCAGGTTTGATGCCTCGCAGGCGTTTGTTGGAGAACTGAGCCACTTCAATATCTGGGACCGCATTCTCACCTCTGATGACATCAGAAGCATGGCCAACTGTTCTGCCAACCTGGCTGGCAACATCATTCCCTGGATTGACAACAATGTGATTGTGAACGGTGGAGCCACAAAATTGCCACTTGAGACCTGCCAGGAGCGCTTGGTTAGTTCCTGATCACTGGTCAGGATTCACATAAGTGCCGCTTTCTTTTCGTACAGACAACTCTCTGTGATTATGGTTAATATTCTTTTTCCCCTGCTGAGTTTGCACTTGCTGGGAGGGAGCACTGAGTGTGGTATTTTATTCTGTGTCTTTAAAACTTAATAATGCTGTCAGCCATATATCATTATGTAGCACGCTTGCCTGCGGGTCAGAGGGCCATGGGTTCGAGCCCCCACACTAGAGACTTGAACACAGAAAACCCAAGCTGATATTCTGAGTGCAGTATCGAAGAAATGCTGCACGTGTGGAGGTACTATTTTCCAGGAGAGAGATTAATCTGAGGTCTTGTCTGCTTTCTCTACTGAAGGTAAAAGATCCTGTGGCCGTATTCGAAGATGAGCAGGGATGAAATCCCCTGTATCCTGGTGAATATTTATCCCTCAAGATACTTCACCAAAAAGTAGCAATCTGGCTATTATCACATTGTTTGCGGGGAACTTGCTGCACCCAAATTGGCTGACGTGTCTCCTACATTATAATATTGACTACACTCCAGAAAAGATTTCATTGGTTGCAAAGCACAACGGGACACCTTAAAGTCACGAAAGGTGCTGTACAAATGTGAGTCCCTTTCTTTCTGGTGTGCAGAAGCATCTGGGAAGATATCACTGCCTGAAATGTTAACTTTTTTATTGCTGATTGACTTATGTTATGATGCACTCTCATCGCCATGGCTCAGACTTTGCAGTGACGATGATCGTCACTGACTTCGAAGTTGCCCTCAAAGATCCAGATCAGGTTTGGATTTCTCCTTTCTCAATTCAAGTTTGAATCTGGCGCCTAGTCAAGGGGGTCTCCCAGTTTCCAGCAACAGCGATGTTGCCAAGCTCATTGTGCTTGGCAACGATCAGAAGTATTTTCACAGACTGTAAGCCAGGAACTCAAAACGCAGTTATTATCCTTCATTTTTAATTAGACTTTTCAAAAGTCAAATTAAGGATTAGAACATATATACAGGATTAAGATAGAATTTTAAATAATGTTACTTAATATATTACTTCAAAAATATATGGAGATTATTTTTATCATAATGGAAGAAATGTAACATTGAACTAACATTAAACTAGTCTTTCAAAACCAGAGAGCTAATTTCCAGCAGCAGTGAACTTGAAAATGAACTGTTTAAAACCTAGTTATAACTCAGTAAGAAGTCCCACAACACCATGTTAAAGTAAAACAGGTATATTTGGAATCATGAGCTTTCCTGAAGGAGCAGCACTCTGAAAGCTTGATTCCAAATAAACCTGTTGGACTTTAACCTGGTATTGTGAGGCTTCTTAATGTGCCCACCCCAGTCCAACTCTGGCATCTCCAGGCATCATACTTACAACTCATTTCACAAAGTGCAAAGTTTTCAAATTTAATTGTGAGATTATTAGCAAAACCAGCCAAGTCTCATTGGTTCAATAATTCCGACTAGATTGCAGACTGTGAAGACTTCAGTATCTTACATTATAGGGAAGCATAAATCACTGACAGCAACTTCTGGATTTCCTCATTTAGCTATATGCATATGGATTCCAGAAGTTATTGTAACTTTTAGAGCTGGTGGTGTGGTGGTATTGTCACTGGACTAGTAATACAGAGGCCAAGAGTAATGTTTTGGGGACCTGAGTTCGATTCCCACCATGGCAGATGATGAAATTTGAATTCGATTAAAAACCTGGAATTAAGAGTCTAATGCTGGCCATGAAACTGTTGTTGATTGTAAAAACCCATCTGGTTCACTGATGCCCTTTAGGGAAGGAAATCTTCAGTCCTTAGCCAGTCTGGCCTACGTGTAACTCCAGGGCCACAGCAACGTGGTTAACTTTTAATGTCCTCGGGGATAAGTGCTGGTCCAGCCAGCAATGCCCACATACCATGAACAAATTAAAAAAAGGAGTAATGATGGTGGGCATTGACACTTCTGTCATGGTTAAGACTATAAATTCCTCCCCTTTCTATTCTCATGAAGCAATCGTGCTGTCACATCGCAAAAATTCAGCTGGGGGAAAAGAGGTGCTGCAGAAACATTCCTGCTGTGACATGTTCTCCTTTTTTACAATCAATTGATCTTCCAGTACAGCCACAGGACAGATAGTTCAGACAGATAACATAGCACAACTTTTACATGCTATTGCTTTTATTCCTGATGTTGGAGGAAAGACAAGGTTTATTATTTTGCTGTATTAGTACTATTTCCTGAATAGATCTCATGAAATACAGAGTGAAAGGCAACCAGACATTTTATTTATTGGGATGACAACTCATAAGCTTCAACTAACAACTGAGGATCAATGGATTTAAATGAGCTTTATTCTTGAGTTTGAATGGCTTTGTTAAACAATTTGTGCCAAAGATGCTTTATCCAGATTTCAGAGGAAATAAAGTACTTTGCTTTCTTTTTAAGATTGACATTCTTCGCTAGATGTAGGCTAGTTTGTCCCCTGAATTTCAGATGTGACTTATTTTGTCTGTGTTGTTACCAGCCCTTGGCAAACCCCCAGTGTCTCAGGCAAAAAAACCATTCAGCGCTGCAACCCCAGCATCTCATCCAAAAGATCATTTTGCACTTGCGAGCTAAGTCAATAAGTGAACGGTGGGCTATTCGACGTTGAAGGGCATCATGTGGACACCAAATTGTGTCCTCCAATGCGTGTTCTCAACTGGACCCAGAAGTCATGGCTGACATCTCTTCATTCCCCCATTCCTCTAACCCAGGTGCAAAGACCAATCATAACATCCCCGGCGTTGCACATCATCAGTAAATCCAGCCTAGTTTCATCAATGAAAACCATAGGTCAGAATGTTATAGCCATTCACATTGGCGGAATTTCCTCATTCTGCCGCAATGAGTGGAGATTTGGCTAGGTGCCAAATTCTCCGATCTCACTGCAATGGGCGTGTGGTGTGAATAGCCAGTAAAATGTATGCCTCTGACCTCTGTGCTGTGAGTTTCCTTGCTGGGCCTTAATGGGGGGAGGGAGATCAAATGGAGAGGACTAGAAAGAGGCAAAGACTGCCAGATGTATGTGTATTCAATGAGGTTGAAATTGAACCAGGTGCAAAATGAAAGAGTGTAGAAGTCAGCCTGCTAGAAATCTGAGAGACGTTCAAAGGAGCTTTGATGCAACAATCTCTCCATTAAAAGGTTACCGCTGTGATTAAAGAGACTGGTTGGAATAAAACATGAACCTTCACAAACAGTGCAGAAGGGATTGGGTTTAGGGTGTTTCAGACTCTTGGTTTTAGGTTACAAATTTTTCCAACTACGTAAGATGCAAGAACTTAAAAATAAAACATTTGGTGACTGGAACTTAATAGACCTGACAGCAACTGAGAGTGAAGTACCCCTTAGATGGGAGAACAAAATGGGTCACCAATAACCAGCTGGCAGTACCTTTCACAGTTCAGCAGATAGAAAAGCAATGCTGGTGTGTCTTGGAAGTATTCCTGTCAGAGCTGTTCATTCCCAATTCGATTGACCAGTCCACATTCCAGGATGGAATTAAAATCAAACATCATTTAACAAGAAATAATACAGAGGGAATTAAATTCACTCTCCAGTTTTTTTCTTCTTTCTCGAAGCACTGAGATTTGCTGATAGCATCAAGTGTCCATTTTATCTGAGTCTAGATGCTAGGTACTGTCAGGCTATTTGACTTTGTGAGGATTCACAACTAAACCCAATCCAGTTCTGAATGATATCCACGTACACACACCTTCCAATCCTGGTCACTGAGACATGGTAAGGAATGGAAACACTGCCATCAATGCAGCATTTCCAGTTGATATATGCACAGATTTGTCATTGGTGAATGAAGTAGTACAACCCCATGAGAATCCATTTACCCTTTAAAGGGAGTTCAATCCTTTAATTAACCAATTAGTACCAGCCCACACAAGATTAATCTGAGCTCAACAAGCAGAACATAAATTGTAAAACACAGAAAGAGCTCATTTGGCTCATAATGCTTCTGTGCTCCTTCAAAAGAGCTATCTAATTAGTCCCAATCCTCTGCTCTTTCTCCATAGTTTGGGAATGTTTTTCTTTTCACAAATTAGTCTTATTCCCTTTTGGAAATCACCTGAATTCTGCTTCCACTGCACTTTCAGGCAGTACACTCCAGATCACAAAAACTCCATTACATAAAGAAATTTATTCTGATCCTCTCCTCTGGCTCTATACATGACTATCTCAAAATCTGTGTTCCCTGCTTCCTGACAGTGGAAATACTTTCTCCATATTAGGATGTGAATAAGAAACACTAAATTCCCAGGATGTTCTGGATTGCTCAAAGGGGCTTAGATTTGTATCCTTAGTCTGGTCTCTGTAATACTTTCATTGCACCAGTCAGTGTGTGCTGGTGGGATGCAATTGTCAAATCAATGTTACATAGTCTGAAAACTGTTTTAATAGACAGTAATTTAATGTGAAATTATTAATGGATGCACCCGCATTAGTGTCTAGTGCACATTATATTTCCCAAAACTTCAGCACATTTACAAAAGAAAGGGAGTTATTTTGAGTTTGTGTGGCAGTAGATAGCTGTGGTATACAATCTTGCAGCGTAGAAGGAACCATTCAGCTCACTGTGCCTGTGCCAACTCTTGGAAAATACCAAGCCATTAGTCCTATACCCCAGGCTCTTTCTCCATGGCCTTGCAATGTTTTTCTACCACCCCCATCTCCCCGCCAAGTATTTTGAAAGTTACAATTGAATCTGCTTCCACTGCCTTTTCAGGTAGTATGCTCCAGTTCACAGCAACTCGCTGCAAAAACAAATTCTCCCCACCTCGCCTCTGATTCTTTAATCAATTGTCTTAAAGTTCCGCCCTCTGACTACAAAGCCTCCCGCCGCTGCAAGCAGTTTCTCCCGATGTATTCTTGTCAAAACGCATCATGATTTCAAACACCTCTATTAAATATGCCCTGATGTTTATTTTTGTTGCAGTTAAGGTAAGGCAGACAGCCGATTCATAATCACACTTTCTAAACCATTGCACGGTGGCACAGTGGTTAGCATTGCTGCCTCACAGCGCCAGGGATCTGGCTTTGATTCCTGGCTTGGGTCACTGTCAGTGCAGAGTCTGCACGTTCTGCCCGTGTCTGTGTGGGTTTCCTCCAGGTGCTCTGGTTTCCTCCCATAGTCTGAAAGATGTGCTGGTTAGATACATTGACCAAACAGGTGACAGAGTGTGGCAAATAGGAGAATTTCACAGTAACTTAATTGCAGTGTTAATGTTAGCCCTATTGGTGACTAATAAATAAACTTTAAAATAACTTTGAGATCTACCCCCATCTCCAAGGTGTCTGATTTAACAAGATGAATAATGACAAAGTTAAACTCTCTGAAGTTCATGTTGAAAGTAGCCCAACTTCACGCTTGCTAAATGGTTTACTCTCTATCTGTATCACACTTCTTTTTTTTTTGAAACAGCTGTCGAAAAAAATGTGTCTTTCTTTATCCCGCAGGACTATTGTCCGTTGATGTGAAATTGTTTCCTGTGTGCCAGTATTACTGTCTGCATTAAATACTGGCCAACACTTTTCTTGTAAAATATTGGAGCTTCATGAGACATTCTCAGTTTGTATTTTGTGATGTTTTTTTCATTATGTTTGACTGTATACATTAATGCCTTTAGTCCTCTTGTTTATTTGATGTTTTTGCATCAAAATGATTGTTATATCTTTTGGAAAAAAAAGAAACTGAATAAAAATGAAAGCGTTATATTAGTATATCACTTATACTCTGGCCTACTTTCATTCTTTTGCCTTTGCATGGTGTGCGCTGTTCTGATTTCCACCTCACATCATGGCACTGGACACAGTGCAAACAAGATTTACGAGGATGATACCAGAACTGAGAAGTTATAACCATCAGGAAAAAATGAAGAGATTGGGAGTCATTTCTTCTAGAAAAGAGAAGATGATTTGTTAGAGGTTTTCAAAATTATGAAAGGGTTTGATGGAAGATAGAGAAAAACTGGTAGTGGTTACAGATTCAACAGTAACCTTCAGAAGACAATTTAATAACAAGTCTTTTCATTCATAGAATAAGAACCCCTACAGTGCAGAAGGAGGCCATTTGGCCTATCGAGTCTGCTTTGACCATAATCCCATCCAGCCTTATTCCCATAATCCCACATATTTACCCTGCTAGTCCCTCTGACACAACGGCAATTTTTAGCGTGGTCAATCAGCTTAACCCGCATTTCTTTGGACTGTGGGAGGAAATCGGAGCATCCGGAAGAAACCCACGCAGACACGAGGAGAATGTGCAAGCTCCACACAGACTGTGATCCGAGGCTGGAATCGAACCTGGGTCCCTGCCGTTGTTAGGGAAATGGGTGGTGCAGTGGTTAGCACTCCTGCTTCACAGCACCAGAGACCTGGGTTCGTTTCCTGGCTTGGGTTACTGTCTGTGTGGAGTTTGCACATTCTCCTTGTGTCTGCAGGGGTTTCCTCCGAGTGATCCCATTTTCTCCCACAGTCCAAAGATGTGTGGGTTAACTGGCCATGCTAAAAATTGCCGTTCATGTCCTGAGATATGTAGGTTAGAGGGAGTAGTGGGTAAATAAGTAGGATTATGGGGATAGGGCCTGGGTGAGATTGTGGTTGGTGCAGACGTGATGGGCCGAATGGCCTCTTTCTGTACTGTTGGGGTTTCTATGATTCTACAAAGATTTTGTTTAGGACTGTGGTAATTGTGTAAGGTGGACTGACGTCAATGAGTGAATGTGCATCCTCTAATAATGAACCATTTGTAAAACAACACAAATTTTACAACTCTTTCCTTTTTATGGTATTTTGAAACCCTGTTGTTACCATGATCAACTAACAACTTTGTTAACATGTCATGTGAAGGTGCACTAGATGGCCCTTCGTCTCTCTTGGTTTGAGCAGTTCCTATGCCCAGCTCAGTTCCTGCATCCACTTGCTCACAAGTCTGTTCACCAACCTGTCACAAACCCTCATAAATGTTACTCTTTGAAAATGACTCTGCACAGGTGGATCTGTTTGTATGACTCAAAAATAAACCCTAAGGATATAGATTCATTCATCTTCCTTCAGATGTGTACATTGCCCTCAGCATGGGTCCAATTACAGGCCTGTACATCAAAGCAGAGCAAAACTGCTCATCAGTAGATGAGAACCAGTGCTACAAAGCAGGGGACCGTGACTTCTGGGTTGTTTTGATGACAGGTTCCTGACTCAAGTTTTGAAGGTTGCCTGACTCTAAGTTCATATCAGTGAGTCTTTGAAGATATGAGTTGGAAAAGGTGACACCTGTAAACCCAGCTGTCTCGAGTGTAAGCATGGGGTTGACTAAGCAGCCTCAATTCAGTGGCTGAATTAGAAAACTGTAGATTCCAACTTTGAGCAAATAACCAATACTGGCACTTCAGTCAAGAACTGAGGGAGTGCTTCATTGTTGGAGGGCTTGTTTTCATACAATTATAGAATCGCTACTGTGTGTAAAAAGACCATTTGAGTCTGCACTGACTCTCCAAAGGAGCATCTGACCTAAGCCCTATTCCCGTAACCACATGGCTAATCTACTTAACCTACACATATTTGGGCAATAAGGGGCACTTTAGCATAGCCAATCTACCGAACCTGCACATTTTTGGACTGTGGAAGACACGGAGGAAACCCACACAGACATGGGGACGATGTGCAAACTCCATACAGTCACCTGAGGCTGGAATTGAATCCAGATCCCTGACGCTGTGAGGCAGCAGTGTTAACAACTGTGCCACCATGCTGCCCCTATTGTGAGACATTAAATTAATGTGATCTTTTGAAAAAGAGCAGTGGAAGTGTGTCTGGTTTCTGGATAAGTATTTGTGCTGTCTTTCAGTTGAGGCACTAAACTGAGGTTAAAAATAAATCTCATGTTGTCCAGGTTTCAAACACCCACTGTAACCTCAATGGTAAATGCTTCAAGTTACACCAGATTGTATGGGTTAAATTCTCTCTTCGTCATTGTGCGGCTGAGATCTGACAGAGCAGATTGAATGCCGCAGTAGAATCTGTCTGGTTTTCATGGTGTTGAAACCTAGGGAACTACACGTTTCTATAAAGAATATTTCACTTTGCTAGACCAGCAAGGTACATGGGATCCTGATTGTAATTTGCACAGGGAAATGACGGAAGGATTGAGTTAGTTGCCGTAGAGGCAGGTTAATTCAAATGGCTCCATATTAATACAATCCTGAAACCGTTCAGGCCTCATACTAGCCCAATAGGTTGACCATTCAAAGGACAAGAACTACTTCAAAATATTCAAACCCAAACTTCAGTATTAACCATGTACTTTCAGACAACTTCCCATCCAGAGACAACTCAGAGATAAGACCTTCAGAATCAATTGCTTCCATTAGCACATTTCTCTCTGGGGATGCATTGATATGATTCATGCGTTTTAAAAACAAATTGGATTCTGAACCAGATTCCAGAATTTCCACTGGTCAGTTGTTGATGTAATGATGATAATAGCTGGAAAACCTGAAAACAGCACATTTCTACTATGTACATGGCACTAGCCATGGTAAATACTGCTCCAACACACAAGAGACTCAACATTATCCAGGACAAAGCAGTCCTCTTGATCAATAGCCCATCCGTCAGCTTAAACGATCCATTCCCCCACCTTTGGTGCACAGTGGCAGCTGTGTACACTATCTACAAAATGCACTGCAGCTACCTGCCAAGGCAGCACCTTCTAAACCTACAACCTCGACCAGCTGGAAGGATAAGGGCATCAGGTACATGGTACACCACCACCCTCAATTTCCCCTTCAAGTCACATGCCGTCTTGGCTTGGAACCATATTCTGCTGTCACTGGGTTAATGTTTGTCTCTTAACCAACACTGAATGGGAAATACAATCTTAAGTTATTTATTTTGATCTTGTTTGTGGGAGCTTTCTGTGCCCAATTAGCTGTTGTATTCCTTATGCAATAGCAGTGACTATACTCCAAAGACCCTGATTGGTTGTAGATGCTGGAATCTGAAATCAAAAGAAAAAATACGGGAAAATCTCAGCAGGTCTGACAGCAACTGTAAGGAGAGAAAAGATAAAAGCTGACATTTCAAATCCAGACGAGCCTTTGTCAGTTCTTTTCTCTCCTTATAGATGCTGCCAAACCTGCTGAGATTTTCCAGCATTTTCTCTTTTGGTTTCATTGGCTGTAAATGGCTTCGGGACGTCCTGGGGTCTTGAAGGTTGCTATATCAATTTAAGTATTTCCTTTAGTTTCTAAATTTTCATTCAGGAGATTAGTTACTTTTTCACTGTGCAGATTATATCTATGCAAACTCTGAAGTGGAACTGGTCTACAAAAGCATATATTTTGTCATTATGCACCTGTAGTCTGGGTGGATAAGCGCCATGGTATAATGGTTAATCATTACAGTGAGCATGATAACTGCTTTCTCGCCAGTCATTCTTCACAAAGTGAATTGTTGATCTCTAGCTGAACTATCAGAGAGGTATCAAGCTGAGATGATGCGTGTGACTAACCTGCTCGGATCTGTAGAGTATGAGTTTCAAACTCCATATTGGGATTTATTAAAAGGCATTTGCATCGATGTGGGCATTGGTGGCAAGTGTCCTCCATCTGTCCTCTGAGGTGGATGCAAAAAAGATCCCGTGAGGATTTTTCGAGACAAACTGTGGAGGTTCTCCCCACTGTCTCTCAGCCAAAACTAGATAGAACATAAAACATAGAACATTACAGTGCAGTGCAGGCCCTTTGGCCCTCAATGCTGGACCGACCAATGGAACCAATTTTATGACCCTCTAATCTAAACTATTCCAATGCTATCCATACGCCTATCCACTGACCATTTAAATGCTCTTAAACTTGGCGAGTTCACAACTGCTGCAGGCAGGGCATTCCACACCCTTACTACTCTCTGAGTAAAGAACCCACCTTTAACATCCGTCCTATAACTACCAAACTTTAATTTAAAGCTATGTCCCTAACTAACCAGATAATCTGGTTAGTTAGCTCACTGCAAATAATGGGAGTTTACTGTGCACAAATTGGCTGTGTATTTCCTACAACGGGGCAGTAATTGCATTTCAGAATTATTACATTGTCTATGAATCACTTTGGGACATCTCAAGTTTGTGTAGAGTGCCATAGAGTGTAAAATGTAATATCTTTTGGAACATTTGTTGCATCAGTCCAAGATGTGCAGGTTAGATTGATTGGCCATGATAAATGGCCCATTAGTGTCAGAGAGGATTAGTAGGGTAAATATGTAGGGTTACAAGGATGGGACTTGGGTAGGATTGTGGTCTATGCATAATCGATGGGCCAAATGGCCTCCTTCTTCACCAGGGGGATTCTATTTGGGAGAGTTTTTTTTTGTTTAGCTCTAAAACCCTGAAAGATACCTTTTTTCAGTTTATGCATGTGTACACTAAGTCTGAATAAAATGACAATATAACACTCTCTCTGATTGAAGGCAAGCAATCAACTTCATGTCTGTAATCTGCTTCAAATGCTATTCTGATCTCATTATCCATGCTGAAATGCCATGTTCTGCTTTCAACTCAATAATCTCTATATAACCCTCCAACATCTGTTCACTACAATATAAATAATTACATTTTGTAGTTTATTAAAAATCCTGTCAGGTTTTTTGGTTATGTTCAAACTATTGCAATTCTAAGGCACAAAAATGTATATTAGTGTAGAAAGAAGAAGATGTGCGATTTCTTTTAATGACGTAATATGTAGGGTGTGGTGGCGATATTAGGCTAGAAACACACTTGACATAATTAATAATCCAGAGGATGTGAATTCAAATCCCACCATTGCAAGTTAAGAACCAGGTTTTAGTTTGCAAACAAATGGAGGGAATAAAATGTTGGTATCAGTAAAAGTGATCACGAACTGTTAAAAAGCTGACTGGTTAACATTGTACTATTTCAAGAAGAAATTGGATATTGCTCTAGGGGCTAAAGAGATCAAGGAATATGGGGTGGTGAGGGCTGGTCAAGGCAGGATCAGGATATTGAATTCAATGATCAGCTACGATCAAAATGGAATGTGGAGCAGGCTCGAAGGGCTACTCCTGCTTCTATTCTCTATGTTTCAATGTTTCCAATGTCGGTTAGTGGCTGAATCCAGCTGTCTATTCTGTTCTGAGTCTGCATTATCTATCTGGTTTGGTGAGACTCCAGTATCATAGCAATGTGATTGATTCTTAACTCCCCTAACTCAGTTGCATCAAACATTTACAAGATGAGCAGCAAAATACTGGCCTTGCCAGCAGTGCCCACATCATGAGAGTGACTTTTAAAAAAAATTGCCCAGGGCCATTGAATGAAGCCAAGTCCTGTTTTCCACGATGATTTATTTTTAATCAGTCGCTTGGCGCTGGGATGCTAGGATCTGTCCAGTTGTTTGTGAATGCCGTAATCATGACCAACTGGAATGTACTTCTAAAGAGTCTGCAACCCTGGGGTAAATAGAAGGCGCAAAAACGCTTATCTCCTGGAGCTGCACTCAGATGCCATGGGAAATCCTGGTGGAGGAATTCTGGGACGTGACCCCAATGCCAACTCAGTATTCTTTGGCTCTTTTCCAAAGCTCTATATGAGCTGCTCCCACAGTTGGCAGCACTGCATCTGTTACCCAAGTTACAGATGGCTACTGTCACGATAAATTATGCAAATTATTTGCTCTCGCTCCACCACCTGAAAATGAATTTTAATACAAGCAATAGTTTAGAAGAAAGCACCCTTGCATCTCACCCATTTGAAAATTAACTCTTTATCTTTCATGCAAGTCTAGTGCTTTTTCCCCATCCTGAGACATGGGGCACAGGGAGAATATTAATCACCCATAGAACAGCATGGTATACAACAGCACACAGGCAGCACGGTGGCACAGTGGTTAGTGCTGCTGCCTCACGGCACCTGGGTTCAATTCTTGGCTTGGGTCACTGTCTGTGTGGGGTTTGCACATTCCCTCTGTGTCAACATGGGTTTCCTCTCTCAGTCCAAATGTTGTGCGGGTTAGGTGCATTGGCCATGCTAAATTCTCTCTCAGTGTGCCCGAACAGGTGCTGGAATGTGGTGACTAGGGAATTTTCACTGTAAATTCATTGCAGTGTTAATATAAATCTTCTTGTGCCACAATTAAATAAACTTTAATATATTGGACTTATTTGTCATCTATATCAATGATCTGAATAATAATGTGGTAAATTGGTTCAGCAAATTTGCTGATGATACAAAGATTGGAGGTGTAGTGGACAGTGAGGAAGGTTTTCAAGCCAGAGGGACTTGGACAAACTCGAAAAATGGGCTGAAAAATGGCAAATGGAATTTAATGCAGATAAGTGTGAGGTATTGCACTTTGGAAGGACAAACCAAAGTAGAAGGTACAGGTTAAATGGTAGAACTCTGAAGAGTGCAGTTGAACAGAGGGATCTCTCTTCCCTAAAAGTGACGTCAGAGGTAAATAGGATCGTAAAGAGTGCTTTTGGTACATTGGCCTTTATAAATTGGAGTATCGAGTATAAAAGTTGGAGAGTTACGGTAACGTTACATAAGGCATTGGTGAGGCTGAATTTAGAGTATTGTGTACAATTTTGGTCGCCTAGTTACAGGAAGGATGTAAATAATGTTGAAAGACTGCAGAGAAGGTTCACAAGGATGTTCCCGGACTTAAGAAGCTAAGTTACAGAGAGAGAGATTGAATAGGTTAGGACTTTATTCCCTGGAACATAGAAGAATGAGGGGAGACTTGATAGAGGTGTATAAGATTTTGATGGGTATAGATAGAGTGAATGCAAGCAGGCTTTTTCCACTGAGGCTAGGGGAGAAAAAAAACCAGAGGACATAAGTTAAGGGTGAAGGGGGAAAAGTTTAAAGGGAATATTAGGGAGGGCTTCTTCACGCGGAGAGCGGTGGGAGTGTTGAATGAGCTGCCAGACAAAGTGGTGAATGGAGGGCCACTTTTAACATTTAAGAAAAACTTGAATGGGTTCATGGATGAGAGGGATGTGGAAGGATATGGTTCAAGTGCAGGTCAGTGGGACTAGGCAAAAAATGGTTCGGCACAGACAAAAAGGGCCAAAAGACCTGTTTCTGAGCTGTAATTTTCTATGGTTCTATGGACTGCCCTGTGCCTGCCTTGAAACAGTAATTATAATAGTGGAAATATTTATGATTATTGCTGTGATTAATATTTCTGTAAGGGCATTTATCATTCTCATGCAGCAAGCCCTTAGGAAATGAATGCTTTCACTTATAATTTTACAAGTTATTCTGAAAAACTATTTGCATCACAGGCATTTATCAGTTTTCACAAGATTTAAGCATATAGTGTGGGTTATCATTAATAATGATTTTACATACTTACAGTCACACTTACAAAATATTGCTTTGAAAGTTTTGACCCAGAGGGGATCGGTTGCCGAATCTTTGTGAATTCTGAGGAATCTATTCCAACTTCCCTCTTTTTATATTTTTCTTCCATTGTTGCTATATTAGGGTCAGCATTTTTCAAAGCATTAACTCACCCAATTAATTCTGTAACAGTTGTTACATGAATCGCTTGTTTCACTCATTTATTTTTCACATCTTGAGTAGGCGCATTTTCAAGGCTGGATCTAACAGTGTTGTCTTTTGTGGTCACTCCTAATCAGCTGTAATACTGTCTGAATGGAAACCCTTGAACATTAGTAATAGAAACACACTTAAAAAGCTAAGGTTAATACAAAGAATTCAACCATTTCCTTTTAAAGTTTATTTATTAATGTCACAAGTAGGCTTACATTAACACTGCAAAGAAGTTAGAATGAAAATCCCTTGATCGCCACACTCCGGTGCCTGTTCAGGTACACTGAGGGAGAATTTAGCATGACCAATGCACCTAACCAGCATGTTTTTTGGACTGTGGGAGGGAAACTGGAGCACCTGGAGGAAACCAACGCAGACAGAGGGAGAACGTGCGGACTCTGCACAGACAGTGACCCAAGCCGGGAATTGAACCTGGGTCTGTGGCACTGTGAGGCAACAGTGCTAACCACTGTGTCACCCTGACATACAAGTCTCCCTCTAACATGTAGCAATTTACCAATGATTGCTAATCATGTTTCCATGATATTCGTATGGTGCAAGATAAACCAACATAGCAATACTAACAAAAACACCTTTTTGTAAATTACATTAATATTGCACATTAGCAGCAACAAGTTCAAAAGGCCTACTTCTACTCCTAAGTCCTTTGTTTCTATAACTTATATATAAATTATATATATATTCTATTATATATAAATTATAATAGATTCTCTATTAAATTGCAGAACCTTGGTGTTAAAGTATGGAACATTCTGCCAGTGTTGCCTCCAAAATGTCATCCCACATTCTAATCAGGTATAGCTTGAGCCAGATGCAAAGTAAAACTCTCTTGAACTTGGTCCCAATCACCTATACATTCATCCCAATCTCAAACTATCCCCAACCCATCTATCATAGTTTTTCCTCAGTTGTATAAAGGACAGCACTTCAGAAAATACACAACTGACAGTGAAGTGCTTTGGGTCATGCCGAAGTTGTGAAAAATGCCCCAGAGATACAAGCTCTTGCTTCTTTCACTGCCTGAACAATTCAACTTTAAACTGCGGCCCTCAAGATACATGGAAGCCCTGCTCAAAGAAAATGAAAGCTGGGATCTGTTGATTCATGCACACTTGAGGAATTGCAGCTTCCACTTTGTAAAAAAAGTAAAGTTTATTTATTAGTCACAAATAAAGCTTACATTAACACTCCGCTGAAGTTCCTGCAAAATTCCTCTAGTTGTCACATTCTGGCATCTATTTAGGTCAAAGCACCTCACCGGTAGTCAGGCTCTCAACCTATTGTTTAAACCCATCTCTGGCCTTGCTCTATCCCTGTGGCTTGCACCAGGCCCCCATGCTCTTCCAGTACTTGGACAGCCACAACTTCCATCAATCCAACGTTAGCTGGTGCTTTCATGTGTCCAGTTCCAAGTGAATTGCCTCCTTATACCTCTCTGCTTCTCTACATGTCTCCTCAGTTACAACACTCCTTGAAACCTAATATCTTCTGATGGTGTTCACTGCCAGATACTGTCCAATAATGCTTCTGTGAAGCATGCTGGGACTTCTTACATCTTGCAGGTGTTACATAAATGCAGGTTGATGTTGTATATTTTGCAAATGTGCCATTTCGAAATTGTCGCTGACAAAGATTTCCCTATTGTACTGGCTTTGAACAACACGAACAAATAGTCTTCCTGGATTTTGGGTTGTTAGGTGTGCTGAAATTTATAGAATTGGCACAACTTACACAGTACAGAGGATGTGACTGCATGGATTTCCTCCAGATGCTCTGGTTTCCTCTCACAGTCTGAAAGACATGCTGGTTAGGTTCATTGGCCATGCTAAGTCCTCCCTCAATGTACCTGAACAGGTGCCAGAGTGTGGTGACCAGAGGATTTTCATAGTAACTTCATTGCAGTGTAAATGTAAGCCTATTTGTGACACTAATAAATGAAAAGAATTGTTTTACTGTCAGGAGAAGCTGAACATTTGTTTTCATTCATCTGAGGCTGGATCAGGCAACTTATGATAATGTTTCATTGAAAGTCTGTCAAAATGCCAATATAATCTTGGAACAGTGCTTCTTGTCATTAAGGAAGGACGGGATCAATCTGGAACAGCAATCAAAGGAAACATGGATACAAACAGTTCGGTTATTATCAAAGGTTTGGTCCAGAGAACGCTTTCCTCAGGTGGGGAAATCCCAGATGGGAGCACAATCTTAAAATTAGAGATAGGTTGTTCAGAGTTGGAATCGCAAAGTATTTTTTCACGCAAAGGCTTACATATTGCTGAAAGAAGGTATATGTTGCTGAAGTTTTTCATCTTGTACTCAACAGGACAAATGCAAGAATGCCAAATCAACTGTTTATAACTATAGGAGGAAGGGTGCTGATTGGTTGATAAAACAACTCAGGTTAGTGGAGATATTGCCACAGAGAAAGCAAAGGGAAACTTTAGGATCCCCAAGCTCCCAGGTAATTCAAAAAGTACTCAAGGTTTGAATATATTCTTGTTATTTGCTGAGAACAGCTCCCCATGGAAAGATCTATGTCACTTCTAATAAGCATTAATGAATCACATGACAATCTCAACTAATTATCTTAAGTTGGTTGTTAGTGCAGCTATTAGCATACACAGGATTGTTCAACTATCTATTTAAACATGCTATACAGAAAAATGCAAAATACAGAAACTGAAATGAAATATAATGGAAATAACATGAGCGAAGCCAGGCCTTGCATGTAACTGATGGACAACGAATAAATAACCATTATCCATCAGCAATAAAAGTGAAAATCAGCCAAGAAGTTGTACTCCTGTGTGTTCTGATGGGACTGATTTGGGCAGTTATTTTAAAGAGTTGGACTAGACCTGATGGGCCGAATAGCCTCCTCCTGTGCTGTAAGATTTGATAGGCAGAATGTTAGTCTCTCCCCGATTTGGATTCTGAGGTGAGGGGGTGGGGAGGTTGTGTGGGTGGAATTCCCCCAGAGATCCCACAGCCGCAACCCAGATGCAATTTCATGTTTGAATGGGCAGTATCTGGGGCAGAAAGCCCACCCTGTCACCTACTAAAGCCACTTAATGGCCAAATAAGGGCCTCATTCTACCCAGCTCCAATCTTCAGGCTTACAGGTTTGGTATGGGGAGGGCCCATACCACAAACTATTCTCCATCTTGGGTAGAGGGGGAGTGGGGCCAGCACCTCAATCTGAAGACACTTTCAGATTTGGAGTGCCCACCCCTTTGGGACTTGGAGCTGCGGTACTGTCTACCCAGTTGGCCCAACCCACCAAAGCTGCAACCCTTCTCCTCTCCCGCTTCCATTCTTCCGCCCTGGGACCCTTGGGACGTACCTTGACAGCGAGCCCAGGACTTTGTTACAGACAGAGCATTGCAGTACCTTTTCTGGACATTGCAACACTGTGCCTGGATGGGCAATGAAGATTTCAAGAGGGAAATCCCACCTACTCCCAACCAGTGCCCAAGTGGGCATTCATTGGAAATGGGTTTCTGAGAGTTGGTGATTGTGCACTATGTGCTGAATTGGCACTTGCCATTCTTAATATTGTAATTGAGGTGCTGGGTGTTTCTGGCAGTCTGTGAATGGGATTTTCCATCCCCTCTGTGGTGTGTTTCTTGATGGCGGGAGGCAACAAGCTGTTTGCTGGCAGCAGAATGTTATGGTCCAGCTATTGTTGATGGGTTTCCCCAGTGGGCATAGTGGGAAACCTACGGCGGGAGTGTGCCAATCGGCATGACCGTAAGACTCTGCCTGCGTAAATGGCAGCAAGATTTCAGCATGTGTTTTAATGGCTCAGTAGTTAGCCCTCCTGCTGCTGAGTCAGGTGGTTGTGGGTTCAAGTCCCACTCCAGAGACTTGGGACAAGATTTCCTGGTCCTGCCAGCAGTGGGCATCATGGTGGGCAGAGTGAGAAAATTTGGAGAGCGGCCGTCTTTCACCATTCTGCCCAGGTCAATGTCTCCTGCCGATGGGACAGGAAAATCCCAGCCTTGTGAATGAAATGCATTCTGACTCTTCAGCACGGCATTGTGAGACTCTGTGTACTCTGTCAGGTGGAGCTAAAAGATCCTGTGGCAATTATTGAGCAAGAACAGAAGAGTTTCTCTGGATGGCCTGGTTAATATTTGCTCTTCGATCAACAACACAAAAACATTTGATCTGGTCATCACATAGTATACCAATCAAGTCTGCATTGACATTAATCCCATCCAGGTCCTATTCCCATAACCTCATGTGCTTACCCGGCTAGTCCCCTGACTATGGGTCAATTTAGCATGGCCAGTCCATATTATCTGTACATCTTTGGACTGTGTGGGGAAACCAAACCAGATACAGGGAATACCCGGAGGAAACCCACGCAGACACAGGGAGAACGTGCTATCTCCACACAGACGGTCATTCAAGACTAGAATTGAAGCCAGATCCCTGATGCTGCGAGATAGCAGCACTAACCACTGTGCCACCATGCTGCCCTTCAGGGAATTTGCTGTGTATAAATTGACTGCTGCATTTCTTACATTATAAAAGCAACTGCATTTCGGAAATGCTTCGCTGGATATCAATGAAAAGTTCTTTCTCATTTCTTTCATGGAGTAGGAGTACATCAGATCTGGCTCTGATCCTTCTGAAGAGTAATCCAGCTGGTCCCTCTCTGCCACTCTTAACCCATTGCTGTCTCTTTCAACTACTTTCCAGTTGCCATTTGAGGATTTATATTGAATCAGAACCCACATCAGACCAGGGAATGCATTCCAAACCTAACCTCTCAATGGATATAATTTTCCATCTCTGAGACCAAGTCCGGTGGCTGGAGAGTGGGATGAAGCTGATTTCGTGCTGCTCAGCTCATTAATTAAGCAGCTCCGAAGGTCATGCCAAACCTCATGTGAGAGGAGTTGGAGGGGTGGGGCGGGCTGGAAGTCTCATGCCCCACCATCACCTCATATACTCCAACACCTATACACCATAATTGAGCGCCAGCCAGACAGCCACCGGAAGACAGATTTTCCACTCTGCTCCTTGATCACTCCCTCCCCTTGATCCTCCCTAGCCCCAGTCCCATCTCAGTTTAATCCCTTCCCTGCACCCAGCTTTGGCATAATGTGTGTGACAGGCAGCCGATAACTCACAGTGACAGCATGAAAAGAAGATGGAAGCAGCGTCCACTGACCTGAAAATCTAGGGGCATTATCACCCAGGGACAGTCACGAAACAGAACATTCTAACTTCTTACCGGCACATCCTAAATTTTGAAGGGGGACTAGATTCCAGTGTGTTGGGATTTCAATGAATATTCATGATATGCAAAGGGAGTCCCTGATATAGATCCACTTAACCCATCTTTAACCCAGCATGGAAGTTGAAAGAGCAAGATTTCAAACTAGTTCCCAACATTGGAAGACTGATTCTTGGCATCCCACCAAAACTTGCTGCCCTGCCTATTACGGTTCATGCTGTTGACAGCGGGAGAGAATTTCACCCACTGTGTAAAATGTTTCTCCTTATATTGTCTCTGGCTGTTTATTTTATCACCCTTCACTTTCCCTTTCTTTCCCATTCCGGCAGCTAGGGCCTCAGAAATCAGTTTTGATTTTGTCATGGGCAGAAATCTATTGTCCAAACGGATCAATTTTCATCTCCGTGAAGGAATAGGGTGGGGAGTCTCCGGTGCTGGTCCACAATCTCCTGTTTTACCCAATGGGTGAAATTACTTACCGCTGTCACCAGTGAGAATTATAATGGGCAGGGAAGCAAAGTTTGGCAGGAAGCCAAAAATTATTTTCTCAATGTCGGGAATCAATTTGAAATCTTGTTCTTCGAACTTTAAAATAAAATTTATTACTCACAAATAAGGTGTACATTAACATCGTAATGAAATTACTGTGAAATTCCCCTAGTTGCCACACTCCAGCACCTGATGATGTCAATGCATTAACCAGCACGTCTTTCGGACTGTGGGAGAAAACCAGATAGCGACCCAAGTTGAGAATTGAACCTGGGACCTTGGCGCTGTGAGGCAGCAGTGCTAACCACCCTGCCACCCACTTCCGCACTGGGTTAAAGGTGGATCTTGTGGATCAATATCGGGGCCCCCATATCAAAAAGCCCATATTAAAACTGAAAATGACCAAACACGGCCCCTCCACCCCTCATCCCCCAATCTGAAGGATGGTTGTGAGGAATTTCTTTGACAGTTCATCAATTCAACCCAAAATTAGGAAAGCTCCCCCATCAAAATGCAATTAGCAATGCTATGAATTTACACAAAATTCCTTGGTCCTTCAAAGCTGATTGTTTAGAACTGTGAAACTGTGGACACACTCAAGCCTGAGGCAGCTGCCATTAAGGCACACAATGGGGAAAGGCCACAGTATAAGGCCTTTCAGCCGTTGTAGACCACGGAATTGGCAACTGTTTAAAACCCTTTGGGCTGTAAGGTTAACCCTGACCACATATAGTCAACGTAACTGTGTTGGAGCACCTCAGAGTGTGACACGTCCAATGTATGTAATTTAAACAGCATTGTACTCTCTGTAACAAAAATATTGGAATGTTTGCAATGTTCTCATTACTGTCAAAACATCTCAGAGTGCAGTACGATATCTGTAGAAAATGTGAACAGCATTGCACTTCCCTGTCATGACAATTTGAAATGTTTTTGAATGTTTCTTTCAGGTGAATAACGCATATTTCCATAAAAAAAAAGTTGTGGAAAATCTGTAACAATAGGTACCAGTGGGATATATCTCCCTGAACAGCTCAGATATCAAAGCACTCGTGAATCTCTTTGTGAAGGAGAACATGGTCTAGGTTTCCTGCCTATTAAATTAATGGGTTGATATTTGAATTGGATAAGATGATATTTTTGATAAGAACAGAGCAGTGTTCTTGATCTTCCTCTAGACAGGTTTCAGCCACCCCAAGGGGGTGTAAAAAGAAGGATCTTGCATTGACATAGCGTCTTTACAGATGTTAGGATCAACCAAAATGTTTGATGAAAGTCTTCTGAAGCATAGTCAATGTTTTAATCTGACGCATTGCAAATCTAAAAGGCCAAATCAGCAAGTTTTAGCAGAATCTCGTGAAAAGAAATTGCTGCGATTCCATTGGCATTGTCCGCATATTGATTTGCAAGACATTTACAGATTGCAAGTTGCCAATTTTGCAAACCTTGGAGCCCTGAGTTTATTTCTCTATTTCTAAACATGAAACAGATTGTGCCTGTCAAGCACAACAATTTGCCTTTAGATAGGATGATAAAGAAATTGCAACAGTGAGCATTTGAGTGTGAAAGGTGCAGGCCTTTTCACAGTACCGGCAAGAGTTTGCAATAAGCATTATTCATGGTTAAGTTCCTCCTGCCCCAGTTGGAGACAGAAAACTGTAATGAAGGAAATCAATGCCCTTGTGACATTTTGAATAAAGATGAAAGAGAGGGAGCTTAAAGTCTGTCTTTCCGGGGTACAATATTTAATTGCATCATTGAATTTTACAGCATGGAAAGAGGAGGTGAACTGTTCCATCATGTTCATGTTCTTTCTTTGAAAGAGGTCTCCCATTAGTTCCATTTCCCTTCATTCTTTTCCCATCACACTGCCAGTTTTCCTCTTAGAAACTTTTCCCTTCCAAAGTTACTAATGAACCTGCTTCCCCACCCTTTCAATGAGTGCATTCTATATCACAACTTCCATTTGCAACACGTTTCTCAACACTTTCTTGTGATGATCTCCTCTTTTTGCTGCTTCATCACACTAAAAAAGCACCAGAATACAATTCTCAATAAAATAATCAACTCATTTGCCTTATCAGGTGGGAAATGGTACAAAAGCTGAAGGGAACATAATAAGTTTCATGTGCTGGTAAACCAGATTCATGATGCACTTTTGGCAAAGTTACAATGGCAGGACAGAATCGGTTCAGAGAAATCCCCAGCCCATGGGTTAATATCAGTGGTCAGACTGGAGTAACCTTCTACCCCAGCATATCAGCGGTTCTGATGCACACAACCTAAGCAGTGTCTAGAATGGTAGATGGTCTGATTTCATTCTTGAACCCATGGAAATTAACTGCTTAAAAGGATTTATTGGCAAATGGTGCAAATGGCCAGCTGATGATAGCATTACAGAAGAGACATGTGGAGAGGTGATTATTGCATAGAACATTTCTGACCAAGTTTGGAAATGTAAAACATCAGAACATACTTATAATGACTTCAATGAGGCCACTGAGTTGGTCTCTTGCAATATTTAATGCCCTGATTGATCTAATTATTGCTCTGAGAGCTGTTTCTGTACATTCTGTACATAAATCTCCTGGCACTTTGGATGCGGACACAGAACTTGTAATACTTTATAAACTATAATAGAGCTTTTAAATAAAAGAGAACCTGGTGAAGGGATACCATCCTCTGCTGACTTATTTCAATGCCATCAGTGCATATTGCATTCCATCGAATTTACAACACAGAAACAGACCATTCGGCCCACTGTTCCATGCTGATGTTTATCCTCCACGTGAGCCTGCTCCTCCTCAGATTCATCTCACCCTTTCAAATTACTTCTCCTTCATGGGCTGAAGGATGTGAAACAGCTAACCTTGATGCACAAGCAAAAATATGTTAATTGGAACCTTGACTCATGGTGGGTTTGGAGAATGTTAACAACCGGACAATACCGGAAATTAGCTGCAATTGTGAATCACAGTCAGTTCCTGGAAACAATGAAACAGGCATTAACACCAGAACAATACTGTCGGATAAGTTCCAGTTACCATCAGGAAAAACACCTTGGGCTGAATTCTCCGACTTTGTTGGTGGCTGGGATTCTCCGGTCCCTCTGCTGTGGGCAAAGATTTGTTCGAGTGGCAAGTTGTCCAGCTGCGATTCTCCCATCAGGCCAGGAGAATCATGCGCCAGTGAGGTTCCTGTGAGCATTCACGCTGCCCTTGTGTCTCGTAGGACTGGGTTCCTGATTGAGCTGACCAGGAAAGAGGAAGGCTGTCAGTGCAGGGCTACTGCGTATGTGCCCATCATAGCACTGACAGTTCGACACATGCTCGCTCAGCGCCCTGATTTCAGTCTCTCCAATGGGAAATAAGCCCCTCTCTGAAATTTAATGATATTCACACTGGTGGTCTCTGCAATGCACGGAGTGTGGGAGATTCTTCTCTGAACTCCTGCTGAAAAACACCAGAGCGAATTACTCCAGTTTTCACACAAATACGACACTTTAGAATTTTTTTGGGAGAATTTTGCCCTCTGTCTTCATTGCACTGCGGGCAGGGCAAGTGAAAGCGGAGAATTCCGATGTTTATCTTCTGTTGTGTAACTAGCAGGGGGAGGAGAAAATGAAATTTCTTTGACCTTGCAGCTGACCTTCTCAGGGGTTGAGAAATACAGATAAAGAAGTAAGAGAGACCAGTTATCTACTAGGCTGTTAACTAAATCTCTGCCTGAGGCCTGGATGTGTGGGCGTTTGGGTGAGACACCATCTAAATAAAAGGATAATAGTGTGTGTGCTCTGGAGTCAGATGAACAAGGACTGGGATGAGTCACCTTCAGAACTAGGGATCCAACAATTGTAACACCACTTATGTGGGTGACTGTATGTTTCAATCAAATCATTAAAGGGATAATTGTCTAGGGCGAGATGCAGTGGTATTTTTCAGAGTTCATCCTGAGCAGATCTGTGACACAGGACACTGCACTCTATGGGACAAATATCAATTGCTGCTGGAAAGTCATCAACTCGGTGAAAGATACTCTTTAGCTATCTGACACATGTTGATTCCCTCAGTGCAAAGAACTGTCCATGGCCAAGTGTTGCAGACTGGCACATTCCAAGATCCAGGGCAATGTGCTGAGGGATGGCCGCTTCCAAAGCACAATGGGGAAAGGCCACTATGTAAGGTCTTTCAGCCAATGTAGACCACAGGACTGGTAATTGTGTAAAATCCCTTGGAGTATAAGCTTAATCCTAAATCCATGTAAACATATTGGAGTGTCTCAGAGTACAACATAATTGATGTATATAGTTTGTAAAGAATTGCACTCTCTGAAATGTTGAAATATATGTAATGTTCTCATTATTGAAATAAAGCACATCTGAACACATTGATCGCTGAAGAAAATATAAATATCATTGCACTTTACTGTTATTACAATTTGAAATGATTTGTAATGTGTCTTTCAGATTCATATGAATAAAGGGGTAATGGTATTGAAGCATTTCAGAGTGCAACTTGATCTATATAGACAACTTAAACACCATTACACCATTTGCAACGACCATTTTGAAATATCTGTAACGTCACTTAGACTGTGCTGAAGCACCTCAGAGTGCAGAGAATATGAATATTATTGCACTTCATGTTGAAATGTTTGTAATGTTCTTTCAGATATTTTAGGAATAAAATATAGTTTTGCAAATACAAGAGGTTAAGGCTGCTCCTATCTGCTTGAGATGGTACGTCTCACTTGTGGAGATCATGAACTGAATTCAATTTGAATTTGAATTGGTTTTTGGAGTAAGCAAGAAGATGGATTAAGGGTTTGTTCCATCCACTCTGCGTGTTGGCTTTGTAACCCTGAGAAAGGAATAAAAGTTTTTTAAAATTATAAAGGGGTTTTTCTTGGATTAATTTTTGTCCTTGTGATTCTGGGGTTCAAGAATCACTGTTACCAGGAAGGGAGTGGAACCCTTTACAGTATTTACCTAGCTTTTCATTAAATATATCCTTCCTATTCAACTCAACTACTCCTGATGTTCCACATTCTTATCATTCTCTTCTAAAGAACAAGGAACAAAGAAAATTGCAGCACAGGAACAGACCCTTTGGCCCTCCAAGCCTGCACTGACCATGCTGCCTGACTTAACTAAAACCCCCTTGGTAAAGGTTTATACTGAATCCTTTATTGAGTTTATTGGGGGTTTTCTCACATTTTGAACCC